>CM068369.1:28479958-29722458 GCA_034769895.1 Magicicada septendecula
ATATAAACACTTAAGTTATGCTGCACAAATTACAGTCTACAATATCAAATGTTGACATAATAAAAAAAAAACCATGAAAGTGTGAAAACGGTAAATACTTCTGGAGAAGGGATACTGAAAAAGCAATCAACAAAAAGAACAAAAGGTTGAAACGGAATAATAAATAAGAGAACATGAATTTAGAGAAAAACGATAAGTTTCACAGTATATTCACAAAAAAGTTATGTTAGATCTAAATGTAGGTAGACTGACATTTGAAAGACATGACAATATTCACAGCATTCGAATAAAACTCATAGTTGCCAGTCGGTGACGATGATTAATGCTTCGTAAAACGATTCCTAGTATCGATGCGGACTCTATAGATATTCTTCTTCTTCCCTTAAAGAATTAGGTTATATAAACATGTTCTGGCACCCATCTCATCTACGACCCACGTCTCTTCTACCAGTGGCTTTATAATTCAGTGCTGCTTTCGGCAATCGACCCTCTGTCATCCTTTGCAAATGATCAAACCATTGTCTTCTGTAAGCTGAAATAATTTCATTTATATCCTCTACTTCGAGTTCTACTCTGATATCCTCATTCCTCATTAATCTTGTAAACTATAGTTTAAAGTACTTCGAATGCAGCACTCTGAATCTTGTCGCATTCGTTTTTTGTCGTGACCCACGCCGCACTCGCGTGTGTCTGTCTGAGTATTCCAATTGTCTTATAAAATTTAATCCTTGTGCTGCGTCGTGTTTTATTTCAAAGATTTCTACGAATCGTACGACAAATATTCCTAAATTCATTTATCTTGTCTTTTATGTCATTATTGAGACTCATAGCTCACTGCACATCCGAGATATTTAAAACAGCTCACTTGCACTATAGATCGTTGCAAGATAAATAATGAACGCGTGAAAACATTTACTACTGTACGAGTGTTGTTCACTGATTGCTCGTAGAATTTCCTTGTCTGTTCATTACACATACTGGAATAGTCTGTGCTGTTTATAACTCATTACGCAGCACATTGCGTCATTGCGTTTCGTTTCGTTATACAGTCAACGAGACACTCTTCGTTATTTGGATGGCACACTGTGCTTGTATGCTAACACGTAGATAATCATCATCATCTCCACTTGACGGATTAAGCTGCAGTGCCTGTTCCGGAAACCATCTCGTCCTCGGACGCTCCACACTACAATTCCCTATGGATTTATAATTCGAGACAAGTTTGGGAAGGCGATCTTGCTACATTCTTCCCAAATGCTTACACCGCTTGGCCTTGTATTCCGTAATTCTATCCTGTATTTTAAATATTTATATTTCTTGCCTTATCTGTGCATCACTTATTCTGTCTCGTAAAGTGCACTCTTTGACCAACCTGAAAAGTGTCTTTTCTGCTGATGTAACCTTCCCTCTGTGTCTCTACGAAAGTACCCAAGTCTCACTCCCATACAGCGCCACCGGTACAGCTATAGTCTTATAAAACTTAATCTTACTGTCTTTCGTAGTTTTGTATTTTAAGGTTCTATGTATTGACCCACATATGTGTTTAAATTTATTAAGTTTATTTCCAACATTACAATCAACTGCGGGAGATTATTTCGCATCCAAGATTATTAAAATTGGATACCTTGCTCCAAGATGTTTCCATTTACCTCTATCTTTGTCCTTACTGGATACTTCCCTCTAAAAACCATTACTTTTGTTTTCTGTGGAGACAGCACCAATGTTCCTCTGCTAAATTCCTCAAGATGAATACTCGCTTCTGCAAGTCATTTTCTGTCTGTCACGTAGATAATTGTATTGATTATTTGAGTTCTGATGGAACTGCTGGCGTGTCACTTTGTCAGTATCTGCAAGATTGAAGTCGATTCTGTGGATAATTCATTCATTCTTGTTAATATATTGTTACGACGGTCTCACTACGGTGCAGTGAAAAACAAAATACAAGACAACAATGAAGTCACTAATCACAAATACAGTTTATAATCAACTTGTACAATAATCCGAGTAAAATTTATCCACACGCAATAATAATGTCAACTAATAGAGTCCCGCTCAACAATAACACTTCGGCACAATACTTCGAACCTCACTTGAATAGTTGAACTGAAACTAAACGTCGCTAAATGCTTATATTTATGCCCCGCTGAGATTTCAGAATAACCCATAATACGCATCAACACTGCTCGAAAAGACTAGAGCGTAAATGACTGCGGCCTTGAACACAGCGCGCCGACCGTATGGTCTCGAGTAGCCTCGTTTGTTGACGCATGTTATGTGCCACGTACGCACACAAACATTACAGCTGGGCTCTGTAGAACGTTCTTTAATGGCATAACAATATATTTGTTAACGCACTGCACTACGGAAAACTCTGTATTGTACTTTCACTGACAAAACAAAATTAAGTAATTTTAATTTACTCTCTGCGGCAGAAAACTTTTACTTTTTATGTTCGTATCAAACTTCCGCCGTTCGTGCATGTCTCAGAACCACAATTAACAACTTTTACTTATGACTTGTACATTCCGTCCTTGTATGTTGCACGTGAAGAACTTTTCTTTTAATCTGAAGGAAAATACGACGCAGAAAAAAAAAGATTTGAGTATGTGAAAGGAAGAGTTACTCTTTATTGCATCTGTTTGTGTACCTACTTCTCTGTCTATCTGTCTCTGTCTCTCTTCCCCCCCTCTCTCTCACTCTCTGTTTTTTGTTTAATATGTTTATGTTTATGTTTAATATTTCTCGTTAGTACGAAGTCACTTTCAAACGGAAAAGTAAAGTTAGGCCTAACAATTTTTTGTCAATTCACTTCTACTAGTTTTTCGCTAATTGTAATACTCAGAAAGTATAAACCGTATCTTTCATATTCATCTTGAAACGTACCAGCTGATAATGCACTCCCACCGTGTTATGTGAAACAATCATAATTTCTTGATACGAATTTTAAGTACTTGGTATAAATGTGGTTAAAGACTTTGAAACTCGCAACTAACATCTTAGTTGTTCATGTGACTTATTCATTCACATTTGTAAAAGGAATATAATCAGATGGTCAGGTCATGTACGGATGGACAATAGAGCTGTGAAGAAAGTATTAAACAGGATCCATGAGGAGGAAGAAGACGACGACGAGGGAGATGGGTGGGAGAAGACCTCCACCGCCTGGCGCCACTGCGTTACTGTCGGCTTTAGCTACTACTACAACAACGTTATGGGTATTCAAGAAATAGACAACATAGGAGATCTTCATAGTAGACTAACAGACTAAACTAATAGTAGACAAAATTAAGAATAAATCACAATATGCTATAAACGATAGCTAATGTAAATTTAACTAATATAAATAGGCTACAACATTACATCTTAAAAGTGATGGAATTGTGTGCCAATGTTGATTAAATTTTCAAAAACAACATTTGACAACCTTATAACTCGATAGCCGTTCCCAAGCAAGCAATTCTAAAACTAAGGCCTTTAACATTATTTTTATTTTTTGTGTTTATAAATTTCTACAAATACGACCATCGGAAGAAAACAAGTTTCAGCAAGAATCAGCCGTAGAGACAGTGTAATTAAAATCACTGCATAGTCTGGCCGCGTATCATTACAGATAATGAATAGTGCGGACTGTGGAAAAGAAACTGAAACTCGTCACGGAAGGAGGAAACGGAATATCGAGATTACGATGATGCATGGATTTGATTGAAAGTCGGCTACCGGAGCGGAAGGAATTTACTGGAAGCCCATGACAGGACGAAGTTTAGAAGAACTCCAACGCCTCGAAGGGAAATAAATTTACTGCAACTTTAAAGTGTGTTTTAAAATTATTTTCCTAAACGACTACCGACTCCTGGGGGTGACCGTATACTGCTATTAAAAATTAAATTAGCGACGTTTAATATCGTTTTTCAAATTTCTGGCGCAGTGGCGCAGAACGAAGACGAGTGGTGTTGGAGGACTGGACCCTACAGGGTCTGTAGGTAGCCCCAAGAATCTTTATAGTTATAGGATTTATAGTTAGTTGTTATCACGCCCGCTTATAGTTATTCTGAATACTGTAGACCTCTAAAAGTGCTCTCGTATTTGCGTCGTCAATATCATTTTTCGTCAGTGTTCTAAACGGTAACGTCCAACTCGCAATGTCTCTAAATCAACAAACGTAAGACATACCCTTCTTCTTCGTCTTCACTTCCATACTGCTGCTGAGTTTCTGCAACTATATTTTATTTTTACCTAAATATGGAATTACACAAGATTAACCTCAAGGATATGCCATTTCTCTCTCTCTCTCTCTCTCTCTCTCTCTCTCTCTCTCTCTCTCTCTCTCTCTCTCTCTCTCTCTCTCTCTCTCTCTCTCCACACAATGGTTTTACTGATTTAATCATGTTCTGCTACTACTCATCTTCTTAAGAACATTCTGTTGCTCACTCATGAACATTACGTGGTACCGGTACGTTCCATCAAGACGTAGGTGCAGGAGCTCCTTTCCTCCTGCGTTCAACTATATATTCCGGCGCATGGGTTGCTCAACATCTCCTTGGGACTGGTTGCAAAAGGAGTTGGGAAGTTTCTCTTCATTGACAGAATTCACTGGCATGTTCTATTCACAAAGAAAGCTGAAGATGAGACTGCACTTATTAAAACATCTACTACTATATTCCGCAATATACTGTGTCTCTGTCTGCCTCTGCCGTGTACCGCTTTATTTCCCTTGCCTTTTGTTCATTTCGTTTTATTTACAGTATAGTTAGACAACAAAGCGACAAAAACAAGAAAACCAAACCACTGTGACTATACGTAAGAGTGGACGGGAAGTATGTAAAACAGATAAGCTCATACGAATTATTAGGCAATAACTGAAGACAATAATGTAATACTTTACGGGAAAATATCGCAACTGGCGTGTACTGTTATTGTATAACACGGTTATACCAAAAACGAGAAGTGAACAACAAAGCAGTAATATGTCTACATAAAGACTGTATTTGCAGACATTAAGAGGGAAGATAGAATCACATGGAAAACAAAACCAAAAAGAAAACAAAATCAGAGTAGCAAAAATGAAGTAGTAGATGCGAAGAAGAACGGAAGACTTCAAAACTTCAAAAAAGAAACGGACTAAATGTAACATCGCTAGTACGAAAACACGACGCGCTTCAACTAAAATGATACGGCGCAATTAGAGTGATAAAGAAACGTTAAAAACTGCCTTCCATGTGGCGTACCTAAGCAACTGGAGGCCCCAGTGGATTTCTTTCTGAGGCCCCCTTCCATAAAACGGGTTTATAATCTAATTTGTCTTTAAGTAATACACAGCAAACACACTTTACTGTTATCTATTTATTGTCTAACTACTGTATTGATACATCTAGTTACGAAACTTTATAAGAAGCTGTAGTAATGTCTGAAATAAAAATCCACTTTCATATTGTAAATACAAAGTTTAAAGACATAATACGTAGAAGTAGTATTATTTATAGAATGCATTAAATTTATTACAATACCTCATAATATCTGTACAGTTGTACGTGCTGTTGTCTTCGATGTCACTCACGGTTTTGTTCACTCACCGTGAAATTAGAGTAACTAATTTCCACACTCCGAATTATCACAGTTCAATAAAAAGTCTGATGAGAGATTTTAAATGGTGTTATTAAATGTTAAATATTTTGCACTGGTGAAATCTCTTTTAGCGTAGGCCTACATGTTATCGCCCGGTATTTCACTCCGCCATTACATTTCCGTTCCGAGGCACGGCCTTCTAAAGTCGCTGCCGCTGCCGTTGCCGTCCGTACTGTTTGGGGTTCAATTTAAGACTTCCGACTGGGTGGTGAGGCATTGACGCCAGGACGCTACTTTTTTTGAGTATGAAGACAGTGTACTTTTAATAATAAAGTTACCTTTATAAGTTTTTTAATATCTGTAAACACTTTGTGAGGTAGGGTTGTAAGGTAGATTTCAAAAATTATATGAAAAAAATCATCTTTGGAATCGATCGATTAAATCCTGAACCTCTCCTAGTGTTGCGTTTCAGGATGTGACGATAGATCATTTGCAAATACATTTTTAAAATTACCAAAAGAACTGAATTTTCCAAATCTGGAGACCCTCTACTAACTGGGACCCGGGCCGGTCCGCCCCCCCCCCCCCCGCCATCGCTTTAGTCCGCTACTGAAAAGGAGGGCAGAATTAGAAAGAAATGGTAGTAAACATACTAACTAAGAAGGATACAAGTAAAACGGGACTGATAATAATGGTGTTTGGCAGAGAAGAGTGTCGGAAACGGGCCGAGAAGACATGGGACGGTAGAGATAGAAGTACTATCAAGGTATATGGTAAGGTGGGAACCTACAAATGGGAGATAAAAAGTAATAATCAAAATATGTTTAAGTCTCATGTTTCTCCGTCATAATAAAATCTTATTTCGCTAGAAATAACATGTGGCGTTTCATTCGATTAGACAGCGTATGAGTTGTATACATATATATCAGAGAGGAACGTCGGGCGTCGGTCCCGTGGCGAGCGACAGTAAATTGCGCTCGGAGTCAGCGTGGTGTTACTGTCACGGAATAGAACGCACGCTGATTCTGCGAATTTATGGGATCAAACTGACGCCTTCCAATGTTCGTGTCGCTGGCGCTGCTCACATGATTACACCGGTCGATGAAACTGCTTCTTTCTATAGCTTTTCAGCTCGAGGAGTTTACTGTGTCCCAGCTTGTGTAAGCCTGAGTTTTTCGAATAGCCCGCTTCTCAGTTTGGATGTATGTTTTTCATTACACGGTTGTTTCTTCTTCCTCTCCTATTTCTTCATCCTTCTTCTTCTTCTTCTTCTTCTTCTTCTTCATCTCCTTCTTCTTCTTCTTCTTCTTCTTCTTCTTCTTCTTCTTCTTCTTCTTCTTCTTCTTCTTCTTCTTCTTCTTCTTCTTCTTCTTCTTTGCAATCAGGGAGTAGACAAATTCCGGTTGCAAAAGAACTGGTAAACATTCTTGGGCAACCTGCCATCCGGCATCCCATTCGGATGAGCGATCCATCTCTGTTTATTATTGGCAAAACGATACTGAATATTAAAAATCGTATGGAGAACCATACATAACTTCCATGCTCTAAGATTTATATTTAAAATAATTTACTTGAGTGAAGATGTGTCCTGCACTCGTGAAATTAAAGCAAGAATTGCTATAGCGAAAGAGGCATTTAATGGGAAGAAAAGACTGCTGTGTGCCAAAATTAATAAGAATTTAAGGAAAAGGTTGGCCAAATGTTATGTGTGGAGCATTGCTTTATATGGTTCAGAGACGTGGACACTGAGGAAGGAGGATGAGAAAAGATTAGAAGCATGTGGGTTTTGAGCTTTGAGATGTGGTTTTGGCGAGCAATGGAAAAAGTAAGGTGGGTTGATAAAGTAAGAAATGATGAAGTTTTAAGAAGAATAGGGAAAGAGAGTCCGGAAGGTAATAGAAAATAGGAAAAGGAATTGGTTAGGTCGTTGTTTAAGGAGAGACTGCTTCCTTACAACTGCCATGGAAGGTGTCATAGAAGGAGAACAAAGAAGAGGGCGTAGAAGAATGAAGGATAGATAGCATTAAAATCAGAGGGTGTTACGAAGAAACGAAAACACTGGCATGCAATAGGAAAGCTTTTACCATTTGAAGACCTGCCTCAGGACAAAACACCAAATAATAATAATAACTTGAATTCAGTTCGATAATTTCTAAAAAAATATCCCCCACCCTCAAACTACTTTCACTATTTATACATACTTTGGTTATTATGGGGTAGTCGTTTCATATAATGTTATTTTTGAGTCACTTTATCTATAAACATTAGGTAGCCTACTTTATTCTTATAAAGAAACTGAACTACGCAAATATTCACGCATTAATTACATATTTATATAATTATGTGGCCAAAGTTATTTTGTGCCCTGCTGGGCCGTGGTTGCGGATCTCACGCATAGATGATTTAAATTAAAATACAAAAATTATAATTTTATTGCCTGGCAACAAAATTATTTTATTTTTAAAAATTACCCTTGTTTGAAAAACATTAAATGCATTTTTACTTCCATGTTCCTTAAGGAAATGGAAGTGTGGTGATGGCGAAAAAATCGTGTTCGAGATAAGGGCTGATTCTGATTGTACTACCCTCAAAACATGAAGAAAAAGTCATTTTTTGAAAAGCGTCTGTGTGTCTGTGTGTAGAATTTTTTATGGCAAACGATAACTGCCGTTAATTCAAACAGAATCAAATAATTTTTGCATACATGCCTGAGTTGTAGAGGACTCAAGGCCTATTTATTTTGGTGAAGATCGGTTAAGGGGATGGGGTAGCGTACCTGCAACGTTTTACGTTTTAACAAGAGTAAAGTACTTGAAAATCCATTTAAACTTTTTCAAACAATGGTAGTTGTTAAAAATAAAATAATTTTTTTGCCAGGCAATAAAATTATAATTTTTTCATTTTAATTGAAATCATGTATGAGTGAAAATATATTGTTCCTCGCAGGCAAGCATATCTCAATTATGTATGTAATGTTTACGTTTCCAAAGTTTTATTATTGTGATTACTGCAATAAAAAGACAGACAGGACACACACACACACAATTCGCGTTATTTCTGGACTCACTCATGTTTATTTTCTTACGTTTGCACGCTTTTTAAATGAAAAATGACGAAACCCACACCAAAACAACGCGTGCAAACCGAAAAGGTGTCCAGCGTGGACAGCGATTTGCTTCCTGTGGATCGCTGGCCAGTGTAACTGCACGTGTTTACAGAGGAATGGTTCATAGACAGACTTTTCGTCTTTAGGGAATGAACCCTCTGCAAAATGCTCAGGGTCCATGAGAGACTTCGGAGCGCTCCTTCTTTTCCGCGTGTTTTTCTGTGAAACGTACACTGTAGATTCGCAGCTTTACTCTGAGCAACGCTTCATAGGGAATGTTGAAAATTTTTTTCCACGGTGTACCCTCATACACACTAAAACTTGCTCTGATGTTTTGATACGGACATCATAATATTAAAACTTTGAAAACTTGAGCACTACGTAATGGAGATCAAACGTTAACTTTTACAAGCCATTCATTTTATACATATTTTGAAGCAATAAATGTTTAAATAAATTAATACAGTCTGTGTACTTATTTCTATTATGATATAAGAATTACAAACTAATATATGCATGTGTGTATGTATGGAAAATATTTTTCTCCTCTGGAAAATTGTTTGCCCCTCGTGGAAAATACTTTGACCTCCCTTATAGCTACTAGCCTGTGTGGAATATAGCATTATGATATGGATCAGAATGGTGGGTGTTAAACAGAAGACACAAACGTATTAAGGAAGAAATGTTTTGATGAGACATTTATAATTATACAGGTGAACAGAATCATCGTTCAGGAAATCAGAAGACGAATGGAAAGAAAGAGAGACTCGATTTTAAAAATGAAAAATGACTAGTATAGTATTGACAGGAAAGACTTTGATAACACTATAGACATCATTCACCCTCGGCCGATAACTCGCAGCGAGAGTCCAATTTCATTACAGGAATCAGATCACAGCTCCCTTTGGCCAGCTCTTCGTTCTACCTACAAACATTTTATCCAAAAGTACAGTCCTTCCTCACGAAGACTGAGGATAGTCTTCACCCACCTGACATGGGGGTACCATTTAGCTGATATGTCATTTCCCAACTCAAGCATCCTCTTATTTGATTTTTTGTCACCATATCTAGCTCTGCTTCTTGTCAAATATATATTATAGACACAAACGTAAAATTCTGCACCTGTCATGTCTTGTTTTCTATGGCGAACAATAACTGTCGCAAATTCAAACAGAATCAAATAATTTTTTGCATATGTGCCTGCATTATAAAGGACTCAAGGTCTTTTGATTTTGGTGAATATCGGTTAAGGGGGAGGGGTATTTTATTCACGTTTGGTATTGATTTAATAAGTTTGACGACATTATATTAAAATGCATTTAAACTTTTTAAACAATAATAATTGTTAAAAATAAAATCATTTTGTTGCCAGGCAACTAGTATCGATGAAACAGACGATATTTTCTGTAAATGAAAATGGTAGTTGAAGGGGGAGGGGACACATTTTTATATGTGTACTACGTTATCTGTAACAAAGAAGTAGTTTGTTGTTAAAATTCGTTCTTGGGCTGTTTGGCCGTGGTCCAATATTTTCTTCAAAACCAGACGTTTCAGCAGTGCCATCGACTGCCATCATCAGTGAAAATCTAGTGCGATAACGTGAGGTGGTATACGTTAGTGACCACAGTACTGTCGTTAAGGCTGAAGCAAGAAGTAGAAAGAAGTAGTTTCTATGGAAATATTTCATTTCGAAAATGATTTAAAATATAAATCTTGGAACATGGAAGTCATGTATGGTTCTCCATACCGATTTTTATTTAATTTCGTCAAACTCATCCCTGTTGCATAATCGATCTTCACAAAAATAAATAAGCCTTGAGTCTTCTACAACTAAGACACACATGCAACAAAATATTTGATTCTGTTTGAATTTGCGGCAGTTATCGTTCGCCATAGAAAAAATTCTACACACAGACAGACACACAGGCAGATACACAGACACACAGAAACACAGGCACACACACAGACACTTTACGGAAAATGACTTTTCTTCATGTTTTGAGGGTAGTACAATCAGAATCTGCCCTTATCTCGAACATGATTTTTTTCACCATACTTCGAGAAACCATACTTCCATTTACTTACGGAACATGAAAGTAAAAAATATCTTACGTATATCGTCACTGTAGAACGTATCGCTTCACGAGCAGCAGGTACAGCAGATCGAAAGAATTTTACATCCGATGCTTGTGCTCTGCTAACCAAACAGTACCGCTGACCATACAGTAACTTTATAATATTTTAGCTGAGTCTTTTCTTTACTTGTTTCCCTTGGCAACGTTCGTCGAATTGTTCCACACAGTCACAGAATATATCATGAACTACTCCATAAGGCACGGTTACACGAGCCTTGTTTTCCGCCCGTACACGTGCATGGAGTTCGAAAAAACACACAGTGGTCAGACGTGCACGGACGGAAGAGTAGTCACACAGGCGTTTTATAAACGGACGGCAGGCTTGGGACGTCTCGGACGCGCATCCCTACAACTTTGGCTATAAAGGTTAAATCTGTACATAAAGGTTAAAACGCGACTGCACAGAAACGTCCGTCTTTATATTAAAGAAAAGTTGGTTATCAGCAGTAAATAAATCTTTATTAAGAAAACTTGTTACATTACATATTTTTTGTATAAAGATATCAACAACACCATGGAGACCAAAATTTCAGTACGTCTCACAATTTTCTCTCCAGCTTCCTATTTGGGGAGATCGATTTAAAGACAATACGATTCTGTGAGGTAGAAGTAGGAACACGCGTGAGAAGTTTTATCAGAATCTGTTGATGCGTTTAAAGTGAGACGTGCCCCAAACAGACAGACAGATAGACATACAGATATCAAACGGTCGACTTAAAGCTGAGAACTCGGTTCGCTCGTTCAAATAAATAAAAAGTGACGTAAAATCTAACTAAAATAAAATTGACGATCGAGTATGAACGTCCTCGAACACACACACATACACACACGCACACGCACACAAAGAAACCAGTTGGTAGACCATGGAGAAGTAGCCTAAATATAGTTAATAAATTATTTACCTTAAATTATCCGCCTTGTGATTTCTTGTAACTTCGTCTATGACGCGTTTCAGAGCTTATGCTCCATCATCAGATATTAAAAAGGTAAAACTATCACTCTTGCGAGATCGTTAAGTAGTAAAAATGTCAAAATTTGCATGTGAACCGTACGCGGATTTAGGTGCGCACCCGTTCAAGTTCATTCTGCCACTGAGCGGTTGCTACCTTATCGTAGCCCCAGCGAGCAGACTCAAGGCGGTATCGTACTGTGACGATTTAAATAAAAGAAATAATCTAGAAAATAAAAAATTTTAAAAATTAAGGTTGCGAGCTCTTAAGCTATTTAAATCTCACTGTTTTAATATAAGATACCTGTATGTACTCAGTATGAGAGGAAGCAGTAATTAATTAGTTATAAGATACTCAAATAAAAAGATAAATTTGTAAAGCGTTATTAATATCGTATTTAACCCTTTGATTGTAAGCAGGCGCTTTCCTGTTGATTCCAGACTCGACATGCTTTCAGAGTCTTGTGTGAGTAAGAATAAGATAAAAAAACTAATGTTAATAATAATAAAATCTGAAGACATAAATAGTCGCTAAGACAACTAATTTAAATTATATATATTTGTTTAGGGATAGTTTAAATAAATAAAAATGTTAAGTTAAATATAGTTAGGAACTATATTCTCGCGCGGAAGTTGTCCCACTAACTTTTGTCCAGTACCTAGCGAAGGGAGCGTAAATTCTCTCTCTTGCAATGGTGACTCCGTACAGTGTAGACGTAAGAGCTATGCTCTTCAAATATGTGTATCATATTTGGTTTCATCTTCAGAAAGTGTACCAGATGTAGTTTGTTTAAAGCATCTGGATGTATTAATTAATGTAGTCATGTGAATAGACAATAAGTTTAAAGTTATGTAAAACAAAAAGTATTGAAACGTAACAAAAAAGTGTAACACAAGATGACTACGTACTTCAACGTATAAAAACTATTCCAAAGTAATACCCGGAGATGTGAACTAGCAGAAGCCACAAACTCTACTGCACGTGACAGAATATGCAGATCAGGACATCCGAGAATCTACATGATCATCGTAGATAACTACATGAACTATTGTTCTCACTGCTAACTTTGGAGCCCTTTACAGAGGATAGCCAGACCGAGATGACGACGTAGCTGTTCCTGTTTCCCAAGACTGATACCCCAGGAGGAGTCTTCTGCATACCAATTAAAAGGTGACTCGATAGCCTGTCTATCGAGGGTTACTAATATTTGTTACACAACACATCTTGAAAGAGACTTTTCAGAAATGATTAACTTTGTAAAGACTTATAAATTAAATCTAATGTTTATAAGATTATATCTTATTAATTAATATTTCATGTAACTATTCTAACTTCATACGTTGTAACAGTTTATATGTTAATGTAGAGTAATATAACTCAAGCAATAATACCATTCTTAAATGTTGAATTAAAAGAAAATCTTGCAAGCTAATATCATGAAAAGAGTATAATTAAAAGTTTTAATACAGAAAGTTCACCCGGATCCGAGGTATAACGATATAGAATCTAGTTTGATGCCAAAGTTTAAAGAAACCTTTCGATAATTTAATAATTGAATTAGTAATGTCATGGCATCAGTCAGTATATGTTTTTCTTAAATGTTGAATAAAGAGAAGTCTTCTTGTTACACACATATGAGGAGTGCGTAAATCAATTGTATACCTTGCCATTGTTTCCTTACACAAAGAAACAATTACACAGCTAGTAAGTAATATGTTATTTTAATTATTTGTGATCAATTCTGTTACAACGTAGGCAGCCCTTCTAATTAACGGAGTTTAATTACGAAGGGTTCCCTGGATTTGTAACGCGGCGAAAAGCTAGTTACAAAAGTGCGCCACTCTGCTTAATTGCTTAATTGTAAAAAAATAAAAGCTTAATTGTTTACAGAGTGTCACAAAAGTGCATTCACTCTGCTAATTTATGTAAAGAGTTGTTAAGCATCGTGACGTAAACAAAAGTGCGTTACTCTGCTTACATTATTCGAAATAAAAAAAAAAATAAAGGAAACAAAGGAAAGAGTTTTAATTGTGTATATATGTGTCACAAACAAATTGCATTCACTATTTATGCGTGGATAAACATAAATAGTATGATTAATAACTAAATGTTTAATATTGATATATGCACTCAGAAAGTTACTTTAATAAATGTAATGTTCAAAACATATTTAATACACTATTAAATAACGTAATATGTATTAATACGTAGATGGTAGTATGTATAAGTAAAATGTCATTAGCGTCATACAATGCAAAATGCTATATGCAGGTTCCTACCGGCACAACCTGAATAATTCGATATGAGTACTTGCATACAGGAATCATGACCAAGCATAACAATTTTGGCCAACCGAACAATCTGTAACAGGTTTGTTTACGACAAACTACGACCTGTTGTATCCTGAATCATTCTGCACAGTGTATGTCCAACTACATAGCTTACATACACTAGTATGTGTTATAAAAAAAAAATTGATAAAAATAACTTTGTAAATAATAATAAAGTAATTAAGTAGAAGTCGTGATTTAAAACTTGTGAACAAAATAAGTAATTATTTAATTGAGAAAAGTTTATGAAAGAACGAAGCCAAAGTGTTGTCTAAGCGGAATAATAATAAATGTGTTGTACAAAAGTATGCCCCCCTTCTCAAGTTTAAAACGACCGGTTTCAAATCGTTGGCGTTATTCACTCGCATTGTGTAGACAATAAAATGTAAAAGCAAACACCCCATTGTCACACACTCTCACCCTCCTTTGTTAACTAAATATGTAGGCCACCCTCTGACCTACATTCCAGTAAACAGCTGATCGGCTATTTAACATTGAAAGATATGTGTGTGATTTCTGTCTCTCCCTTAGAAGAGAAATTGTTCTTTTCTAATTAGTGTAAATTGATTACTTATGAATTTATTATATGTAATATATGTGTAATATAATAGTATTAATTTTAAGTACGTGCTAATGTGTTAGAACAAAATGGCCCAATTTAACCCTGATTTGTTATTAAAAGACGAGCTGTCTTACGAAGCTCTTTTGCGTGGACTACCCCATGCTGATGTAACAGTCGCGGAATTACGAAGTTCAATTCGCGAATGTGGATTTGATGCGCCCGTGGAATTAAACAATCTAAGCCAACTCGATTATGAAGGCGAGAAAGAAATTTGTACTGCCAAGTATAGTGAACTATACTTATTGTCTCAAACACTCCAAGACGAGAAATCTCCGGCAAAAATTTTGCGGACTACCTAGAGAATAGAGCATTTAACCAGGCGAATAAAAAATTTGTCGATCTGGCCGAATCTCACAGAAATACCCGTTGATGTACAAAAGCTAGCAGACGAAGCTCTACGCCGCTTACCTTCAATTATCAACGATTTAAGAAGAAAGATCTCGACTATCATTGATGAATAGACCCAATACTATTGCTGATCTGGAACAGTGCAGTATCCATTCTTCAAATGTATGGTACTCAGATCAAAATAGAGAAGCAATGAAAACCTCTGGAAATAATAGACATCAATTGCAAGCACTACTGCCTGATGTAACAACCTCGTATGAAAGTCAAGTTTCTAGTAGACCTCACTATGTGCGCAAAGCTGGTAAGTTAACTGTAAACCCAGATAAAGCGGAAACCAAGTACCCACCTCGCAGAAAACCCACCTGTTATAATTGTGGCAAATATGGGCACATAAGTAGAGAGTGCAAAAAGTAAGCCATTGGAACGGAACCCACCTGTGAATATAAAGTGTGCTAAATAAATATGGTGATTAAATAGACGATAGTTCTAAGAGCGTTTCTTAAATCCCCAAAGTAGTTTAATAAATAATAAAGTGAATAATAATAATTGATTTAAATACTAGAGCTAAATAAATCCTAAGTTATACTAAAATTGTGTGAAGTGTAGAAGTAATTAAGGGAAAAGAATAATAATAAAAAGTAACGTTGCATAGTGAAGACACCGCAGTGGTGGCAAGTAAGAGAAATTAAAGCGTGTTCGGAATTGTAGTAAACAGCCACGCACCCTCCCTATTGTGAGAAACCGGTGCTAGCCTGAACAATTGAAAAACCACCCCTAGAGAGTATTACAATGCATTGTGAAGTGTCTCCTCTCCCGCATAGTTTGTTTAAGTATTGTTAAAAGAGATAAAAGAGAATCATATTCGTGAGATTCCGCTTCTCTCAAACCAGTGATCTAAAGTGGAGTATGGGATCCTCTTTAGATTACATTAGAAATAAGTTTATGAGATATAATCAAGTATTGATTATAAATGTAACGTAACAGGTCACAACGGCGCCGACTGAAAGGGAAATGATAGGGCAGAAATGTGCCAAAGATCATTAATAATTGCTGAAAGCTAACTTCCGTAGTTAGAGTAAGCTGGTGTCAGTCGGGCCGGGATGTTGTGAGTTACGGATAAGGAGGGATCATTCCAATCTAAGGTTTGGAAATTAGGATTAAGATTAAAATGTAAGTTAGTACTTAAGAAGTAAGAAAAAGGGAATTTCACGAAGGCGATCATTTAAATGAATAATGTCATTTAAAGAAATTAGGAAAAACCAACTGTGCACTAATAATAAATAACTTCACACACTGCCACTAATCGTACTCCCAGTTCCCAATTATCACGAAGGTCACAAGTCGACCCCGTTCGAGTTACTATACGAGTATAGACCAAACCACCCTTTGTCCACAAGATGGAATATACACGATCTACTGCCTCCGCAAATAACGGATAAGCAGATAAAGAGAATATGGAACAAAGCCCGCTCTAACTTGAGAGCAAGCTTGGAAAAATCCAGAAGATACCACGAGAAAGGTAATCGTAGCAACTCAGTCAGGTACCAAGTAGGTGACTTGGTAATGTACAAGACTCACCCCATTAGTAGTGCGATTGATAAGACCACCTCGATAAAGGTCTTATCGATCATTCAGATGGTGTGGCCATCTGATCATTCAGATGGTGTGGCCCTTATCAAATCCAAAAGTACCTAACTCCAGTTACAGTAGCCCTGTGCAAACCTGCAACTCAGACATATGTGCGGAGAACGCATATTTCGCAACTAAAGTTGTATAAGAAGAAGTGACGGTATAGTATAACCCAAAATAAAAAAAGGAATACTAGGTAGTAAAGGAAATTATATTTCTGAATCCGCGTAAGAAATGTAAAACGTAATTAAACGTTTGGAAACGAGGCCTGATCAACCTGAGTTCCAGTTCTGCGGAGCATGCATTAATGAATAATCATTAACTAGATGGGTACTAACACTCATTAACTACATGAGATATATATATAGGACTCACAGAAGAAAAGATAGAATTCTAAATAGTAGAGATTTAGAAAGTTACTCTACAGAAGAGAGAGTAAGACAAACAAAAAACCGGTAGTAAAATTAAGTGATAGAGATAAGAAAGAGTTTTGTGTTTTAATTGTGTAAATATTTAGTGTAAATAGTATGTAAAAAAAAAAAAAAAAAAAAAAAAAAGGTAGTTCATAAGAATGTAAAGTGTACAACAACTATGTGAAAGAAATTACACACACTAACCCCATTTAATATCCCAGTGCCCAATAGTGAGTTAGACTCAAAAAGCTAAACCGTAGCGTGCAATTCAAGCGGTGGAGTATGTGACGATTTAAATAAAAGAAATAATCTAGAAAATAAAAAATTTTAAAAATTAAGGTTGCGAGCTCTTAAGCTATTTAAATCTCACTGTTTTAATATAAGATACCTGTATGTACTCAGTATGAGAGGAAGCAGTAATTAATTAGTTATAAGATACTCAAATAAAAAGATAAATTTGTAAAGCGTTATTAATATCGTATTTAACCCTTTGATTGTAAGCAGGCGCTTTCCTGTTGATTCCAGACTCGACATGCTTTCAGAGTCTTGTGTGAGTAAGAATAAGATAAAAAAACTAATGTTAATAATAATAAAATCTGAAGACATAAATAGTCGCTAAGACAACTAATTTAAATTATATATATTTGTTTAGGGATAGTTTAAATAAATAAAAATGTTAAGTTAAATATAGTTAGGAACTATATTCTCGCGCGGAAGTTGTCCCACTAACTTTTGTCCAGTACCTGGCGAAGGGAGCGTAAATTCTCTCTCTTGCAATGGTGACTCCGTACAGTGTAGACGTAAGAGCTGTGCTCTTCAAATATGTGTATCATATTTGGTTTCATCTTCAGAAAGTGTACCAGATGTAGTTTGTTTAAAGCATCTGGATGTATTAATTAATGTAGTCATGTGAATAGACAATAAGTTTAAAGTTATGTAAAACAAAAAGTATTGAAACGTAACAAAAAAGTGTAACACAAGATGACTACGTACTTCAACGTATAAAAACTATTCCAAAGTAATACCCGGAGATGTGAACTAGCAGAAGCCACAAACTCTACTGCACGTGACAGAATATGCAGATCAGGACATCCGAGAATCTACATGATCATCGTAGATAACTACATGACCTATTGTTCTCACTGCTAACTTTGGAGCCCTTTACAGAGGATAGCCAGACCGAGATGACGACGTAGCTGTTCCTGTTTCCCAAGACTGATACCCCAGGAGGAGTCTTCTGCATACCAATTAAAAGGTGACTCGATAGCCTGTCTATCGAGGGTTACTAATATTTGTTACACAACACATCTTGAAAGAGACTTTTCAGAAATGATTAACTTTGTAAAGACTTATAAATTAAATCTAATGTTTATAAGATTATATCTTATTAATTAATATTTCATGTAACTATTCTAACTTCATACGTTGTAACAGTTTATATGTTAATGTAGAGTAATATAACTCAAGCAATAATACCATTCTTAAATGTTGAATTAAAAGAAAGTCTTGCAAGCTAATATCATGAAAAGAGTATAATTAAAAGTTTTAATACAGAAAGTTCACCCGGATCCGAGGTATAACGATATAGAATCTAGTTTGATGCCAAAGTTTAAAGAAACCTTTCGATAATTTAATAATTGAATTAGTAATGTCATGGCATCAGTCAGTATATGTTTTTCTTAAATGTTGAATAAAGAGAAGTCTTCTTGTTACACACATATGAGGAGTGCGTAAATCAATTGTATACCTTGCCATTGTTTCCTTACACAAAGTAAACAATTACACAGCTAGTAAGTAATATGTTATTTTAATTATTTGTGATCAATTCTGTTACAACGTAGGCAGCCCTTCTAATTAACGGAGTTTAATTACGAAGGGTTCCCTGGATTTGTAACGCGGCGAAAAGCTAGTTACAGTACAATCAGTTGGATACAAAGTTCAGGTGGTCATTTAACACGATATCGCGACTCCTTGGGTTTGCATATGCACTGTAAATTTCAAATTCCTCCAAGGCATTCATGAAACGGCCCTTCTTACACACATGTAACGGTATTAAATTGGAACTAAAATCTGTGTAATTATGATTGTGTGAAGTCAGGTGTCGGGCGTGATTTGATTTGATGTTGTCAATGTTTCTTATTTTCTTAGGTAAATGTTCTCGAAATCGTTTAAGGAAACCTCTCCCAGTCTGTCCAATTTAGAAACACTCGCAATCATTGCATGTTAACTTATATATGCCAGTTTTTTCTTCTGGAGGCGTGTGTTTTTTCGGTTTGAGAATATCCAGTAACTTATTATTAGTCCTGATGAAATAGTGAAACTATTATTATTCAATATAGAAGACAAAACCTTAGGCATAAAGCTAGTGTAATTAGTAGATATAAAACTTTTTTGCGTGTTGTTGTTTATTCGGGGTTTAAGCATTCTTTTTTCATGTTTTCTCAACAGTTTGTCAATGGTTAAACTATTGTAACCATTGGCAACCGCGATATATTTTATGACATTTAGCTCATCACGAAAGTCATTATCATCCAAAGGAATTGTCAATAATCTATAAATGAAACTATTGTACGCTGCCATTTTATGTGAAAAAGGATGATGAGAGTCTGCGTGTATTATGGGTGTCAGTGGTAGTCGGTTTCCTATAAATGTTGAACTTTAGTTTATTCATCTGTCGAGTGATGGTTAAATCTAGAAAGTTTATCTTGTTATCAACCTCTGTTTCAAGAGTAAACTGGATGTTTCTATTTATTTTATTTAAACAGTTTTTAAATAATTCGATTTGTCTTATAGTACCATCAAAAATTAAAAACATATCGTCTACATACCGTGCATAAAATATTATTTTATTTGCATATATAAAATCGATTCCGACTACCCAACTACGTGTGCTACCTGGACGACCGGTCGGATCGCGCAGGAGGGGGCACCGCCATCGCGGTGAAGGCGAGTCTTCGCCATCACGGCGTTGTCCTGCCTCAGCGGCGGAACCTCGAGTGCACCGCGGTTGAGCTCCTTGGTGCTCTCGGCGGTCTCCTCGTGGTTTCCGCATACAAGCCTCCACAAACGGAGCTCCTGTCGAACGATCGATCCGGAGACCGTCTTTGGCGCACACAGAAGGGTAGTCCTGTCGGGCGACCTGAACTGTAAGCACCCTGATTGGGGGAGCCGCTTGGTGAACCCAAACGGGGCCCGCTTACGCAGGTATGCTGATGCGGCTCGGGTCACAGTCGTGGGTCCTACCGGGCCTACATACTATCCCTCGAGGGCTAACTCCCGCCCTGACGTACTGGACATTGCCGCGGTCAGGGGCGTTTATTGCCCGGTCCACGTCTCCGTCATTTCGGAACTGTCCTCGGACCATTGCCCTATGAGTGTGCATATAGCTACCCAGCACGCCACCGTCCGCGACGAGCGGCGGGTAATCGAGTGGGACCGCTTTGGCCCGGCGTTCAGTCGCCGCCTACCCGAGCGTATCCCTCTCGACACTACCCAGCATGTCGACGAGGCAGTTGCCTTATTCGACACAGCCGTTGTCTCGGCGGTAGACGTGTCCTCCCGGATGAAGCCGGGGCTCACGCCCGACTATCAGCGTATCCCCGAAGAGGTGTCTCAGCTCGCTTGCGAGAGGAATCGCCTCCGGAGACGCTGGCAGAGGACTCGTGACCCGGTTGACAAGGCTGCGTTCAACAGAGCGTCCGGAAAGTTGCGTCGTGACATGCTGGCGTTCCGTAGACGCAACTGGGAGCTAGGTGTAACACAGATGGATGGCCCTGCCGAGAACCGTAATGTCTGGCGGATTCCCAGTGCCCTAACGGGAAAGCGTAAACGCGCGCCTCTCCCCGCACTTGTCGGACCCGGCGGTCAACCCCTTGGACGCCCCCTCGAGAAGGCAGAGTTCTTGGCTGACAGTTTAGAGCGACACTTCGCTCCCAAACCATCAAAGAACCCGGCTTTCACTGACCAAATCTGCCGCGAGGTAGAGCGCTTTCTATCGGCCGGTATCACAGTTCAGCCTGAGCCCATCTCCCCGGAGGAGGTCTCTGAGAGGATTGTTCAGCTCAAGCCCCGGAAGGCGCCTGGCCCAGACGGAGTCATGAATTCCGAACTCCATCGCCTTCCGGAGCGAGGAACACAGTTCCTCTCTGACCTGTTGAATTCATGTCTCAGACTGGCCTACTTTCCGGTGAAATGGAAAACGGCTACAGTAATAGTGATACCCAAGCCGGGAAAGAATTCTTCTCGCGTGGAAAACCTCAGACCCATCAGCCTCTTGTCCGCGACGTCCAAGGTTTTCGAGCGATTGATCCAGCGTAGGATCCGCGACCACCTAGGAAGACTGGACGTGCTGATCCCCGAACAGTTCGGCTTTCGTGAGCTGCACTCCTCGACTCATCAGCTGATGAGACTCGTGGAATGCATTACCGAGGCTGGCTGGCAGGGCAAACAGACGACTGCGATCTTCCTAGACGTAGAGAAAGCCTTTGACCGCGTGTGGGACGAGGGTGTCCTTTACAAGCTCACGGAAGTCCTTCTCCCACATTGCTACGTTCACTTGATCTGCAGCTTTCTGCGAGACCGTAGCTTCCGAGTGAGAATAGACCACGCTCTCTCTTCGGAGAGGCGTATTACCGCTGGTGTCCCTCAGGGAAGTGTCCTTGGGCCTCTCCTGTTCTCGCTGTTTGTCAACGACACGCCCCGAGTTCCTGGAGTTAATTATCGCTGTTCGCGGACGACACTGCGGCTTTTACCTCAGAGCCGAACGCGAGTTATGCGGCAATCAAGCTCCAGCGTCAACTCGACGCGTATGTCGGGTGGACCGATGACTGAAGAGTTGCCGTTAACGCTTCCAAGAGCGCCGCGGTAATATTCATGCGTAAACTCAAGCGGCCTCGGCCGCTTAAAGTAGGCCCCGTCGAGGTACCCTGGACCAACAGCGTCAATTACCTCGGGCTCCACGTGGACTCCCGACTCACCTGGCTAACCCATACACAATACATCCGACAACGCGCTTCGGCGCAACTCAGTAGACTCTGGCCCGTGCTATCTAATCCGGCAATGACCCCCCGGCTAGGTAAGCTCATAGTCAACTCGTACGTGTTGCCCGTGATTACCTACGCTTGTCCTGTTTGGGGATACCTGGCTCGTGGTCATAGAACAGCGCTCCAGCGCGTACTCGACCAGGGACTGAAGCTTGCGTGTAAAGTCCCCCGGAGGTACTCTTCTCTTTGAGGAGAGGATTCGGTGTCCGCTCTTTTGATGACACCGTGAGACGCCTGGCGCGTAGATTCTATGTTCGTTCCGACAGAGTGACCCACAATTCCTCATTGCGGACTTGGTAAATACACCCCGCGACCAGGTGAGTCCTGGAAGCGACCTCGTTTGTTAGTCCCGGTGGTATAACCCACCATCGCAGGTCGCTTCAGACCCCCCCCCCCCATAATTAGGTAAAAAAGATATATAAAGAACTCAAATAGACCCAGTGGCAGGAGTCCTTTCTGAGACTCGGAACACTGCACTTTTCGCGACCCCCAGTCGTGTAACGGTTTCTGTATTCGTTCGCGGGTATTTATTATCTGTGTTCCCGCGCCATTGAATATGTTCGTGGTGCTGCTGCTGGTGAACCTGGTTAACTACAGTCAGCAGTTCCAGTAGTTGTAAAAGTTCCCGATTAACTATGAGTTTAGCTGTCGTAACGTTCGGCAAACCCGAAAATTGTGGGTTCCGATCTGGAACTTTTCTTTTGTATCCAAACGTAATGTTTGCTAATAAAGCCACGTTGATTGTGTGACTCTTTTCAGCCAGCATCAAACACTCATATCTACGACAGAATGAGCAGGTGAATAACATCACGAAGAGCAGAACTGTTCACAACAAATGCGTGTACCCTCTCCCTCTACTATTTGCATCTGTTTGTCATTCAGCAGTGCTCCTCCTACTCGCATTGTGCGTGCGTTTCTATTCTGGTAACGCAAGTCATATTTCCACCCGACTTTATGACTTGTAAACCCACCCAACTTTACGACTAGCAATGACTTAATGATTTCCGTTTTTCTTCAAGAATAACTTTATCTACTACTTTTTTGTAAATATCCTATCATATTTGGGTATTTATTATCTGTGTTCCCGCGCCATTGAATATGTTCGTGGTGCTGCTGCTGCTGCTGATGATGAACCTGGTTAACTGCAGTCAGCAGTTCCAGTAGTTGTAAAAGTTCCCGATTAACTATGAGTTTAGCTGTCGTAACGTTCGGCAAACCCGAAAATTGTGGGTTCCGATCTGGAACTTTTCTTTTGTATCCAAACGTAATGTTTGCTAATAAAGCCACGTTGATTGTGTGACTCTTTTCAGCCAGCATCAAACACTCATATCTACGACAGAATGAGCAGGTGAATAACATCACGAAGAGCAGAACTGTTCACAACAAATGCGTGTACCCTCTCCCTCTACTATTTGCATCTGTTTGTCATTCAGCAGTGCTCCTCCTACTCGCATTGTGCGTGCGTTTCTATTCTGGTAACGCAAGTCATATTTCCACCCGACTTTATGACTTGTAAACCCACCCTACTTTACGACTAGCAATGACTTAATCATTTCCGTTTTTCTTCAAAAATAACTTTATCTACTACTTTTTTATAAATATCTTATCATAATTTCCTCCGTGTTCGATAGAAAAATTGTAAGGCGAACATTCTTTCCGAAACACGAAAACTGGGTCTGAAGGTTTACATACAAAAAGGTGTGTGTGTGTGTGTGTGTTTACACGAACGTGGACCGCGCGAATATCATTTTCTTTTCTTCTCCTGCCAGAAGACCCTCATTCTCACACTATGGGCCGCCTTCCTTTCCACTGTCTACACCTTTCTCGTCTTCTTCTCACCGCAGACAACCTCAAGATTTTCTATTTTGTTTCTGTATGCATTCCTGTCCACACAGTAGTTCAAAGAGATACCCAGTTTCATCATTTCCTCCTTGAGTTGTTTGGTGTATCCGTTCAGACTGGAAAGTTGCCAAATATAGTTGAAAATTTGCTTAGTTAATCTGGACCGATCCATCCAAACCATAAGTTTAAGGAATCTTAGTATTTTTCTTCGGAAAGCCGTTTCCAGATCTTCCATCCTGTACAGCTCTTCTTTGGGTCTATGCCTGTACCCATGATTTAACTGTGTCGGTTAAATTAACTTTAACCGACACAGTTTCCAAAATTAAAAACCTAGAAGAACTTAGTGACCCCTTCCCAATTTACACTGGCGTACGTCAAGGGGATGGACTCTCCCCTATTCTCTTTAACTGTGTCGTAGATAAAGTCATGAAAACCTTCTATAAAGTCAATTCCACTAGGGTTAGAACAGGTAACAAATCCAAAGGCGTAGAATTAAGCTGTTTAGTTTTCGCGGATGATCTTGACATCTTCACCCACTCAGAAGAAGAAGCGAGAAAGCAAGTAGAAGATCTCCAGCGGAGAAAACTGGCCTCCAAGTCTCCTTTGCTAGAACGGAAAGTATGACCACCCTATTTAAATTCCCGGAAACGTGCCCGGACACTACGTATGGACAAATAAAATATATTAACAATTTTAAATATCTTGGGGAAAAAATATCCCGAAACGCCTCAGACAAAGAATCCTTTAAGATAAGGAAACTCAAATTAGCAAAGGTCTTTACCCTAACCCGGGAACCGTACGGAAAGAAAAATCTTTCCAGAAGTGCGAAAGTCCGCCATTATAGCACTGTGATCAGGCCGGTGATCATGTATGGGAGTGGAAACAATGTGCTTTCAAAATTTGGAACCTCTTCTTAAAATAAGTGTGTTTTATGAAGACTGTAAAAATTATTCCATATTCGGTTTATCGGAAAATAAAGAGTTATTTAGGAAGGTTAAGTAGTCACCATTTACAGCTACACATTTCTCTCAACGGTGAACCAGTTGTCTCATCCCGTCAATGAAGAATGCCGGTGGTCTTTCCTTGATCCACGACCTCACTGCGTCTTTCAGTTCATCATCTGTGGTGAAATGAATGCCCTTAATACCCCTCTTTAAATTTGGAACGTTTCAGAAGCTGTTCACAACATTCCTTTTGTTGTCGCTTGTTCTCTTCTGTGAGTTTGCGTGGCACCCACCACCGCGAACAGAATTTACGGTAGCCCAGTTCTGCAATAATGTGTCCTACTCGTTCTTTCGATATGCATATCCGGATGGCTATGCGTTGTTGTGTGATACGACGGTCATTTTGAATCAGTTCATTCACCTCCATTTGGTGCTCGTCATCAGTCAAAGAAACTGGTCGACCACTGCGAGGTTCATCCTCAATATTCGCTTACCAGCACCAAATTTTATTGACCATTTACTCACGGTATAGTTGCAGACAAATCATGACGTCCTCGCCTCACTCCACCGCCTGAAGGGTGTGAGGCGTGAGTGACAGCTCGCTCGCTCGATCGCTTCCAGCAACTGAGGACGTTATGTTTTGTCTGCAACTTTACTTCGATCAACCGTTTCATCACCATAACGGTTTCAGACGACTATGGATGTCACTAGCGTTCACTTTTTCAGCTGTTAAAAATTCAATCACTGCACCGTTGTCTTAGACGCGTTGACACAGCTGGCGTACTCGACTCCATAACAACGGCGACCGACACAAAACGAGAAGGAGTTGGTCAACAAGATTTGGGACGTTCGTAATACAAGATGGCAGCATGCGTCATGCTGTACATTGTGCATTACAGTACTTATCAGCCGCCCCTCGTAGATAGAATGAAACGTACAGACTACCCAAGTACAGACTACGGAAACGCACCGAAACAACGGAAACCTACTTAAATCGTCGATTACAACGCCAAAATGGAAATTTGGAACTTGCTCTGATAATATAAAACGGTCTTAAATTTTATAACTGAAAAACAGAGGCTAGCGATAGACACAAATAAGGAAGAGAGACGAAGGAGGTCACGAACCGTAAAGTACAGCCACGAGAGACATGTTTGATATTTTATTTTATATTGTAGAGTTATTTGATTATTGATTTTTATTTGACTCGACCGGACACTCCCTTCAAGTCTAAATTTTAGATTTGCTATTGTTCCCTGATAGACCTCCGAACTCTTCTTTCAAAAGAAAATTTTGTCCACAATCCGGTAACACAGTATTTAACCTGACCGTACTTCCGTCTTTTTGAAAGACCGTCTTTGTTATCTCTTGGCTTCTCAACTAGCAACCTTTGTAACCATATGACAGCTTCCACCTAATTGTTTGTCCTGTCCATCTACATTTTACTTTCTTCTTCTTCTTCTTCTTCTTCTTCTTCTTCTTCTTCTTCTTCTTCTTCTTCTTCTTCTTCTTCTTCTTCTTCTTCTTCTTCTTCTTCTTCTTCTACGCGAACAGAAGACTTAACCGTCCGGTATCTTTCACATTCCAGCTTCCACTTTAGTTTGTCTTCCGGTCCGGTCTCGCGATTCTCTAACGCTTCAGTGGCGCCATCAAGATAGCTGAAGTGTTATTTTTCTCATAATGATGGCACACAGCTGTCTCTCTTCTCTTCTTCTCATCAGTCCGTAGGTCGGTGGGTCTGCATTTTGTTGCGTTCCAAAGTCAGCCTCTTTACTTCTCTGTATTCTCTTACTGTCCTGATGTACCGGTAGTCCATAAACTCTTGCCTTGGTCTTCCCCTCACGTAAAGTCCCTCCTCCGTCATTCTCTCGAGCAAGGCTGTGAACCATACTGAATGCTGAAGTACACGACCAACAACTCTATTTCAAC
Source organism: Magicicada septendecula (assembly GCA_034769895.1). Classification (NCBI taxonomy): domain Eukaryota; kingdom Metazoa; phylum Arthropoda; class Insecta; order Hemiptera; family Cicadidae; genus Magicicada; species Magicicada septendecula. The sequence goes on from CM068369.1 coordinate 28,506,811, forward strand.
CTTTCCGCAATTGTCCTTAGCAGCGTCCACTTTTCGCCTACTTCCTCGTTTGTCAGTCTTGCAGGCCAGCTTATCTTCAAGAGTTTGTCAGTCTTGTAGGCCAGCTTATCTTCAAGAGTTTGTCAGTCTTGTAGGCCAGCTTATCTTCAAGAGTTTGTCAGTCTTGCAAGCCAGCGTATCTTCAAGAGTTTGTCAGTCTTGCAGGCCAGCTTATCTTCAAGAGTTTGTCAGTCTTGTAGGCCAGCTTATCTTCAAGAGTTTGTCAGTCTTGCAAGCCAGCGTATCTTCAAGAGTTTGTCAGTCTTGTAGGCCAGCTTATCTTCAAGAGTTTGTCAGTCTTGTAGGCCAGCTTATCTTCAAGAGTTTGTCAGTCTTGCAAGCCAGCGTATCTTCAAGAGTTTGTCAGTCTTGCAGGCCAGCTTATCTTCAACAGTTTTCTCCTCTTCTCCAGCACCACATCTCGAGATCCTTAAATTTTTTTTATTTTTCCGCTGTTCTTAAGGTCCAAGCCTTTCAGACGTAAGTACCTATATGCAGTTAAAATTACTTCCCGGGGTGTTTGGCCGTGGTCCAAAGTTTACTTCGAAACCAGACGTTTCGGCAGTGCCAACGACTGCCATCTTCAACGAAAATCGAGTAGGCTAACGTGAGGTGGTATACGGTACTACAGTACTGTGGTTAAGGCCTTAACCACCTCACGTTAGCCTACTCGATTTTCGTTGAAGATGGCACTCGTTGGCACTGCCGAAACGTCTGGTTTCGAAGTAAACTTTGGACCACGGCCAAACACCCCGGGAAGTAATTTTAACCAAATTGACTCCGGCCGTGTAAGCCTACGAAACACAGTAAGTACTTATACTCCAGATGAAACTTTTTACTAATCGGCTCCTCACTTTGACACTTCTTGATATTAAAAGGCTTATTATTTGAAAAACGACTCCGTAGCTTGAGCGGTTCTCCTTTTTATGTGAGCTGTGCTTCTGCCATTTCGTGTTATAGAGCTCGCCGGGTATTTGAAAGTGTTGACCGCTAATTTTTCTGCTTCAATCCATATCTGTTCTTGGCGTCTCATGCATTTCATGATTTTGGTTCTAGTCGTATTTATCTTCAACCCACAGAATACTGTTCATGTAGAAAACGGTTTGTTAGTGGGCGTTCGAGTTTAAACGTAGTCGTACGAGCACTGAAATGATTGTTGCCAGAGAGCCAGCTCAACACTTGAGTACCATCAAAGGGAAGCAACTGGAATAAGTCCAAGAGTTCAAATATTTAGGCTCTATAGTAAGCTCAGATGGTAAAATCAACTCGGAAATTAATTCAAGAATGAGCAGTGGCTCAAGACTTTTCCATACACTAAAGACCAAGCTCATTGGTAAGGCAGAAATTTCGAAGAAATTTAAGACGACAATTATCAAAAACACGTCTGTGGCAGTTCTTACATATAGGGCTGAAAACCTGGGCTTTAACTGAGAATCATCTAAACTCTCTCTAAGCTATAGAGATGAGATACCTTAGGAAGGCTGAAGGAAAGACAAGAGGAGATAGAGTCAAAAACACTACTATAAGAGTGAGTCTTAGGACAGTACCTTTGAAAGATCAAATTAAAAAAGCACAGTTGCACTGGTTTGGACACGTTCAGAGGATGGATTGGGATAGACTTCCAAAACAACTGTGTGAGGCAAGAGTTGCTGGGAGAAGACCTAAGGGCCGGAGAAAAGTGACTTGGGAGGACAATATGAGGTGCTCTCTGCAGGGGCTGGGAGTGCAGTGGAATGAAGCCAAGGCCCTGGCCACGCAGAGACCACGGTGGCCGAGACCTTTGCTCAACCTCTACACCTTGCGGTAGAAAAGGATTGGAATAAGAAGAAGAAGACGACGACGAGCACTGAAGACGATCCCCACAGTGGACACCCAAAAAGTTCAACAACTCCAAATATGGCAAATATTTTCTCGTATCAACTTCTTGAGATAAAGTATGATAAACGCGCTCGTGTGAGATGCCTAGGATCTTAACAATGGCATCTATGCTCAATCGCCGGTCTTCCAACAACGTGAATAAAATTTTATAATAATGTCTGGAATTGTTGCACTTTTTGGGTCGTCCACTGCGGAAATCATCTTCAGTGTTTAAACTCGAGTTCCAACTTACAGACTATTGTTTGAAGGCGCAGTCATCTCCTAACACATTTACAATTTGGTTATGAATTTCCATTGCCGCTAGACCTTTTTTTTTACAAATATTTCAATCACAGCATGATGTTTGATCTTCTTCTTCTTCTTCTTCTTCTTCTTCTTCTTCTTCTTCTTCTTCTTCTTCTCTTCAAGGATTAGATTCCAGCACCGATCTCATCCTCGGACGACCCACGTCTCTTCTACCAATGGCTTTATAGTTCAGTGCCGCTTTCAGCAGTAGATCCTCTGTCATCCTTAGGAGATGATCCCACAATTGTCTTCTGTAAATTTAAATATTTTAAAATGTTTGATTTTATTAATTATATAATTAATAAAATTAATTTAATAATTATTAAAAACGCGCGTGACACGTGAATTTCGAGTAGCTACTAAACACTGAATAAGTTAACAGACGGGTTTGGAAATTAGTAGGAATTTACATGAAATTTGAATCGTACAATGCATTAAATATTTTAATTTTACCCCTAAGCTATAGATGTTGCTCCGCGAACTTTTCAACTGACCCTCGTAGGTTAGTTGCGTATCAATTTAATGGTTTTACCGTTTCTCTTTATTATAGCTGCAATAGTCTTTAATGCAGTAATTTTTTATGTAGCCTATACATACTCTACTCTGACTGGTTTCTTTAAATAAGCAATACATGTTCAAGCTTTTAAAACCCGAATTCTACAGACATGTCAATATTATGATATCATTTTGTTTGAATTCTTCGCCGTAGAACATAAATAAACTGTAAAAAGCTATAGTATTTTTGTGCTTCGTAGCCATGTATGTATAAAAAAATGAAAAATAAAACAAAGTAACGTGTAGCGAAACGATAAATAAGGCGGGGATAAAAATGTATTTGCCTCTGTTGATGTTCAGTAGGCCTATTGTGCACTACGTCAAATAAATACAATAAATCTGCCTCTGTTTGTATGTAAAGGAAGTACATATACATGTGAAATCCTGCCCATGTAACATCTGCATTTCAGAATATACTTTATGTACACAGAGGTAATAAATTCCCAGCAGTCGATAGGTTAGGTAACAAATCGATCTGTGTGGTTATATTGTGCTTCGTGTCACGGCTTCGATTTCTAACAGTAGGCCTACTATATATAAACAGAAACAAATGACGTTTGGAGACGACTGACATTGACAAAACAGAATATTTATATCGTCATTAGATTTGTAAATTAAACATCCGAAAGCAAATTATTAGTTTCCGTAGACAGATTTTAAAGTGTTACTTTACAACGAATAATGGGTCACGATTCTAGTGTACTGGGAAAAGAAATCCGTATCATTTTTCCTGTTGGACGTTTTCTGTTGGAGTGCCACTGGCTGTTATAAATTTAGAGAGACATCGTTGAATAAAGCCAGCCAATGCCAGCGCAAACATTATCCCTTCTCCCTTCTAGTATTTCTTCGTCATCCCTACTCTGGCGTTCGATCACCATCCTGACTTTACGTAACTGAACAATTGTTTGACATTTTTTCTAAACGCTTTTTACAATAAACTAATATATAAATTCGATGCGGGGAAATATCGTCAGTAGTTCAGTTGAACACATGGTGGCTCTTTACGTGTGTCTGTGTGTTTGTGTGAAAGTTTACTTGTCATGAAATATGTTGTTTACGGGAAACGTTTTGACAAATTGTTGAGACAAATTGCATTCTCTTAGTGCGCGTAATGTGAAGTTTCGTAGTTTCACTGAACACAAGTGATCGTCTCGTATTGTGTCAATGGTTTTTGAAGTGTAATTATTTGTTACAAATATTTATTATTAGTTTTTCGTTGAAAATCAATTTTTTCCAATTTAAATTCTTTATACAAGTAAGACAATTAAATTTAATGTCTATTTGTAACAGTTGTTTTTTGATAAGTTTGAGATTCAATAATGTTTTTTGTTATTTAAGCGTTTAAATGACAGCCTGTGAAATAGTTTTGTCTTTTCGATTGTTTGAAGCTAATCAACAAGTTATTTGGCGTGAAAATGTTTTTTTGTTTTTGTGTGCTTTTTAAAAGCGCTCTACGTTGTGAAATAATTAAGTTTTTTTTTTCAAAACGCTTTCTATCTTAGTGATTTTTTACGTTTTAGAGAAAGTAAAAACGAATTATTGTTTGTGAATCGATTTTGAGGGCCGCACAGATAAGAGACAAACAAAAGCAAAACCGAAACGGCTCCGACAATCTATATTCGACGGCTCGGCCGATTCCCACGCTGTGCCTTTCTCTTCAGTTTAGCTTCGCTTTACGTGCCAATAATATCTACGCGAACATGCACAATTATTATCAAAATGCCACGGCCACGCCATATCGTTTGTTTTCTTTTTGTATACGATACTTTTAGTGCTCAAGTGTTAGTCGCCGAGCGTAGCCTATGTATTCTTTTGGTGACATTTCTAAGTTCGTTAACGTTCGGACAAATGCCGCTAAGACTTAAAGTAATTGTTAGCATTGGTATCACATCTTACTGACATTTTATAGTTTGTAGTAAAGAATCGAAAAATTTCGTTAAAATGTAAGTACTGCTCGTAAGCTTGCTGATGATGGAATCTTACCTCAGTGACATTTCAAAATGTGCAAATATTCGGAAAAATGCCGCTGGAGCGTAAAGATAGTGTTGGTGTCGTACCTTAGTGACATTTTAATGTCTTCAAATGATCGTAAAAATGCCGCTAGAACTTCAAGTAAGTGGTTAATGACTACCTTAGTAACACTTTTAAGTGCTTAAACCGTCAGGAAAATGCTGGTAGAATCTAAATTATTGGGTGCAAAGATTGACTGTACAGTGGCAGGTTTCCGAAGTAGGAAACTTTCAGAAAGATTCCTCTCGAGCTTAAAGTAAATGTTCACAATTGTATCATACCTTACTAACATTTTTAAATCCTTATAATGTTTGGAAAGCGCAAAGATTGGCATGACACTTTAGTAGTATTTCAAAATGTGGTATTAACGATTTGCCTTTAGAGCTTAAGGTATGGCATTAAAGTTTTGATACCGTTTATTTGAAACCTGCTAACAATTGGAAAATATGGCTGCATATTAAATTACTGTGTACATTAAATTGTGCATATTAAATTACTGTGCATATTACATTACATTACTGCATGTAAATGTCTGCATCAGATATTTTTTAATGTGTAAACAATTGGACAAAGCTTAAATGACTGTGCGTAAACATTAACAATGGTAAACAGACGATAGGATCGTTTTAAAGTTTGTAAACACAGTCTTTAACTGCGCCAACATATTTGTAACGCTTGGGGTAGAATCGGCAAAGTTCAACTACCACATAAAATTAGGACATTGTTATGAGTGTTAACGAAGACTGTAACTTAATAACATTTGAGTGTGAACAAATTAAAAACTCCGTTAGCATTTAAATTTCAGTTACCGCGCTGACCAACGGTGTCAATGCGAAGTGTACAACGAACAAAATATCCCAACGTTTGTGCCAGTTGAATTGCGAGATGTTAGAGTTTAAAATTATGAACGTCTATTAAGAGTTTAAATTATTCCACATATGTATTGACAACGGCGTGAATATTAAACTATAAAAAAATTAAATATACTATTGTTCAAAAGTTGAATTTTGTTTTGGTAACTGTCTTTTGTTGTCGATAACGACAACTCGAAGTTCCATTACAATCGACAAAGACGCTTACCACCGTAGTATACACTTTTGTTAAGTCATATTGCGCCCAAGTGTTGACGACAATGTTGAGAATCGACAGTGATAAATCGAACAATGTCATCGGTCGGCAACAATGACGAGAACGCGTTGAAATCACAACAATCGAGCGAAAGCGGCGCCGAGCAGCAACAATCGACGGCGAGCACGAGCAACCGCAAGCCCGTGCCCACGGTGCTCACAAGTTTCGTCACCCGCAACAAGTTACAGGCCGGCGCCGGTAAGAAAGCGCTCGGTTCCCAGGGATGGAAAGCTCTACTGACCAATACTGTGAAAAATTTACAGAAAGGCAAGATACCGCTGCTGCTGGCCGTGGAAGCGGGGAACCAGTCCATGTGCCGAGAACTGCTAAGCCAGCAGACGATTGAACAGCTGAAGGCGACCACAGAGAACGGCGACACCGCTCTGCATCTGGCGGCCAGGCGTCGTGACGTCGACATGGTCCGCATACTCGTCGACTACGGTGCCAACGTAGACGCTCAAAATGTAAGTACCATTTCATACTATTCTGTAACGAAGCGTAGGACAGTAGCAAAACTAATAAAACAAATGTTTCCATGTTGAAACGAATTATATAACTAAAATTTTATATAGGTATTGCGTATTTACATTAAGTTGTATATACAATGTGTGTATAAAACGTAATAAGACTGATTCTATAAAATTCTTCTTTTTTTTATTCCAATCCTCTTCTACCGCAAGGTGTAGAGGTTGAGCAAAGGTCTCGCCACTGTGGTCTCTGTATGGTCAGGGCCTTGGCTTCATTCCACTGCACTCCCAGCCCCTGCAGAGAGCACCTCACATTGTCCTTCCAAGTCACTCTTCTCCGACCCCTGGGTCTTCTGGTAGCAATTCTTGCCTCGTGAAGCAGTTGTTCATCTCCTTCCATTCTCTGAACGTGCCCATACCAGAGCAACTATGCTTTCGTAATTTGATCTTTCAAACGTACTGTCTTAAGACTCACTCTTATAATAGTGTTTCTGACTCGATCTCTTCTTGTCTTTCCTTCAACCTTTCTGAGGTATCTCATCTCCTTAGCTTCGAGTTTAGATGCTTCTTGAATTCTTATACTGTTATTATAAAATTAACTGCTTTCTTCTGCTTTTCAGACACTGTAAACATTGATGTTTTTCTCAACCATTCAGAAGTATACTTGTTTAAATTTTAAAGCCTTTTATAAATGTGAAACTCAGCTGGGTTACTTGTGTTGTACATTGTAATAGTAGCATTTTCATTTAACATCTGTGCATCACCTAACATTTTGTCTGTACAGTTTCTGCTTAAGGTCGACATCGTCTTGTTCATCAGTTTTCGACTAAATATAAAGCTGTGCCAACATAAAATGTTGAAACTCGTAACCACACATAATCTGTACAGTGTACGTTTTTTATAAATAAAAATTAATATTTAACCACCATTCTTCTATTTTCGTTTGATATAATAAATACTTCCATTTACTATTATATGCAGTTTCTTCGTCTCATTTTTAGTCTTCCAATTCTTCTTCTGCTTTTGGACGATTACGCTGAACCTTTTGATGAACCTTTTGACTAGTCTCATATCGCTCGTCCTTGCCCCCTACGTGAACATTACAAAGAAACTTTGTTTCATCCAGTTCGCTGTCTGCAATTTTGCAAATCGTATCTCTAATTTTCATGTTTGTTACTCTGTTTCGACTTGTTTTCCGTAACACTTTTCTTAACGTCGTCACTTCAGCGACTTTTGTTCATCTTCCAGTCGCAGTGTCTGATCTTCCTTCTGTTCCGTAAGTCAGTATGGGTATCACTGTACTTTTATATATTCTCGCTTGTATTCCTCTACTTAGAACCTTAATATTGGAAATATCATCTTGAAAATTTGTCTTCTTCTTCTTCTTCTTCTCCTCCTCCTCCTCCTCCTCCTCCTCCTCCTCCTCCTCCTCCTCCTCCTCCTCCTCCTCCTCCTCCTCCTCCTCCTCCTCCTCCTCCTCCACCTCCACCTCCTCCTTCTCCTTCTCCTTCTCCTTCTCCTTCTTCTCCTTCTCCTTCTCCTTCTCCTTCTTCTTCTTCTTCTTCTTCTTCTTCTTCTCCTCCTCTTCAAGGATTAGGTTATATAAACCTGCTCCGGCACTCATCTCATCCTCGGACAACCCACATCTCTTCTACCAATGGCTTTATAGTTCAGTGCCGCTTTCGGCATCGATCCTCTGTCATCCTTTGCAGATGATCCCACCATTGCCATCTGTAAATTGAAACAATTTCATTTATCCCCTTTACTTAGAGTTCTGTTCTGATATCTTCATTCCTTATTCTACCTTGCAATGTATAATTTAAAGTGTTTCGAAGAAACTGCTGTTCAGCACTCTGAATCTTGCCGCTTTCCTTTTTTGTCATGACCCACTCCTCACTTGCATAAATTAACGTGGGTATTGCAATTGTCTTATAAAATTTTATCCTTGTGCTGTGTCTTGCTTTATTTCTAAGATTTCTATGAATCGTACCACAAATATTCCTAAATTTTATTTATCTTCTCTCTTATATCATATTCAGATTCACAGATAATTGCACAGCCGAGATATTTGAAACGGCTCACTTGTTCTAAAGTGCTGTTGTTTATAACTATCTTAGTCCTCACTGGATATTTACCTTTAAAGGCCATGGTTTTGGTCTTTCTCACTGAAATTGTTAGTGAGTACTCTTTTGTCACTTCTTGTAATTGAAACATAGCTCTTACGTCCTCATTATCTTGAATAAGAACTATGTCATCCAATTATAGCAGGGAACCCATACAAATTGATTTGTTAAGCTATATTCCCGAAGTCACTCTGGATTTCCATGCTCTCGACATGTCGTCAGTTTTCTTTTCTAATTTGTGTTTTGCCTATTGAACAATACCTTATTATCATTAGGCCTAATCCGATATAACGGACATCCATTATCTGCTCAACGATTTAGTCATCTTCTGTTACTTACATCTCATTGGAATTGATAACAACAAATCTGTTTTTCGGTTGACACACTCTTGCTTATTACTTTTAACAACAAATGTTTCGCCCACACTAGAATAAGGCATGTCCAGTAGTGGCTTGACTGAGGCAGAGCACAAGGTCTTTACCCACCTCTATATACACAGTAAGCTCCGCCCTGCCCACAGTGTTAAAAACAAGGCCGATTACAACAAAGTATGCCTGTCCAATAACCCCAAAAAGTTAGATTAAATTATTATTTTAGAAATTAAAACATAATAAACAATAGAACTACAGTGAAACTCGCGAATAACAAACTCGCTTATAACGAGAACTCGGATGTAACGAGCAAAAGTACAAGATTTGTTTGGTTTTGTGTCTTAGTAATGATAATTAAACTCGCTCTTAACGAGTTGGAACGCATTAGAGGCTTGGTTAAAACGAGCATTTTATCGCAGGCTTGGTCATTGGTTAAGGTCCTAACAAAAGTTCGTTACAATACAGCATTTAAACATTCGTTTAAAATTATTAACACAATTCAGTGAAGCTAATAATGTAAGTTATGAATTCGTGGAATATTTAAGTAAATTACCAAACTGTTTTGATATTACTTATATAATTACTAAACGAACAAAAATAGATGACGTTTTTTAAGGTTAAGTTCTGTGTGCAAAATATAATTTTGACTATTCCATTTAGAACGAAGAACAAAAAGATAAATAAATTAGAGTAAATTTTCTTGTAATTTAAAAATAAATACTGTACATGTGACATGGAACGTTTTGCCATATTGTCGGCTGATAGTCACCTACACAGTTACTTTCGCGAATGCACTATGTGAATTTTGCATATTCAGCAAAAATGTTAGCGTGAAAAATGTTAAAATTCTGAATTGAACTTTTAAGCGTAGAGTGCAAAACATGTCAAAATTTTATTGTGCAAAGCCTCTTCTATAGTAGACTTTTTTTGTTGCGTGTTCGATAATCACGGTATACAAATTTAGGCTGGCGAGTCGACAACTCGGATGTAGCGAGCACCCGGTTTTAACGAGCACATTTTTCCGGTCGCTTGAATCTCGTTATAAGCAAGTTCCACTATATTTAATGACAGTACCACTTTACCATTTATACAACACAAATATATCATTTGTTTTATTACGACGATCGTGTCACCTTATTTAAAAAGGGTTTCCAAACTCCCAGAAACTTATAACAATTGCTTTGTTGAACTTGTTCTTATTCTGCTCCGTCCATTTTTGGCAAGGCTTACTGTATAAATAGCGGTGGGTCAAGGCTTTGTGCTCTGCCTCAGTCAAACCGCTGAGGATGCCACATCGTAGTATGGGCGAAACGTTTGGTGTTAAATGTAATAAACAGCGTTTGTTCAAATGGAAAACAGTGTTGATTTTGCTACTAAGGAAAACCATAAAAGTTTACGTGCAAGATCGTTGGAATCGCTTCGATAGTTATGGCTGAATGTAGTTTTACATCATATTGTCTTACTAAATTTCTACAAAGCTTTTGCAGACTACGTCCCTTTTCCCAATTACAAGAACTGCGTCCTTATATAGCAACATGTAATGTTGAAATTATTTCGTTATATGTCTATCGTGGTTATTATTACTTCCCGCATCGTTAGATTAAAACGTAGGACAATAAGTGAATCATCTTGTCTTATTACTTTCCCTACAGCGATTGATCATCATCATCATCTTAACGGTTTTAGGCTTTAGCGGCCTGTTCCTATTCCACAGTCTACCTTTTCTTAGGTCTACCAACTTTTCTTCTGCCTCTAGGATTGTAATCTTTCGCTATCTTCGGTATTCTACTTTCTTCCATTCTATCTACGTGTTGAATCAATTTTCTTCTGTATTCTTTAATCCTTTCATTAACTGCAAAAACATCTAAAAAATCACTTCTTATCTCCTTATTTCTTATATGATCTCGTCTATTACACCTTTTAACTGATCTCAGAAATTTCATTTCTACTGTTTGTATCTTCTGTTCACGTTTTTGTTTGTGCCCCCAGTTTCAGAACCATACAGTAGTGTAGGTATTGCCATTGTTTATGACCCCAGTTTCAGAACCATACAGTAGTGTAGGTATTGCCATTGTTTTATAAAATTGTATTTGCGTTTCTGTCACCACCAATTTTTAACCTTTATCTAGATGATCTCCTAAAAAAAATGGAAACAACAATCCCCTGACGGTATAAAAATCCACCGAAATAAAAGCTTGAAAACTATTCTCTTCGCGGATTCGTCACTTTAGAAGTCGATCTCTAGCGAGCAATATACATCTTAAAAATAAAATAGGAAAATAATATAACAGTGATGGTTGCAGGGGCGAACCTAGGGGGATATGGGGAATATATCCCCATCTCGAAATCAGAAAAAATGTTTTAAATTATTGGAAAAAAACATTTAAAACTTGTTATGTTTTTTAAATGTAATTAATTGAATTTCAAGTTTTGTCAATTTTAAAAAATTACTATTTGTGTCAATGACAAGTTTAACTAATCTACAATAATAGGTCTTATACTCAATTATAAATGTAACAGATGTTGAAAGAAATGGTGAGAAATGAAAAGTAATCGGCTTGAAAGAAAGTAGGATACGGTACGTTTTTTTGCAGGTTACGATAAATAGGGACATATCTTTTAATATTTTAACTCAATGTTACATGTTGAAACTTCAATCACAAAGCACATAATGTGAATGAGTTTTAATTTTTTAACATCATTTTTTATAATGAACATGGGTTGTTGTAATATACTCTACCTAGTCCTAAGAAACTAAATATTGTAAAATTAAACGTACGTTCATTAAAACTTTTTCGTGTTCTTGCATGTGTTATGCCCTATAACACCAACACACACACACACACGTACACATACAAAATTTGCTTTCTTAATTTTAACGTTCTCTTTAAAGTATTTATACTCCACATAAAGATACTATTAGGCTTCCAAAATCAAACTGTATGTTATTAATCGATTTTTATGAAATTAGTGAATTACAGCCATTATTTACCCATTAGTTTTAATTTGTTGGTACGATTTTCATTATAAAATGAGAAAAAAAATTCTCTAGGAAAACGATTTGGGGTTGAAAAAATCCCCCCCCCCGAAATGAAATCCTAGGTTCGCCCCTGATTAGTTGTGATACTTTTCCGTTACAACGGGAATTTTTTTTTTTGTTCAATTAGGGTCATCTGAGGACCACCACATAAAGTAACTTAATGACTTGTTATGTTTCATTTTTGTTATGTATGTAAGTAGGTATTCAAATCTTGCTTTCTCAAACTTCTATGTCTGTAATTCTGTAGTCCTATCATTATCTCAGAGAGTAACTAACTAACTATAGGTCAGAGCGGTCGAATTGGTTTCTTAACGTTCAAGTTACGCTTCGCTTCTAATGTTTACGTGAACATGCAAATGTAAAATAAAATATAAGTGAGTGAGTGAGTGTAACTGTGCCAGTCACTAACTGTAGCTGTGTGTGTGTCTGATTGACAGTTTGAAGGACAAACGACGCTGCATATAGCGTCTGCCGAGGGGGATGAAACGCTCGTCAAGTACTTCTACGGGGTTCGTGCCAGTGCTTCCATTACCGATAACCAAGGTAAGTGTGTGTGTGTGTGTGTGTGTTCGTAATATACTTACCAACAAATACAGAAATGCTTTACTATGTTGGAACTAATAATAAATTAACGAATTAACAATTAAATCACAGGCTCACACACACACACACAAATTTACAATTCTTACATTCACGCGCGCGCGAGTATACCCAGTTCAGCAACTTAAACAGTAAAAACGAGAAATAATAAAATCAAGTCGATAACGGATATTGGTCGAATAGAGAGGGTTAGAGAATTTAAGTATCTGGGGGAAATAATTCAAGAGGAAAGTTTTGAAATATCTGCTATAGAAGAAAGGATTCATAAAATGGAAAGAGCATATGGTATAACTAAAGATATTTACAATAAAAAGTGCATATCTAAAAATGTGAAAATAAGGCATTACAGTACAGTAGTGAGGCCAGAATGCCTATATGCAAGTGAATGTCTAGCACTGAATTATAATTTAGACAAACTAGAAATATTGGAAAGACGAATTGTTAGGAAAATATTAGAAGGTTTGCCCACGAAAAACATCAGAAGGTTGGAAATTAAGAAGTAATGATGGAATATATCAGAGTATAGAAAATATAACAGAAATAGTGAGAAAAAGAAGACTAGTAGTTTTTGGACATTTATGAAGAATGGACGACAATAGGTCAACAAAACAGATCTTCAAATATCTGTGGGCAAAGAAGTCAACATCAAGTTGGATTAAAGGAGTCAAAAAGTATTTAGAAAAAAATAATATGAACGCAGAATAAGCAATTGAAAGAAACCTTTTTTGGGGGGCAAAAATGTTAAAAATGGAAAGAGTCCATGGTAGGATAGAGAAAAACGCAGTTTCAAAATGAACTGAAGACAAGAAGAAGAGACACAGTGAAAAGAAGAAAGAATATTGGAGAAAAAGAAAAGAACAAAGAATAAAGAATTGAAATTGGCATGTGGTCCTTAAATCGCCCATACAGTGATATGAGTAGTTTGGCTGCCGGCCTGCAAGGCCGTGCTCCATGCTTGTTTTGTGCAAACTTGCGTGTATCTTTAAACACTACCTCCCCGTAGAGGAGTATCAAATTCTGTCTGAGGCTTTCCGAACAGTATGAAAGCCGAAATTCTTTACAGTATGAGTAAAGTCGAACAGTATTTTCGATACTGCCAAAGTGTTCAAGTCGACCTTAACGTGGTGATTAATACGATCAACGACGCAGGAAAATTTTAAACTTTTGAAAGGCAGATATTGAGAAAAATATTTGGACTAGTGCAGGGTAATGTGCAATACAGAATAAAAACAAATCATGAACTTGAAAGTCTTATTGAAAACACCCTTCCCGGACACAATATGTATCCGCCCCTACGTTTAATACTGTTTTTTAAAATATTCTGGACCCATAACGCGGCTAAGAGCACATCTGTAGTCTTCTCCAGACGCAGAAGGCTCCCTAACAGACTATACATAGGCGATACTCCCTGCACTGATCTCCCGGTGTCAGGTACCTCGGGCTTCACCTGTAACGTCGTCTTACCTGGCGGACACATTCCGAAACTGCCAATCGTCTCTACTATCTCCGACCCCTATTTTGGAGCAATTCTATTACCTGTCGCTTAGGGAACCTTATCATCACCACGTATGTGGCGCCGATGGTTACCTACGCGATCCCTGTGTGACGCTACTTGGCCAAAACACATAAGCGTAAGCTTCAGTCTCTGTTGGATCGAGGACTGCGCTTGAACCGACCGACTACAGTTCCACGTATAGCTGAAGAATTACAAGTAAGTGTTGGCGCGGTTCATAACATTATAACCCAGAAGCTCAAGCACCGTAAAACAAGCGTAAGATGGGCTCCAAGAGAGCTGTGCAACCATCACAAAGGGATTAGGCTTTAAGATCTACAGAGCTCAAACAACGCTATGTATAGTATTCTAACATGTGATTCATCACTTTGAATGGAATCCAAAAGACAAAGCATGGATGGAAGCATACGAGTTTACCTGTCAGGAAAAGTTCAGTACCCAACCGTCCCGTCAGCGGGAAAAATCGTGTTGACGATCTTTTGGGATGCTAGAGGCCCGTTTTTTGTAATTTTTTAGAATATTACGCGGACAATAAACAGTACATACACTACTCTGACATGCTTATCAATAAAGTAAAAGCCAGAAGTGATACAGAAACGTCCTGGTTTTCGGCAAGAGTTATAATAACAACTCTGTCCTGTTCTATAACAACAATCCTACATGCTGTCACTCCACCTCTTCCTTGGCCGACCAATGCTAGTCTTGGTGTTTGGTTGGCTATCTCTTGCCTTTCTCAATAGGCTTGTGTCATCCATTCTTGATATGTGTTCATTCCATATCCTTCTTCTTTCCGCAATCCAAGAATTAATATCTGTTACATTGCAACCTATCGTACCTTGTCCTTTCCTAGTACCCTCCGTAATATACTCATTTCTATAGTTTGTAGTTTTCTTTGAGTTGTTGCTGTATCTGGTTTGGTCTCTGATGCATAGGATATTACTGGACGTATTGTTGAGCTTTTGTAAACGCTAGTTTTTGGCTCTTGTGTGAGGTATTTATTATTCCGTATAAGGTTAGGGTAAACAAAACCATTCGACAGTCACAAAAAGAAGAAAAAATTTCCGCCTGAAGTGACCATTTTTGGGAGGAAATTCCCCGCCCCCTGGGTCTGCTGTGTATGCCTATCATATTGTACGGAAATAAAACCTGGAGTATCAAAGACAAATACTACTGAAAAAATGTTGGTATTTTTTTTAGAAAAGCAGAACGGTGCAGAAAAAGAAGTGAATACATACAGCGAGAATTAAACACGAGCAGCTTAGGTTACAGAACCATAAGTGAAGACGGAAAATACAATATAGATGTCCGTCAAACTATATTCAACACAAGGAATGTCCACCGTCAGTCCAAGGTCACATTATATAAAGTTATGATTAGACCGTTGATAACATACGGCAGCGTGACTTAGACTCTGAACAAACAAGCCGCTAACATTGTCAATACCTTTGACAGGAGAATTTTGAGGAGAATATATGGACAAATCCAAGTTAATGGGATATGGAGAATGCGTCACAATGAGGAACTATACAAGCTATATAAAGACAATGATCTGGCCACCACCATCCGACTGCATAGATTGCAATGGGCAGGACACATCATTAGGATGGAAAGCAACCGAATACCTAGGAAAGTACTGTTTAGTCAAATATAAGGTGGGCCTGTCGGAAGACCCAAGCATCGATGGGTTGATGCAGTGGCGATGGATGCTGATACTTTACTTAAAATAAAACCCCAAGGACAGGGATAAATGGAGGCGGATGATTATAGAGGCTAAGGTTCAACTCCGAACTGTGACGCCATAGAAGAAGGAGAAGAAGATGTCTGTCAAAGTAATACCAAAGTCAGCGGAAGAAGAAGTATGGAGACGCCTAGAAAACCATGGCTAGACTATAATTGAGAATTTTGAAGGTGAACAAACGTTTTGCCAAATACCTGCAATGCATAGGAAGAAGAAGAAGAAGAAGAAGAAGAAGAAGAAGAAGAAGACAATATAGATGCTTAGTGCGGTTAACTCCAAGAAGCAAGCGTGATGTATGCAGCGTGTGTTTCTGACTAATACGCGTATAACAAGGCCGTTATGGGATTAGGGCGAGTGGACGCTGGGACCTTGCTGCTAAGTGGACGCTGTGAGTCATGACTGCGGACACACACGCAACCACCTGCGCCAGGCCGCCGTTATTATTCAATACTACAATATAAATGATGAAAACTCGTATATGTCGTGTTTGTACAATGTTAGTCGTGAACGTAATGGAAACTGTGCTTTCATATAGGCCTAACGTTCAGTTTGCAGCAATTAAATTTGGATTTTTCTCTTATAGGCTATATCCGATAGTGGGTTTTTAGATTGAATGTTGATGAAGCCTCAGTACATTGGTCGTATGCACCACGCCCTAGCTGGTGGTGTCGGGTATATGATGGCGTTGAGTCCACTCGGTCACAGGATGGTTCGACACTTAGATGGAACCTCAGTGTTCCGCTATAGAAACTAGTGCGCCAGCCTCTACACTATTTGATCTTCCTTTGCAAAAATTAACGATTTTAAAATAATTTTTTTCTTCTTCTGTTTCTTTTTTTTTTCATGTAGTAGATAGCTGACAACCTTCCGCAATATAATTAAAAGAGTGTAATATTTTCTTCAACGTTCCATTATCACACACACAGCGACACGTAGTTTTCGTCAATTGCTTCTCTCTTTTCTTATCAGATTGTTGACGTTTCTTTTCCTTAAATTAAAAGTACATGGAAATCAATATGCCTTTAAAACAATACTCGTTTTTTGTGAAAACCACGTAAAAGCGTCAACTCGAAGTAAGCTGAGGTGGCCAAAAGATCACCCCTTGCTTGTGACTGTACAATATTTCCCTTTTTCTGGCAGAACTCGTTTTCCACTAATAGCCTACTCGGTTTTTGTGCAGATCACTGGAAAAGCAATCAACGCGAAGTAAACCAGGATGTATTATATATGCCTCCGGTTTTTTCTTTTTTTGTGTACGTGTTTCGAACAAAATTTGCTTGCAGTGAAGTTTTCAAGATTTTACTGAATAATATAAAGAATAACAAATAACGCCGCCTAACGAATAACAAATCTTATTTTCATTTGTCAATACGCTGTTTATATTTTCCTTTAAGTCTTAATATTCAGAAATAATTGTATTTTGCACTTTACACTTTCCGTTGTTGTTTTTGTTAAAAAACGTTTGGTTCTTTATTTTAAATGTTACTGTGTTATAAGCATTGTGTATACACATTAATGTTTATTTTTCCTAACCACAGCTTATATTTTTTAAACAATAAACTAAAAACCAAAAAACATTATTACCTAACCTCACAAATGAAAATATTACGTATTTTCACTTTGAAAGAAATAGAATAATTTACAATTAGTGCGCTTCTTCTTCTCCACATCGTGGTATATCGATACTATCGCATATTCAAATCATCGAAAATGTAATTTGAGTACGGATATTGGGAAAGTACCTGACTTATACTTCGTCTCGTAACGCCGACAGGAAGATCATACGAGTTCAGAGCCAGCCTGATACTGGACCACAACTGTGTCGCGGATCCAAGAGTCTCGGGCAACTTAATGGCACCAGAAGTACCGTAGCAGTACTGTTCTCAAATAGTCGAAGAAATTGCGGGGAGGACACGAGCTACTTGTCTTGCCTGGTCTCGGGAGGTGACGTGTCTACTTCAAGCGAGCGATTGTGCTTGTCAAGAAGGCAGGTTGAATGTTAGTGCGTATGCGTATGTGTTACCTTATATACTGTCCCACACTGACAACAGTTTGCTTCTAAAAGGAAGTTGCAAAGCGTTTTTGACAGAGACAAAGTTCCACGTCGATTCACTTATCGTTTGTTGAGGAGCGGTTTCGGTGAGCGATCCACGCAACGTGTCTTGCACGTTCTAGCGGCAACGGCCCAAGTCACTCCCCCTCATAGCCGCCCAGTTGATACATGGAAACGACTTCGTCATACACTGCGCTAAGGGGACAGAGCAAACCGCTTACTTGGACAAGGCCACTGGGCAAAATGTAGCTCGGAACATTGATTTCATGCGATTCGTCTCTGCATGGATATGAGTGGTCTTCTCTTGCACGTAGGCACAGGGAGTTTTGGGGTTCAACCCTCCCCCCAGTGAGTGGGGAAATTTCCACTCAGCTAAAGAACATAGTTCTGTTTCAATGTATTCTTCTTTTAAGGTATTTATAATCTATAACAATTAACAAAAAATACCTCTGCTCAACAGTCCGTTAAGGACCCTTGGTATGCCTTGGCACACCGCGCGGTTTTTTTTTGTTTATTGTGGCGGTTGTATGGTTAGTAAAACGCGCCTTCAGCCGCTAGTTGCGGTATCCGCAGCCAGGAGGCGCCGCTGTTATCTCAGTAGGCTACTCAGTTCTACGTCACGACGCTGAGTGCACACCGTAAGGAGCCTCCGCCGAAAATTGAACCCGGGACCACGAGCGCATCAATCCCCTGCGCTAGCAACTAGACCATCTGGAGGCTCCTATAATAATTAATCCTGTTTATTTACAGAGATCTTGTTAAGAGTTGGTGATAAAAATAAATACCCTTTCACTTTTTGTTGAACTCCCCCCCCCCCCGAAATGGCTGTTCTTAAGATGCTAGTTATGTCTTGGAAAACCACCGTATGTTCCTATAAAGATTTAAGTAGGAAAGCTCCTATAATTTTATTACTTTATATTTTATTATATATTACTTTATATATAATAATATATATTTTAATCTTTATATATTACTTTATATATTTTATTACTTCCATATTGTGCTTTTATTCTGAATCTCTGTTCTACACCAATATGTTATGCTGGTTTATGGCAGATCGAACCCCAATGCATTTGGCGGCGGAGTATGGGCACGCGTCCATCATTGAGCTGCTGGCGGACAAGTTCAAGGCGTCCATATTCGAGAGGACGAAAGACGGCAGCACGCTGATGCACATAGCCTCACTGAACGGACACGCTGACTGCGCCATGATGCTCTTCAAGAAAGGAGTCTACCTACACATGCCAAACAAGGTAAGCCAGCATATCCGTTACAGTAGAACCTCACTAATTCGTCACCTACGGGACCGAAGGGGTGACGAATTATTGAGGGAGTAAGAAATGTTTTTAAAGAGAATATGAAATATTTTATTACAACACTAGCAATTTACAGCACAAATGTTATGCTCGAACATATTTATTGCTGGATATTTTCAAACTCAAACTAGTTAAGCACTGTAATTGCAACAAAAATTTGTTTAATGATTGTGAAAAAAATCTGTAATTTTCATCTGTTTTTTCTTTCTGTCAACCGAACTTTTCAAGAGCCAAATTACGTATTTGGCGCAGTGAAATTATTTAGGCAGTTCTGCTTCGTCTTGGCCTTTGTACCACTTAACTGCTGTAGACAATGATTGAATGGCCGCCTTATGAGAGATTGCAGGTTTTATTGGCTGGTCATCTTCTTCATCATTAGCTTCTGTAGGTTCTGTGGATACGTAAACAATTACACCATCGCTAAACATTTCGTAGCCTGCATCCGGTAAGTCTACTGTATTTCATGTAGTCTTCATTCAAACTGTAGGGATTGCCAGGTATCTAACAAATCCGATGTTGGGTCAAGACCTTCTGGTTCTGTAGACGCTGGTTGTATAATTCAGATGGCCATAACTTATTCCAGGCAGATTTTATAGTGTTGTCCGAAATATTTTGCCAGGCATCAGCAATCCGACTGAATTTTTCGGAAACATATTACACTGAACAACACAACACTTATTGTGCCGTGTACACAAGTAGGAAATACCACTCTCGGAACCAATACCTTCAGCAATCCTTTCTCCTGGCTAGTGTTAGAACCCCGGCCACAATCAACACGTGTCTTGCCCACGTGTCTGGTTTACTCCCGCTATAATTAGAGCGTATGTTTCTCGTTTGTTAATAAAGAAAAGAAAAAAACTTGAGTGGGTGACGAATTACAGAGCGAGACGAGTTAGTGGGTGACGTGAGATTTCACTGTATGTGCGAGTTTAAAATCTGTCAGAGGCATACGAGACTTCTGTTTAATGCTGACTTTTAACTGTTACCCGATGAAAGTAAGATCGGACATTGCCTTCGTCTTCTGATCTACACAAAATTATATATTTTCATATATCTGTGTGTAGGCCTACATGTGACTTATGGACCTCGGTAACTGGAACCTCGTTAACTCGAAAAACTTGACTGTTCGAAGTTTTTTTTAAATTTCGTTTCCTCTTCAAAAAGTAAAAATCACTTCAAGAAGAAAAATAATAATAACTAATTTACATATTTGATATACCAGCGCTCGCAGTGACCGACACTTTAACTAAAACAGATCTATCAATAGAAATAAAAGTCTAGAAGGCTATGGCTATGACAGGTGTTATTTTGATTTGAAATTTTCTAAACCTCAATTTTTTTGAAATCAGTGTTATGAAAAGTAGCCAGCCAATGTTGTGTCAATCGAACGAACTACTTTGTTATATTTGTGGTGAGTCTACGATATCAATAAATATGGACTGAACAATTAAGATTTTATTGGGAAAACACAGATTACCATAGTACTTTATTGTGCTATTTGTAAAGGAAGATAAAATTAATTAAATTAAATTTGTTCTCTTTGCATTAAGAATATGAGAAAGTTTACAAACAATAAAATTAAACCTTTCAGATTTGTTGTCCCAATGGCTTGGAGAAACCGAAGCGTTACAACGATGGCTGCCTTGATGAGTAAAAAAGCTGTCTCTTAGTTTAGGAAAGTTACTTTGTATCCACACCTCCAGTCATCTTTCCAGGTCGATCTGCTTGGGCCAAAGATTCAAATCCTTCGTCGTGCATAAATAATAGAAAACCTGCCCAATTATTCTGATTTGAATACCTTAGCCTGGGTGATGATAAGGAAGTTTTATGTTATCAACTATGTCTTGAAACTTTGTTTGATTCAACTATATCCAGGTTCAGTCCAACTGTATATACAAGTGGCCTGTAAAACTTGTTTATGGAATTATCATCATCATCATCATCATCATCATCATCATCTAAAGGCCATGACTTGTTGAGGTTGAGTTAGCCACGTCCTCTCTCTCTCTCTCTCTCCCTCCCTCCCTCCCTCCCTCCCTCCTTTAATTCGCAGTACAATAGGAAGTTCATCTCCTTCGCCATGTCTTTGAAGAACGCTGCTCATGGTCGTCTTCTTGATTTCCCCCAACACCTTTCCTTCAAAAATGTTACTTAAGAATTGATTGTATCATAACACGTGCCCGATCAATTGTGCCCTTCTTCTTCCAATCGTTTTTAAAAGTGATCTGTCTTCATTCACTTCTGGGAGGAATTGCTCATTACTTTTCTTATTTTTCATGGAAAGCGAACTTTAATGATAATAACAAGGTTATAGGCAGAATATTTATCTTCTGAATAAACTGCCCGTAAGCATATAGAAAGGTGTTTATTAGAGGAATAGCACAGTCCTACAGAAATAAAACCAACAAATACTATGTTTATAATTCAACATTTAATTAGGAAACAGAAATTTTTTTATAACCCGTGAAAGGTTAAATCGTTTTACTTTTTGAAAGCTAATTAATGAAAGAAAGAAGAGAGGTCAAAGTGTAGACTATCATAATGAAAACGTATGCTGTGAAATGGAAATGGTTGCTGGTAAAGTAAAACTGAACGATGCTGCTGTCAGTTGTGTTAACACAATAGCAAGGCAGATTCATGGAATTTGGCATGTTGAATAATGTTAGTCCAATAATTTCATTCTAAACTCTTTTAATTATTAAACAACTGTAATAATATCAAATCAAATCTGTGTGACATCAAATAGTAATGCAAATAGATACATTGAACACACAAAGACACTACACTCCACTACAGAATCCACCTTTGCAAACCACCTCATTGAAACAAACCACACATACAAAAACATCGACAATAACATGGACATTCTACACGTACACACAAAAGGCCGAAAACTAGACACCCTTGAACAGTTGGAAATATACAAACTCACAAAACACATAAAAATGACATCCTAAACAAACAGACATAATTCAAATCACACATATTATTCGAACATAACACACCCCACACACACACAACATTGATCCTTCAACAGTCAACGCCGTCGCTAAGAGCAAGACGGACAGCAGTCCCGGTGGCAGCCCCTGACAAAGCTTATAATAAGCGAAAACTGATTGAGGCTGTAAGGTAAAACTTTTACATTTAACCAATAAAAACTTTGTGTTCCAAATCAGTAGTGACATACTTACATTTAGTAACACAAGGTACACAAAGTACAGCCAGAAGCAGCATTACTTTTTGTATACTTACTGAATGTGATGTGGAAGTTCTGTTCACTTGTGTACTTCATTATCTACTACAAAACATACTAACTTTGCTAAATACCAAATGCATATAACGAGTGTATTTGCATTAATACTAAATCAGGTAACAAATCTACAGAATGCTACTCAGAGAGGCAGCAACTCAAAGAGCAATTGAAAATTTATCACCACAGAGTAGAGAGTGTAAGTAAGGTGACTAGGCTAACTTTCTATGTATGGATGCTAGTCCCATCTCCCAGTCAAGTGTCACACCCAAGTCATCACTGTCTTATGAGCTACAATTTGAATATTCACAAAAATTAGAACCAATCAGAGGATAATAGTACGTGACACCAAAGATGTCAAGTGTCATCCAGTTTATCAAGGATAATCCAATTTAATTGAAGATTCCTTGTTGGTTAGATAAAGGAACCAGTGGTCTGAGGTTTTACTAATCAAGCATGAATCTGCTACAAAAGTCAGCGTTGTTATCTAAATATATAATTTCCTTTATGTTCACAAAGAAAAAAATACTAAAGGTAAATATATTTTAGCCATTTCCTCCTCTTCCTCCTATGGCGCTACAGCCTGTAACGGGACCTTTAGGCCTACCTGGGGTAATATAAAAATATTATGTTTTAATGAAAATAAGGTTTTATTATGTAATATTAATTTTGGGAAACATAAAAAATAATAATAAATAATAATTATGGGAAAAGTAAACAAATTCAGAGTTCATGAATTATACAATGTAATAAACAAGCATGTGGATTTGTGCCAAGGTCAGCTCCAGACGCAAGTAGAACAGTTATTTTTAGATACGTGACAAACAAATTATGTAACTCAGCAGTCATACGATGTTACGCCAGTTCAATACATCACGCTGGAATGTAAGGAGCAGTCAGCCCAGCCTCAGCAATTGGCATAGTGATACAAAAAAGAACAATAAGATTTGGTCACATGAACCCCGACCGCCTCAGAAAATAGTGCAGTTCATCTCGTCCCAGTAAAAATCTACTCTTAATGCCGGCCGGCCACAAATAAAAGTTCAGAAACAAAATCGCGGATGCCCACACTCAAACAGTTTTAAAATGTGAAGTACAAAA
The DNA here is from genome assembly GCA_034769895.1 of Magicicada septendecula. NCBI lineage: Eukaryota > Metazoa > Arthropoda > Insecta > Hemiptera > Cicadidae > Magicicada > Magicicada septendecula. The sequence goes on from CM068369.1 coordinate 28,530,278, forward strand.
TTAAAACCGTGATCAGAGTGAACTAACAGTTAAATTGTTCTACAAAACATGTAAATTCAGTGAAGTTTAAATAATGGTCTACATGGTGCGCGTGGAACAATGCGGCGTCTTCAAAACTAATCATCAAGGTAAGTAACAAATGGGTAGAATAAAATTTTAACAAGGGCTAAACCAAAATTATAATGTTATTATTATCTTTTAAAAATGAGATCTCTAAGGGTATGGGGTAATAGTGTGTGTGCGTGTGAGTAAAAAGTATGTTAAACAAAGAAGGCTGGTTTGTGGTAGGTAAATTTAAGTTTGTGTTTAATTTTTTTGTTATTTAGAATATAAATAATAATTTTTATTTGTTCATGAGGTCTACAAAATCATATAACCAAAATATTGTTTAATGTTAAATTCATAACAGGTAAGGGAGGGGAAAAGAATATTTGTTTGTGATGAAAGAATAAGAATTGAAATAATTAACTAATAAAACTCAATTCATGGGAAACAAGTAAAGTTTTCTTTATTTCAAATAACCATAATCTGTTCACCTGTTTGCCAAAAAGAACCCTGGTAAGTAACAATTTTTTATATATAGTTGGCAAACCTTAAAAATGGCGTCTGAACGAAATAGACGCTAACAAGTGATTATGTGCAAACAAATAGTAAATAATTAATTAAAGTAATAATTAGAGTTACAAGGCCCTGGCCTCCACCAATCTCTGTCTCCAATCTACTCTATCCATTGCAGCCCTCCTCCAGTTTCTTATCCCCATGTCCCTCGCATCCGCTGCAACACCATCTTCCCACCTCTTCCTCGGTCTGCCTCTAGGTCTTGTTCCCTCCCATGTACCCAGCAGAGCCCTTTTGGGGTTCCTGCCATCCTCCATTCTCATAACATGTCTGGCTTTGGTTCCCCGGCTCCTCTGATCCAGTCTTTGCTAGGTTCACTCCGAGATACGTGAAATTGTCTACCACTTCAATTGTATCCTCCTCTATCTCAATGTTGTTATGAACCTGGTTCCTTCTTGTTTGGATAAGCATTTTTGTTTTATCTATATTTATGGCTAACCCAACTTCCTTGGCTTTGTTTTTAAGCTCCAGAAATATTTCTTTAGCTGCCACGATCCATCTTGACATCTTGATCCATCTTGTTAATGTCATCTGCATATGCGGCTATCTGTACAGTTTTATTTGTTAACAGATTGGAGCTATTTATTGGTAAGCCTCTAATTACATATTCCAATGCAATATTAAATAGTGTTGGGGCTAACCCATCCCCTTGCTTTAGTCCTTGTGTGATATTTATGGGTTCAGTTAGTTGGCTATCCACTTTTACTTGGGCTTCAGTCTGCTGCATGGTCACTTGCGTTAATCTTACCAGCGTACCTGGTATTCCAAACTCATGCATTATGGTGTAGAATTTGTCTCTATTAATAGAATCATAGGCTTGCCTGAAGTCCATAAAAATTTGGTACACATCAATATCACGTTCCCATCCACATCTTAGTATCTGTTTTACCGAGAAGAGTTGGTCGATTGTAGACCTTCCAGGTCGGAATCCAGCTTGGTATTCCCATATTTTAGCCATTTAATACTGATAATTCGATTCCTATACCTTAAGGGTTACACCTGTTTACCTGGGCACTACACTGCATTACTATGTTTCTGTTACAAACTTAATGTGGTAGTATGGTATCAGTAATGTGGACTCACGTGGAGTTTTGCAAACGCCTACAGTACACCCACAGTATACCCATTAGTTCATAAAACAATTCAGTGGATAAACGTCTACTGCCACTTGTGCTGTTGTATTAAGTATTTTGGTAGCTATGATACTGGTCAACTATTCTAGTAGTCATGTTCAATCCACAATAGTGCTGACTACAGAGCTTTTCTTGTATGCTGTGCAGTAAACATGGGTAGCCTAGTCTCTTCTAGGCCTAAACAACTTTGCTGGTATACAAAAGGAAACTCTTATTACTATTATAAATAATATTGATTATATTCTATGATTACCGGTATATATGATGTATCCTTATTTTCTATATAGAGCAAGGGATGTGCAGAAGGTAATGATTATCATTATAATTATCATTACTACTGCGTAAATCCTCTATTCAGACTGCATCCTCTATATATCATAGAGGATGATATGTATATAATCCTCTATGTATTGTGTGTATATATATATTGTCACCGGACAAAAGGCTTGCCGCATGACAACTGGCGCCAATCGTACACACTATCGTTTTTGGTGGCCCTAAAAAGGACCTTGTGGCGAGAAAGCTGATGTTGGTCGTGCCGCGCTGAGGTGTTCGGCGGCTGCGCCCGCTGATCGTGGCGTACTGCAGTCCTCCTCTTCTTTCGGCACCGGTTGTAGAGTCGGCTGCCGGCCCAGCGAAATCCATCGCTGGCGCGGAACGGGAGTGCGAAGACGCAAGAACGGCGGCGGTTCTATTCTTCGGCTGTTCCTTCCGGCTGACTCCGCCCCGATGTCGTCCGAGAGAGGAGAGGAGATGAAGTGCGTTCGATGGCGTGGCGATGAAGAGTGCGTAAAATTTTCTGCCGGCCCGGGTTTTATTAACTAACCGGCATCGCTGATTGGCTAGCTCCGAACACGAAGTTGGTCACGTCTCGGAGGCTGCTGATGCCGGATTGGCTCGCTCCGAGCACGTAGTTGGTCACGTCTCGGCCGCTGGTAACTCTCCGTTAGCCATCCGTTAGCTCTCCGCAGATGTTCGCATACCGCTGACGTCACAACTCCACCGGGTCTTGAATGCTCTCCGGTAGCCAGCCTACTGCTCTTCTCCAGATGTTGTGGAGGTGTCTGTTGGGCGCCATGTTGATTGGTGTGCCGGCTGGTAGCTCGCTGGCGTGGCTGGATCTTGCATCCGCAAGATGATCGTCGCCCCACGTTGGGCGCCACTTGTCACCGGACAAAAAGGCTTGCCGCATGACAACTGGCGCCAATCGTACACACTATCGTTTTTGGTGGCTCTAAAAAGGACCTTGTGGCGAGAAAGCTGATGTTGGTCGTGCCGCGCTGAGGTGTTCGGCGGCTGCGCCCGCTGATCGTGGCGTACTGCAGTCCTCCTCTTCTTTCGGCACCGGTTGTAGAGTCGGCTGCCGGCCCAGCGAAATCCATCGCTGGCGCGGAACGGGAGTGCGAAGACGCAAGAACGGCGGCGGTTCTATTCTTCGGCTGTTCCTTCCGGCTGACTCCGCCCCGATGTCGTCCGAGAGAGGAGAGGAGATGAAGTGCGTTCGATGGCGTGGCGATGAAGAGTGCGTAAAATTTTCTGCCGGCCCGGGTTTTATTAACTAACCGGCATCGCTGATTGGCTAGCTCCGAACACGAAGTTGGTCACGTCTCGGAGGCTGCTGATGCCGGATTGGCTCGCTCCGAGCACGTAGTTGGTCACGTCTCGGCCGCTGGTAACGGAGAGCAGATGTTCGCATACCGCTGCCGTCACAATATATATATATATATATATATATATATAAATTTGTGATGTTATTCAATTTCTTTCTTCTGCAAGTAGTATAATTCGTATATTCTTTTTGTATATATATTGTTGTGATGTTATTCAATTTGTTTCTTCTGCAAGTAGTAAAATTTCATATTTTCTTTTAACACCTGACGCACGTTTCACTAAAAAATATCAATATCATCAGAGGTTTGAAAGTAAATTAATAACAATAGAAATAATTCTGTTAATATAAAAAGTAATGAATAATCGAATTTGTATCGATTTTAGTGTAAAATAACTGATAATCGATTTAGGTCGATTAGTTAACAATTGTTTTAATGTTTATATTCTTCAAGAGCGGTTTTCTCATTTATATTTGAAATATTTATTGTTTATATTTTATTCATTTTTATTTTTTAGTAAATTTATAATTTTAAATAGATCGTCTTGTTTTGTTTTTATTTGGGTTTGTTCTTTAATTAATAAATTATTGCTATTGTATTTGTAAATATTAAGATTTTCCCAAATATTCATTTTTTGACCTTTTTGTATGTTTTTAATTAATTTTATATTTTCAATGTTTGGAAATTGATGGTTATTATTTAGACAATGTGTGGCTAAATTAGATTTATAAATATTTGGTTTTAAATATGCATTGCGGTGTTGAAGGAATCTATCTAGTAGTCTTTTCTTTGTCTGGCCCACGTAAAATTGATTGCAATCTGGACATTCTATTTTATATATTCCATTTTTATTGTGAATGTTGGATTTAGTTTTAGGTTTTATTTTATTAAAAATTGTATTATCTGTATTATAAGATATTTTTAAATTAGTATCTTTAAATATTTTATTTAGTTTTTAAGTTATATTTCCGTAATAAGTGAAGGTTGTATATTTTATATTATTATTAATAGGTGAATTTTTAAATGTTTTGTTCTTGGGAATTTTATTAGTGATTTTATGTTTAATTTTATTTTCTAATTTATTAATAGTTTTTATTTTGTATCCATTTTTAACTGCTATTTGTTGAATAATATTTCTTTCTTTGTTATTTAATGGGATCCTAAGCATTCGGTAAATCATGGAATTAAATACTGCCATTTTATGATGGGGAGGATGGTTAGAATTATTTGGTATTACTAAATCAGTTTGAGAAGGTTTCCTGTATATTGAGTATTCAAAATTTGTTTCATTTTTCTTTACTGTAAAGTCTAAATAATTTAATTTATTATTAGATTCTTCTTCTAATGTGAATTTTATTTTGGAATGTAAAATATTTATTGAGTTGAATATTTTATTTATGTTTATACCATTGTTTTGGGAAATGTACAGAGTATCATCAACGTATCTAAAGTAACATCCTAATGGGTCGTTTAATTTTAATTATATTTATTATTTATTCATCGAGTTTTTGTAGGAAGATTTCTGATATGATAGCGGGGGTTGGTGCTCCCATAGCAAGGCCATCTGTTTGATAGAACAGTTTGTTGTTGTATTGAAAATAATTTTGATTTAAAATTATTTTTAAAGTATTAGTTAACTGTTTAATGTATGTGTTACTTTCGTTATTTGTTTTCAGTTTATTAATTAAAATATTTATAGTTTCTTCAGTGGGAATGTTTGTATACATGTTTGATATGTCGAATGAATATAATTTTGTATTTCTGTTTACTTCTACGTTTTTTAGTTGTTCCGTGAGTTCGATACTATTTTTTATATTGAATTTTGCTGGAAGTTCAATTTTATGTTTTAAGATTTGTGTTAGTAATTTTGTTATTTTATAATTATAATTTGGTTTATTAAAGGTCTGATAGGTTTATTGGTTTTGTGTAATTTTATTAAAGAATTTAATTTTGGTGCACAAGGATTATCCATTTTATATTTAAAGGAGTCTTTAGGATTTATGATTTGGGTACTATTTTTTAGTTATTTATTATTTGTGTTTGATATTTATTTGTGGGATCTTTGTTTAATGTTATGCAATTATTATTAACTATAAATTCTTCTGTTTTATCGTATAAATCTTTTTGAGAAATTATTATTGTAGTATTACTTTTATCAGCTTTGCTTAAAGTGAGGTTATTAATCGTTAGTTTGTGTTTTATGTTATTAATGGTGTTATTCTGTTTATTTTTATTTTTAATATGACAATTTTGGTTATTATATTTTTTGATACATTTTATTATTTCCATTGAGGCTTCTGTTTTTATTATATCTTGTTTTTCTTGTTCTGTATTATTAATTGTGTTTTCAGTTTCGACTATGACATTTTCTATTACATATTTGTTTACATTTTTAAGATTTGTTTTGTTTGATGTTTCTAGGATAGCTATTTCATTTTCAGTGAATTTAATATTAGATAAATTTATGAATTTTGGGTAAAAAGTGTGGTTATTATTTAATATGTAAATGTTGGTTATCTTCTTTAGGTTTACGATTTATTAGTAGATTTTTAAGTTTTTTATTGATTGTGTTAAATTTATTTGTTTTGTGTTTATTTAGTATTTTAAGCATATTAATATATTTATTATTCCATGTATGACAATCTAGTGTGTTGGATATAAGAAGATGTAAATTAATTTATTGTTTATTAATGTAGTCGATTTTTCTGTAATTATTTGATATTTCGTCTTTAATCCATGTATATTGGGCTTGAGTAATATATTTGTTTAATTTATTGTTATAGTTGTTTTTACTATTATTTTTGTGTATTTTGGAAAAATATTAAGTTGTAGGCATTTTTTGTTAAAATATACCTATGTTTCCAAAACAATTAATCAATTGTTTTTTATGTTTAATAAATTGGTTATAGGAATAAGTTACATCACCTTGTATGGTGTTTTCATCCATCATTTTCTATACGTAACACTATAGGTGTTAAAAGAAAATACGAAATTTTACTACTTGCAGAAGAAACAAATTGAATAACATCACAACATTATATAATTGCTCCAAGAAACTTCGAGTTACGTATATAGAAAATATATATATTGTGACAACACAATTGAATTAATTCTTGCACATAGGATTATGGTGTGTGTTTTATAAATCAACAAGTCTATATTGGAGGTATTATAATTATTTATTGCACACCAATTGAATAATAGTTCATACGATATATTTTTAAACATACCCAAATGTTATGAATTTTGAAATATTGTTTGAAAACAGTTTATATAAAGTTCAGATCTGAATTTGTTACTTGAGTGAAGATATTCCAATTTGATGCAGCGAGATGGCTGAAGTCGATGCGAATATCTCATGTGTCCTTCCCTCGTGGATTCTGATGGGATGGTGTCCTGATGATACACACGCTGATCTTGCTCGACGAACTGCAACACTGCCTCGCTGCGATAACACTGATTATGATTTTTAAAGGGTTTTAAAATGTTTTAATATTGTTATAGCTTATTTACTTATCTCAAGGTGTAACGTGGGTGTTTAATGAAAAGCGGTGTATAGGCGTACCCCATCCGGCACGTCTTCAAGTGTCCTCGCATCACCAGATCTACCGCGGTCGGTAGATCTCCCTATGAGGATATCTTGACTAACACAGATACTTGTAAATCACAATATTATTTATTAAAACTGAATTACTTGGGTCTGTAGAATAACTCACACAGAGTTCCAAGTTTTCGTACACCTTTCGCACAGTTTACATGTTCACGCAAGAGAAACTTCTTGAACGCAGACCGCACGTTTACTATACGAATGCTCAAGATGAACTGCCCTTGATCTGCACATGGCAACAGACAATTTTCAATGATTTTACTGCGTTCTAAGTGGCCAATTATCGGTCACATGATAAATATGCACACGGCACTATAGTTCTTCATGCAACACTTTGCAAGAAATTGGCAAAGCCTGCACAGATAATTATCTGGGATTTTATTACTTCACGCCTGAGTGAGTTTTAAACAGAGATTTCACATAACAAAAAATCACATTTAACAGTTATTTGAAGATCACAGAATATAGGGAAATTGTAGCCAATATTAAATTTTATGCCTTGTTCAAGTCTTATGTAAATCGGATAATTATAACGGACACAATAGAAAAACGTTAATAACTCGTGCACCCGCGCACACTTTCACAAACACATTACGTAGAAAAATGACAAATAAATTTTTTAAGAGTTGACCTATTCTAAATTCTTATCGGTAATACAATACAAAAACTATAGCTAAAAACCCAATATGAACAAGAAACAAATTTAAACACGAGAATGTTCGTCATCCATGCATAAGACATAGTTCATTGCTTATCATGATCCTGTGTTCTATCGCAATATATCGCAATGTACAGTACATAATTACAGTTAAAAAAAGTTTTCATAACAATATAAGTCATACAAACATTAGGCACAACATAAGAATAGAAATATAAGACTAAACTACAAAATAATGTAAAATAAAATAAATCTTTCATACCTGTGAGTGGCGGTTGAAAGACCTGACAATGGTTGGACAGCTGTCTTCTTCCGTATTTTTACCCCTACATACCTGCTAAAGGCCATGCTCCCTCCCTTACCTCTCACTCCATCATGAAACAAAAACCACCAACCCCTACTGGAAATTTCCAGCCAACTAACACCTCTCCCCACCGTCACGGCCTTTCGTCGCATTCCTCAAAATGTTAAACCAAATCTGAGGAGTGTCTTTACTTGCATGGATTAAACAGTTCTCATCAATCATGATGACAGCTGCCTCCTTAAATTTGCATTGTCCAATTTTAGACTCTGTACCCATAACAAATCACCAATCACTTAGAGGTTTTAAAGAATATATCATTACTACTCTTATTATGATTTCTGGTGTTTCAGGGAGGAGCCAGGAGTATACACACAGCTGCCAGGTATGGTCACGTAGGAATTATAAACACACTTTTACAGAAGGGAGAGAAAGTTGATGTGACAACAAGTGTGAGTACTCATTTTTAAATGACTTGGTAGGTATATGTGTAGTGAAGTGCTAGTGGTGGTTTTACTATCGAACTTAACAGTCTTGTAATTTACTAACCACTGGATAAGTATCACAATCCAACTAGTGCTGTAGATATTTATACCATCATCATCATCTTCACAACATGGCATAGGCAAGGTGCTGCCTGTTCCGCCTTCAAAAATTCTCCAGCCATCTCTTCCATCGGTTCTATAGGTTTGTATTTCCAGACTTTATTTGGCCAGTCTTGAATCTGACATTGTTTTAAGTGTTCTTTCCACCGTTGTTTTTAATACTTCAATTTTCCATTCAAGTTAAAAACTTGTAATTCTTCTCATATGGCCATTCTTTATATGGTCAAGTTTAGAACACCCTTTAACTCCTCTTAAGAACGTCAAGCCCTGAATTTTACTGTCTCGTTTCTTGGTTTTTGTCCATAATTCAGAACCTTATGGCAGTACAGGGGCTGCCATAACTTTATAGAACTTTAATTTTGTATCTCGAAGTACTTAGTTTCTAAAAATATGGTTGATTGTCCCATAGAAGGTCTGGAACTTACCTAACTTAACATTAATATCCTAATTCCTATCATAGCCAATATCGTTTCCAAATAATTAAAATGGCTCACCTGTTCTAAAATTCGACCATTAATCATTATTTTTGTTCTTATTGGTTCTTTGCCTCAAGATTCATTACTTTTGTTCTTATAGTGGAGATTTTTGCATTCTGTTGGAGATATAATAAACTAATGAAGATGGTTTACATTCTGAAATCATTTTCCAAATTTTAATGTTGATATAGGTACTGGTTAGTACATTACAAGACTTTTAAGTTTAAATTTTGCACACAAATTATATGTTACCAACCAGTTTTTTACTTTTTTATTTTTGTTAAAACTGATTGTTCTAAAGTAAATTTGTGTTGGTAGAAAGCAAAATTGTAAACGTTTTTACAAATATTCAATTATAACTTACATTTGAGTTCTATATTTAACTTTAATATTAATTCTAATAAGATACTGTTTCAACATAATTGTGTATTATGGTTTCCAAGTACAGTATAGGATAAATACAATATTAGGGCTGCTAATACAGTCATTGTCACTTCATTTTTAAAAGAGTGAATAATAAACTGCATCATGTTCTGATTTTACTTCAGTCTTTTAACATACACACTAAAAATATTCATGTTAATTTGAAATCTATATTTTTACTAAATACCCAGCTAGTGGTATCTATAATAAGTTTGTAATTTGTTTGCTGTTCTTGAGTCCTTTAAAAATCTCTTACTAGAAGTTTTGTTTCAAATTATTTATTATCTCTGAAATTGAAAAAAATAGTTAATAATGTTCTCATCGAATATTAAATGTTTAAACTTTTGTTGAAGTAATAGGTAATTTTTAGCACAAAACTAAATTAGATATATGAAACCAGCGACTTTAACACTTTCCACCTGATCCCCATAAAATTTATGGGCACGTGATTTTACTCAGAAAACTGATGCCCATAAATTTTACATTTGTCACTTTACGCGCTTTTGACGGCATTTGTACAAAATTTTTACGTGCTTCTGTTGATTGTACTTGCAGACTGAATACACAGATAGCAGCACATTCAGTTTTCTGCTCTGTGATTTCTGACTATTGTAAAACTTGCAATATCGGTTTGTGTTAACATTAGTTTCATTTTGTACTATACAAAAGCAAATTATTGAAAATTGACTGATTTTACTTCCATGTTCCATAAGGAAATGGAAGTATGGTCATGGCGAAAAAAATCGTGTTCGAGATAATGGCAGATTCTGATTATACTAACCTCAAAACATGAAAAAAGTCATTTTTCGAAAAGTGTGTGTGTGTGTCTCTCTCTCTCTCTCTCTCTCTCTCTCTCTCTCTCTCTCTCTCTCTCTCTCTCTCTCTCTCTCTCTCTCTCTCTCTCTCTCTGTGTGTGTGTGTGTGTGTGTGTGTGTGTGTGTGTGTGTGTGTGTGTGTGTGTGTGTGTGTGTGTGTGTGTGTGTGTGTGTGTGTGTGTGTGTGTGTGTGTGTGTGTGTGTGTGTGTGTGTGTGTGTGTGTGTGTGTGTGTGTGTGTGTGTGTGATTTTTTCTATGGCAATCGATAACTGCCGCAAATTCAAACAGAATCAAATAATTTTTTGAATACAGTTCTGAATTGTAGAGGACTCGAGGCCTATTGATTTTGGTGAAGATCGGTTAAGGGGAAGGGGTAGTTGTTTACCTGCAACCTTTTATGTTTTAACAAGAGTAAAGTGCTTAATTTTGATAAATAAAGTATCCTTAAAAGAAGGTCATAATAATCCATTGTAGAAAGGTAGATGAAATATCTATAAATGAAAAGGGTAGTTGAAGGGGAAGGAGGTAATTTTCTATAAATTTAAATGGTAGTTGATGAGGGAGGGGATAATTTTTTATAAGTTTTATATGTGTACTACTTTATTGACAACAAAGAAGTAGTTTCTATGGAAACATTTTATTTAACTTTGACAAAATTCTATATTTTTTTAAGAATTATCGAACCGAATTCAAGTAAATGATTGGAACTGTATGAATACCTGCAATACATTTCGATGTTTTTAATATGCGATTGTATCGATATATTACCAATATATTACGGTGTGGAAAAGAAGAAGTGTACTAATTGTAAATTGCCCTATTTCTTAATGTAAAGCAAAAATATGTGTTGTTTTCATTTGGTAGTTAGGTAATAATGGTTTTGGGTTTTTAGTTTACTGCTAAATTAAATAAAAGCTGTGGTTGAGAAAATATAACATTAAACGTGTAATACAATGCGTATAACAGAGTAACACTTAAAATAAAGAACCTAACGTTTTTAAGTTTACATATTGGAAAAAACAACAGCAAATACAAAATGAAAAATACAAATATTTATGGTTAATGAAAAAACAAAAAACTGTATTAAGGAATGACAACATATGCTCTACAAATTGTACATAATGGATGTTTGTTTTTGTTAGTCACAAAACAAGTACTTGTCGGAAAACGAATTTTACCAAAAAAACGAGTTCTGCCACAAAAAAGTGACATGTAGGCCTATAATAATAGGCAAGGGGTTGACCCTTGGGCCACTCCTGCCTTACTTAGAGTTGGGTTTTTCGTGGTTTTAGAAAAAAAAATAGTTTTACATTACACATGTATTGGTTCCATGTATAATTTCACTTTTCATGTTAACCTAACATAATCAATTTTGGTGTCACAGCCATTACCCGGTGATAAATTACTACTACAGTCATTTACCATTAAAAAATTACAAACGAAATCAGTTGCAATCACCAGCCAACTATTTTGCAACATACAAAACTAAAATTTGTATAATTCTTTCACTACATAAAATTATGTGCGATATTCACTACATATCTAAACCCAAAAATCGTATTATCAAAATAACTGTGGGTACGCATAAAGGCAGTACCAAATGATTTTATATATAATCTGAGAACATGGAAGTCATGTATGGTTCTCCATACCGATTTTTTACTATATCCTGTGCCCTAATATTGTAAGAAAAGTAATTTTTGTACAGTACGGTAGTTACTAATAAAAAAACATTTATTATGTGAAATACCTTGTAAAACTTTTTTATTTTTCCAAAACGTGCTTCTGATCTAGGTACTAAAAATTAATTTCTCCTACACAAAAAAATAAATAGTTTACCATTTTATGAAAAAAATAGAAGATCCAATCTTTAATTTGACATGTAATTTACAGTATGTTGATTTTAAAATATCTTACTATTAAAATAATAATAATAATAGGAAAAAATGGAAAACAGCCAGGCTGCTGGGACTATGCTGAAATGGCCAGAGTTGAAAGTGTTAACTGAAATAAACAATTTTTCTCATTCAAAATCAGTCCTTAACTAAATTAAGGATGTCAATCCTCTGTGTAAGTCAAAATGTATATTTCTATTCTACTGATGCTGTGCTGTTATGTGACAGGACAACTACACACCGTTGCATATAGCAGTGGAGTCAGCGAAGCCTGCTGTGGTGGAGACGCTGCTCGGTTATGGCGCTGACGTTCATGTCAGAGGTCTGTTAACTGCTTTATTACCAACTGCATGCCACCCTGTTGTGTCTATATATTACACTGTCTACTGCAATTGTAGTATTTTAGTGGAGTATTTATGAATCGCAAACCGTATTCTGTTTACAAAATTGTGTGCGCAAAAATGCAAATTTTGTGTGTGTGTTAAATACAGTGCACGATTTATCAATTTATTTTCTCTGAATTATCAAAGTAATTCACTGTCATATAACTCAATTTCTATTTTAATCCACATATACATGTTTACTTTATGACTACTGTGTTTATAATTAGTATGTAGTGTATATGTTTAATGTATGTCTACCAGTTTATAATCAATACGAGCGTATTCTAAAATAGGACAGAAGAAGATATATCAGTGTCAAGAAGTATCACAGAGTGGAAGAAACATTGAAATCGTCCAAAATGAATCTTGAAATTATAAAAGGAGGACAGAATAATAAAATAAATAAAAATGTTTAATGAGTCATATTTTTTAGTAAGATCTATTTTGATATTACTACCAATTGTAACATTGAAGTGGAATAGCACAGTACTCATCTATCATCTGTTTTGTTGATATCAGATACACAATTGTGGCAGCATATGAGTGACTTACAATTTGTACTATGACAAATAATACTGCCAACTGTGAGATCTGTCATGTGACATGTTTTTTGTAAGAAAAGAAAAAAAACAGTGCTGCTGAAACTGAGAGTCAAATTTTGTAAGGTGTATAGACAAAACATGAGTGACAGTGAACTGAGGCAATAGCGTCGTTTATAGAGTGAAGGACAAATGAATATTCGTAATGAATACGAAGCGGTCGCCCCGACAGTGATGAGAGATGTTTAGTGGAGTGTCTGAATGCGAACGTTTGTGAATAATGAAGATATACTTTCGGAATTGTCTGTTTAGTTTTCTACCATGCCATTATCAATAACATATCAGGGAAATTTGGTTACAAAAAATTATGTGTTGAAAATGTTTTCCAATACACAAAAGCAGTAAGCTCAGAAAATATTGAAATGTTTTGAAATTGAACAGAGTGGTTGTTTCAACATATCGTCACTGAACATAAAACTGGGTTTTCTAAAATAAAAAGGCTTTGTTCAAAAAAGACGACAAGTGAACAAAAGTAATATTGACTGGTTCAAAATATAGGTGGCAGATTTTATAGTTATAATTATAGTTATTAACTAACTATGCAAATTAATAAATTTTTATGTTGATAAGGTAATTAATCCATAATTATCTTGTTGATTCATCCTCTTCATTCACTTATTAATTTAATAATATATATAAAACTTTCACATATGAACTTACTATTCGTTGTCACTGTCACTTTCCCAAATGTTTCAAGGTGATGTACCTCTTCTTCAGTGGGAGTATACTGAATGTCGATTACAGAATAACCGTTACGGAATTGGTGTCAAATTCCGTAACGGTTATTCTGTAATCGACATTCAGTATACTCCCACTGAAGAAGAGGTACATCACCTTGAAACGTTTGGGAAAGTGACAACGAATAGTAAGTTCATATGTGAAAGTTTTATATATATTATTAAATTAATCCATTTACTTAATTTTAATTGATGTATATATTGATTATTAAATAAGTTTTAACTATCATAGAGTACTCACCGATATAAGCTATGAGGCCTTTCATAATATCCCGCATTTGGGCGTCAATGAAAAAAAGGGGTAATTAACTAATGAGTCAATTCAAATATTAATTAATTTGACATTTAAACTGAAATAGTGTGATTCACTGTAATCATGATTTCTCCTTCTTTCATATCTTACATATTATATTGATCACCATTGAAGTATTGTAATAACGTAACACATACGCATGTCTGGATCTAGAAATTACAGTTTATTATTTACTAAACAATTAATAATTAGCATTCATGATTGTACATATCCATGCTCCTGAAATGAAAACAATATATCACACAACTTATTTGTTAATTGATGATACTATTCTAGTTTACAACATAAGTATACAACAAATCATACTCTATGTTAAATATCTTCCTACACTTAATGAGTTCATAATTCCAGACTTGCATCTACAATAATGATCATTTATATGAGTTAACTATTATCAGATATTTAGATGCATCTCAATGTGGTTTCTTTGTGGGAATCAGGTCAGTGGATTGATAACTACTAACAATAAATAATTTACATTACTTGTTAACAGTTATCCAAATTACGTAGAACCTCCATCCTGCATCTTGTGTCCTCTACTCTCCAGCACAATTGCTTTACACTTATCATTTAGATCACAGATGAGTTTACACTTCCACAACACATATCTCGCACTCCATCTTCTTCTGTAGCTCGCTGATCTTCTCTTCCCATTTTTTGTTGTGTTCTTGTAATTCTGTTTTTAATTGTCCAAACTGTTCTGTGTTCTGTTGTTTTAGTTCGTCTTTCTGCTTTTCTACCTTCTCGTTTATCTGTTTGTTGTGTTGTTCTAATTCGTCTTTCTGCTTTTCTAACTTCTCGTTTATCTGTTTTCTTATTTCATCATTTTGTTGTCTGATGAAATCCATAAGTAACTGGAAGTCCATTTCGCGATGTTGTGATGTTTGTGTCCCTGCCCTGTTTTCTACATTTTCTACACTGTTGTTATCGCTAGGTGTAGTATCCTCCTGGGACCCTGCGACACCTAATTGGTTGTTAATTTCGAAGTCCATGCTATCTGATTTGTTTCTCATTTTAGCACGGCTGTGAGTGATCATTCAAGCTACCTTAACTAAGTATTTCTTACTCTAATCTACTTCTAAGTACCTACACACCACTGCCTGTTCTCAGCCTACTTGATATAAACTTTAATTATTCATTAATCTGGCTTAATCAAGTTGGGCACCATTATATAGTTATAATTATAGTTATTAATTAACTATGAAAATCAATAAATTTGTATGTTGATAAGGTAATTAATCCATTTACTTAATTTTAATTGATGTGTGTATTGATTATTAAATAAGTTTAACTATCATAGAGTACTCACCGATATAAGCTATGAGGCCTTTCATAATATCCCGCGTTTGGGCATCAATGAAAAAAGGGGTAATTAACTAATGAGTTAATTCAAATATTAATTAATTTGACATTTAAACTGAAATAGTGTGATTCACTGTAATCATGATTTCTCCTTCTTTCATATCTTACATATTATATTGATCACCATTGAGGTATTGTAATAACGTAACACATACGCATGTCTGGATCTAGAAATTACAGTTTATTATTTACTAAACAATTAATAATTAGCATTCATGATTGTACATATCCATGCTCCTGAAATGAAAACAATATATCACACAACTTATTTGTTAATTGATGATACTATTCTAGTTTACAACATAAGTATACAACAAATCATACTCTATGTTCAATATCTTCCTACACTTAATGAGTTCATAATTCCAGACTTGCATCTACAATAGTGATCATTTATATAAGTTAACTATTATCAGATATTTATATTCATCTCAATGTGGTTTCTTTGTGAGAATCAGGTCAGTGGATTGATAACTACTAACAATAAATAATTTACTTGGATTTCGTTGTCCATGACGTGTCCGTTACTTAACTAAATACCACTATTATATTAACGACTAGGAACACAAAGTTTTTTATAAGTAAAAACATAAAGTTTTACCTTACAGCCTGAACCGGTTTTCGCCTTTAAAAGGCTTCTTCAGAGGCTGCCGCTGGTAGCGCTGTCCGTCCTGTTGTGGGCGACAGAATCGAATTTCGAAAGATCGATGCTGTGTGTGTGGGGTGAGATATGTTTTTATTTTATGAGATGTATTTTAATTTATGTTTTTACTTATAAAAAACTTTGTGTTCCGAGTCGTTAATATAATAGTGGTATTTAAATAAATTACATTACTTGTTAACAGTTATCCGAATTGCGTAGAACCTCCATCCTGCATCTTGTGTCCTCTACTCTCCAGCACAATTGCTTTACACTTATCATTTAGATCACAGATGACTTTACACTTCCACAACACATATCTTGCACTCCGTGTCGGTATGCATCCGGTCTCGTTTGATATATATATATATATATATATATATTCATGTATAATACCAAGTATTGGCTGTCTACACATTAATTACTAGTGTTATGTTTAAGTCAGTTGATTCGTGTTTGAGCATCCTACCACGCAATATTAAATGTATGTGCTTTTGTCCATCATATCACAAATTATTTATGAGTGTTCTGTCATTCATAAATTAAACTAACAAGGTTATTGAATCTGTATGCATTGCCACTACAATACGCCTTTTTTTATGTTAACAAATAATGTTTCTGTTCATTTAATTCCTCTGATTGATGTACATAAACTGACGAGAGTCTAAGTTAAATGAAATTAAGAGTTTAGTATACTATTGATTTAAACCCGATATTCCGAACTTGTAACATACTGAGATACGCACTAAAATCCTTAATAATACTGAGTTACTGAGTTACCACACATTTCAATAGTACTGAGTAAAATTTATGTAATACTGAGAGAAAACTGAGAGAACTTTAGTGAAACTGAACGAAATTTAGTGTATCGCTTAGTAAAATTTTGAGTAAGACTGACTGCTTTCTCATGGTAAACACACAGTTTTATCAACTTGACTCCCTTCCACATCCCTTGCTCAAATCTCTACCATCCTCCAATGTCTTCCTCATTGGTTTCTTGTCTCGATTTCTTCAAAGACTCCACCCAAAGTCTTGAGTCAGGCTCATGACTCCCTTCTGATTCGTTTTTGCCAATCGTCTCTATAGTAACATAGTTCTTGAGTCCAGCCCTGGCCAAACCTTGGTCTCTGATAGGCTGTCTATCCTACTCCAACATACTCTCTGGTGTCATCACCCCGTAATTCTTCAAAAAGAGCAATTCCTTCGCCTGTCAATCATCCTTTTGTTCTACTCCTGTTCAAGCTATGTCCCTCTGATTGATACCCTGTCACTCTAGCGTCCCATAGACTCAGGCGTATCGAATTTCGGTATTGTCTTGCTGTTTCCTTTCAGCGCCTCTCCCGGCACTGCTGGTTGATAACTTCTCAGTACTGTACATCCGCCTTTCTCCCTAGTTTCATTCGTATTTGGAATCGTATACGAACCCCCCTGTAGTTGTCGCTACATCGTCTTTTCATTCTCGCAACAAAAGCCCTTATTGTTCATATGACGAATCTTCAAGTTAAGTCATTGTAAACCCTTTGTGTCAGAGTGTCGTCTTGGACCTTTCACACATTGTGTTACACTGTGATCGAGTCGTTCGCCTCGTGTATTCTTGGTAAATTGCATGTACGAGGCAGCGCCTTTTGTCTCTCTGTTATGAAGACGCTTTCTCTCGCTCCACCCTAATTTGATACAGCTGCTTAAAGTTATTGCCTCTGCTAAACAAGGTGTCACATTGTCGTCTTATTGAATACTTCTATTGTCCGAATGACAGTCGTATTTCTCCCCTATCCACCACACTCTTGACAAAACCTAACTGCCTTCGTGTTTGTTGCGTAATCCGAAATTATTTATATATATATATTTTTTTTTTTTTAATTTACACTATAATTTTATGACATTGAAATAAAGCAGTTGTCAAAAAGATGTGAAAAATGTATAGAAGTCAATTGTGATTATGTGGATAAATCTTTAATGTCTATACATTTTTTTGGCTAGAACATTTTCATCATTTAATGTTATCTTCTTATTTCAAAATGGACACTACTTAAAAATCATATCACATATGAATTCATGAAGAAAACAGAATAAAGACTGTGAAATACCTGTGAATTTGTTTACTTGTATTCTTACATACAGAATTTGTGTATACAATGTATTTTAAAACAAATTTAAATTTGTTATTGTTACGACATCACAGAACAACCTACGTGTTTATTGAATGTTCCAGAGGGATCCAGAATGTAATGCGGTTGTGTACGTGAGTCTTGACGCATTCGCGAGATTTTTCTGCAAGCCACCAGCCGCGCGGACTGTCAAGGCCGCAATTAATTACGTCGTACACACTGGCGCTAAGACGCAGTTTGGAATCTTTTGGTCTGTGCGCGGATGTATAAATACAAGGCAGCAGCGGTCTTAGTTTTAGTATTAGTTGCGATAAATTACAGTGCGGTTCGAGAGTTATTGTCGGGCGATTATAAGCGATATTACTGTGTACGTTCAAGTGGTTATTAGTGAAGTGTTAATAATCGGGCAGGATAATTGTAATACTATTGTGTTTAATATTAGCTGACATTTTATTGCGTGTGAACAATTTTTATTTGATTTGTTGTAAGAGACTGTGTTGTTAATTACGAACTGTTTAACTGTGAAAATTAAAGCTGGTGACTAGTGACTTAATTGGTGTCTTGTACTTTTGTTTCCACTGTATCTACGATGACCAAGTAGACCGTCGTAACAGTGGTGTCAGATGTGGGATAGAACGGTTAACAGTGGAAACAGTGGACACTTTGTACAAGACGAGGTAATTCGTAATTAATCGGTAAACAATGGATGCCAGTCAGATGATGGAAGCTTTCCAAGCACTGCTGCAGCAGACACAGGAAGAGACAAAAGAAGAATGACGACAAGAAAGAGAAGAAGCAGAAAAACAACAGGATGAAAAACATAAGCAAGAAACAGAAGACATCAAAGCATTAAGACAGGAGCAAAAACAGTTGCAAGAACACAGACCGCAGAATTGGGACTCCTACGAGGTGAGCTTAATAAGCGAGTTACTAAAATATTGGAGGTACAAGAATCAATTACATTAAAAATAGCTGAAGTAGAAAAATTTCTCTCGATTGTTGAAGAATCGATGTCTACAAAAATATCTGTCATAGAAGAATCTGTGTCAACAAAAATATCTGCTGTCGTAAACTCAATGGCAAACATAAGAGAACAAATTAAAAGTGAAGTTGAGCAGTTCATGAAAATACAACCAAAACAAATTTCAGAACAGACTGTACCAATGATAAATACAGAGAAAAACAGAAAATAAATCAATAGAGAAAGTCACCTTGCCGGCAATTGGGACAGTTCATGGTAAGGCCCCAACCTTTGATGGAAGCATGCATTGGGCGACGTATTTACGCCAATTCGAAGTGCTGCATGCGCAAATAATTGGACAGAGAAAGACAAAGCTGTTTCACTTATTCTTGCATTAAAAGGACCTATGGCAGAATTACTACAGAAAGTGCCACCTGACAGCCAGAACGTCTATGCCGAGTTGATAAAAGCTCTAGAATTACGCTATGGTGATAAACATTTATGAGAGTTGTACTACACTCAGTTGAGAACAACGTTCCAGGGAGAGTCTTCAAGAGTTTGAAGCAAGTATCGACAGACTGATTAGATTGGTCCATCCTGAAGCACCAGAAGATTTTCGAATAAGGTTTGCGGTGCAGACATTTATTGATGGCATCGGAGATTGTGAACTTCAGCAAGTGTTATGAATGGCAAGACACCGAAATAGCTCAGAAGCTCTTGTTCACGCCCTAGAGTTTGAAGCTGAAGCTGCCAAGTCAGCGTCCCACTACATTAATGGGTTTGTGCCATCACGTTGCAGTCAGAAGATCCCTGTATCACATTGCCGTTACGATGGGTGCAGAAAAACAATGTTGTCGGACAAACAATTCAAAAGTTCAAGAGAGTAGCACCGATTTGAAAAAGACAGAAGACCGAAGTGTTACAACTGTGGAAAACGTGGTCATCTACAGGTAGACTGTTGGGAGAAGAAGATACTGAGAGAAGAGAGTGATCACACCAATTGGAGAAGTAAACCCCAGAACAGCACACAGTTTCCATGCTACATAAGACCAGTGGAAAATTGATTTTTAATGGGTTTGCGGAAGGTAAACCAACATCATTTACAGTTGACATGGGTGCAACAGTGTCTATTGTGCGCCCTGACTTAATCAGCAACTGACAGCCTCAAATTAGCTTTTGTACAATACAGACTGTGACTGGAAGCCCCGTCAAGGTGCTAGGAAAGGTAGACATACATGTACGCCTGGGTCTTCTCGAGTTTAGCCACCAAATGCTCGTTGCAGACATTGTCGATGAAGTGATTCTTGGCGCGGACATTATGAATGCCTACGGATTCGTTGTGGACTTAAGAGAGAATGTCCTGAAGGTTGGCCAAGAGAAGATAAAGCTTTGCATGGCGAAAATGACAGGGTCTACCAACCATTCGATTAAGCGAGTGGCATTAGTCGAAGAAAAAGTCAACAGGTCTATTCAAGAGGAACCCTCTTTGCAAGTGGAAATGGAGGAAGAACTAGCAGAGGAAATACAAATAAGTGTAATGACAAAAGAAGTGATTGGAAAGCCAACTATGGGTGTCGAGACAAAACTCTTGCTTGTTCCTGAGCTGATAGAAGCGCCCGAGGGCAAAGTGGCTGAAGATGAGGTTATGCAAGAGGTTGTTGACGAGAACCAAACAAACTTGGATCAGCCAGTGGTGTTTAGGTCTTCAGTACATGATGCAACGGGAGTGATTCCAGCAAAACTAGGGGTTGAGCGGAAGACTCGCATTCCTGGGAACATGATGTTCGGATCACACGAGACTGAATTCGAAGAACCGGAGAATTATCTTTTGCAAGGACATCCACCTAGATCACCTGGTCCAGTATTACTTCAGAGACGGTTTGCCAGTTCGGGACAAACAGGCTTAAGGAGGGGGCAGTGTTACGACATCACAGAACAATCTACGTGTTTATCGAACATTCCAGAGGGATTCAGAATGTAATGTGGTGATGTACGTGAGTCTCGACGCATTCGCGAGATCTTTTTGGAAGCCGCTAGCCGCGCGGACTGTGTCAAGGCCGCAATTAATTAAGTCGTATACACTGGCGCTAAGACGCAGTTTGGAATCTTCTGATCTGTGCGCGGATATATAAATACAAGGCGGCAGTGGCCTTAGTTTTCAGTTTTAGTTGTGATAAATGCGGTTCGAGAGTTATTGTCAGGCGATTACAAGTGATATTACTGTGTGCGTTCAAGTGGTTATTAGTGAAGTGTTTTATAATCGGGCAGGATAATTGTATACAATTGTGTTTAATATTAGCTGACATTTTATTGCGTGTGAACAGTTTTTATTTGATTTGTTGTAAAAGACTGTGTTGTTAATTACGAACTGTTTAACAGTGAAAATTAAATCTGTGATTAGTGAATTACTTGGTGTCTTGTACTTTTGTTTTCCACTGTACCTATGATGAAGTAGACCATCGTAACATTATAAATGTAACAATTGTTAAGATGAATGAAATGATCAGTTATATTCCACAAAATATATCCTCTTCTTTTGTTCATTGAGTGTTATTCATATAATTGTTTTTAATTACTGTTCTCACTTGTTTCAACAGAATTTAAATGACACCAAAAATCACATTACAGTATATATTTTAGTTTTTCAAATTAGATATTGAAACTAGTCTAGAATAAATTAAAATAATTTAGCCACTTGATGAGATACAATTTATTAATTGTATCAACTGATACAACATTATCACACAAGATAAATAGGAGATAGATGTCAAGCAGGCCAAGGGAGAACAATGAGCGTTATATCACCAAATGCCAAGCTCTAAAAAAAATGTAGAAACATTGTGGGGGCCATCAATCTTTGAGGGAAGATGTGAAAGGAAGAACTGGTTTAATTTCCACTGGTCGCTCAGCACTTGTTAGAACATTTTAAGGACTAATAAACACTATTCCAATGCAGAACAAAAGTATTTTAGCTAAATATTTAAACAATGTTTACCGTATTGACTGAGCCAGTGTTTGCTCATTGTGAGCTTCATCATAGCCTGCCAGTAAGAGGGCTGCCTGTTTTGTTTACAAAGATGATGCTGTCATTCGAAAGATTGTTGTTGTATGCATGTTGTGTAATGTATTCAGTTAGTATGTGTGATTTAATTTGTGTCTTTTTTTAAGGATGTTGTTTCCATGTGTTTTTATATTTCCAGTTGTTCGAGTGTGTATAGTTTTGGGGTTTTTGTGTGTACATGTAGAATTGTCATGTTGTCGATGTTTGTGCATGTGTGGTGTACCTCAATGAGATGGTTTGCAAAGGTGGATTCAGTGGTAAAGTGTAATGTGTTTATGTGTCCAATGTGCCTTTTGTTTGAAGCTGCATCCTGCCTGGCCTATGTAGAATTTGTTACATTCTGAGAAGTCAAATTTTAGCTGTTTGTGTGTTTTTTTTTTTGCAGTGTGTGTTCCATATTATTTGTGATTCTGTATGCAATGCTGTACTCTGATGTTTTGCAGTGTGTGTTCCGTATTATTTGTTGTTCTGTATGCAATGTTGTACTCTGATGTTTTGCAGTGTGTGTTCCCTATTATTTGTGGTTCTGTATCCAGTGCTGTACTCTGATGTTCTGCAGTGTGTGTTCCGTATTATTTGTGGTTCTGTATGCAATTCTGTACTCTGATGTTTTGCACTGTGTGTTCCGTATTATTTGTGGTTCTGTATGCAATGCTGTACTCTGATGTTTTGCAGTGTGTCCCGTATTATTTGTGGTTCTGTATCCAATGCTGTACTCTGATGTTTTGCAGTGTGTGTTCCGTATTATTTGTGGTTCTGTATGCAATGCTGTACTCTGATGTTTTGCAGTGTGTGTCCCGTATTATTTGTGGTTCTGTATCCAATGCTGTACTCTGATGTTTTGCAGTGTGTGTCCCGTATTATTTGTGGTTCTGTATGCAATGCTGTACTCTTATGTTTTTAATTTGTGGGATATTTTTTCAACATGACTGACTACATTGACACACTGAAAGAACTGAAAATATACAAACACAAGAAAATGAATGGAAACAACATCGTAAAATAACAGACGCATTTTAATTTACACATACCACTTGATAACACTACACACACACACACACACACACACACACACACACACACACACACACACACACACATCAATGATCTTTTGAATGACGGCGCTATCCCCAAAAACAAAATGATCAGCGGTCTTAGCACTAGCCTCTGATGATATGTGCAATGAGCGGAAGTTAGTGCGGGCAGTAAGGTAAGAGTTTTTGTTTTTAATTTTATCTAAAATACATGTGTTTCATGTCAGAATAGCATTTATTAGTTCATAATGATACCCAAACATATCAAAATCCATGAAAATTTTAATAATATTTAAATTTAATACATAGACATTTATTTTAGGTGTACAAATAATTTTATTAGTCCTGACAGTTGTTTTATCAATTATGGCAGCTGTAGAAACACTTAAGTTTGAGTTCAAATCTAACCTCTGAACCTGCTGTAACTGATGAAATTATTGTCAGGCCTAATAAAAATTATTTGTAGAACTAAACTGGTTTGTATTTGAAATATCTACTGGGCTGTTTGGCCGTGGTCCAAGGTTTACATTCAAACCAAACGTTTCAGCAGGACCACTGGCTCCCATCTTCAGTGGATATTCGAGTCTACCTAACACGTTGTGTCATACGTCAGGCCCACAGTACTGTGATGAAGGCTGTGCCACAGTACTGTGGGCCTGACATACGACACCCCGTGTTAGGTAGACTCGAATATCCACTGAATATGGCAGCCAGTGGTGCTGCTGAAATGTTTGGTTTGAATGTAAACTTGGACTACGGCCAAACAGCTCGGTAGATATTTCAAATACAACTGACACCGGCCGTGAAAGAAGCCTTAAAACTATTTTAAACTGGTTTGATTTGTTTCAGATTAGTAGAAGTTTTAAGAATATTCTTTTAAAGATACTTACAGTTTTGTAAGTTATATAGCTGTACAATATGATTGATTTTCATAAGTTTAGTTAAACACTATTATAATTGTATGTGTTACAACAGGTGGTAAGATGCGTGAGACACCATTGCACATAGCAGCCAGAGTGAAGGATGGGGACAGGTGTGCACTGATGTTACTCAAGTCCGGAGCGGGACCAAACCTGTGCACTGATGATGGTCAAACTCCTGTCCATGTTGCGGCCAAAAACGGAAACCTTGCAACGCTGTTGTTACTGCTAGAAGATGGAGGAGATCCACTGTTCAAATCAAAAGTAATCTTGTTTTACATGTACTTTGTGTATTGTTTATATATTATTTATTTTATAAATACAAACAAGAGTGAACATATTTTTGTCAGAAATGCATTCAGATACATATATCACTGGAACAGTAAGTTGTAAAGGGAATCGACTCATACAAGTACCATGGTGTCACACATATGAAAGACAGCACAAGTGTATCAGAAATTAAAAATCGTATACAACAAGAGAAACAAGTGTGAGGCAGTTACATTCCATTTTATGGAGTAATCAAAGAGCCATGCTTTCGTGGAAATCGTCCCCACAAAGTAATCAAAAGCTCGTTCCCATGCTTTTGTGGAACAGCTGCCTGGCTGTCTGCACTAAACTAACTTTCTATCTCCTGCTTCTTCGAACAGTAGTCACATATGTGGTGCCTGCTTGGTGGCCTCTCCTGTCGGTCACCAACAGGCATAGGCTGTCAGCCTTACAAAATCGAACCCTCAAGTTCCTCTTTGGGACCCCATAGTATGTCAGGAATGATGCTCTTCATCAAGACCTTTGAGTTCCTACCATGGAGCTTTTCATTTGCTCTGTGACAACCACTCTGCTTGCAAAGGCCAGTGAATCCTACTTCTAGCACCTCTGTTAACTGAATTGAATGCAATCTAGTTAACATACGACATTACTCCGCCCCCAAGATACATCAAATTCCCTCAGGTGTTGCTAGATGATCCCCCTTAAGCTTTCTCATGAACCATCTACCACTCTCTGAGCATCCTTGAATGCTGCCTGGCATAACCTAGGCAACTCCCTTAGGCAGCAGCTTGTTGACATCGGGTTCACAAACCAGACAGTTAGTTTTTAACATACTATAGTTAGTACCTGGTTTGCCGCATCAGGCATGGGAAGCACAAGGTCTCAAATGCCTAATTGGGGGAGCCATCTGCCCTGGCATGGCAACCCATCATTATGGCTGACTCAGCTATGGGCAGTCGAATCTATTGACCACACCATCACTTCTCTAAGCTCCCTCAAGATGAAGCCCTAAGGTGCCACAGAATAATGTCCCAGGTATGGTGATAGGCTGAAGCAACATTTCTGATCCCTCCTCATACACGGCAATTGTGTATAGGAGGTTCACACTCTAACTCCTTGTGCAAAGCAAACGATCGTGTTGCACTGTTTGAACATGGTGTTCGTCAGGTTCCAGCACATACAATGCATACATACCAGGATACAAGATACCCCGTGCATCTTCTGTCTGTTTGTCCATGTTCAATTCCCAGGCATGCCTTATAATCAAGATGGTCTCCCAGGCCAACCCAGCCTGTAGAAATGAGTGCCTCGCATAACATTCTGGACTAGTAATGGATGGATGAAGTGTCGTGATAATGACACTGTCATGTATGTTGAACGATTTACTCAGTCAGCCTCTCCTGCATTTCCTAAACTACTTTGATAGTACCAGAAGGAGCCATAATAATTAATAATAGTAGTACATCAAGTTTTTAGAATGAGGGTGAAAATGGATAATAGGGAAAGAAGATACTGTGAAAGAAGAGTACTGTGAAGAATTTGAACATATAGGTGGGACGATCCATAGACCTTTAAAATATAAAACTAGGAAAGACACTGAGCTTAAGTTTTATAAGACTATGGCTGTACCAGTGGTGCTATATGGGAGAGAGACATAGGTACATACATGGAGAGAGATGGAGGGAAGGTTACATCAACAGAAGTGAAATTTCTCAGGTTGGTCAAAGGGTGCATGTTACGAGACAGAATAAGTAATGCGCAGATAAAGTGAGAATTACAAGTTTTTAAATTACAGGATAGAATTATGGAATACAAGGCTAACTGGTGTAACCATTTGGGAAGAATGCAGCAAGATCGGCTTCCCAAAGTTGCCTTGAATTATAAACCCACGGGGTATTGTAGCGTGGGGCGTCCAAGGATTAGACGGTTTCCGGAACAGGCAGTGCAGCCTAGTCCATGAAGTGGAGATGATGATGATGAATGTGAAAGAACATTATCACTTGTTTTTTTTTTAGTTAAATAAGCTATTATAATGATGTTCTTAAGATATCCCAGTAATACAGTCTGCATTAATTGGTGGTGGCTAATGAATTGGCTCTCCATCAAAAGTTATCTGCAGGATAATGGTCTAAACAATATTAGCTCATAATTACATTTTACACTTTATCGGAGCACCATTGGGGTCAAACATGCGCCTGTCCCTCCTTCTCACAGTTTAGTATAAAGCATTCTTGACTTCTTGGATTTTGTTGTCCATGACGTGTCTGTTTCTTAACTAAATATAATTATTCCGATTATATATAAACTTAATTTGTGTTCTGAGTCATAGTGAAATAATTACATTCTTGACTCTTTATAAAAACGTCAAAATGTTTTTGTTAGTACGATGAGTAGGACAGTTTTCCGTACTAGATTCCTCACAGTGGTTCACCATTGTTTTAAGAGTACATAGAATTGTTAATGATAGGGCCTCTTCTTGGTTGTTTAACTATAAGATAGCATATTTTCTTTAAAATCTACCAAGACAACTGTGTTCTTAAAATTGTGTAAATCTTTGGAGCATATCTGAGATATTTAAATAAAAGCTTGAAGATTATAATATTTTCTTAAGTTGACTCTATTGGCTCAGAGTTTTTTTATTGTAGTTCTTCTTCTCTTCAAGGATTAGGTTATGTAAACCTGTTCCGGCACCCATCTCATCCTCGAACAACCCATGTCTCTTCTACCAGTGGCTTTATAATTCAGTGCTGTTTTCGTCAATCGATCCTCTGTTATCCTTTGCGGATGATCCCACCACTGCCTTCTGTAAGCTGAAACAATTCATTTGTGTCCTCTACTTGAGTTCTGCTCTGATATCCTCATTCCTTATCCTATCTTGCAGTATATAGCTTAAAGTACTTTGAATAAACTGCATTTCAGCACTCTGAATCTTGCATCTGTCAATGTGGGTATTGCAATTGTCTTAAAAATTTTAAATCCTTGAGTTGTATCTTGTTTTATTTCTTCGATTTCTATGAATCATACCACAAATAATCCTAAATTTATTTATCTTTTTAGTACTTATGTTATAAATACAGTTTAAGGGTAAGATTTATTTAATAATGTTACTGTTACTATGAGTGCTATAATTATTTTTATTATTGTAATGCTTTAATGTTTTGATGTTTACAGACTGGAGAGACACCATTACATCTGGCGTGTGGAGCATGTCATGCAGATGTTGTGAGACATCTGATTCTGTTTGTGAAAGCCACTCTTGGTACCGATGTTGCAACATCTTATGTAAATGCAGTCAACGATGATGGTGAAAGTGCTCTACATTATGCTGGACGTATTTATAAGGAAGAAATCCAGGAGAGGGAGAACAAGTTTGAAGACAAAGAAGTGGTTAAATTACTTTTAGAAAATGGCGGCGACGTTTCAATACAGACCAAAGTGGTAAGTTGTAAGTTAGATTTTCACATATTCAAGATTTGATTTAAAAGTTCATCAAATTTTTGTTATATATATATATATATATATATTGTAGCATGACAGATATTCCACCAATAATTAATTCATTTAAGATCATAAAAAATAATAAAATTACATATACTCAAAGAATGTTAAATGAAATTCAATTACACTTCAAAGGAAAACACCTCTATAAAAGAAAAACCATAATTAAATAATAAAAATACAACCATAAAAGTCAAAGAAAGAATTAAAGAAAACTCATATTAAAAAATCAGGAGATTACCCAGGAGATTAGGAGCAGGAGATAAACAAGATACCTCAAAATAAAGAAAAAAGACTAGTATTAGGAGTAGATGATAAACAAAATACCCCAAACACAAGAAGAAAGAAGAGTAAGGTTTAATATCAGGTAATAAACAAGATACCCTGAAACCAAGAAAGAAGAGTAAAGTCAGTATCAGATAATAAAGAAGATATTCCGAACCAACCATCAGACAAGATAACACTGAGTACCTTGGTTTACCCAAGAATGAACACAAGAAGGAAGAAATAGGATGGAAGAACCACAATAAAAACCCATTATTAACTACCATAAACCCCAAACCAAATGGAACAATTAAAGAAAGTATAACATCCCAAAACCTTATGAAATTGTAATAATTTATAAACAAAAGTGTTGTGTAGTATGATAAGAAGTGCACCAACTAAAGTTATTATATGATAAAAAATAAACAAATCTTCACAGCCCATTATGACTAAAGGTCTGGTCTGAGAATAATAAAACTCAAATATAAGTCAGAACCAACAGTGAAAGTGTACTAGTGTAAGTGTTTTGAAATGTAATAAACTTCAAGTTGTAGTGTATCTATAACTTAAACAATATGCTATAAAACAACTTTTATATTTTATAATTAACAAATAATGAAATATTAAAATGGATAATATTTCCAATATTTCATTAAATTAGGTCACTTTGTTATCTCAAGACATTCATAGGAATGACAATAACAAGGAAAGTGTGGGTGGAAATGTTTACTGTATAAGGGGATGTTAGATAATAGTAGTAAAATCAGAAAGGACTGGAAATAGTTTAAGTTTTAATAGGATTAAGAAGTTTAAATGGCTGATTTTGTTCAAAGCCATGAACTCCACATTTTTAAAAGAGTTCTAATAGAATAAGGTTGATATGTTTAGAGTAAGTTGTATTAGTACTATCACAGCATACATACAAATTAAAATGTTTCAGTATGGATGCTGTATTAATTTACAAATGAGTTAAATGTATGTTCAAAACAGTTTCAGCAAACATGTCCAACTTTAAAGACTGCTGATTAATGTTAATTATTATTTTTGTAACAGTAGAATGAATTAGATGCTACACATATCAATAATTATGTATACAATTTTATTTTATGTCATGTTAACTATTAAGAGTCAGAGGAGGAGTAGAATTAAATTTATTTGAAAAAACCATACATGTAAAATACTAAACTCTAGGCCAAATAATGAATTCATAAAAATTAATATAAACCAGTTAATTCACCAATGAACCATGTAAACTGACAAGATTTAGGTAAGGTAGATCAATTAACAACTACTGTAAATGAACCTATGATTTAAAAGAGTAATATAGAAAAATATCTTAAATTATTGAAAATTTTTGAAATGTATAAAATTATCACTAAAAAACAGTTCAAATGTTAAATTTATATGTAATTAAGGAAAGGAAAGGATTTGTGACCATTTGAAATTTATTATAATTATATTAATAACACTTAAAATGGCAGTAAAAGTGTGAAAGGACGGAAACAGTTTTTTTGGGCCTAGATTTCCAAAAAGACAGAAATTTGGTAATTTTAACAAAAATCTCAACAAATATGGACTATGACATATCAAATTAAACAGAATGAGATAAATAAACCAATTATATGGTTAATAGTTCATGAAAGCGAACAATAAACTAAAATTATTCTATATATAATGTACTTTGGAATTATGTACATGGGAAGTGAAAATTATTTTAACAATACTTTTCCAATATTTACTTGGCAAGATATTTCCTAAAGTGGAGGAAGTGAGTTAGTTCTTTGTTAACATTCAAACGGAACAGTTGATGCGGAATCGTGTTCTTAAAACCGTATAATGAAGTGCAAAGGTTAAAGCCTAAAATCAGTGTAAAACGGGAGTTACATAAATTAACACTTTTCGAGTTAAAACTAATGAAATACTCCACGACAACAGTGAAAACGAACAACACACCACATAATACAAGTGATTTAAACCTTTGAAACTACATAATATAAATAATTCACTCTACAACAGATTCATAATTCTTCATCACGAACAGACAAAGTGAACACCTCTCATAGAAAACAATTAACACCAATGGACACTGAACACTCATCCAGAATACCTCAAACAACATACTAAACAGTATACACAAATTCGGAGATCTTTAAAACAATTATAAAGGTGAATTTATTGTGAGATTTTCCTGTGACAATATTACGTATAACCTCATCAATTCAGCTAGTCGCCATGATGGTCCCGTGATGCACTACAACCTTTGACTGATTTCATAGCCTGCAGTATTGGTTTGAGAATTCAACTATATTAAACATTATATATTATTCACAATTTGTTCAATATTAATTATTAAGATTATTTCTTGTAAATGTTATACTTTCTAGGCCTGCCCTTCTCTGACTATATATCAAATAATCGTTGAAAGAACCTTTTTTAATAATTATATAAAATTTTAACCTGTATTCACATATCGATATATCCCTGTGACGGAGTCAAACAATTGCTCTAAATCGATTTAAAATCGATTATTATTAATAACTGTCAATAAATAAATTTATTTCAACTGTGTGAATTATAAAATTATTTCACATTTTACTTTAAGTGTTTAATTAACCACGAGACTTCCTGGAAGACGAGAATTATTAACGAAAGGTGAGATACTGGAGCAGCACTGAAGATCATTAATCGATTGCTGAAAGGAGATAATCTGATTAACTCCAGATTTTGTTAAGCTCTACCAGAAGTGCAAATTAAACCAAAAGTACCTTACAGAATTTTAAAAATTTGAATAAAACATAAAACCAGGATTAATTCTAAATTATATACAACAAACAAACATAAAGTAACAGGTCTTGTTACAATATATATAAACTTTCACTATGAACTTACTTTATGGTTTTATTTCCCCAAACGTTTCAACGTGGTATACGTCTTCTTCAGTGGGAGTAAATACTCAAATTTTTGTTTATTTGATAAATTATTTCTTTTTTCATGTATATTTATACTGTTCTCTTCTAAGTGATTACCATATGATATTTCTTCCTATATTATGCTAATATCTTTTTCCAATCTTCAAAACATTTCTTGAATGCAGTTTTTGGTAGAGCCTTGAGTTCTCACTCAGAGATTTTTGTTTTGTCTTCAATTGTTACTAAATACTGTCATTTAAAGTTTCTTTTTTCTAATTTCTGGGAAATGAAACAATTCCATTGGGACATATGTAGCAAATACAGTGGCTATAACATTATAATGATGTTGTTTTAGCCTAAATTCTTGAACGAACAATAACCTATGTACTGGTGCATTATCTAGGTGCGATTTTCATAAATCATCCTTTCACAAATCTGGCCATTTTCTACAAATAGCTTAACACAAGTAACATAAAATGATTGAAAAGTTCTTTTTATTAACTGCAGGAGCGAATGATAAAGGTTTATGAAATATGATACCACAATCTTCATTTAGTATCATGCTCTTCAGTTTATTATAACCACTCATTCACACATGCCAGATTCATCAAAACCTTCTGCAACACTTTCACCAATTTAGAGCCATTTATCTCTTTAAGTTTAAAGCAAGATCGTCAATCATCCATTATAAATGTTAAAAAGAAAAAATCACCAAATACTCCAGAACATGACGTACACAGTTAGCTATCAAATCTAAATTATACACCTAATATGATTAAACTTGTAATAATTCCTACAGATAGGTGTATCAACATCACCATTAAGCAACTTTGAATGGGACATTTTTAGCACAGGAATTTCAAAAGTGCTGCTCATATATTATCTGTGTTGTTGGTTTACGAATTTATGGTAGCCACATCCATGCAAGTGTCATCTTGAATTGAGTTTAGGCTATGCCTCTCCATTACAGTACAGGTGCATGGAAGGTTGAAATGGTAAAAAAATCCTACTCAGCTAAAAAATTACAATGTTGTGTTTGTTTACTGTCCTTTTATTGTCTTTTCAAGGTAGGACTAAATATTATTTATACCAAATAATAATTATAAATATAATACTACTGACTCGTTACACTAATTTTGAAGCTCTGGCGAAGCTTGTAATAAGGGAAAACTGGTTCAGGCTACAAGTAAAAATTTTACATTTTACCAATAAAAAAATTAGTGTTCAGAGTCAGTAGTATTATACTTATAATTAGTTAATCAACGGACACATCATGGACAACAAAATCCAGGAACAAATAATAATTATTATTATGTTTTTTCAGTGAAGGGTTTCTGAGGATCGGTCAAAAATATAACACAAATTTTAAATTATTTGTCTCGGCGTTTCGATGATGTGTATTGTCATCATCAGGACAATTGTTGCTGATGCCAAACACACAACCATGACAACAAAAAACACACAATGTAGCAACAATTGTCCTGATGATGACAATAAACATTGTCGAAACGTCAACACAAATAATTTAAAATTTGTGTTATATTTTATCACCGATCCTCACAACCCTTCACCAGAAAAATTGGGTGATTTAAAACTGCAAGGCATCATAGTTGTGTGTTTGGCATCAGTAACAATTGTCCTGATGATGACAATAGACATTGTCGAAACATTGATATAAATAATTTAAAATTTGTGTTACATTTTTTTACCAATACTCACAAACCATTCACCAGAAAAATTATTCATTGATTGACGGTCACTACGAATTTAAGGAAATAATAATTATCTTATTATGGGATGACCATAATATGTATGTTACAATATATGTTAATATAATATGTATGTATGTATGTACGTATGACCATCATACTATAATTTTATCTTCATGCCTTGTAGAATGATCATTTTGTTTACAAATTGATTTTTGTTTTTTATATACTATTTCTTTTGTTAATGAAGAAAGTTGTGTTAGTGGTTAAAATCACAAGCAGAATTATCACTGTTGCACACCACTATATAAAAATATTCCGATTAACGCTTTCAAGCTTCACAGCTCATCGTCAGATCGGAAATGAACAAATAACTTTAAAATAAACCCTTCACCCCCACCCCACCACACCCTGCTCACACACAACAAGCTATAATTCAATGTCCCTTCCTCCCCTCTGAGCCCTGTCCCTCCATCTGGACACACACACACACACATATAAAATAATGAAACACAAGGAATTTGCTAGAAAAATATGTAACTGTCCAGATGGAGGGACAGGGCTCAGAGGGGAGGAAGGGACATTGAATTCTTGTTGTGTGTGAGCAAGGTGTGGTGGGATAGGGGCGAAAGGTTTATTTTTAAGTTATTTGTTCATTTCCGATCTGACGATGAGCTGTGAAGCTTGAAAGCGCTAATCGGAATATTTTTATATAGTGGTGTGCAACAGTGATAATTCTACTTGTATTTCTTTTGGTTATTGGATACTACAGACAATCACTAATTCTGTATCTTCAAAAACTGTGTTTGTAATTAAAGCAATATGATGGCCAAAGTCCAGATGTAATACCTGTTGAAGTTGAATTTGTAGAGCATTCTACAGCTATTCTTGGAATGCTGGTACCAGTGCCTCAATTGAAAAGTCGTTTGACTCTATTTCATTGAAAGTGTGATAACTAATAAGATATGTTTTATGAATGAACTGAATGTTATTCTAATTCCAAAGATGTACAAACATATCTTACATGGCTAATGTCTTGATGACAGCTTCTGGAGTCAGTGTTTCACTACATCGCTCTGGTTGGCAACAATGATGTGTTGGTGGAAATGTTGGCGCACATGAAACCAACAGAAGCACAGAAGGCACTGAACAAACAGAACACCATAGGCTGGACACCATTGCTTATAGCTTGTCACCAAGGCCATATGGAAATGGTGAACACACTGCTAGCCAATCATGCGAGAGTTGACGTGTTTGATAACGAAGGCAGATCTGCTCTTCATCTGGCTGCAGAACAAGGGTATCTTCAGGTAAGGTTACCCAGCTATTAGCTGACGTTATAATCAAAATTGAATGTTAATGTGTATAAATTTTCATTAAAAATGTGGTTTTTATTTGAAATATAAATATATTGTCACACTCTCATTCTCTTTATATGATTGAACCATCTCAATTTAGAGTTCCTAAATCATTCACGGCTTGCATCTACATAGTTGGAAACATTATTTGCTAGGCTGGTAGATCATGGTCTACAATCTGATGATGACCTCTGATAGTGAGGCTATCAACACAAACAATCGGCCATAGCTTAACAGCCCAGCAAATAATGTTTCCAACATCTTATTTTCTTCTATATGTGTTACATACATTTTCTCTTATGTTTGTTTTGTTTTTAGTTTTTCTCTAATTATGTCATTATCAATTGTTTTATTATCTCCTTTTTGTAAGAACTGGATTTCAGTTGCTTCTACTTTTCTTTGTTGTTTTATTTTTGTCAATTTTCTGACTTTACCTAGTATGCTGTTACATGGAAAACCACTGTTTTGAGTATTCAGTTCTTGTTTCTTTTAGGATTTCATTTTTTTCTAAAGAACCTACATAGTTTTCTTATTTCTGCTGTTCTGTCTTTAATTTTATTTTTTATATTTTATTTTTGTGATGTCATGTCTATAAGTATTTAAAGTGTTCCGTTTGTTTTAATTTTCCTTCCAAGGATTGTGTTTTTGTTACGCTGTTGTGTGTAACGAGTTGTGTATTTTATCATGCTGATATATATGTGTTTCTTCTGTTTTTTTTTTCTTTCTAAGATCTGCTTATCATTTACATCAGATTTTTTTTAAACTAATTTAACACTTTGATGTGGTACCGGTAATCTTAAAATGCCTATCCTTCATCCAGACCAGGCCTTTTTGTATTCATTTAAAATGCTGTAGCTTCTACAGCAGTCAGTAAAAATATGTATTACCAGTACCTGTATTTTTATAAAGATCTAAATGTTCTGTTTACAATGTTAAGCACTGTATATGATTTAGGTGTCTATGTTACCTGCAATTACTTTTCAAAAAATTGATGTTTTGGGAAAAAATTGGCTGAGACTCATGCAGTTACAAAAAACTCATTATGTTGTTATTTGATATAAACACATTAAACATATTGTTACATAATTTTACTACTATAATCAGTTTTATAAATTCACATTTTTGTTATTTGAAACGCAATGGAATTTTGCATGTAACACACGTTGAGTTTTCATCAGCTGTTGTTATGAAAGTGAATGCCAATGCAGTATAGCAGATGATGTGAATACTATAAGAACACATTTTGTTTCAAAGCAATTACGTACTTAATACAGACAGTACCACACAGAAACACAGTGAAACTGCAGAACGTCAGTTGACATCAAAGCATTAAACTTCTTCCATTCCATTACAATTCTTCTCTTACTATTTTAATGGTTATTAATTTTACTGAACATGATGTTAAATGAGTGGCATTCATAATCATAACACTTCTCTGTTACTTGATCATGAGTGATATAGTGCGGCAACCAAGTAGCCTAACCATGTTATCACACATTAGCATGAGTGAAATAATTGACATTAGTTGGTTCTTGAGCCAGACGGTCACTATTCCATCAGCAATGTGTAGGCCATCATAAAAGCATGGCTGGATTAAGGCTATGGAGGGCCCGGGGCTATTTAAGAACAGGGGCCTATGTATGAGATTTTTGTCTTTTACACAATACTTTATTCAGATGATCATTTAATAAATACAATAAACAAAATATTGTTCTTAAACCATATTTTACTCACATATTTTTTAATTTTATACTGATTAAATAGATGCTGAAACTGTTTACTATTATTTTATTTCCCAGATCTTTTTTACAATAATCAATGGTAATAATCAACAAATAAATTAAAGAATACAAAATTATTTAATTGAAATATTTCTTTCTGCTCTTCTTTTTGGCAAACTCTGCTATCAAATCATCCAAATCCAATGTTTTTAATAATTCTGTTTTAATAGTTAATCTTCCTAAATTAGTTAACCGGCTATCGAGCATTGTTGGTCGGTACATGTTCTTGATTCTTTTAAGAGTAGAAAATGATCTCTCAGCCTCGCAGTTTGCTTGGTCAGACAATTTTTAAATGGTCAGGTCTGGAGACAAGTGGAGCCCAGGGCTTTAGCCTCCCCTAGCCCCCTTAATCCGACACTCTATAAATGAAAGTGGTGTTTTTGTGATAATTGCAAAACTGTGTAACAACGAACTGGTTATGTGTGAATCTTGTTGATTTGTTTGCAGGTCTGTGATGCGCTTTTGACACATAAAGCATTTATAAACAGTAAATCGAGAGTCGGCAGGACGGCACTTCATTTAGCAGCTATGAACGGATTTGCTAACTTGTGCAAGTAAGACGTCTCATTTTGTTCCTACAAAATTTTATATAAGTCACTTACAAGACATATTACAATTGAAATATGTTTGAATCACAATATGGTAACTGTGTATAGTAAGCACACTATCACAAATTATCATAGTAGTCCCCTAATAATATTTATTTGTTTTAGAATAAAAAATCTTGGGTAATGTGTGCATCCATCTATATATCCTCCCCTCCCCCTCCTCCTCCACCCTCCTCCTCCAAGTTTTAATATATAATTAATAACGTAAGTTCTTTTAGAAGGACAGACAGGTGTATTGTAAGTTAGTAATTAGTACATAAAATTTTACTGTTGTTACAAATATTCCTGTCTATGGCGTGTTGATGTCCTGTGCTCCATCTCCCTCTCATTAAGTCCGCTGATTAACTGTAGATTCTCTCCTGATTCATAGCGTGGTTCACTCTTGTAGTGAATGATTGACAAACACTTTTAATCACTTCACTCTCACTAAGTATATCTGACTTCTCCCGATATTTACATTAGTGTAAGAACTGTTCACTAGTTCATGACAGTTATTCTCGTTACGATAATTTACCGTTCGCAAACGACTTATTCCGTTTTAATAGTTTATATCATTAGTAACACATGATACGATTCGAGTGTTTGTTTTTTCGAGTTATAAGTTAATAATACTCTAGTTCTCAGTTTCTCGATCTTTAACTCTGTTACACAAACTGTTTGTTCACTTTGACTCTATAAAAATTTTGACTAGATTTCTAAATTTTCACAAACTATTTACTCGTGTTGACTTTACGATACTTTCAGTAAACTTCTGAACTTTCATCGCAGACTCCGAAACTTTACAACAAACTCCACGAACATTTACCACCGACTCTTTCCGATTTTTAAGTAGAGACTACAAAAATTGAACGTAGACTCCTCGGATTTTAAGTAAAGACTCCTCAATCGCACCTCAGTTCTTTGTATATATTCAATACATATATTTCCCCACTAGTTTTCTTACATTTTACTTTTCTCTGTTTTAATTGGTCCTTCATGCTTTTCTTCTAGGAAAATTCACTCCTGGAAACCCGCCTACTTTTAACTCTGGTTTCTGATAGGACACGTTTGTTCCCTCCTTATTTCTGGCTCTGGTTCAACCACCTTTGCCGCTGTCTGTCTGATTATCAGACTCGTAAATCTTTCTGGCGTTTTTCGATGTCATTTAGACAGAACAACCCTTGTTCTCTAGCATCCAGCTGCACTTGTTAATTAGTTCACTCACCCCTGCTGTAGCTTTCTTGGTAAATTTCTCTTTGGTGTTTTTCTACTCCCTTACCCAGAACACCTTTATTTTCCTTAAGCGTCCAGCTGCACTGGTTAAATTAGTTTAATAATCTCATGCGTGGCTTTCTTAGTATTTTCTAATTGTACTCCTGTCTGGCGTCTTTCTATGCCATTCAGCCAGAACACCCTTTAGCTTCTCTAAGCATCCAGCTGTCCCTGTTAATTAGTGCATTCACCTTTGCTGTAGTTTTCTTAGTATTTCACAATTGTACTTCTCTCTAGTGTTTTTCTATGCCTTTCATCCAGAACAATCCCTTAATTTCTTCAAGCTTCCAGCTGCACTGGTTATATTAGTTTATTCACCTCTGCTGTATCCTTCTTGGTACTCCTAATCGTACTTCTTCCTGTCGCACAGCTGCTCTGTTAGATTTATTATACATCCATGCACCTGCACATCGACGTTAAAGGATGTCACACTTTTGTTCACTTCCTCTCATAGTTTCTCTCCATACATCAGTGTCATTTCAAGCGTAGACAGATGGTTTCCTTATGTTATATATATATTTTTTTTTTCATTTTATTTTAGCATTATATCCTCTTCCTCTTCCTCTTCTCCTCTTCTTTTCCTTCTCTTTCTCCTTCTCCTCCTTCTCCTCCTTCTTCTTCTTTGTCATGATATGGGTGATTTCTGGGTTCTGTCCTTATTGATACCACTACGCCTCAGGCTACTCATATCTCTCTTTCCTCTTGGTTTGTAACTTTTAACAACACTGGGTAGTCTTATTTTAAAACCTTTTAGGAGAGGAGATTGGTTTCGGTGTTGGCCAACAATGGACCGTGTGAAGTAATTTTTCACCATCTTCCATCCTATCCTTTTTGTCTTTCAAGTGTGTCTTCATACTTTCACAAAGTTCTTTCTTTTTTATTTCTGATCAAACCGTATTTTGTTTCTTTTATCTTTTCTTCCTTGAAACTGTGAATTCTTTTATTATTATTATTATAGTATTATTATTATTTTGTTGAGTAAGGCTGTCTTACAACATGTTTCAACTGAATGCTCTCTGTTTTGTTGGTCATGTGCCTGTAGTACCTTCCATTTCTGATGTCATGAAACATTCCAACATTTCTTCTTCCCTGTCCTTCTTCCCTTTCGCCTTTCCCTCTATGCCCCATAGCTGCAAACAGTTCCTACAAAAGTATGCCCCAACCAAGATATTTTTCTCTTTCTTATTACTTTCAGTAGTTTTATTTTCTCTCCTATCCTCATCAATACTTCATCATTTCTCATTCTATCAATCCATTTCACCTTACCCATTCTTCGGCATGACCACATTTCATGGCTCTCTAGGTACCCTTTTTCCAGTGGTGGCCAGTGAGTCCTGTGAAAGGGGAGGCTATGAGATATCTGATTTTTACAGCATACACGTCTTATTAGAAATATACGATTATCTTTAACAAGATAATAAGTAGATTAACTTACTTTTGTTCTAGCAAAGAAGTAAATTTCTGAGTAGAAATATATTTTGTAATCTGCAATGAATTTACTTATACGCCTACAGCAAATTGAGTTAGCGGCCATTCTTATTTGCAAAATTGTCGATAACATCGTCATGCCATGAAAACAAGACAAAATAATGGTAATGTCCAACTCAGAGACCAGAAGGGCTCCTAGAGATTCCAGTGTGAATGGGTAGTGTTTCAAAGGAGCGTCCTGTTTTAGTTATCTAGGTGCCTTGGTATCAAATGATAATAAAATTAGGATCAGTGTAAGAGAAATGATATAAGCAGGAACTAAATACAACTATTATATTAACGACTCGGAACACAAAGTTTTTTATAAGTTAAAAGATAAAGCTTTACCTTACAACCTGAACCGGTTTTCACCTTTAAAAGGCTTCTTCGGAGGTTTTTAAAGGTGAAAACTGGTTCAGGTTGTAAGGTAAAACTTTATCTTTTAACTTATAAAAAACTTTGTGTTCCGAGTCGTTAATGTAATAGTTGTATTTAGTTAAGTAACGGACACGTCATGGACAACGAAATCCAAGAATAAGCACGAAATAGAGCCTACTTTGCAAATATTCACATCTTTATAAACAATCTTGTAACAATAGGTATAACTTAAAGTATATTATTCTCTTGTGTTACCAGTTGTTACATATGGATTGGTGGTGTGGAATTTTATGGAGAATGACAAAACTGCTTTAAAATCATTTGACCGCAAAATGTCCCATAAAATTTGTGTCCCAGTAAGGGAAGAAGGCAGTTGAAGAATACTCAACAATGAACTACAGGCTCTCATACATGGAAAAGACATAGTGGAATTCATCAGATCACAGAGGCTGTGTTCGCTGGGACATGTGGAAAGAATGCCTAAAAGAATGCTGAAGGGAAGATTATATACTACTAGACATAGAGGCAGACCAAGGATGAGATGGTTGGATGGCGTAGCAGAGGGTGGAGAGGAAGGGCGGAGAATAGAGAAGCATGGAGAAATGTTGTTGAGGAAGCTAAAGCTCACCAAAGGCTGTAACACCAGATAAAATAAGATGTTCAGGATATCATACTCAGTGTCGGATATTAACAAACTCCTTCACTCTACAGTAATTCACTTCTACATGAACACTTCTCTAGAGTCACTGGCTGCTTTACACACACGATTTGAACTATAACATTATTTGTTGACAGATTTCTAGTACAAGACCACAATGCTGTGATAGATGTGCTGACGTTAAGAAAGCAGACACCTCTTCATTTGGCAGCTGCGGCAGGACAGTTAGAAGTGTGTCGACTGTTACTCGAACTGGGAGCAAACATTGATGCCACAGACGACCAAGGACAGAAACCAATACATGTGGCCGCTCAGAATAATTTCCCTGAAGTTGTAAAGCTGTTCCTACAGCAACACCCCTCACTTGTCATGGCTTACACTAAGGTATTACAGTTTTCTCTGCTTTATACATCCTTCTGTAATTATTATTTTAAAAATTGAAAAATTGCATTAATATCATAGACTCAATATCAACCAACTGTGTTTGGCAAAACTAAAATGTATGTAGTCTGATTGTAACTGTAGAATAATTATTTATAAATCTATATATTATATAAAATTGAAACTTTACAATTTATTTCAATTAATATAATCGAGTCCCTAGTTCGGACGTCATTGAAACTTTACAAATTCATAGCAAATAATAAATCTTATTGAATTTATAAACTTCGTTATTCTTTTTCTTACCTTCGGGTTTTAAGCCAGGGTTGTACAGATGAAAACAGTTGCAGAAGGATTACTTGTGTTGGAATTGCGAAATCATTAAGCTAACATATGTTATGCTAGGAACTACTCTTATTTATTTTTCTTTTGTTAACTTCCCTGTCTACTCTCTGTTGAACAATGGTTTACAAAAAAATCTCTTAATTCCTTAATACATGAAAGTGATATTAAAAATTTACTACAGTTATTTTTGCGTCATACCCTTATAACATCAAGAGTATTCAAAGTTTTACAATTAATTGATTGCCACAAACTATAACTCCGTAATTAATTTTCTGAAACTAGTACTTTGCTTTGTACGTACGTACTCAAACTTACGCTCCCACTCACTCTCTCTCTCTCTCTCTCTCTCTCTCACGCTTCTATTTCATTTAGTTAATTTTGTGAGGTATTCTACCCGTTATAACTATAAAATTTAAGAGTTTTGACCAATTACTTAATTCTGGTACTTAACCGTTCCGAGTGTGTCTCTTTGAGTTGCACAATCACTGTCTGTTCAACCTTCCGGTTCACTCCGCGTTTAGTTTTTCTTTTGTACACTAGTTAATTTGCTGCATTGTTGTGACCATCCATCACCACTGTTTAAATTATACTGATACTAGTTATTTAGTCGGCCGACTGTATAATTGCTCGAGCACTTGTTTGATTTTTCTGACCGCGCGGTCTGAACAGTACGAGTTGACTGCCGTATATTGCTCGTACACTTTATTAGATAGGCCGATAATGGTATTTTCAGCCCATCTTAGATGCCCGAGGCCACCATTAACTTGCTAACGCTCTGTTTTAAAGACTGCTTTCCGCTCTGCTGTTAGTCAACGACTACTTGTGACCTCCTGATGAAAACTGGCTTGTGGCAATTACTCATCCTTTCTGTAATTCACAGAGAGACTGAGTTGCGAGTGGTTACATAATATGTCTAGCCGGGCTGTCTAGACATAAACAGTCTGCAATAACTTTGTGTGCAGCTTTGTGAAAGCAGGGGTTCCCAAAAGGTTGTACCTTGTATGAATTGGCAATTTTATTAACATTCTCTGCCTCCCAATTCTGTACCGTTACAATACCCCCCCCCCCAATGAGAGGTTTTATGCCGAAGCATAAAAACTCTCATTGCATAAAACCTAAGAGGATCAATAAGGATATGGCGCCGCAACCCCCCTTAACTCTTTACGAAATCATGGGTACTTACCCCCCTAGTCCGGTGGCTGTGGCTGCACCTATCTGACCTTACTGGACTTCTCGCTCAAGATCCCAACAAAAATCAGACAGGCATGTCACCACAGTATCACCTGACTCTGAAACATTCAATCAAAATATCAATAAACGGCCTTCCATTATTCCATATCCCCAACTGATTTGTTTCCTCTTAGTCGTACTGGTATGTCATTAACAAAGTACTGGTTTGTTTTTTTTCAAAGTAGTGATTGCTTATTTACTTTGCTAATGGCAATATAATCTTACTGTATACTTACATCTAATACATATAAATTTCATACAAATTATACACTGATACTTTTCTCCCGTGACAAAACATTATTCCCCGCCAAAATTACAAATTGATTACATAAAATACAGATAAATCATAACAGCCTTACTATAAAATACAGGTTACACACACAAGAATACTTTATTACCTTTAAATTTAAATAAAATTTATGAACATTATAATTTTAATCTCAATTATCCATTACCTAAACATTTTCCTTGTTTATCTTTTATTATCACTTCTATTATTATTACATTATTCAATCATCTGTTATGCAATTCAAAACAAAATAAATTTAAGTTCATTACTAAAATCCACAATTTAAATTAATTTAATTCCAACTCCAATTTAATTTCATTTCCTCATTTCTTCAAAACAGTTTATTTTACTTTAGTTACATCATTCAAAATGATTCTACATTAATAAAATCCTCTCACATAAATTTTAACTACATTATCATCAAAACACTACGTTACTTCATTATTATTATTCACAAAAAGTTAACTCCATTTAATTACCTCTTGCATTATTTTATTTCATCATGAAATTCATTTATAGCAATTATTCATCAAAACAAAACATTATTGTTGTTGTCAACTCCATCATAACAATAAACATTAGTCACACAAAATACAAAGTACCTGTCAACAGCATATCAGCTGATGCACTACCAGAATATCAACATCACCTTTACACAATACCTTTAAAACAAATAAACACAATACAAGTTTATTTACAAATTTTCGTCATATCATTTCATTGTTTACCATACCTCATTACATAAGTAAGCCAAGTAATTATACCATAAACTCAAATAATTAAATGTTCATTCACTGTTTATCTAACCACCATCATCGAAAATTAGTCTTATGTTTAACATACACAATTCGTTTTTATTTACATACATTGTATGATTACCATTTGTATGATAACCATTTAAATCTTTTTTATCCGTTCTACCATAATAATAATTCCCAGGGTTTATCCCCCATTATTATTTTATCATATGCCGTGTCTACATCAGTATTTTTGGTTAAGTCTCCGTCAGCATCATTTGTCACAATTACACAGTTTATATTTTCATCATCATAACCATCATCTGTTACTAGTGCGCTAATCCTCACAACAGGTAAGTGTATATTATCATTAACCTCAATATAATCATTTGCTACTACCCCAGGTAAGTCTCTATTATTTATAATAATCTCTCCTTATT
Organism: Magicicada septendecula; assembly: GCA_034769895.1. Lineage (NCBI taxonomy): Eukaryota > Metazoa > Arthropoda > Insecta > Hemiptera > Cicadidae > Magicicada > Magicicada septendecula. The sequence continues at coordinate 28,574,111 of CM068369.1, forward strand.
TAACTTCTTAACTAACCCTTTATAACCTCTATTCCACTTAAATATCTCTATCACTCTCTCCCTCTCTCTTATAATCACTTTCATCATAACACCTGTCACAACCCCCCTGAACTACTTCACTCCATGCAAAGGGCACCACAAACTTACTATAACACTTCCTGGCTCTACCAGGTTTATCATAAACAATTAAGGGACCATTTGTAGACACTTTCTCTACCACACAACTTCTGGAGGAAACTTTGTCCTCATAAACCACTAGTGGAATCCTTACTCCACTTAAATCATGGGGAAAATTTGCCCTTTTCCCACCTAACCTCTCTTTACACTCTCTCTCATTTAAACTATCTCTATACTCCCTTTCTAACTCGTAAACACTAACTAACAATCCTCTAACCTCAACTAACTTTCTACTCTCATTATCACCACCACTATTAGTCAATATATCACCATTATTTTTATTCAATAATATTTCATCATTACTTATTTTAACACCACCACTTACCTTATAATTCACCACTTGTTTTGCATTTAAACTATCACCATTATTATTCGTAATTATTTCTTCATCATAATTACCACTTGTTTTACAGTCATCACTTACCTTATTGTCTGTACCTTCATTATTTTGAATATTCCTCCCCAGCTTATCTAACTGTTGTATCAATTTAGTATTCATTTAATTTAATTTATCATCAATGCTACACAGTGAATTACTTAATTCGTCAAACTTTACGTTTATGGTATTCTCAAATTTCACATTCTGTTCTTTGTATTGTTCAAATTTGGCATCATTTGTGTCCAATCGTTTATTTAATTCATCGAATTTAATCTTGTTGGTGTCAAAACGACTATTAATATCACCCCTTAATTCACTAACGTTGCTAGACATTTTACGCAAAAAATCGTCATTAGCACCAAATCTCTTATTATTATCATTAAACATTTGTTTAATCTCCCCCATTATCTCATGAAACCAATTTCTCGTTTCGTCATCAGTTTTATCACTCTCCCTAGTCGAGACAGGAGTTGAATGAACTCTCACCTCATCCATTACCGCTGATTCGGTCATTGACTGACTTTCCGACTCATTCATAACAGTTACGTCAGCTGTATTTATCTTATTCTCTGTGTTCTCCATTATAAAATTAATTATTTTTAATTAACTGATTATATCAATTGCATATACCGTTATTAAATCTTTTCAATTTTACTATATGGTTTTACTTCATCACTTTCTAACTACAGTCTATAAACATTTCCAACAACTCCCTTGCTCCCAAATAATCCTTTTCTGCAACTTAATTAGGTCTGGTTTGTATAATTAATAAATTATACTCACCGTCCCAGTTCGGGGGCCACTGAAACAATACGTTTATGTTTAAATAATAATATCGAGTCCCAGTTCGGGCGCCACTGAAACTTTACAATTTATTTCAATTAATATAATCGCGTCCCTAGTTCGGCCGTCACTGAAACTTTACAAATTTATAGCAAATAATAAATCTTATTGAATTTATAAACTTCGTTATTCTTTTTCTTACCTTCGGGTTTTAATCCAGGGTTGTACAGACGAAAACAGTTGCAGAAGGATTACTTGGGTTAGAATTGCGAAATCATTAAGCTAACACATGTTATGGTAGGAATTACTCTTATTTATTTTTCTTTAGTTAACTTCCCTGTCTACTCTCTGTTGAACAATGGTTTACAAAAAAATCTCTTAATTCCTTAATACATGGAAGTGATATTAAAAATTTACTACAGTTATTTTTGCGTCATACCCTTATAACATCAAGAGTATTCAAAGTTTTACAATTAATTGATTGCCACAAACTATAACTCCATAATTAATGTTCTGAAACCAGTACTTTGCTTTGTACATACGTACTCAAACTTACGCTCTCACTCACTCTCTTTCTCTCTCTCTCTCTCTCTCTCTCTCTCTCTCTCTCTCTCTCTCTCTCTCTCTCTCGCTTCTATTACATTTAGTTAATTTTGTGAGATATTCTACCCATTATAACTATAGAATTTAAGAGTTTTGACTAATTACTTAATTCTGGTACTTAACCGTTCCGAGTGTGTCTCTGGGAGTTGCACAGTCACTGTCTGTTCAACCTTCCGGTTCACTCCGCGTTTAGTTTTTCTTTTGTACACTAATTAATTTGCTGCATTGTTGTGACCATTCATCACCACTGTTTAAATTATACTGATACTAGTTATTTAGTCGGCCGACTGTATAATTGCTCGAGCACTTGTTTGATTTTTCTGACCGCGCGGTCCGAACAGTACGAGTTGACTGCCGTATATTGCTCATACACTTTATTAGATAGGCCAATAATGGTATTTTCAGCCCTTCTTAGATGCCCGAGGCCACCATTAACTTGCTAACGCTCTGTTTTAAAGACTGCTTTCCACTCTGCTGTTAGTCAACGACTACTTGTGACCTCCTGATGAAAACTGGCTTGTGGCAATTACTCATCCTTTCTGTAATTCACAGAGAGACTGAGTTGCGAGTGGTTACGTAATATGTCTAGCCGGGCTGTCTAGACATAAACAGTCTGCAATAACTTTGTGTGCAGCTTTGTGAAAGCAAGGGTTCCCAAAAGGTTGTACCTTGTATGAATTGGCAATTTTATTAACATTCTCTGCCTCCCAATTCTGTACCGTTACAAAACTCAAAGTCTGATGCTTTCTTTGTATTGAATACAAATCCACACCATTACACTGACTGCCACCAAATCACAGGTAACCTTTGACACAAGGCACAAAACACTGTCTAACTTGGAATTTGATATTCTGTTCTGTTCGCATGATTTAGGCCCTTTTAATTAGGCCCTTTTGTTGACGCATATAAAGATGTCAGCAACATCATGGAGACCAGAATGCATTACCATAATAACAAGTAAATAAACAAATGCTATTTAGCGGCATCGGAACTGTACCTTTATCCATTCCTGCAGTACATTTTCGATATTATTAACATGCGATTGTATCAATATATTACAATGTGGAAAAGAAGAAGGGTACTAATTGTAAATTGTCCTATTTCTTAATGTAAAGCAAAAATACATTTTGTTTTCAGTTGTGAGGGTATGTGACAATGGTTTTTGGTTTTTATTTTACTGCTGAAATAAATATAAGCCATGGTTGAGGAAAACAATGTTTAATGTGTGTATACAATGCTTATAAAACAGTAACACTTAAAATAAAGAACCTAATGTTTTTGAGTTAATGGGTACCTGTATTTATTATAAGACCAACATGGTGTACGTGTTCATCAACCAGAAATGTATATATTTATTTTGTTGAATTGTAGTCCAGAACATGTAACGTGTTTTGTATGTTGTCTCTACAATAAATTCATGCCTGGCTGAATTTGCCCATTGCAAACGTAGTGCAGTTGCAAAATTTTACTACTATGATTGCCACGATTTAAACAACAAAGCATATGTGTGTACACCACAAGCGCACATGCGTGTGACGTACCAGAGTGTGTGCTGGAGTCAATGCAAGTCGCGCGCTTGCATTGACCCCCAACACGCAGACTGCATCACAGAACATGTGTCGGCTCAGGGGTGCGGTGTGAGTCTGTACGCACGTGCAAACATGCACGTGTACCAGAGTGTGTGTTGAAATCAATGCAAGGCGCGCACTTGTACTGACTCCCAACACGCAGACTCCAATGCAGGACATGTGTCTGCCAAACGGGTGTGTGTGAGTGTGAGGCCCGTTTCCTAATCATGACACTGAGAGTAGCAAAAATGCCATTACCTGGAGTATTTCACAGTGGGTAAAGGACCCACAAGCTGAATTTGTCTGCAGAGACACCGAGAGGACACATCTGTTATCGTTGCTGGTTTGAATTAAACTAAGTAATTTCATTTAATTTCTATCAATTCCTTAGAAACGAACAGCTTATTGTTGTTAACAATTACAACAATGAGAAATTTTAAAAAAATTTCTCTTATAAAAGTTTTACTATTATACAAATAGTGAGAATTATGATGGACTGTAATTTGGGTTTTTAGAAAATATAATACACTATGATGTCATTCCTTTAAACATTTATAAAAAATAATTCTTAAAATACAGGATCAGTCATTGATATGGGTGACTTTAAAAATTAGTTATGTTTTTATTCATGGATTGTAAAATTAACATTTACACTAAATTGAAAGTATACATAATAGCATTTAACTAGACGCAGAAACTACAAGTTTTTGAACACTATACCCCGAATGTAGTGACAATTTCAACTCACACACTTTTGAAGTCAAGTTTTTACGTTTTCCATTACATGGTGCAACATGTGAACAGAAATTACACCAACTTTGAGTGTTTCGATGTTTCATGGGGGTGGATCATTGTACACCTTACTATCAAAATACCCCCAGTAGAATATCACGAACTGTTGCCATTCCTGAAGGTAACTCATATTATTCTATTCTTACTGTGGTTCTGAATCAAAGATGGAACTCATTTCAAAAACTATTTAATAACTTCATATATGGGTAAGAAAACAGTGATTTCTGTAATCATACGTACTGTTAGAAAATATTAATTTTATGATATGAATCTGGCACAGATTGTATTCAGATCGATAGTTGGATACGAGCATACCAAAGTTCTTTAACAAGGACAAAATACGGTAAGCAATAGCCAGTTACTAAAACTCATTCGGACACTAATTCGGCTGATTCTCTGCAACGATGGCTTGTAGTTATAAATATGTAAGGTGGTTCAAACAATGTACAGTACAAGGGTTAGTTGAAAAGTTTATGGAGGGATACATATAGCTTAGCTGTATAACTAAAATTTGAGTGTTGTAATATTCATATCTCACGTAAACATCTGTTAATTTAAAATATATCTGTATTAATTGTTTATCAGATGTTCAAAAGTTATGTGTTACGTGTGTTTTGGAAAGTGGACGAAATCAAACACCAAAAATTGTACTATTCTTGAGCCAATGGAAATTCACAACATAATGGTAAATGTGTTATGAGATGTTGCGGCTTCGAAAACAAAGATTTGTAAATGTGCACCCAAGTTTAAATGTGGTCGTATGAGCATTGAAGCTGACTTCATTGAATCTCTGCATGTGACACCCACCTTGCACAAAGTTTGAATTTTGAACAGCTGGTAACAATGAACAAATTGCAAACTAACAGGTGTTTACATGAGATATATAACATGTTTAAATCTATAATATGTTAAATATTTTAGTTCTACAATTAAAGTATAGATATCGCTCTGCAAACTTTTCAACTATCCCTCATATTTTGGACAACTAATTTCTGTTACTTTATGTTGTTTCATTGATGGTCTCATAAAACCCAGTAGTAGAGTGACTAGAAATCCAATTGTAGAAGAAGCCCCTTTCAAAACAATATGCTTCCTTCCCTTTCATTTTTTTCAAGTTCTGTGTACCAATTTTTAGTCACAAGAGTGCTGAATTTAACTCAAAATAAATGAAGCAAAATTAAACAGTGATAGAAAATAGTCATAAACCTTTTACATTCTATGCAATTTATTCTCCTACTTTCGTATTTTGAAAATTGTTGATTCTGACAAAGAAATCATTATCTGAGTTCTACATCTGCCATTCTTTAGATCCTTCAGGAGAATAGCATTTCTAAAAATTGTTCAATCTATTTTCCCTCTTGTATTGATAATTTTCCAGAAGAGACATTCCTTTAAGGGAAGATAAATTTTAATATTTTTCACGCATTTACAACCACTAGCATAGCTAGAATATTATCATGATGGTGGAGGTGGGGGGGGGAATTGGTGATGATGACAGAGTTATTAATGATGTTAGAATGCCGCTGTGATTGGCATATAAAATGATAACAACACGCCTGTGCTACACTCCTGAATTTATAAACGCCTGTACCACTTTCCCCTTCATTTATAACAGACCCATTATTAGTTCACAGGCAGTCCACAGTTCAACATGGTGGTATCTGTGGAAAAGATGAGCGATGAAAAGTTCAAAAGTTTTGCTAAGTTTCACTTAAAGGCTCCATAGGACCTACCCAGTGGGCGTTACTATAACAAGAGCTATGCTGCTATACATAACAAGTTTTCCATAATGTCACTGTCTAAAACATAAATGATATTTATAACTGTTATGTGCCTGATGATATTGCTTCATTAAAGACTATATAGATATGGAAATTTGGTAGCTTTATTTAAAAATATACATTAATTTGCCTGGTATTAATATAAATACATAAAGAACACAGATTGTTTTAATAATTGTCTAACATATTAACTCTTTCTTTCAAGGATGGAAACACGTGTGCACACATAGCAGCAATGCAGGGCTCGGCAAGAGTAATCGAAGAACTGATGAAGTTTGACAGAGCTGGTGTCATCACTGCTAGAAACCGAGTCACTGAGGCAACACCACTACAACTGGCAGCTGAAGGAGGACACGCCGAGGTTGTCAAAGTGCTAGTTAGAGCTGGCGCTTCTTGCACTGATGAAAATAAGGTAAGAATGTTTTATATTTCCTTTTTGCTGCACATGGTCTAACACTGGACTGTTGTAACACTGCGCGCACAGCACACACACACACAGTAATTGGGTAAATAATGTGGAGCAACAGCCGTTAGTGAAACACAAAATAAAAGAACATGATCATTAGCAATCCATAATGTGCCAAAATATGCCATCCATGAAAGGGGTGACTGATAAACTGTGACAATTTTTGTGTTGATGCTCAATGATCTTGAACTGTCAAATCACATGGCCATAATCAGACAAATACCATGACCATAATCAGTCAAATACCATGGCCTTAATCAGACAAATATTTCCTTACAGTTCTCAAGTCACAAACCCATGTCGAACGTTTTGTAAGCTATTTTGCATATTCTTTGTTCACTATCAAGCTTAGAAAAACCAACATTCCTGTTCCAAAATATTTGCTTAATTTTGTTTCTACTGTATCTGGGAGGTTTACCATTTAAATCTAAATATCGCTCTTTTAAGAGCTCGTACTTGGAAATTTGTATTCCTTTATGCTATGTAACCATCAAAACTTAAGTATATATAACATTAGAACTTGAGCTCATGTTTGTTGACAAGGTTCATGACTAATGCATGTTTTGCTTTATACCATCTTCTTCTCTTTTGTCTACCAAATTCTTTACTGACATCAGAAAGACAAAACAAAAGTATGAAATTAATTAACAGAGGGAATATGCAAACTTCATGGAGTTTGTCAAAGTTGCATACAGTCTTTCCTATTATTTAATATTTCACGATATTAATTGATGACTCGTTGAGCACTTGGTGAAACCAAAAATCCAAAAATGTTGGATGTAAAAATCTTTATGACATTTTTAGAAGAAAACATTTTTACAACATTTTTCCATCCAATAACCCCAACATAAAATATGTTTTTCATTGGGCAAGATATGTTGATGATATATTTTGTATCTGGACGGGTACAGATAGACAGCTCCATATGTTCTTAGATTTTATTAATTCCTTTTATAGTACTATGCAATTTTCACTTGAAACAGAAAGTATGAAAAGTTTAAATTTTTTGGATCTCACTATTACTAGGTCACAAAATAATCTTAGTTTTCAGATATATAGGAAACCTACCTTTACAGATACCGTTATACATAAACAATCACTAACGTCATGGCACATAAAATTAAGCAGTTTTCATGCAATGGTTAATCGTCTTTTTATAGTTCCTTTATCCAAAGACAATTTCAATAAAGAAGTAGATATTATAAAAGCCATAGCAAAAAATAACGGTTATGATGAAAGAATAATACTCTTTAATTTAAAAAAAACAGAAGAAAATTATTTTAAAAGAATTTTATTCCATAGAGCCAGATCAGGGTAACAAAAAGTTTCATTTAACAAATTACATTCCGTTTATAACTGATAGGATTAATAGTAGGTTAAAAAAGCACGGTCTTAACATGGTATCAGTAAACAAACATAATCTTTTTTCATTACTAGTCAATAATAAAGACAAATCAAACACACTGGAGAAAAATGGAGTTTATGAAATACACTGTGCAGAATCCAGTGCTATTTGTATCAGACAATGTGGCTGTGCTCTGAAACATCGCATTTCTGAACATAAGAAGGTGATTTTAACCAATACAGCCAATACAGGTTTTGCAGATCATTGCATACAACACAATCACTTCATAGATACAAAAAACATAACACTACTCCACAACATACAAAAAAGGTAAAAAAATGGATTTGTTAGAAATTCTAGAAATTAAAAAAGCAATAAAAAATAACAAAAATTTAACAAATGAACAAACTGAATTCTGTGTATCCTCTTTATTAAAAGCTGTTATTTAGTTTAGTTAATTATATATTTTGTATACAGATTATAAGATTATATTTAGTTTAGTTAATTTTATATTTTACATTCAGGTTATATTTAGTTTTTACAGACACTTGACCTTCTCTTAGCTCCTGCAACCCCCTCCACATCTTCACCCCTCGCACATGTTCCCACAACACATGCCCTAACCAGATGTCCACCTTACATCCTGTGTTTAGCCTTCATTCATCTCTTTGACAATGACTTAAGAGGTCGAAACAGCTGTCAGAGTAAATAAAATCTGTGAAACTTACCAAGTGTTTTTATATATTTTACAAAACCTTTGTATTTAATATTTGTAGTGGTAGAAGGCATCAAGGTAATTGGGTAAGTTATCAACAATCTTTATGTTATGCCGATGCTGATGCCATAATTGCTGTCAATCTACAGGACACTAAATTCTATTGGAACATGTTGATGCATCAGCAGTCAAGGCTATGGGTTTAAAATGAATTTAAATGAAACAAAATTTATAAAATTATAAAAGAAGTTTAGAGCAAGCTCTGGTCATTATTATTTCCAGCAATCAAATTGAGGAAATCAATAATGCAGAATTGCCTCTGCATATGGTAGAGTGAAAATAGCCAATAATCTGAAGGAATCAAAGCTTTAGTATGTTTAGAAATATTCAGTGTTTCTTTATAAATTAAAAAAATTGTAATGTATTATTGGCCAAAATCATAGATACATTGTAAATAATGTGTGTGTGTGTGTGTGTGTGTGTGTGTGTGTGTGTGTGTGTGTGTGTGTGTGTGTGTGTGTGTGTGTGTGTGTGTGTGTGTGTGTGTGTGTGTGTGTGTGTGTGTGTGTGTGTGTGTGTGTGTGTGTGTGTGTGTGTGTGTGTGTGTGTGTGTGTGTGTGTGTGTGTGTGTGTGTGTGTGTGTGTGATTCTTGTTCTCCTTTGAAGGATGTGTTTAACTACTGATGAATTTTATATTTAAAAGGATATTTTTTCTTATTCTCTAATTTCATTAGTTCTCAGCCAACAGAAATAAAATATGTTTTGTAACATACGTAAGAACAGATTTTTGTGAACATTTTTAGTAAATTTTATTAAACATTTTTATTTTATTTTATTTTATTTTAGTTTTTTTATTTGATAATAATGCTGAATCATAAGATTCTGGCCAACCCAATAACAATCAACAATCTACAATACACAGGTATAGAAAATTTCAGCAGTACATAAAGATTTATACAATTTTGACAGTTTGGTACGGTACTTAAAACTTTAACACAGGTACACAACAGTACCACTTTTGACAAATTCTCTGGTCTGGGAACTCCATATGTCTCTATACACTGCATCCTCAATTGCAGTACAGATTTCTCCACTGTGTGTTCTACTTTATGGACCCATGTAGTCAAATGTCATCATCTTCTGTTCCTTCCTGCAAAGACTGGGCTAAGGCAGCCCAGTTCTGAGCTCCCTTAGGCAATCTTCTATCCTTCATTCTTTTTACGTGGCCGTGCCAACTTAGTCTTCTTTGTTCAATCTAGTCCATTGTATCTCATCCAATGTAAAATGCTAAAAAGCCAAATTTTAACTAATTATAAGTATAACACTGTCGACTCGGAACACAAAGTTTTATATTGGTAAAAATGTAAAATGTTTTACCTTATAGCCTGAACCAGTTTTCGCTTATTATAAGCTTCATCAGAGGCTCAGAGCTGACAAAGCTTATAATAAGCAAAAACCTGGTTCCGGCTATAAGGTACACATTTTATGTTTTCACCAATATAAAACTTTGTGTTCCGAGTTGGTAGTGTTATAATTAGTTAATCAACGGGCACGTCATGGACAACAAAATTCAGATTTTAAGCCTCTGAAGGAATGGATTCATGGTAACCGGACAAGCAACAAACAAAGAGAAATGAATTTGGGATATCACTATAGTATTGACGACTCGGAACACTAAGTTTTTTATAAGTAAAAACGTAAAGTTTTACCTTACAGCCTAAACCCGGCTTTCACCTTTAGAAGGCTTCATCAGAGGCTGCCATAGGTAGTGTTGTCCGTCTTGTTGTTGGCGACGGGATAGTTATTCAAAAGATTGAAGCTGTGTGTGTGTGGTGAGATGTGTTCGAATAATGCGGCGATTTGGATTGTGTCTGTTCGTTTAGGATGTCGTTTTTATTTGTTTTTGTGTGTTTGTATATTTCTAATTGTTCTAGAGTGTCTAGTTTTCGGCCTTTTGTGTGTACGTGTAGAATGTTCATGTTATTGTCGATGTTTTTATATGTGTGGTTTGCTTCAATGAGGTGGTTTGCAAAGGTAGATTCTGTAGTGGTGTGGAGTGCTTTTGTGTGTTCAATGTATCTCTGTTTGAAGCTACGTCCTGTCTGGCCTATATAGAATTTATTGCAATTTGAGCAATTTAGTTTGTAAACACCAGGTAGATCAAATTTGTTTTGTGCTTTGTGTGTGTGTTTTGATAGTGTGTGCTATCATTCTACACGTACACACAAAAGGCCGAAAACTAGACACTCTAGAACAATTAGAAATATACAAACACACAAAAACAAATAAAAACGACATCCTAAATGAACAGACACAATTCAAATCGCACGCATTATTCGAACACATCTCACCACACAAACACAGCTTCAATCTTTCGAATAACTATCCCGTCGCCAACAACAAGACGGACAACGCTACCTATGGCAGCCTCTGATGAAGCCTTCTAAAGGTGAAAGCCGGTTTAGGCTGTAAGGTAAAACTTTACGTTTTTACTTATAAAAAACTTAGTGTTCCGAGTCGTCAATACTATAGTGATATTTAGTTAAGTAACGGACACGTCATGGACAACGAAATCCAAGAATTTGGGATGTTGGAATATACAAGTCGATATTTTGGCCAGCCAGCTTGATTTGTATGACATAAAACATGTATTTCTTTTAATATTCATCAGGTGATAAAGGAATACATTTTTAAAACTATTCACAAACTAAAAGCAAAATATATGCATGCAAACAGAAATTTATAAACCTATTCTTACTTTAAATTCAAAATTATTACTAAAAACAGGGCTGTTAGGCCATGGTCAGTTGGTATTAAACGTCATTACATCGGTAACGTTTCGATTTCCTGTTGGGAATCTTCTTCAGGCCACTTTACAATAGCAGCAGGTGTACGTAGAATGCTACCCGATCCCTGTATCAGGTAAAAGCAATCCTTGATCGGGTAGTGTTCAGCTTACATCTGCCGCTATTGTGTTTTTATGCTCTGTCGCTTCTTAGCGGCCTGAAGAAGATTAGCGGCCTGATGGGGAATCGATGTTTCCCGATGTAATGACATTTAATAGGAACCGATCACGGCCTAACAGCCCGGGTTTTTAGTAGTAATTTTGAGTTTATTAACACCAGCCATGCGAGCTTTTAATTATTCTTACCTGTTAAATGTATATCATACATAAGATTATTAGCATTGTGTCTGTATATGTGAGTATAGATTGTACTGTCTGTTTGTTAGGCTGGTTTCACTGCTGTGCACTTAGCAGCACAGAATGGCCACGGCCAGGTACTCGAGGTAATGAGGTCTTCCCAATCACTTAGGATAACTAGTAAAAAGCTTGGTGTTACTGCTCTACATGTGGCTGCTTACTTCGGACAAGCTGGTGAGTGAACAACATTTTGTAAGTCTGTTTGTTAGACTGGTTTCACTGCTGTGCACTTAGCAGCACAGAATGGCCATGGCCAGGTACTCGAGGTAATGAGGTCTTCCCAATCACTTAGGATAACTAGTAAAAAGCTTGGTGTTACTGCTCTACATGTGGCTGCTTACTTCGGACAAGCTGGTGAGTGAGCAACATTTTGTAAGTCTGTTTGGTTTATGTGGGTAAGTCTCCAATCTAGCTACAAACTGTATTTCACTGAAATAAGAAATTTAAATATAGTAGAACCCTGACAGTCTGAACCATTGATATTACATAAATGTTCAATACCTGACTTCAGCTTAAGTACTAAATTACTGAGATTTAAAAACAGTGGAATAGCTACAGTCTGTCTATAGTATATGTATATGTCCTGATATTAAGAGCCAAATTTATTGTCTTCACAGGGTGGCTATAAAATTTCTAAAATTCTAGATTCTTGTAAAAATTTTACATACACCACATAATTCAAGTACCAGTACTTCACATAGATTTAGTTGACTTTTGCGAGAACACAGTAACATTTTGCAGCCAATATTGTGCTGTTCATTATTGTATTGTTAATGTGCTTTTACCTGTCAGCTGTAATCTGAAGATTACAGATTCACCAATTTACCACACATCACATTGCTCTCATTCTTCATTCTGTTGCTGAGCAGACGTGTTATTGTTCTGTTTCACATGTGGTGATTGTTTTGAATATTTTAATCACTTTTTTAGTTATTATTTAATGTATAACTGATATTCCAAAATGTCAGTGAGCAGAAACACAACAGTCATAAGTTATATTTTATATTATATTATATTATTACATAAGATATATTATAAGAAAGGAATCAAAATGTCATTATATGAATTATTCAGAATTCTGTAAAATGATAAGGGACAGAAATAGTTTTCTAGACTACGTGCAGCAATAAAAAAAAATATGACTCTTTCGTTAATAAATGTTAATAAATTTAAAGTAGTGTTAATCTGTAGTATTTTGTTATGTTTCATGGAATTTTGTTATTTTTTGTTGTCATTTAAAATAAATGTCATTTGTTGTTGACAAAAATCACATGTTCTTAAGAACATTATTCCAGCATTCCAATTATTGTAATTCTGAATACCAAGTACTACAGTAAGTGTCCAAGTTTCATAATTCATAATGTTGCATAATATATTCTAGGATTGTAGTATAGGATTTTTCCATGGTGGCAGGTTATTGATTATATACAGAAGCTGAAATGTGGTTGGTATTGGTGAATTGTAACCTACTCTGTATACCATGGCCACTAGCAAGCTGGTACTGCCTGCCTGTACACTTTACTATTAGACAGACTCTATCTATGTATCTATCTTCTCGTCAAGAAATGCCCTTTTCTTATTAACAGAATTAAATATGTAAGATGATAGAAGATAAAATAAGACAAAAGACAGTAGGACACCATTTTTTAAAGTCCATTTTAATTACTTTGTTGTCTTGGATGAAATGATCAATAAAAACGTAGTATAATGAAGAAAGTTGTGTTAGTGGTTATAATCACAAACAGAATTATCACTGTTGCACACCACTATAGAAAAATTATTCCGATTACCACTTTCAAGCTTCTCAGCTCAGCGTCAGATCGGAATTGACAAGCAGAGGTTAACAAAACCCTTCACACCTCCACCCCCCCTACTGTCCACACACAACAAGCTATAATTCAAATGTCCTTCCCAACCTCTGAGCCCTGTCACCCCGTCTGGACAGTTACATATTTTTCTAGCACATTCCTTGTGTTTATGTGCTGTGTGTGCGTGCGTGCGTGTGTGTGTATGTACAATTCTTTTAAACCTAATGCTGTACCTGTCCAGCGTTAAAATAATTTTTCTATTGTGGTGTGCAACAGTGATAATTCTGTTTGTAAAAACATAGTAGTAAGAGTTATAAATTGATTACCTAATACTGAAAATACTGGGCTATGTAGATGACTCTTCACTTCTTTGAGGTAGTGAGGGTGATTAATTACATCAGGTAATACAAATTTATTATAAAATAAACACTTCTGATAACAAAACCAAATGTAAACCACAAACCACTGTCATACAAATTTGCTGTTTTATAAACAGATTGAACAGAAAATGGAAGGCTAAGTAAATAACAACAAATTCTACCTAAGGCAAATGTAAGTAATTGTGAGCCTTTATTCACAGTTGCAGTAAATTTTGATGAAAGAACATTTTTACGTGTTCTTACTTGGTCAATTGTGCCCAGCTAATTTTACTTGGCTGCAGCTGACCGAATCCGAATGACTACAACACTGAAACACAGTGTATTTAGAATTTATAATTATCTTGTTGATTCATCCTCTTCGTTCACTTTATAAAATATTATTATATATATAAACTTTCACATATGAACTTACTTTCTTGTGATGTGCCTCTTCCTCAGTGGGAGTAAATAACTTGAGTATTTACTCCCACTGAGGAAGAGGCACATCACCTCGAAACGTCTGGGGAAGTGATAAAGAAAGTAAGTTCATATGTGAATTTTATATATATAATAATATGTAGAATTTAGTAGAGAAAGTTACATATTAATGTAATACAAGCAAATCCAAAATAAGATAATCATATTAATCCTCTTTCATATGACATAATATGTGTCCAGTATCATCTTAAATTTAATACACTGTACGCATTCAAGTCATACCATTTTCAAAGGTCTTACAATTTTTCACAGCAATGTTTCTGGCAATCAATATCTGATCCAGAATTATTCAAAAGCTCATAAATTTTATCATCAATAAAATATTTATGCAAATCTAAATCACAGCGCTAACACAACAAAATACTCAGCACATGTCACAACACAGCGTAAACAATACAAAATGCACGTGTTTACAAACAAAGTAATGCTGTTAGTCTGCAAGCTGGCACTGCCCTCTGCAGTTGTATTGCAGAACTAAAATATTACTGTTAATGCAAAACAAACCTATGAATGTACAAGAGCCATCTAATTCAATATAAACGCTGTTCAAATCGAGGATGTGTTATACTCGACCTTAGAATCTGAGAGTGGAATGATATGAATGTGTAACACTCATCTATTAGCCTCAATGTGGTAAGTCGAATATAGTACAAAAGTTAATAACCCGGGAGGCATGTGAGTAGAATTTAGAGGTCATATTGCAATATGTCAAAAACAAGATCAATAAAAAGTTTAACACATTACGAGTACAAGTTAATGAGACATTTCTTGAACTTCATACATAGTTTCAGTTTCAATACATCTATTTAAAAATATTTGTATATTTAAAATATATATTATAAGCCTCTGATGAAGGTTATAATAAGCGAAAACTGGTTCAGGCTATAAGGTAAAACTTTTATGTTTTTACCAGTAAAAAATTTTGTGTTTTGAGTCGGTAGTAATTTAATTATATTTAGTTAATAAATGGACATGTCATGGAAACAAAATCCAAGAATTTAAAAAATATAAAAAAAACTGTAGACAGATCATGTGCTACTGCTTTGTATTTCTTAAGTTTTTCTTCTTCTTCTTTTTCATTGCTATAACAGATTAGACCACTGTTGTCACCACTGTTGTCCATCCATGTCTATTGTATTCCTCATGCACTAAGTTATAAACCTATTACAGCTGTAATAGAACAATAAATCGTGGTTATCATAATGAGAATAATAATTGGAATTGACATAAAACTGGGAAATTGGACAATAATGTTACAGTAATAAAATTCTTCAAACTAGTTATATGCACAAAATTGATAATGTTTTCAACAGAAAATAAATTAAACTACATTGCTAATAGTTATGGGCTTACTCTCATAAGTTTACAGTTAACACTTAACACTTCAGAAAAGAAACTTAGGATAACATAATTATATGCTCAAGTTAAAATTATACTTGTGTCAATGTTTGCAGACACTGTACGTGAACTGTTAGCATATATTCCTGCCACTGTGAAGTCAGATCCACCGATGGGGGCAAGCCTTGTTGGTGAGCTCGGCAGCGAGTCAGGAATGACACCACTGCATTTAGCTGCTTACTCCGGCAACGAGAATGTTGTCAGGCTACTGCTGAACTCAGTTGGAGTTCAAGTTGACGCTGCTACTTCAGAGAATGTATGTATTGCAAATTAAATTAACTGTATCAGCCATAAATTCATATGTGTACGTAATAGTAGATTATTTTTTTCATAAAAGATATATAATTATATTTATGTCCATTATTCCTTTGTAAGTAACTTGTTGAGTTTCCTGCAGGTCTCCCATGTAATATCTTCAAATAAATACACTGCAAGTAGGTTTATTTTCACTTGACGCATATTTCACAGAAATTATTCTGTATCTTCAGAGGTTTGTTTAATTTGTAATTCAATGTTTCACTTAACAATATAGTTAAGGGATAATCGATTTTACTTCGATTCTATATTCGATTGTGTTAATGTTTATGTAGTCAGTTATTATTATATTTAATGTTTTATAATAATAAATGTATGATTTTAAATAAATCGTAGCTTGTTTTTTAATTAATTTTTAATTAGTAGATTATTATTATTGTGTTTGTAAATATTAAGATTTTCCCAGATATTCATTTTGTTACCTTTTTGTACATTTTGAATAAAATTTATGTTTATTGTTTAAACAGTGTATGGCTAAATTAGATTTCTAAATATTAGGTTTTAAAAATGCATTGTGATGTTGAATAAATCTCTCAGACAGTTTTTTCTTCGTTTGGCCTGCGTAAAATTTATTGCAATCTGGACATTCTACTTTGTAAATTCCATTTTTACTATGAACGTTGAATTTAGTTTTAGATTTTATTTTATTAAAAACAATATTGTCTGTGTTATAAGAAATAACCATGAAGGTGTGTATGGTGTTTGTTTAGTGAGTTTATGTTTTATTTTATTTTCTAGTTTATTGATAGTTTTTATTTTGTATCCATTGTCTATTGCTATTTGTTTGATAATATTTCTTTCTTTGTTTCTTTCTTGTTCTTTTAATGGGATTCTATAAATATATGGTATACTAATGAATTGAATTAGAGGTGGGCCGATATACTTGTAACAGGTATTTTGGAACGATATTTTTGTGGAACGGATGTAACAGTGACTGAAAAGTTGAAATACCTGTTATTCGCGGTGACGCTGTTCCGAGTCGAGACACGCCGCCCTCGCTGTTCCGAGTCGAGGCACACCCCCTACGCTCCTATACAGACACACACACAAAAAGTACGCAAGTATCACGTAAACGAATACGCCAAGGCCAAATACTAGGCATACAAAAATATCGCTGGTACGCAAGGAACAACCAGTATTTCAAATACTAGGTATTTCAAATAATAGGGGTATCACCGATACACAAAATACTAAGCGTATCAGAGGAACAGTAGTATTTTAGTAACAGGTAGTATCAAGGGTATTTCGAGTAGGAACTAGTACGCGGCCACTTTTTTGTCCTGAATACTTCATTCTGCGCAAAGAGACGAAGCTGTTTTTAATAAAGGAAAAAATTCACCTGATGTTACATTTATTCTCGTGTGATATGCAGATATATAATACAGATTATATGCTAATAAATTATATATTATACTAGTCACCAACTTGTAACTAAAACCGGTTCAGGTTGTAAGGTAAAACTTTGTTTTTACTTATAAAAAACTTTGTGTTCCAAGTCGTTAATATAATAGTGGTATTTAGTTAAGTAACGGACATGTCATGAACAACGAAATCCAAGTGTTTAATTTTATTTATAATGTGTTAAGTGAAGCAGTTTGTAACGTAAAAGGTGTGACATTTCATAACTTGTATATTCTGTGTACATTAGTGAATGAATCTGAAGATTATCCAGGTATGTAATGCATTTAATTTACTTTTGTTGTTGCTTATTATTTATAAGTTTTTATTTATTTATTTATTTTATTACAGTTGTTTGTATTATTTTTATTTGTAAAATTTTGTTTATTCTCATTCACTCTTGTGGCTTACTGTTATGTTTTTATTATATGTTTCTGATGTTTTTTTCACATTTTTTGTTGTGGTATTATGTGTACTCTAAATTATTTCATTGCCCCGAGTTTCGCAACTGATTGTTTAAAGTCTAACCAATGTTAGTTTTACTCCTAGTAAAAACTTAAATTGGTATTCCCAAAGGGAGATAGGCCTATAAATTCTCTTGTTTCTTATTTTATTTTAAATAGTAATAGTTTAATAAAGTCACAGTGTAAAGTAACACTGTTAATACTTTTAGTTTAAATTTATTTCTTATAACAAATTATATAGTATAGGTTATATAACATCTTCAAATAAATACACTGCAAGTAGGTTTATTAATATATTAATAGGTTTATCTAGGTGAAAATAAACCTACTTGCAGTGTATTTATTTGAAGATATTACATAGGAGACCTGCAGGAAACTCAAAACGAGTTACTCACAAAGGATAATATAGGTTATGTATATATAGTATATAATAACCGGTATTTGTACCTGTTATTTTTTTGGAACGGTATTTTCATACCTAGTATTTTAAAATAACAGTTTAGCCCACCTCTAAATTGAATCCTGCCATTTTATGTTGGGGAGGATGATTAGACTTGAAAGTAAACCTACTTGCAGTATATTTATTTGAAGATATTATATTTATGTGTAGTTATATTTCTAATAATAATCTACCATGTATTATAAGACCAAACATTTAAAAAAATTATTTCAGTTTAACAAAACAGTATAAATTTTATAATAAAATATTAGTAAAACAATGCTAAGTTTATTATCTTAAACTTCCTTTATTTTCAACAACCTTTAGTTTATTATCTTAAACTATCTTAAAGTTTTTCCTTTGCTAGAACTTCCTTCTTGAGAAAGCTATTCTAAGAAAAAGTGCAGCAACTAAAAACCTGAAAACTTAGATAAACCAAATTGCCTGCTTCTTCAGGAGCAGATATGCCATCAAACTAGGTCTAACATTGACTGATTTCAGAATAACTTTAAATGATTAAATTATGTTAAATTTTGCCACAGAACACTCAGATAAGTTACAAGTCAATTAATTTATTAAAAGTCAAAGGAATTGTTAGGCATATTGATTCATTAATGTTATATATTAGTACCATAATTACAAAAACTTGTTTTTTTTTACTACACAAAGAGTTAACTACATTTAATTTATCTGTTTGCTGGGTTGACAGGGCTACAATTCATTACACCTGGCATGCTTTGGAGGCCACATAACAGTGGTCGGTCTGCTGTTGAGTAGGGCGGCAGACCTGCTTCAGAGCGCTGACAGACACGGTAAGACTGGACTGCATATAGCCGCCACACACGGTCACTATCAAATGATTGAGGTCTTGCTTGGTCAAGGAGCAGAAATCAATGCAACAGATAAGGTATGATAAATGTTCTTAGAACGAGTATTTATATATATATTTATATATATATATATATATTTATATATATATATATATTTTTTATGGAGTCTCAGATATCTTCTTCTTCTATGGCATCACAGTTCGGAGTTGAACCTTAGCCTCCATAATCATCTGCCTCCATTTTCCCTGTCCTTGGCAATTGATGTCCATTGTTTTATTTTAAGTAAAGGATCAGCATCTCTCACCACTGTGTCATTCCAGCATTTATTGGGTCTTCCGACAGGCCTTCTTCCCTCGATTTATGTAAACAGTACCTTCCTAGGTATTTGGTTGCCTTCCATCCTAATGATGTGTCCTGCTCATTGCAATCTATGGAGTCAGATGGTGGTGGCCAGATCACTGTCTTTATACAGCTTGTATAGTAATAACAGCATTCTCTATATCCCATTGACTTGGATGGTCCATATATCCTCCTCAAAATTCTCCTTTCAAAAGTATTGACTATGTTAGCGGCTTGTTTGTTCAGAGTCCAAGTCTCGCTGCCATATGTTATCACCAATCTAATCATAACTTTATATAATGTGACCTTGGACTGTTGGTAGATATTCCTCTTGAATATAGTTGTCAACGAAGCATATGCTCTAAGTAACATTATCCGGGCTGTTTGGCCGTGGTCTATGGTTTATTGCCAAACCAAACATTTCAACAGCTCCAATTGCTGCCATCATCAGTGGAATTTAACCCACGACTGCCCAAGTTTTTTTTTACTGAATTTTGGATTTTGGTTTCCTGAAATTATTTTACACTGATGAAAAACCAACATACAAATTATTTTTAGTTATATAACCTTATCAGTTTATTAGTGATAAGCCATGTCCATATGGACATGCTGGGCAGTTATGTATGCAAAATAAATTAAATTATATATACCAGTAAAAAAATAAAATAGTTTATTTAAATAGAATCTCTGCTTATAAAATTACATATAAAAATTAATAAAAACATAAAAGAAAGTGTTTATCATAAATTACACATTTTTGTTACTTTGCCACTTCATGCTGAAACTCCAGTTGAGTTATTTTTTTCCCTGAACGATGAGCAATCAACCAGGCATTATGGGTGGATACATCAAGTAGCCATGATTGTAGATCCCAGTACCACTTCTTATTTTTTATGTAGATCTGATACATAGCAACATTTTCGTCTAATCTGTCCACCCCCCCCCCCCAAATGTATACTCTCCAATGCTATGTGGGTGTGGTACCGGGATAAACTTTTTGTCCTGGGAGTACCTTTTCACATTACAAATTGACTTGCCATTTCACATAATGGATACAACTGAGATATCCTTTCACTTTAGTACTAAGACTCCATCCTCTTTGCTTATTGAGGATTTATGGTATCTCCTTTCTTTTTTTTCCAAATCTTTGTTTCGTGCTAGGGGGCAAGACTGAGTAAGTCGGTTCTATTGGGTTGTCCCTGTTCCACCACACCCCTTTTCTGGAAGGAATGCTAATTTTGTTTTGGGATTATTTATTATAGAACAATTTTGTTGTTGTTATTTATTATTATTATTAATATCATTATTAAAACTGAAACTGCTGTTAAAATAATAAAAATACACAGAGGTGTACATATTATTATTTTATTATTCTTGTATGGTCGTATTTATGCAGAGGAATAGAATATACAGAAAAGTATATCATAACTGCCTAACGTGTCCATATGGACACACTAAATTGACACATCTATAAAACTAGCAAATGTTTTCAGATAAACATCTAGCCTCTTTGTGTGTTAGACTATATTGTTTTTAATAGTTACGAAGAACTATAGGAGTTTATATAAGTTTTATGAAGAAAATAATATACTTGCACTTGGCCTATGTCCATGGTTTTCACAAAATTCGAACTTCTTAAAACAAATGCATCTTAAAACAGAAAAGTACCAACAGCAGCACTCTTATTATATTCTGTAACCAAAACCCTATTGTTGTAGGAGTATTCTCTGCCATGCAACCCTAAAAATAATTCCCACAAATATTTTCCTGCCGTCTCAAAATGTACCCTGCATGCGTGTCCATATGGACACGCGGGGCAGTTAAGGGTTAAAGAAATCCTGAACGTAGTGTGTTCACGTCATGCCCACAGTACTGTGGTAAACGCTGAAGATGTCCCGCCATGCTACCTGTACTTATAAATTCAACAAGTCCCATGTACAGGTAAAAATGACACCATCAGCCAATCAGAATGTGCACAGGTAGAGACTGCACCATGAGCCAATCACAATAAAGATGGTCTATGATTGGCTCGCATCACGCTATGCCATCAGGTACTCAACAATTGTTTCCCTGGAGTACTGTGGTGAAGTAGCATAAAATTTTATAATTTTATGATTTTATGGCATCGAGGGAAATCATTAGCCTTCACTGCCTGCCTGTCTTCACTAACTTTAATTTCCACTGATGATGGCAGCCATTGGAGCTGCTGAAACGTTTGGTTTGGCAATAAACCATATACCACGGCCAAACAGCCTGGATACTGTTACTTATGCAACTGACACCGGCCGTGAAAGCCTTAGGACAATGAAGCATATGCTCTATTTGTGGCCTGTATCCTTTTCCTTATTTCATTTATGTCTTCATTATCTTCTGCCCTCCAACATCCCAAATATTTAAATTCATTAACTATTTCCAGGTTTAGTGGTTCGATTTCAAACTGTTCAGGTTTCCTGGTTTTCCTTCAAGTGGTGATCATAACCTTTGTTTTATCTGTATTAACCTGTAATCCTATCTCTTCTGCTTCCTTTTGAGTTCCTCAAAGGTAGTCTCAAACATAACACTTTTTAAGTTACCTAGTGGTTAAATACAAGAGTGATTTTCAAAATAAAAATGATTTTGTTATAAACAATAGACAGTCTTGTATTCATGCAAATAATATTTACTTATCCTAATAATAAATTTATTTGTTTACTTTTCTATATTGTTCACTCAGAAATTTAAGGATTTGCCAAGGATGATGTGGGTCAAGCATTGCACTCTCTTCACTACTGAACTCCAAAAGACAGGCTTCTCCAGCTAATTCTAAAGCAGAATTATTTTGAATTCAATAATAAAATGTACCAACAACACATTGGTATCGCTATAAGATCTAATCTCTTATTCTCCTCAACCCAGAGGTTAGTGGGTTTGCAAATTTCTTCCCCTCAGAAGACAGTCTCTTAACTAAATATCACTATAATATTGACGACTCGGAACACTAAGTTTTTTATAAGTAAAAACGTAAAGTTTTACCTTACAGCCTAAATCGGCTTTCACCTATAGAAGGCTTCATAGGTGAAAGCCGGTTTAGGCTGTAAGGTAAAACTTTACGTTTTTACTTATAAAAAACTTAGTGTTCCGAGTCGTCAATATTATAGTGATATTTAGTTAAGTAACGGACACGTCATGGGCAACGAAATCCAAGAACAGTCTCTTAATCACCGTATACATTCATCCTCCTTTTATCTCACCCATATACTCCTGTATGGGCCTTACCCTCCCACTACACCCCTCAACCTGTTTGAATGGCATACTGCTTTTCCTTTCCGCAATGATTTCAGTCAGAATCCTTCTTTCATCCACTCTCTTCAAAACCTCATCATTTGGCACTCTTACTGTCCACTGTACTCTTAAGGCTCTCCTCCAGCACCACATCCGAAAAGCTTCAAAGTAGCTCCTTTCCAGTTTCCTCATAATCAGGTTTCTGAGCTATATGTGCATTTGCTTGTAATGAAACTTTTTATGATATGAATTTCTCCCTGGGTTCAAGAAATATGTTTCTGGATACCAGAAGAGATGTTTTCTTGGAAATTAATTCTTTTGTTTGTGAAATTCAACTTTTTACATCACAGGCGCATCTCCCAGCTGATGATTGGAGCTCACAAGATATTTAATTGTATCAACTTGCATTAGCTTTGTACTGTCAAGAAATTTATCAGCCTTTAGTTTTCCATTTATGGAACATTTCATGACTTAGAACACTCAAAAATTAATTAGAATAGTGAGAGCTACACTATCCAGCTCCAGATGCCAGATTAGAATTCAATCACATCTGTTGATACCATGAATGGACTTAAACAGGGAGATGCCCTAGCCTGCCTACTGTTCAAAGTTGCACTTGAAAAGGTAATATGTGACTCTGGAATACAAACAGGAGGATATATTTTTAATAAAGGGGTCCAACTCCTAGCTTATGCAGATGATATAGATATTATCTGCAGAAATGAAAATAATCTGAAGAATGCCTTTAGAGCACTTGAATTATTGGCTAAGAGTACGGGGCTTGTTATAAATGAAAATAAAACAAAGTTTATTGCTGTGGGAAGCAATAATGATAATATTTCAAATATACTAATAGATGGGTATACTTTTGAAAGAGTAAAAGGCTTCGTATATCTGGGGACATATGTCGATGCTGAGAATAACTGCACAAAAGAAATTGAAAGAAGAATTCTGGCTGCTAATAGAAGCTATTATGGCCTGAATAAACATTTTAAATGAAGACTATTAACACAGAAGCCACGCTTTATAAGATGTTGGTAAAGCCTATATTGACATATGGCTCTGAGTGCTGGGTACTCAAGAAAATTGATGAACAGAGGCTGGCTGTGTTTGAAGAAAGATGCTGAAAAGGATTTATGGACCAATTCGACAGGATGGCGTCTGGAGAAAGAGAAATAATAATGAATTATATGATAACAATGACATTACAGTAGTCCGATTTGCCAAAATGAATAGATTAAGATGGATAGGACATGTTCAGAGAATGGATGACGAACGTACGGCAAAAAGAATTATGAAACACAAGCCAATAGGAAAAAGAAAGATTGGAAGACCAAAGAACAGATGGTTGGATCAGGTCGGCAATGATGCGAGGAAGCTGGGGACAGTGAATTGGTGGCAGATGGCTGGGGGTAGGAATAAGTGGAGGCAATTTCTTTTGGAGGCCAAAGCTCGATCTGTTCTGTAGAGCCAAGGAGATATGTGTGTATGTTTCATGACTTTTGCTTTTTCCATATTTATCATCATGTCACATTTATCTTTGTGAAGATCTAGTTCATTTGGTGAACTGCATACTGTACTTCTTCCTCATTGTTTCCTAAAAGCATAACCTCATCTGTAGAACGGATGGTTTTATAGCATACGTCATTAATTATTATCCCATTGTTACTGGTTTCCATGAAATCTTTCATGATGTATTCTACATACAACTTAAACAGCAGTGGAGATAATCTGGAGCCTTGTCTAATAACTTTTAATGGATCTGTACAACACCTTTATCAAGTATAATAACAGAAACATTTTGACAGTATGGGTCATTCCAAATCAAATCATCCAGCCAGAAAACAATTTTATACCTAACCCTCTCAGATTTTCATGAAATTTTTTTACATCATATATGGACAAGTATAACAACCCGTATTTTTCATTTTTGCCAAATTCGCTTCAGTTTTTTTATGATTTTTTTTAAAAGTCCATTTTTAGCCGATTTGTTAGTCGCAGCATGAGGTCAAAAGAACAGTTTTCAATAAAAACTCTAGTTGTATGGTTATTATTTAATATTAAGTTATGAAACCCACAATACTTACTTGAAATTCAAAAGGATTCCAAATATAAAGTCAGAAATAACATTTAGACTCATATAAAATCTTGTTTTTGCACTTGAAAGTTGTCAATTTTGAATTTTTTCTCCGTGCAAGCTTTTACATAAATGTTTATAAGTTTATTCTGTCTGGTCCGGTGAGGCTGAAAAAGGTCTCATTTGAAAAAGAATGAAATGTACTATAGTAGCATAAAATAAAAGTCATGGGTATTTAATGTCATTATTTTATCAGCTAAAAATTGACTTTTTTTTTCAAAAAATCATTTTAAAAAAATAAATCAAATTTTGTAAAAATGAAAAATACGGGTTGTTATATTTATTTGTCCATAGATGCTGTAAAAAAAATTTCATGAAAATCTGAGAGGGTAGGGTGTACACCCCTGGATGATTTGACTTGGATTGACCCATATGTAGATTACCAAAATTCATAAAATCATTAGATCCAAATGGCATATGAATATGATTATAGTTTGTATAGCTCCAACAATAAAAGTATCAAAGAGGCTGATTATGACCATAGTGCATGATGCACACAACATGTTCAAACAAGAGTAAATATTTTGATAGTATTTTCAATATAATTTTAATTTATAAAGACATCAAGAAAGAAAACTGTAACAAATTTTAAAAATATATTACAATATAAACATCATATCAGATAAAGTTCTAATTTAAATCTGATCATTTGTTTATGTGTATGTATAGAATGGTTGGACACCATTACATTGTGCTGCCAGAGCTGGCTGCTTTGATGTCGTCCGTCTTCTTGTCGAATCCGGTGCTTCCCCTAAATCTGAAACTAATTATGGTTCTGCGCCAATTTGGTTTGCTGCTCAAGAAGGACATAATGATGTACTGGAATATCTTATGACTAAAGAACATGATACATACAATCTTATGGAAGACAGAAGGGTAAACAATTTAAATGATTTGTGTTTATGATAACTCAGAGATAGTTATATGTGGGTGTAAAAAAATAAAATTTTTGTAATTGATATTAGTGTTTATTGAAAACGAGTAATTTATCAGCCTTTAACAACTATTAATTATTATAGTTTTATGCCATGAACTGTACAACTCATTTTTGTAGTTACTATATGACATTAATTTTAATAAGAGAGAAAAATTATGAAAAACAAATGATTGTACTTATGGGAATTTTTTAAATCAATTATTGTGGAATTATCAAATACCAAATAAAAATAGCACTTTCCTGAAAGTTGAAATTTCTTCCTTTTGTTACTGTATTCATTCGATTGATTGGTGTTACAATGTTTAATTCAAATTTGGTCTGTGTATTATTTTCTGAAAAATAATTTCTGCTTAAATACTGTGTAAAAGAATTTACAGTATTACTAGTTATCATTATATTGTTTTTAATAAAAAAAATTCAAACATTCTGTAACTACTTGACGTGAAAAATATAAACTCCACACGGGTGTCCATATCAAAGGAGCAGCTATAGACATCAGCAGGCGCGTATCAGCTGACGCTGTAAAATAAAGCATTTAAAATTAATATTTACTAGATCTAGTCTATGTATACATGACATTATTGTTCATTCAGTCACAGTTTTCTTACTGCTGCTGTAATCTGTTGGCATCAGTCCTTGGTTTTGATTCCCACACATTTTGTTGTGCATCATTCATATTTATATTTAAGTTACAGCTGTGGTCTCTTTAAACTTTATGAACTGTAAAGTATAGATTATGTATCCAGTAAAAACTATTTATGTCATTGGTGAGGTGTGAGTTTTTAGAATGTGTATGTGGTTATACCTACCTCAGCCATCAACAAATAAAAACTTCTTCTTCTCCCTCCCCGTATGACAATCAAACACAGTCAACAGTATTAACAACAGATAAGAAAAGAGTAAATATTACAATTTTTCCTTTTTCTAATAGAAACCAATATAATAATAGTAATTATATAAATTGTTTTAGTAAACCAAGTAGACTGTATTATTGAAATGTCGTGTATAATTTTTTGTTTTTGACGTTAACATGGGAATTAATGGGGTTGAGCTACTGCTAGAAACAATGTTCAGTGTATCTGTAAAACTTCTACTACTGAATTGCTGTGTAATTAAACTTTCAATTACACAATTGCCCTCAACTACACATGATGATGATGTTCCCGCCACAGGCTCTGCTCCAAATGAACTCATTATTAAAACTTTAAACTGTATACTTACGTTTATTTTGATTTTATAGATACGATATATTATATCTCACAAATTTGGTTATGTATACAAAAACTAAGACGCCATCTATGCAATTAACTAAGTCATGGGCCAGAAGTTCGTTACGCGAAGTCATAGGAAACGGAAATTGCTTGAAATAACAAAACAGCTGTTCTAATTGTTACCAATGAAATACCCCTTTTTATTCTTTACTTTGTTACATAACATTTTTTAAAACCAACTGTAACCCTTCCAAAAACATAATGTGTAATAATAACTTTGATTAAGTTTAATGATTATATGTTTAAATGATTATACAATAATAACATGTATATATTTATATTTATATAGTGGTGCTCAACCCAGCACTTAGAATAATTACGCACGCACACAACCACTCACCCTTTCATTATCATGGTACAACTTATTTAAATTTTGGAGCTCCTTAAATTTAGATTGAAATTTTGAATAATTTGTTAAATGATTGATTTCTACAATAACATATATTGGGAAATAAAGGATTCAAAATATATAAGGAACGCTCTCACCAATTTCCGTGTTGGCTTCCTCGCACTGCCAGTCTCGTTCGTATATCGGCACAATCGGTGTATTTTACTGCGCTTGACGGGACTTTTTTGGTCAACCCACGTAACCCACCGTCGTGGGACCGATTCTATACGTCGATCTTGTTTACGAATGACTTAATCGGTCGAGGACGCCTACACCAAACCAAACTATTACTTTCCTTAATACATTTTGATAGTAGATATTATACTGTTTATTAACCACCTACAGTGGTCTAAAAAGTTAAAATTCACTCGTAAGTGAATGGGCGGCCGGCCGGCTCAAATCAGAGCTGCAGATGAAATGACGGCAATTTCTGGTTGAAATCTGCGGAAGTGGGGTGTATTGACGTCACATTCCTTTGTCTAAGTTGTTGACATCGCCGTTTGTAGTTGTCAACACATTCTCCGCCTCTGACGTAACGAAGGCTTGGCTCTGCTTATCTCAATAACTGCACACTGTTTTTGTGATGTGACACCGTTTTTTGTCATGAATTAGTTCAAATCCTGGCAAATACTGTAATATAGTCCACTCACCGTAAATTCTATATAGGGTGTTTGAGGTTGGGTTGGGTATGTCAAAAAATAGGAAAATACAATATTTATGATCTCGTTACCATATTTTATGTAATTATACAATGTACCATGATTGTACCATCACAAAACCCCCTCAATGAAAGATGGTGTGACGAAGCACACAAACTTTCATTGACCCTTTCATACTTCCTAAAGGGATCAGTCAGGACAAGTCGCCACAACCCCCTTACAATTTTATATAAAAAATAACAATAACTCACCCTTGGTCTGGTGATGAGGACCGTACCTTCATGACCTTACTGGACTTCTCCTGCGAGATCCCAACACCATAAGGCCACTTAGGCTCTTAACGCCCCTGCTCTGACTCGTTGGCCAGCTCAGGACCGCTGTCACACCCCAAACACTGAAACAATTTATAAAAAATATTAATATAGTGGCTTATTGAATCACTACCTCCTTAACTGATATGGTTCCCCTTAGCTAAGTGCTGGTTTGTGCCAATAAGCACTGGGTTGGCTTACTATTTATAAAATTATAAATTATATTAAATAAAATTAGAAAGTATAAAAATTATAAAAATAATAAATCTCAAGGATTAAAAAGAATATGAAAAAGGATTAAAATTGAATGAAATATAATTGAAAATATAAAATATATATAATATAAAATATAATTATATATCTCCCAAACTTGGAGAAAACAAATCAAGAAATTTAATAAATCGATTTATTTATTTATAACCCTTAAAATAAACTTTTATTATGATTATTAGTATTATTATTATTATTATTATTATTAACAGTTAATCATCTGGCTGATAAATATTATTAACAACGCCATTTAAAAATTTTTTTTTTTTCTCTTCCTACACATATTATAAAATCATGTTAAAAAGTTTTCAAATAAATACATAATACATTAATAATTAACACTGATATATTAATAATACAGTTAATACATTTTAAATACTCAATCATATTTAATCATATCTTAATAAATAATTAAGATATATCAAAATTGAAATATCATTTAAAAAAATGTTAATTTTTCATTAGTTACATTAATAAATTTGTAGACACTTTCCAAGTCCAAAACATCACTTTTCTAACACTCCAGGAAAACAATGGATTGTAGCGGGGCATTTTTGGGCATACCTGGGGTAATAACATAATTTGTATTTTTTCATAAATAAATAATAATTAACTTGTTGAGTGATAGGGAAAAATTTTATAACCGAGAGGTAAATTTGTTATTTTGAAACGAAAACAACAGTGGCAGCATTGACTGTGAAGGTTATTCGATGATATTTTGTAAAAACAGATTCAACAGACGCAGATTTTAATAACTGCAACTGTACCAAGGTCAACAAATGACGAAAACAACAGTAAACAAATTATATAACCAGCATCAGGCGAGCGTTACGTCAGAGCCTATCCTTGATGAGTAAGTCAGTTACATAACGGTGACATGCAGCTGGCGGAAGGATACAAACTAAAAAACAATAGGACTTGATCACACCACAACAGCCGCTTCACAAATTAGCGCCAGTAGTTCGGCCCCAGTCTAAATTCCATGCTCGCACGAGCAACACCGATACAAAGTTTCGAAACGTAAGTGCGGGCCCGCATACAATAAAAAATGTGAATCTTTATATGTACATCTAAAATACAAACAGTTTTCCGGCCAATAGTCATCCAAAATTAACAGTTCGGCAGTAAAATGTGATAGTGCGAACTATAAAACAGTAAAACAGTGCACGCCATGAGGAGACACTCCAGGAGTCGAACTTCTACTCGTGAACAGGAAAGTAGACATTCAAAATAATAATTAAAAATGCTGGTTTTTTTTTTTCTTTTTTAAAAAATTAAATAAAATGGGGAAATAAATTTTGAAGAAAGCATAAAATATTTAAAAATGAGATCTCTAAAGTAGCTTTGTGTGTGTTGTGTGTGTGTGTGAGAATATAGTTTTACTATAGTTTATAGTAATAAGAAGGCTGGTTTGCGTTCCCGTTATAATTCTTAAAAATGTATTTCAAGAATCTGTTATTGTAATGCGAGTAAGTAAATTAAAAGAGATTCAAGGTAATCAACAACTATTATTCACGCTTTGTCAATTATTAATTCAAATTTTGTCTGTATGATTTTATTAACATGAAATATGAATAATAATAAAGTAATAATAACGTTTAATTATTGATGAACATAAATGATTGTTATTATTTCAGCAACCACCTTCTGTTCTCCTAGTTCGCTGAAACGAACCTTGGTAATTTTCTTATTACAGTTGGTAACAAGATGGCGCTCGAAGGAGATATTTAGTAAATAATTGAATTAAATAACCAAATCCCTTAGGTTTATCAAATATCAATTTGTTTAATACAGTATCAGTGGCGCCCGAACGTAGGGACGATTTATATAATATAATTATATAAATTTAAGCCTACTTGGGAGAACAGAATGGTTGTTTGGAGTTTGTATTTACGTATGTACGTAAGGTAGACGTAAAAGGTTATGTTTAATATTGGTGAGTAGAATATATTTTTTTTTATAAGTATGCGTTACATATGGTAAGATTTTATAAAGAAATATATATTAAAAGTTTTAAGAAAAATGGCGGATAATAATGATATCAGTTTATCTGATAGTCAGATAGCAAATCAAATAAGTAGCGACTCCGGAATTCAAACAACTGACAGTAGTCTTGAGGAGTCAAAAATAATACAGGCAGTTGAGATTCATTCAACACCTATTTTAGGAACTCAAAATAGGAAACCTGATAATGATACTATGTTAGCAAGATTGTATGATATGATGTACAATAGTGTAGAAAAACAAGATAGTAATTTTAGAGAATTAAAAAACCAAATTAATGAAATAAAGAGCGATTCTGACGCTAAATTTAATATGCAAAATTCAATAATTAATGACAAATTTGATGAATTAAAAGGCGAAATTAAAGAAATTAATAGACGTTGTGAAAATACCAAAGTAGAATTTACTAATAAAATCAGCCAAGTAGAAACCAAGTTAGATGATTCAATACAAAAGACAGATGATAAATTTAATGAAATAGATAGTCAGATAGACAGAGTTGAGAAGCAAATCAATGAAAACAATGAAATATTAATAAATTCAATGAATGAGTATAACAATGACATAGAATCTAAAATTATTAAACGTAATATTGAAACTGAATGTAAGTTGAGTAGTGTAGTAATGACAGTTGAAAAATTTAGTCAGAATATTGATGAACACCAAAGTAAGATAGAATCTAAAATAAATGAGATTGAAAGTAATTATAAGACAGAAATACAAGCAGTAAATGAATCTATCGATGTAATAGCAAAAAATAATGTACAGTCTGAATATAGTAATGATAAAAAATTGTATTCACTTGAACAAAATATTAGTAATATGCGAGATGAATTAAGTTTAGTGAAAAATCAAAATGTAAACAATGTTATTGAACGAGTATTTATGACACGAGACACAAATAATGAGGTAGAATTAGAAACTTTCAATTGTGACAATCGTAGAGTACACCCAATGCAATTTTTAAATAGGGTTAGGGAATTTAATCGGTTTAATAATAGTAGCTGGGAGGTTAAGTTGCTGAAGATTATCAAATGTTTCAAAGGTAGTGCCGAGATATGGTCGGAAGTACACCATACCGAATGGGAAAGTTATGAAGATTTTGAGATAGCTTTTCGCAATAAATATTGGTCAGAAGAAGACCAAGAAATACTAAGAAGTAAAATAATGGGTAATGGGAATTTTGGTAGGATTAATAACCATCTAACCATATATGTGATGACCATTTATAACGAAGCAAAGTATTTAGAACCGCCGTTGCCATTCCGATCATTTGTACGACATATTAGCAAACACCTGCCCAGAGAGGTGCAAATAACTTTAATGACTAGAGAGATTACCAATATAAGCGAGTTAGAAAACATGTTAGATGTATTACAGAATATAGGGGAACGCGATATGGGACGACGTCCGAACACACCAGTAGTACCACACCATAATAATAATAATTTCCATCATAACAGGGGTACACAGAATTTTCATAGAGGAGCGCGGGGAGGAAGTTTTGATAATAGGGGCGAGAGTTGGAGGTGTAGAGCCTGTGAAATTGATAACTATGCTAATAGAACGAATTGTTTTAGATGTCATCGAACCAGGGAGTGCACCAGAAATGAGAGGACAAACCCACCACCAAATCAACAGTCGAGAGGAGGAGAATTTTATAGAGGAGCGCCTCGAGGAGGAGGAAATCATAATAGAGGTAGAGGAGGAAATCATCAAGCTGTGGCAGGTCCATCCACGGAAAACTGAGGAAGACAATGGGGAAGCGGACCCAGCCATTGTCAACGGAGGACCGGGTCCAAGTAATTAACGAATACACAAACAACGTCATCAAGGTAGATATGGCAAAAGAGTTGTTAGAAGAAGAGGAGAACAAGGTGGTGGAACGCAGAACAGGATTGACTGAGGTGACGATTAACATTGAAGGTAAGAATTATAAAACTTTAATTGATACCGGTAGCGAGATATCAGTGATTTCTGAAAATGTCATGGGTGAATTAAAAGAGTTAAACAAGAATATACCGTCATTACCAGTTGCAGGGGTTACAGTAGTGGGGGTAACTGGGGTGAGAAGTAAAAGAATAACCAGACAAGTACAATTAAATATTTTAATAAATGAAGTAGAATTTGAAAACACTTTCCTAGTAGTTAAAGGGTTAAGTCTAGATGTAATATTGGGAAATGATTTTTTGGAAAGAAACGGAGCAGTAATAGATTTTAATAAACAAATAGTAAAATTTGAGAAGGGGAATAAACCAGTCAGAATAGAGTTTAAGAAAGTAGTAAATGAAAATAAAGTCACTGGAATAAAAATGTTACATAAACAGATAAGTGATAGAGAGATAGAAACTAAAATAAATATATGTCTAGAGAGCGATGGTGTAGAAAATGAGGAGAGAGAGGTGTATGAGCGTAATGAGAGTGTGTGGGCAAATAGAGCCGATAAATTTTTCAATGAAAATACAGTTGTAGGAAGTACTCAGCGAGAGGAGCTGTGGGCAGTTGTGGAGCAGTACAGAGGGGTGTTTGATGAATCACCAGGGAAAGCGAAGGACTACATCTGTGAGTTGAAAGTTCGGGACCACGCACCATACATGCAGAGAAGCTACCCGGTGCCGTTTTCGAAGAGGAGGGCTGTACAGGAGGAATTAGACTGTATGATGCAAGGAGGCATAATTGAACGCTCAGTATCACCTTATTCAAACCCTTTGGTGGTAGTGATAAAGAAGGATGGCAAGGTAAGGTTATGTTTAGATGCTAGAAAAATCAATCAGATTATTATACCGGACAGAGAATCTCCAGAACCCATAAATGAGATTTTACAAAAGTTTAGCGGAGTCAAGTACATGACGTCCTTAGATCTAACCGCTGGATACTGGCAGGTACCATTAGCAACAGAGAGTAGGAAATACACAGCTTTTCTTTTTAACGGTAAGAATTACCAGTTTAAACGCTTACCTTTTGGATTAAACACCAGTGTTGCCAGTTTTATCAAATGTTTAGATAATATTTTACAACCTAAGGACTTAGACTTTTTAACTGTGTATGTCGATGATATTTTGATAGCCTCTAGAACATTCACTGAACTTTTAGAACACATAGAATATGTATTAGATAAGCTACAAGTAGGGGGTTTAACAGTGAATTGGGACAAGTCTAAGTTTCTGCAGACAGAGATACACTTTTTAGGATTTATTATTACACAAGAGGGGATATTAGCCAACCCTGACAAAGTCGAAGCAATAATGCGATTCCCTGAACCTAAAAACATTAAGCAACTACAGAGTTTTTTAGGCTTATGCAATTTTTACAGGAAATTTCAGGAGAACTACGCACACACAACATCCAAACTGAGTGCTGTCCTGCAGAAGAATAAACAGTGGAGATGGGGCGATGCGGAACGAGCTGCGTTTAATGAAATTAAGAGAAAGTTCAGTCACATGATAATGATGAATCATCCCGATTTTAATAAGATCTTTTATTTGCAGACCGACGCCAGCAATGTAGCGCTAGGTGCTGAGTTATACCAAGAGAGCTGCGACAAGGAACACCTAACGATCGCCTTCGCCAGTAGATCGCTGTTATCGGCGGAAAAGAATTACACGACAACAGAAAAGGAACTTCTGAGCATTGTGTTCGCCGTGGGTAAATTCCGCACCTACATCTTAGGGAATACTACGATAATCCGGACGGACCACAAGGCACTGTCATTTCTGAATTCATGTAAGCTAACACACAGCCGATTAACCAGGTGGGTATTAGCCTTACAGGAATATAACTTTTCATGGGAGTACATAAAGGGGTCAGATAATAAGGTACCAGATACACTTTCTAGAATAGATGTTATAGATAATAAGACTGGTAGGGACCTTAAAGAAATAGAAATTTTTAGGTTAACTAGAGAAGATAGGATTTTTGGTGAGGAATTAAGTGACATTAAAAACTTGCAAAGATCTGATAGCAAACTGGGTAAAATAATTGTTAGTTTAGAAACAGACGTAGAGGGATCTGAATATAATGAGCGATTTCAAATATATCAAGGCATTTTGTTTAAAAAAGTAGATGGTGGGGAGCGTGATTGGAGGTTAATTATACCTGATGGGTTAATAGATAAAATTGTTTGGGATTGTCATATAAGGTATGGTCATTTTGGTGCGAGAAAGTGTGCAAATGTTTTGAAAGAATCATGTATATTTAAGAATATGGAGAGGAGAGTGAGGAAAGTGTTGAGAGTGTGTGATTTATGTCAAAAATCGAAAGTAGTGAATTATAGAGTGGAAGGAGAGATGAATTATATAAAAGTAGATAAGCCTTTTGATCTAGTTGCGGTTGATTTATATGGACCATTACCCAGAGGTAGAGGGGGTGTGGTATATGTATTTGTAGTTTTAGACACTTTTTCAAAATTTGTAAAATTATATAGCATTAAGAGGGCAACTAGTAAAGTACTTAGTGAGAGAATAGTAAAAGATTATATGCTTAATGTGGGAAAGCCGAAAATTATATTATCTGACCATGGTCCACAGTTTATAAGCGGCAAGTGGCGGCAGACGCTTGGATGGGAAGGCATCATACCCAAGCATACGGCAGTGTACCATCCTCAGTCGAACCAAGCAGAACGGGTGATGAGAGAGATTGGTAGGATATTCCGGGCGTACTGTCACGCCAAACACACAGAATGGCCATCCTACGTGAAAAAAGTAGAGGAGTGGCTGAATTGTACCACCCATGAGTCCACGGGATTTACGCCGCATGAGTTGATCAGGGGAACAAGGCCGCCCAGGATATTAGAACAACTTTTCACATACCCACCTGAAGGTCAAATTTTGGACAGGAATATGAAGATTAGATTGGCGAACGAGAATTTACTTACTAGAGGAGAGCGACGAAAACAGAAACATGATGCTAAGGGTAAATGGACCAAGTATGAGGTAGGCCAGTTAGTGTTAGTAAAAAGACATGATCTGTCCAGTGCTCAAGATAGGGAAATAAAAAAGTTTTTCTTGTTATATGAAGGACCTTATGAAATCATAGACATAAAAATGCAGAATGCGTATGTGCTGAGGAACCCAGCGACGCAGGAAATAGTAGGTACTCAAAATGCGACGAATTTAAAATTATATAGGTCACTTTAATTGTTATGTTTATAAATAAGTTTTTCAAATATTATTGTATGTTTTCAGAAGGGATCCACCCCCATTTTCGGGCGGTCACGATCTTACCAGTCCTGGCCGTGGAATTCGGAACTCGGAGGCGGGCCATGGTTGGCGGATCTTCCTTCGGGCGGTGAAAACAACGATGGTCCGGCTCCGCCAAAATTGGTATAAAGTAGAAAATCTAACTGCACATTTGAACGGGGAGGGGGACCCCACAGGTACGTGACACAAATTATTTTCTTATACACTCCCGGTGCAGCGGTTTTGGTGTGCCTGTCACGTGCCTGCACTGCCTTAGAGTGTTTGTAAATAATGGAGGCTGCATTTAAGTAAAAGGCAGTGCATTCAATTTAAATTTTTTGGTGTCAAGGGCAAAATTAAAGTGGAGCCTTTGACAATATTTTCTGTTTGGCCCGAAACGACGAGTTTTGGGGCAAGACGTTTTGGCGCACGATAGAAAGCGGGGTAGAAGAAATGGTAGGAGAGGGGGTAGTGTGTTTTAGAGAGGGGACGTGAATTCACGTAGTATATCTATCGGGTGCCGATGCGTTTTGCAGCAAGACCCGGCATTTCAGGCGGCTGCGATCTTCCTAGACGTAGAGTAAGTTTATGACAATAGAGTCAGCCTCCTATGTAAAAAAAAAAAAAAAAAAAAAAAAAAACCCAAAATAATTTTGGATGTGTATAATTTTAAATTTAAGATATAATTTTTTTTCTTTCTCCAAAACTTTTTAGCATTAGGTGACCAAATATAATTGTTAGATTTTAGTATTAGTGGGTATAGGAACGTTTTGAAGAAATGTGTAGTAATATAAGAACTTGTTATCAATACAAGATGTGGGGATAATTTTGGGGGGTAGTTTGGTGCTCAATGAAGTGACATAACAGTGTAGTGTGGAACTGCTATGGGGGAAGGTTGTAGATTTTGTATTTAATATTTTATGTTAATAATGGTTAAGCTTACATATAAAGTGGGTTAAAACCCCATCTAAATTAATATTGTCATTTAAATATAAATTCGTAAATTTAATTTTACTTGTGATTCCCCAACTTTTCGGGCGGTCACGGCCTCACCGAACCCTGACCGTGGAATTGGTTTAGCTTTAACAGCTATGGTTGGGGCACATTACGATTGCGCGCTGCCATAACTGGCCATAGCTGTTATCGTTGTAAAGGTGCATTTTGAAATTGACGGGGGGTAATAAAAAGGGGAATCACCAAACTATGGAACAGCGGCTGCCACTCTGTTCGAGAAGGAACAGCAGAGCCAGGTGGTAGATCCGTTTAAGGGTGCATAATTATTTAACGAGAACATGTTGATGTTCAACAATTTTAAACTTAACAGCGGAAGCAGAGACACGGAGAGGTAAAACCCTGCTCCAAAATATACAGTCTCTGTGGAAGCGAAAAGGCGCCACAGTCTTCCATAATTCTGAAATAGTGTGTGTGGCTGGGAGGTTATCCAAGGGGATAACGTATTAAAAATTTGATATATTTTAATTAATAATGATGATTTGCTACTCAATAATAAATTTTGTTTGAATTTAAAAAATAGATGCACTAAATACTTCTTATATTGTGTTATTATGTCTTATTGTGTTGATTGCATTAGTATGTTAGGAATAAGTATTATAAAAATATAATAATATGTTTTCAATGTGTTTACAGATTTTAAAATAAAATGAAAAATAGTTGTAATAAGTAAAATTTTCAATGGGTTGTAAAAGATAGAAATGGGTGATAGTAATTGTTTGAATAAAATGTTTGAGTCAGTTCAAGTTGAATTTTGTGGGACATAGATTTGTCCAAATCGAAGTAAGAGTTAAAGAAATAGTAGAGATGAAAATAATGCAATGTTGTTTTGAGTTAATGTATGTTATAGAATTTTGAGAAGTATAAGTGGAGACACAGTAGTTATGGAGATTTTATGTAGAGTTTGGAGCGATATATTGTTTATTTGTTGATGTTAATTTGTTGTAATTGTAGTGAGGTTATGAGATTGAGATTTTTTGGGGATGGCAATTTTGTAGTAGTGGTAGTGTATTTGGGGAGTCCGCAACAAGGGTTGGGACGGGATAGGGACCGATTGGCGCCGGAAAGGGTTACCTAGGGTGAGTCCAGGGACCAACATAAGGGAATGAGTTTTGGGAAGGAAACACGTATCCTATGTACAAAGGGTTAGAGAGTATTTTTTTTATATAAGAGTAGAGGGTGGCGATTGGAGTTAAAATAGTAAGTAGTTAGAGGTAGATAAGGGTTAGTAAAATTTTGATAGTGGGGTGTCATACTAGTTAAAGATTTTGTAAGGGAGCATTAGAGTAATAAAAGGGGTAAGATTATGAGTAAATGCCAAGTGGATAAAGTAAATTATAATGAATAACGTAGAATCACCCAAAGTAATGAAATGGAATAATGATGGCCATAATTGAAAAAAAAAAAATAAAATAAAATAATTTTTGTAATTTTGAGAAACGAATTAATAAGAGTAAATCAAGTTTAAAAGTAATTTTTTGATTTTATATGCCAATTTAATAATGTAAAGTGTGTAACATTTTAAATACCAGTTGTTTATTTTAATGGGAATTAGAAGTGTAATATGTTTCTTATTTTATGTTGTGTTTGTTAGTGTAAGAGAATCTTATCATGTTGTAGTTAGGTATTCATATATATGTTAAATATAAATAAAGAACAAAACCAGTGCTTCTTAGCGCAAACCAGCACCGCTAGGGGGGAACAGATCAGTTGGGGATATGGTGTTGTATAAGGCCACTATTTAATATTTTGATTTGTTTCAGTGTTTGGTGATGCTGTGGCGGCGGACCTGAGCTGGCCTGCGCGTCAGAGCAGGGGCGTTGAGTATCTGTCTGACTCTACGGTGTTGGGATCTCGAGAGAGAAGTCCAGTATTGTCATGCAGATGCGGTCACAGTCACCGGACCAAGGGTGAGTTGATTATTCTTTTGTGTAAACCATACAGGGGGTTGTGGCGACATACCCTGGCTGATCCCTCTAGCAAGTATGAATGTGTCAATGAGATTTTTTATGCTTCGGCATAAAATATCTCCTTGAGGGGGTATTGTAGCGGGGCATTTTTGGGCATACCTGGGGTAATAACATAATTTGTATTTTTTCATAAATAAATAATAATTAACTTGTTGAGTGATAGGGAAAAATTTTATAACCGAGAGGTAAATTTGTTATTTTGAAACGAAAACAACAGTGGCAGCATTGACTGTGAAGGTTATTCGATGATATTTTGTAAAAACAGATTCAACAGACGCAGATTTTAATAACTGCAACTGTACCAAGGTCAACAAATGACGAAAACAACAGTAAACAAATTATATAACCAGCATCAGGCGAGCGTTACGTCAGAGCCTATCCTTGATGAGTAAGTCAGTTACATAACGGTGACATGCAGCTGGCGGAAGGATACAAACTAAAAAACAATAGGACTTGATCACACCACAACAGCCGCTTCACAAATTAGCGCCAGTAGTTCGGCCCCAGTCTAAATTCCATGCTCGCGCGAGCAACACCGATACAAAGTTTCGAAACGTAAGTGCGGGCCCGCATACAATAAAAAATGTGAATCTTTATATGTACATCTAAAATACAAACAGTTTTCCGGCCAATAGTCATCCAAAATTAACAGTTCGGCAGTAAAATGTGATAGTGCGAACTATAAAACAGTAAAACAGTGCACGCCATGAGGAGACACTCCAGGAGTCGAACTTCTACTCGTGAACAGGAAAGTAGACATTCAAAATAATAATTAAAAATGCTGGTTTTTTTTTCTTTTTTAAAAAATTAAATAAAATGGGGAAATAAATTTTGAAGAAAGCATAAAATATTTAAAAATGAGATCTCTAAAGTAGCTTTGTGTGTGTTGTGTGTGTGTGTGAGAATATAGTTTTACTATAGTTTATAGTAATAAGAAGGCTGGTTTGCGTTCCCGTTATAATTCTTAAAAATGTATTTCAAGAATCTGTTATTGTAATGCGAGTAAGTAAATTAAAAGAGATTCAAGGTAATCAACAACTATTATTCACGCTTTGTCAATTATTAATTCAAATTTTGTCTGTATGATTTTATTAACATGAAATATGAATAATAATAAAGTAATAATAACGTTTAATTATTGATGAACATAAATGATTGTTATTATTTCAGCAACCACCTTCTGTTCTCCTAGTTCGCTGAAACGAACCTTGGTAATTTTCTTATTACAGTTGGTAACAAGATGGCGCTCGAAGGAGATATTTAGTAAATAATTGAATTAAATAACCAAATCCCTTAGGTTTATCAAATATCAATTTGTTTAATACAGTATCAGGATCTTCTGATATACTTAGTTACATAAAAAAAATATACAACTCCTTAATGAGTTAACCTCTTAAGTTACACAATTTTCAAATTTTATTCTATAAAATTTTAGAATAAAACAAGATTCAAGGGATCAATGCCAAAATATAGCTATATATATATATATTTTTTTTTTTTTTTTTTTTTATATATATCCCAAGAATTAGGGGTCCCCCTCCCCGTTCAATAATAAGATTAAATTTTCAAATTTCTACCAATTTTGTGTGGAGGAAGACCATCGTTGCTTTTACTTCCTTACATCAGTTCCGCCAACCATGGTCCGCCTCCCAAACTCCAAAATCCACGATCAGAGGTGGTGAATCTGTGATCGCCCGAAAATGGGGGATAGTCCCTTCTGTAAACCAATAACTAAATTAATACTCATATACTCCAAATATAAAACATCAATATAAAATAACTAAGTCGACCAGTACAACTTTAAATTTGTAGCATTGTGTGTTCCTACTATCTCTCCAGTTACGTTGTTCTGTAATACATAAGAATTTTGCATCTTAACTTCTATGACCTCATATGGCCCTTCGTATAAGAGAAAGAATTTCTTAATTTCTTTGTCTTGTGCACTCGATAAGTCATGTCTTTTAACTAATACCATTTGTCCTACGTTATACTTAATCCACTTACCTCTTGCGTCGTGTCTACGTTTTCTCTGTTCACCCTTACTAATTAAATTTTCATTCGCCAACCGGATTTTAATGTTTATATCAGTTGTTCTACCTTCAGGTGGATAGTCGAATAATTGTTCTAAGATTCTTGGGGGGCGTGTTCCCCTAACTAATTCATAAGGTGTATAGCCAGTAGACTCGTGGGTGGTACTGTTCAGCCAGGTTTCCACCTTTCGTACATACAACGGCCACTCGCTGTGTTTAGCGTGACAATAGGCTCTGAAGATCCTGCCTATTTCTCTCATTACACGCTCAGCCTGGTTGGACTGGGGATGATACACAGCCGTATGCTTCGTGAGGATGCCTTCCCATCCTAAGGTCTGACGCCATCTTCCGCTGATGAACTGCGGCCCATGGTCTGATAAAATCACTTTTGGCTTACCCACGTTAATCATATAGTCTTTAGTTATTTTTTCACTCAATACCTTACTGGTAGCTCTTTTTACGCTATACAATTTTACATATTTTGAGAAAGTGTCAAGCATTACGAATATATAAACTACTCCGCCTCTACCCTTTGGCAATGGTCCAAACAAATCCACAGCAACTAAATCAAAAGGTCGATCTACCTTAATATAATTTAACTCACCTTCTACTCTGTAGTTAACCACCTTCGACTTTTGACACAAATCACAACTCCTCAGCAACTGTCTCACTCGCCTCTCCATATTCCTGAAAATACATGATTCTTTTAAAACATTTACACACTTTTTAGCCCCAAAATGACCATATCGTATATGACAATCCCAAATAATTTTCTCTTCCAACACTGCTGGTATCACTAATTTCCAGTCACGCTCACCCCCTACTACCTTCTTAAACAATAACCCTTTATAAATTTTAAAATATTGATTGTACTCAGACTCATCCAGCTCCGTCTCTAAACTGTGTATTATTTTTCCAGACTTACCATCTGCTCTCTGCATGGTGTTAATATCCTTCAGCTCCTCTCCAAAGATTCTGTCTTCTCTACTAATCTGAAAAATTTCAATTTCTTTTAAGTCCCTACCTGTTTTGTTATTTTCAGAATCTACTCTGGATAGAGTGTCGGGTACCTTATTTTCTGTTCCTTTAATGTACTCCCACTCAAAGTTGTACTCCTGTAAAACAAGTACCCACCTGGTTAATCGACTATGAGCCAGTTTACAAGTGTTGAGGAATGACAATGCTTTATGATCAGTTCTAATGATCGTTTTGTTTCCTAAGATGTACGTTCTGAATTTACCAACTGCAAACACAATACTGAGTAATTCCTTCTCGGTGGTCGTATAATTCTTTTCAGCTGGCAGTAAGGATCGACTAGCGAACGCAATTGTCTTATGTTCCTTCTCCTCATCTTCCTGATACAGCTCTGCTCCTACAGCGACATTGCTGGCGTCCGTCTGTAAATAAAACATCTTATCAAAATCCGGGTGGTTCATCATAATCATGTCACTAAATCTGCGTTTTATTTCTTCAAAGGCTCCACGCTCCACTTCTCCCCATTTCCATTGTCGGTTTTTCTGTAATACCGCACTTAACTTAGCGGTTAGGTAGGCGTAGTTCCTCTGAAATTTCCTATAAAAGTTGCACAGCCCAAGAAAACTCTGAAGTTGTTTGATGTTTCGCGGTTCAGGGAAACGCATAATAGATTCGACCTTGTCCGGGTTTGCGGAAATTCCTTCCGATGTAATAATGAATCCTAAAAAATTAATCTTCGTTTGTAGAAATTTGGACTTATCCCAATTTACGGTTAATCCTCCCGCTTCTAATTTTCCTAACACATATTTTAAATGTTCTAAATGGTCTTCAAATGTACGTGAAGCTATTAAAATATCATCTACATAAACTGTGAGAAAATCTAAATCTTTTGGTCTCAAAATTCTATCCAAACATTTAATGAAACTAGCTACGCTGGTATTTAGCCCAAATGGTAGTCGCTTAAACTGATAATTTTTTCCGTTAAACAAAAATGCTGTGTATTGCCTACTTACCTCTGCTAATGGTACCTGCCAATATCCAGCAGTCAGATCTAATGATGTCATAAACCGTACGCCACTAAACTTTTGAAAGATCTCATTTATAGATTCTGGTGATTCTCGGTCTGGTATAATAATTTGATTAATTTTCCTTGCGTCTAGGCATAATCTTACTCCTCCTTCCTTCTTGATTACCACCACTAACGGATTTGAGTAGTGAGACACTGACCTCTCTATGATACCATTATCTAACATCTTATCCAACTCTTCTTGCACCGCTCGTCTTTTAGAGTAAGGCACTGGATAGCTCCGCTGCATGAATGGTGTGTGTTCCTTTATCTGTAACATACATTCATAATTTTTTGCCCTTCCTGGAATATCGGCAAACACTCCCTTAAACTGCTCTATTACCTGCCATAACGCTATACGTTGGCCACTCCTTATCACCTCACCCCCACTACAGAATTCATCCGCCCT
This sequence comes from Magicicada septendecula, assembly GCA_034769895.1. Taxonomy (NCBI): domain Eukaryota; kingdom Metazoa; phylum Arthropoda; class Insecta; order Hemiptera; family Cicadidae; genus Magicicada; species Magicicada septendecula. The sequence continues at coordinate 28,617,646 of CM068369.1, forward strand.
TATCTCCCATACTTCATTATTAATATTACTCAGTTCATTATCAACATCTTCTAAATACTCACCCTCTATACAAAAATTTACTTTAGTATCTAAGTGATTCTCAACTACTTGTTTCTGTAACAATTTCACACCAGTTGTTCTAACTTTATTTATCACATTTTCAAAATTAATTTTCACAGACCGATCACCCCCATCTAACTCCACCACTTTTTCTTTAAAATTTATTACAGCTTTATTTCTTTGTAAAAAATCATTTCCCAAAATGATGTCTAAACTTAACCCCTTGACTACCAAAAATGTATTATCAAAATTCATATCTCCAATTGAGAAGCTTAAATGTATCTGTTTTGTCACCCTTTTACTACGTACCCCCGTGACTTCTATTACTGTAACCCCTGCTACGGGTAAAACTGGAATATTCTTATTCAATTCTTTCAATTCACTTAAAATGTTCTCGGCTATTACTGAAATTTCACTCCCTGTATCAACAAGTGTTTTAAAGTTTCTATTATCTATTGTTACCTGTATTTCCGTGAGTCCAGCTCTCACCTCCAATGTCGTGTTACACTCCTCCTCCAATAAATCGGCAACGATGTCTGCTTTTATTACGTTGGATTGTAAGTTCTCGATGGGTCGGACCTCATGAGTTTCCCTGAACAGTGGTCGGGTCCTACTTACCACTGTTGACTTCAGTTTTCCGGCTGTGTCCTATTATGACTTGTTGATGGCACAGGGTGTCCGCGTGTTGGTCCCTGATGGTGATACGGTGCTCCTCTGTTACTAGGGGCTCCTCTGTTCGCAGGTATGAATTGCTTTACTTGGTTATTTCTTGGTGCTTTACAGAAATAACAATGCTGCATGTGACCCCGATTCTCCTTCCTGCAACTAGAACAACTCCAACCGCCTGGTGTCTGTAAATCATTTCTAACATTATATTTATTGCCAGTATGATTAAAATAAGGCCTTGGCCGATTAAACTCATTGTTATTATTGTTATGGTTATACATATTTGGTTGTATAGGGCGTCTACCCATTTCACGATCATTTATACTTTGTAGTATATCTAATACCCTTTCCAGTTCATCAAGATTTTCTATTTCTTTAGTCATCAGAGTGACCTGCACTTCTCTAGGTAAGTGCTTACTAACATACCTAACAAATGACTTAAATGGTATAGGAGGCTCTAAATATTTAGCTTCGTTGTAAAATTTTGTTACATAAATAGTAATGTTATTATTACTAACGTTACGTCCCATGAAATTACCCGTTCCCATAATACGGCTTCTTAAAGTCTCCTGCTCTTCTTCTGTCCAATATTTACCCTTAAAAGCTTTCTCAAAAGTATTATAACAATCCCATTCTAACCTATGAGCTTCAGCCCATATGACTGAGTTACCCTTGAAACATTTAATAATTTAATTTAATTTCACTTCCCAGCTACTACTACTAAAATGATTATAATCCCTAGTCTGATTAAGGAATCGCATGGGATGTATTACTCTGTTTTCATGGCTAAAATTCTCTAGTTCTATTTCATTATAGAAATCTCTAGTTACTCTATCAGTTATGCTTGAAACATTTTTATTTATTTCTCCCCGTAATTCGTTTTTTACACTGGTCAAATTATTTGCAATCATATCATATTTATCATGCACATCCATACTATTTTGTACAGTTAAGTCATCAATTTCTTTAATCTTACTTTGTAACAAATTAAATCTACTCTTGGTATTTTTCTCATGTTCAGTCATAGTACTATCTATAGCTTCTAAATTTTTAGTAATATCTATCACGTTTATTTCAATGTTTTCTAAATGATTTTGCAACACATTGGTTTTAACTTCTACTTGACTTTCTACAAAATGTAAACATTTCTGTTGTATTTCTGTACTTGTTGACTGTAATTTACTGTTAATCGTGTTATTTACTGTGTCTTGTACTAGATCAATTTTAGTGTCTAAATCATTTATGGTACTACTGAACTTGTCATCAACAATGGCTAGTGTGGTTTTCTGTATGTTATCACAACGTGTTTCTACTGTGTTAATTCTCTCCTCAAATTGACAATTTTGTCTTTTTATTTCATTCTTTAATTCATTGAATTTAATATTAGAATCGATTTTCTGTTCGTCTAGTTTTTTATCTAGTTTTAATAACAATTGTATCATTGCATTGCTTTCATCCTGCTTACTATCTAAACTAGTTGAAATGGATGTATTGACTTTCTTTATTTCTACAGATACAGGCGTATGCGCCTCGTCAATCTGACTAGTTTGAGGTGTTTGTACATCCATCTCGCCAGTCAAATTTACATTAGTTGTACCTATTTCTAACGTAATATTGTCGTTAGTACTCATATTGGCAATTTTGCAATACCTGCATGCATACAATTGTATAACCTAATTGTGGGGTTATGTTTACGAATTATAAAATTTTGTGTCCGTTACCTCAAGCAATTTGTTCCGTTCTTTCTAGGCGTACATTAGGTAATAATATGTTTAAATAATACCACCTAATGTCCCTGTTCGGGCGCCACCTGTATACTTACGTTTATTTTGATTTTATAGATACGATATATTATATCTCACAAATGTGGTTATGTATACAAAAACTAAGACGCCATCTATGCAATTAACTAAGTCATGGGCCAGAAGTTCGTTACGCGAAGTCATAGGAAACGGAAATTGCTTGAAATAACAAAACAGCTGTTCTAATTGTTACCAATGAAATACCCCTTTTTATTCTTTACTTTGTTACATAACATTTTTTAAAACCAACTGTAACCCTTCCAAAAACATAATGTGTAATAATAACTTTGATTAAGTTTAATGATTATATGTTTAAATGATTATACAATAATAACATGTATATATTTATATTTATATAGTGGTGCTCAACCCAGCACTTAGAATAATTACGCACGCACACAACCACTCACCCTTTCATTATCATGGTACAACTTATTTAAATTTTGGAGCTCCTTAAATTTAGATTGAAATTTTGAATAATTTGTTAAATGATTGATTTCTACAATAACATATATTGGGAAATAAAGGATTCAAAATATATAAGGAATGCTCTCACCAATTTCCGTGTTGGCTTCCTCGCACTGCCAGTCTCGTTCGTATATCGGCACAATCGGTGTATTTTACTGCGCTTGACGGGACTTTTTTGGTCAACCCACGTAACCCACCGTCGTGGGACCGATTCTATACGTCGATCTTGTTTACGAATGACTTAATCGGTCGAGGACGCCTACACCAAACCGAACTATTACTTTCCTTAATACATTTTGATAGTAGATATTATACTGTTTATTAACCACCTACAGTGGTCTAAAAAGTTAAAATTCACTCGTAAGTGAATGGGCGGCCGGCCGGCTCAAATCAGAGCTGCAGATGAAATGACGGCAATTTCTGGTTGAAATCTGCGGAAATGGGGTGTATTGACGTCACATTCCTTTGTCTAAGTTGTTGACATCGCCGTTTGTAGTTGTCAACACATTCTCCGCCTCTGACGTAACGAAGGCTTGGCTCTGCTTATCTCAATAACTGCACACTGTTTTTGTGATGTGACACCGTTTTTTGTCATGAATTAGTTCAAATCCTGGCAAATACTGTAATATAGTCCACTCACCGTAAATTCTATATAGGGTGTTTGAGGTTGGGTTGGGTATGTCAAAAAATAGGAAAATACAATATTTATGATCTCGTTACCATATTTTATGTAATTATACAATGTACCATGATTGTACCATCACAAAACAACACTGTCTGCATACGCACTATACATTGTATATGCAAAAACAGTAACGCATACATTACCGCTATTCACAGACAGTGTAGTAATGTAGGGAGGGGGAGGGCAAGTCAGAAAGCCTGCCTGTTCAAACATGCAAGCATTCTCGCTGTCGAGAGAATGTATTCGTTAGTTAGAACGCATACTACTGTGTGCCTGGTTGCATACGGTAATGCTTTATTTATTGTCGCTACATCACTCAAATAAAAATTAAGTTTTGGCTTTTGAGATGACAAACTTTTACATCTCAACTAATGTAAAATTAATTACAAACCTTTATATGATTGTATATACAATTTTAAATTGTATGTGCCACATACACCACCTATATAGACACTTCGTCACTGATGTATGTTTTGTTGTGATAAAATACTTCCTTCAATTAAAACAGAGATCTGTTTTTGTAAGTTATAAATGCTAAATAGGATAAGACTGATTCAGCCAACTGTTTTAATATTTTTGATCTATTAACATTCTTGAAAATGTTTTCAACAGTTCTACGTGCACGCATTCCACCTTTATCATGTTAAATACCTAGGTAGTAAGTTTTTGAAAAATGCATTTAATTTTTCAATTTTGCTAACTGTGTCTGTATTGTTTTTTAATTAAAATAATTTTAAATAATGTGGCTAAGTAAGGATATGAAAAATGTATTCAGCGGAGCAACAGAGGTAAAGCTGGACACAAGAACAAGCATTTTGTAATTTTCATTTTAATTAGCTTAAAAACAAGTATATCACCTATAACTGTAATATTTGTTTGTTTTTCTTTGTATTGAATTGAAGTTTATGCCTATCCTTTGTTCGAATAGTTAAGAAAACAAATGTTACCCAAAACAAAATAAAACACAAATTTATGAATGTGTGTGTGTGTGTGTGTGTGTGTGTGTGTGTGTGTGTGTGTGTGTGTGTGTCGCCTTCAGAACATTCTTCAACGACTTCCGATCTCCAAACATTTTCTCCATTCCTCTCTGTTTAATCTGTTTAAGGTTTGTTCTTCAAGAAATCCTCTCTCCTCCGTGTCCTTTTGATTTTCTCATCCCACGTTCTTCTGGGTCATCCTCGTTTCCTCCTTCTGGATGGTCTCTATTTCCAAGCTACTTTTGGAAGTCTAATGTCTACCATTAATGAACATACCCACACCATATCAGTTGATGTTTTTCTATAGTTTTTATTGTGGTTTCCCCAGTTCCCATAAATTTCTGATGGCATCATTTCCAACTCTGGCCAGTCGTGATTTTCTAGCAGATCCTCTCAGGCCATCCATCTCTATCACTTCTATTCTTCTCCTGTCTGATTCATTAAGCCTCTGCACCATAAATTAGTATACTCTTTTTGTAACTTTTTTTAGAGGCCATAAAATAGCATTAAAACAATTTTTCTGTAACATAAAATAGAGACCAGTGAAATGATGTGATAGCATTGTTTAGAAGATCTAGTGTTGTCAAATCATATGCAAAAGCGCATTTTTACTAAACATAAAAAATGAGAAAATAAACTGCAACAAATCTATAAAATAGGTTAATTACCTTCTGTCAACGTTTCTTAGAATCCTATAGGGATTACTCAAGTTTCGACACCAATGGTGTCATCATCAGATCCAATATGATTAAGGTTAAAACATTAATCGATGTATATTGTAGCGTGACAGATAAACACATAATAATGAATGGCATTGATCATTAAAATAATATAATATAATAACATTCAATCCGAAGAAAGCATTAAAATAATATAAAGAATTAATTCAGAGCAACCGTGCAGAACAATCATTGGTATTAAAAGTTTAAGTTAGAATAAAAGCAATGTTACTAGTGATGAATAATCAAAACCAGTTTAATAACTCAAGGTTTTAAAATATAACCCAGGAAGGTAAGGAGTAAATAAGGAAGCAACACAGAGTATTACTAAACCCACAACGAGTATGAGGAATAAATGAAAAAGAAACCCAGAACAAGGCAAGATCCACCATAAAAGGTGATACATTTAAAGCAACCAGAAGAGTAGAAGAAGTAACCCCAAGAAACCCGATGACATCCAGAAGAAGATGAAGAACATACAATTCAAAGAAGCCAGAAGAAAAGAAGACATCATTGAAGAAAGAAGAAGAAGACAGCATCCAGAAGAAGAAGGAATGCTCTTATAAAAAACGCCCATATCCCAAAATAAATAAAAACCACAATAATAAAAGTATAACGAAGTATTCATGAAAAGAAACCATATGTACAATAAAGTTAAGAATAAAAGTGTATAGAGTAAGAGTTGCCAGTGGACCAAGGTGAAACAATATAATAATACCCAAAGAACAAATCTTCATTGTAACCCACAAACCAATTTCTTGATGTTAATAAGACTAAACCATTTAGAAATAGCATCAAAGAGTGTAAAGTGAACCAGTGCCAGTTTGTGTATTATAAAAAATAAACCTTATGTTTCATCCTTGGCATCCACCAACTGTGTAGATAATGAAAAATACAACTTTTTAGTGACTTATGATTTGTACAGAGTGGATGTAATACATGTAATAATATAGAGCTGTCAATCTGTTTGAAATGACATTTATGTAAATGATGAGTAAAAACAGAAGCAGACACAGGATTAAACACAAAGTGACAGGGTACAATTACCCTAAACCATATTAAAAACAGTTTAAAAACTGAGTAATTAAATTTAATATAAGAAATAGAATAACAATGTAGAAAATAAGGTTTTGTTTATTTGAAATAAGAATTTTAAAAATGTATTAGGGATAAGAACATTTAATAAGTTTAGAACCACTAACATCCTAATTGTAAAATATTTATTAGTTGTATTGGTGTAATGGTTGAATAGGATGTTAGCATGGAAAAAACATTCTTTGTAAATAATATTTCTGTTTTAGTATTAAGTTTTGATTATAAAAAAATGTCTAATCAGTTGAAGACAACCATTATTTAAAATTATTTCTTATCTGTTTATAGTATTGAAACAGATACTAATTGTTGTTATGTTTAATAGAAAAAAATGTTTAATTTATATTACCATGTTAAAAAGTCAGAGAGGGTATAACACAGTATGTATTGTTTATATAAAAATTTGTATGAAAAATTGTTAAGAATCTAGGCAAAATGATGAAAACTAAACATCATTAAAACTGAGAAACTAAGTACTTAAATACATTTAAACTGAAGGGATTTAGATAACATAAACCAGAAATGAAGCCATATAATTAGAAATATAACTTAGAAAGATTTTGTAAAATTATAGCCAGGATTATAAATAAAAATGGAAATGACAGAACTCAAAAATTTGGAGAGGGGAGTCATATATTCCAACATAATATTTTAAAACTTAACCAGTTCAAATAATTGCAAGAAACTAAGGGAATATAAACCTTTTATTACAATATGAGATTAATAATCATAAATATAACTTAAAAATGGCAGAATTTGCATAATGACAGGAAGCTAATTTTGAAAATTTACAAGATACAAAATGAAGATAAAATTACCAATTTTAGATAAAAAACATAATAAAACGGCATTATTCGATATCAAAATACGCCGAATGAACTGAAGGATAAAATTAAGTAACAACTAGCTAATAAATTTGAATAATAACCAAAGTTTAAGCAGTTATATAATGTAACTTTAATACATGCACAGGATGCAAAGTAAAATTCGAACAATGTAAGGAATAATATTGCTTTGGCTAAGATTTTAGTCGAAAGTGAAGGAAGTAGAGAGTTGATTATTGAATGTTGTACGGGACACTTGACTCGAGCAATTAAAACGATTTAACCTAGTTTCTAGTACCGTAATGGCTAATCAGTGTATGATACGAATTTGAAAATCGCGAGTGGCGACAAACAACATTTCACAACATCGACACAGTGACATAAACACTTACAAAAGACTAACTAACATTGTATAGCACGAAATGACAGTTAAATAACATTTTAAACACCATAAAACAGTATATAACATAACCATCATTAGTGCCTGATCGACAAAAAAGTGAACAGACTTATAAATACACCACTATTCAAAATACAACAGAGAAACTTAACAAGAGACACTACACCAACATCAGAAGGAAGATTTGCAGACACCAGGACGTGAATTCGGCAAGAAAATATCTTTATTGGAACGCCAAATCTACGAAGGAACGATTTACAACTTCGACGGCGGCCATTTGCTTTTCGTCACCGCTCAACTGAACAGCGCCTCCTAGTTTGTAAGCGACACGGTTCGCAACTTATTTCTTTATTTTAATCTTTTCAATTGAATACATGTACTTTAGTATTAAGAATTATTATTGTAACGTTATACTTTTTTAATCTTTGCCCGATTTCTCTGACTTTTCCAATGAATAGCTGTTAAAAGAACCTTATTGTATTTTATATAAAAACTTGTAACATGCGATACCCTGAGAGTCGATTTTAAAATCGACAAGAGTCTTTATAACCAATTGTCCAATAAATAATTTATACTTTTCATCTTAAAACAGTTCTTTCTTTTCTAAACATAGTAATTTAAACCTACTATAATTTAAATACATTTACTACGAGAATTTCACCACATCAGAAGGAAGATAACCTCCAAAACTGAAAGTAAACAAAGATCGATTGTATCTGGAGACAATCTTATAAGTGGTTGGAGTTCCTTAAAAAATACAGGAAAGCTTATAAAATTTTTTAAAAAAGTGAGAAACGTTTCGGAACTTCACGAACATCAATTAATTAATTGTTTTTAATTAATCAATAAAAATTTTTTTTTTAATTATAAAAATTTTTTTTAAACAAACAATTTTTATTTATTTCACAACCAACATATTTAAAATATTTTTATAACACTACACCACAACTTAAACGCTATTAACAGGTTTATTTACAAATTGGCGCCCAACGTGGGGCTTAAATTAAACTTAAACTAAAAGGAAGACGAGACCAGATTGAAGAATTTGTAACCACAGCATTTAGATAAGTTACAATATTCATCTCGTCAAATATTAAAAATTAAAAAACAACACATACATTGTACAAAATAATAAATAACACATATTAAAACAAAATAACAACGAAATAAAAGCAACACGCGGCCATAACGAACCTGCACAGGAACGCCCCCACGGTAAAACTGGAGGCAAGTAAAATGTTTAAATTGCAACAAATTTGATTCAGTCGTAAGTAAGAAGTCTCATGTGTCCTGGGAAAACAAGACCTGATTATTTTAAACAGATAATTTAATCCACCTGGCTACTAATCTAGAGGTCCCGGGTTCGATTCCTGGGCCCGCACCATAAAACAAGGTGTGTTTTTCAGCCCCTAGGTTGACTCAGCCTGTTGAAAATGAGTACCTGGGAATAATAATGGGCGGCTGACGCATAGTGCTGGCCACACTGCCTTCCTTGTATGCCGTATGGCTCGCATATGGCAGCCTGCCCTGCCTGACTCCTAAGCTGCTTTGAAGGTACACATGGGAACCATTATTATATTTATATAATTTAATTGCTTATTCCAGGCTGTTGTGTCAAACTTAGAAAGCACCTTGCAGATGATTGTAGACACATTGCATCGAATCTGCCAAGATTTCAGATTACAAATTTCTATATTGTAGACTTAGGTTATGGCTTTTCATGGAGCCGATATCACACATGTGTACAGTGTACTGTTCTGTAGCAGGTCAGCAATTTTTATTGTAAACAATGGCATAGTGAATAAGCTAACTCTAAAATCAAGGAGTAAAGAAACAAGGTGATGGCCCTCTGCAAACTATTCATGGGTCTGGGAATTGGACTTAGTGAAATCCAAGGCCAATTATATTCAAGTGGTCAAAATGCATTTCCTCATGTATGTGGCAGCGTATGTACTCTTTAAGGTCATAGAAGAAATGGATACATATAGCCGAAACTGAATATTATGAGTATACTTAATAAGATTGCCCAGTATCGGCTAAAATTGTTGGGACATCTTAACTGAATCGACGACTGCCACATCCCAAACAACTATTGAATTATAAGTTAAAGGGATGGAAAGATATGCCTGCTTGGGATCTAAACAGACCATGTTTTGTTTAATCCTTGTTGAAGATGATGATAATGATGATTTTAGTCACTTCAGAACTTAGCTACTCACCTATCTCTCTGGTTGAGATTAAAAGACAATTTGTTCTTCATCTTCTATTAGTAAACTTACTGTTTTGTTGAATTACTGTACTAATGTTAATACATTGTCTTGTTACAGTTTGTGTACAACTTGATGATATGCAGTAAGAAACACAATGACAAACCAATGCAGGAGTTTATTCTGGTGTCTCCAGCACCTGTAGACACAGCTGCCAAACTCTCAGCCATATACATTAGCATGTCAAATAAGGTATAGTTCCACTTCCCTTTGTTAATTGTTTTATTACTGTATATCAGTTAAAAATGCAACAAACAAGGATGAGCATTAAAAAATTTAAAAAGAAACAGTTTGAGTTAAAAGGGTGTTCACAATCTACACTCTTCAGATCATGCAAAAAAAGTATTTTAAAACTTTCATGGTGATAGATGTCAATTTAAAACTTCCAAGAATGCCGACACATGTCAATTGACATCCTGAAGTTTCAGTGTTTTTCCATGATTCCATTTGTATAAAGACATCCTTGCAGCTGTTTTGAAACAATGTCAGGCCTTCTAGTACCCAGATCATCCACTAGATCGCATATGCATTCACTTTTGTAGGTACAGTTGACTTAACACAGCGCATGGCAAACTTATGTGTAAAAATGTTGGACAAGCATTTGAAATACACAAAATACGAAAGTGACAAAGAAATGTTGTATATTTGTACGAAATATACAAAGAAATGTAGAGAGAATGGAGTTAAAGTGACATTGTTTAATCTATTTCTAACAAATGAAAATAAAATTGTGAGTTTCTAGTAGTAAAACGTGTTTTGGCCAATTTTTTTTCTTCCAAGAACATCACTTTTTTGAAAAGCAATTTCAGGGAGAATAACCAACACAATGCCATACAGTATACACCATTTTAAAGAAGACACTTAGATCTTAATAAAAATATAGGTAGGATGTATTTCTACCAAAAATGGCCTGGCATGGGCGAAGGACCACCGTGTTAAAGGCCCGGCGTCAAAGTGTTAAATCATTTATAAAGTGAGAAGGAGGGGTGTTTGCAGAAAATTTAAATTATGATCGTTAACAACTTTTGAATGGGTGTTTTTGTTTTTGTATATGTGTTCAGCATAATATTCAACATATGTTGTAATATGCAGAATGTATTATTAAAATGTTAGAAACAGTGTTAATGCAAAAAAAGGAACGTTAGAAACTGTACCATCAGAAATAGAAAACTGGAATTGACTGACAGATTTTAATGTAATACATATTTAATTGCAAACATTGATTCTTTGTATCATTGTAATAATTGTGTATCTTTGTAGCAAATTAGAAACACAGCTCATAAATAAACATACTAAAGACTGACAAAAAAATAAATTGTTGTGATATTCTGATGTGAAAGCAGTGTGGTTATACATATAGTAAAAGTATTCAAATTTTCTTGCATATGCATTTTAATACATATAAAATACATTTAATATCCAGTGTATACTTTGTAAAAGTAAAAATTATGACACATACCATGCACATATGTGTGCACATACCATTTTCTAAACAGTTGTATTTTCAAAGGTATATGCAGGCCAGATGTTATGACTACCTCAAATTTTTGGAACAAGTACATAAATTTTTCCTTTTTTTGTATAGAAAAAGGCCAAATGATTTCTTTTTTCATTAACCAATGAAAAATAAAGTTTGCATTATTAGAATATCATTTTTCCATTTTAAATTTCAGGAGAAGGAGAGAGCAAAAGACTTAATAGCCGCAGGGAAAATGTGTGAAAATATGGCGACAGACCTGCTGGCACTGGCCGCTGGTTCAGATTCAGCGGGCAGAATACTAACAGCAACTGACCGCAGGAATATGGAGTTTCTCGATGTGCTTATAGAGAATGAACAAAAAGAAGTTATAGCGCATACTGTTGTTCAAAGGTATCTACAGGTAAGAATTAACATATCCTCCCTCTCTCTCTCTCTCTCTCTCTCTCTCTCTCTCTCTCTCTCTCTCTCTCTCTCTCTCTCTCTCTCTCTCTCTCTCTCTCTCTCTCTCTCTTTTTCTCTCTCTTCAGTATACCCTCTTATACCCTAAGTTGACATGACAACATATGTATTTGGTTAAGACTGTGGCTAATTATTAATAAAAGTAAAAGTGATGTACCATACTACACTTTCGAATTATTGTGTTATTGTGTAGAAAGCCACCAAAAATTATCAAATTCGCTGTTTGTTTTCTTGAAGAAAAAAAAGCTGTTTCAAGTTTCACTATCACAAACAGCATCAGTATCACATAGTAGCTGAATAGGGATCAAATATTTCAGCTTAAAACAGTCAACATAAATCCATTTCCACTCCAACATGGTGACTTACCTTTTAATCTGGGTTCTTATTAATAGTCAGTACCAGTGGTGAAGCTAGTAGTTAACGAATGGGTAAGCAAAAATCTTACCTTAAATTTTTTTTAAGGAATCACTAAAAGGATGGTGGTTCAAATCAGACGCTGAGGTAGAGTTTGCTGTTAGCGAATGGTTCTGGAAACAGCCGTAAGAATTTTACTAGCAGGGAATCTACAGATTAGTACAAGAGTGGGACTCATGTCTTAATGTTAATGGAGACTTCTTTTAAAATTGTTGAATAAAAAATGCTTTACAGCTCTAAACGTGTTTCCATTAAACAATCCTTGTATAAGTCATACACAATAATACATCTGATTGAACTTCAAATTTTTAAACTTGATTAGTTTTTATATTATATGTTTAATGTTACAAACAATTCAAAAAACAATCTTGATCATCTGTTAGTTCAGCAGAATAACAGGCACACTTTTAATAACCGCATAAAATAAGCACACTTATAAACAACACAGTGCGCTTTAACTTAACTGTTTGCACCATAGAAGTGAGACATGCCTCAACGCTCTATGTGTACAGCACGGGACAATCCCCCTCCCCCGCACTTCCCATTCGCGCCAGCACATTGCTTACATACGATGTATACAAAAAACTCTGAGGCAAGTTCACGTTGCCTCATTCGCTTTATGCCGAATCTCACCTGTCACCATCTAGCGGTCGCTCAGTAAAGCACATTTCGGCTTAATAAATTCGACAGTCACAGTAACAATGTATAATCTTTACGTTACGTAGTTCATACGTATTTATAATTTTTATTCTACAGAATTTTTAGGGTAGGCATTGCCTCAATTGCCTCCATGTAACTTTGCCACTGGTCAATACACAAATTCGAGTATTGAGTTTTGGTGTAATAACAAGTGTAGTATATTAATTACAGCTTTAAACAAAGTAAGTTTGACACTGTTAAACTAAATATGTGTTTTCCTATGCTTATAAATCAAAACAGCTTTTAATAAAATTTAAGACTAAGTGTCTTTTATTTATAACAATTAAAATCTGTTGGTCACACCAGGTCATCGTGGGTACAGTGGAAACAGAATAACTGACACCAATGGAGTCAATAATTACAAACTCTAATTATTCACAAATGGCAGTCACAAATCAACAAAGCACTCTTACACAATAATTCAAGTTAAATTTTTTCAACACAATAATAATGTCATCTTATTACAGTGGCGCCTGGTGGTTGAATAATTTGGGGGTTGCAGTTGGGTTGGATGGTATAAAATTGTTTTATTATCTGAACAGAAAATGTCCAAGTCTCCTCCCCTCCAACCAATACGTAAGGAAAACAAAATAATTCAATTTTAGTGTTACCCACATAACCATGAATATTTATTGTATAAATCTTTTTTAAATTTATGATTACCTGATTTTACATTTTGATTAAATTTGAAAGATCTGGTGTAGCCTACCTACTCTTGTAATTTAATTTTTTTTTTTACTTCCATATTCCTTAAGGAAATGGAAGTATGGTGATGGCAAAAAAAATCGTGTTCGAGATTATTGCAGATTCTGATTGTACTACACTCAAAACATGAAAAAAGTCGTTTTTCGAAAAGTGTCTGTGTGTCTTCTGTAGTTTCTTTTCTATGGCAAACGATAACTGCCGCAAATTCAAACAGAATCAAATAATTTTTTACATACAGCTCTGATTTGTAGAGTACTCACGACCTATTGTTTTTGGTGAAGATCGGTTGAGGGAAAGGGGTAGTTTACCTGCAACGGTTTTTTTTATCAAGGGTAATTTTTTTTTTTGGCAAACGATAACAGCCGCAAATTCAAACAGAATCAAATAATGTTTCACATACAGCCCTGAATTATAGAGTTCTCAAGACCTATTGATTTTGGTGAAGATCGGTTAAGGTAAAGGGGTAGTTTACCTGCAACATTTTATGTTTTAACAAGGGTATTTTCTATGGCAAACGATAACAGCCGGAAATTCAAACAGAATCAAAAGATTATTTGCATACAGCCCTAAATTGTAGAGTTCTCAAGATCTATTGTTTTTGGTGAAGATCGGTTAAGGGGAAGGGGTAGTTTACCTGCAACATTTTTTTATCAAGGGTAATTTTCTATGGCAAATGATAACAGCCGCAAATTCAAACAGAATCAAATAATTTTTTGCATACTTCCCTGAATTGTAGAGATCTCAAGGACTTTCGATTTTGGTGAAGATCGGTTAAGGGGAAGGGGTAGTTTACCTGCAACCTTTTACGTTTTAACAACAGTAAAGTACTTGAAAATACATTTAAACTTTTTGAAACAATGGTAATTGTTAAAAATAAAATAATTTTGTTGCCAGGCAATAAAATTATAATTTTTTCATTTTAATGTAAATCATGTATGAGTTAATATACATGTATAAAATAATATATCGTTCGTGGCAGGCAAGCATATCTCAGTTATGTAATGTTTACGTTTCCATTTTATTATTATGACTACCGCAATAAGGCAGGTAAGACACACACACACACACACATACACACACACACACACACATACACACACACACAAAATTCGCGTTATTTTTGGCCTCACTCATGTTTATTTTCTTACATTTGCACACTTTTTAAATTGTAAGTGCCGAAACCCATACCAACATAACGCGTGCAAGCCAAAAAACTGTCCAGCATGGATAGCGATTTGCTTCCTGTGGATCACTGGGCAGTGTAACTGCATGTGTTTACAGAGGAACGATTCGTAGACAGACTTTTCGTCTTTAGGGAATGAACCCTCTGCAAGATGCTGAGGGTCCATGAGTGACTTCGGAGCGCTCCTTCTTTTTCGTGTGTTTGTTCTGTGAAACGTACACTGTAGATTCACAGATTTATTCTAAGCAACGCTCAATAGGAAATGTTGAAAATTTTTGTCCACGGTGTACCCTCATACACACTAAACCTGCTCTGATGTTTTAATTACGGACATCATAATATTAAAAGTTTGGAAACTTGAGCACTACTTAATGGAGATCAATCATTAACTTATACAAGCCTTGGATTTCGTTGTCCATGACGTGTCCGTTACTTAACTAAATATCACTATAGTATTGACGACTCGGAACACTAAGTTTTTTATAAGTAAAAACGTAAAGTTTTACCTTACAGCCTAAACCGGCTTTCACCTATATAAGGCTTCATCAGAGGCTGTCGTAGGTAGCGCTGTTCGTCTTGTTGTTGGCGACGAGATAGTTTTTCGAAAGATCAAAGCTGTGTGTGTGTGGTGAGATGTGTTCGAATAATGCGTGCGATTTGAATTGTGTCTGTTCGTTTAGGATGTCGTTTTTATTTGTTTTTGTGTGTTTGTATATTTCTAATTGCTCTAGAGTGTCTAGTTTTCGGCCTTTTGTGTGTACGTGTAGTATGTTCATGTTATTGTCGATGTTTTTATATGTGTGGTTTGCTTCAATGAGGTGGTTTGCGAAGGTAGATTCTGTAGTGGTGTGGAGTGCTTTTGTGTGTTCAATGTATCTCTGTTTGAAGCTACGTCCTGTCTGGCCTATGTAGAATTTATTGCAATTTGAACAATTTAGCTTATATACACCGGGTAGATCGAATTTGTTTTGTGCTTTGGGCATGTGTTTTGATAGTGTGTGTTCTGTTTTGTTAGTAGTTTTGTAAGCGATTTTGTATCCTGCTTTTTTGAATTTGTGGGCAATTTTTTCTGTTTGTTTGTTGATCTATGTTAGTGTTATGAATTTGTTGTTTTCTGTCTTTGTCTGTTGTTTGTTTTGTGTTTTGTGTAGGAGTTTACTGACTATTGTTCTGTCATAACCATTAGATTCTGCTAGATATTTTATCGTGTTTAGTTCGTCTTTGTAGTCTATTTCATCTAAGGGGATGTTGTTAAGTCTATGTATCATGGTTCTAAAAGCAGCTAGTTTGTGTTGTATTGGGTGATTGGAGGTGTTGTGTATTAGTGTGTCAGTTGTAGTTGGTTTTCTGTATATACTGAATTTGTGCCTGTGTTCTAGTTTTGTGATGGAGAGGTCTAAGAAGTTTATGGTATTGTTGTGTTCGTATTCGGCAGTGAAGGTTATGTTTTTATGTATTTTGTTTATGTGCGTTAGTAACTGTTCACATTGTCTTTTGTTTCCCCTGTATAGTATTAGAATGTCATCAATGTATCTGTGCCAATATAGTATTTTATGTGAGTGTCTGTCATTGTTTGTGAGTATTTTTGTTTTTTCTAAGTGTTGGAGGAAGACTTCTGCTAGAATGCTGGATATGGGGGAGCCCATGGGTAGGCCATTGTTCTGTGTGTAGTATTTATTGTTATAAGTAAAGTAGTTTTGTTTTGCGATAATGTTCAGAGTTTCTGTTATTTCATTGATAAGTTCGTTTGGTGTGTTGTTCTGTTTGAGTTTGTTTTGTAGGATGGTGATTGTTTCAGAGATGGGGATGTTTGTGTACAGGTTTTTAATGTCAAAGGAGGCTAATGTGGCGTTATGGGGGATGTGTATGTTTTTATTTTTGTTACTAGGTCAGTGTTGTTTTTTACTGCAATGTTGTTGTCTATTTGTGTGTGTTGTCTAATAATTTTGTCTAGATATTTTGCCAGTTTGTGTGCAGGGGCATTACGGTAGTTGATAATGGGGCGGATCGGAATGTCTTCTTTATGGATTCTTCTAAATAATACTCCAAGCGCTTCCCAAAATCCATAAAGAAGACATTGTGCTGGTAGAGTAGTCAAGTAAATGTCTAGAAGGGGTACAGACAATTTATAAGAATCCAGAATGCTGCCGTGCAGAATGTTCTCTAAGCGGCTGGAACAGTCTTGCACACTGTGTGACCAGAATCACGTACAAACTCAGCGATCTGGTACTACTTATTTCATCAGTGTAACAATATTGTTAATGAACCAGTTGTAAAGAAAAAATGGAATTATTCCCTCAGAAAACGTCTCACAACAAGCAACTGATTGAAATTCTCATTGCAGAGAACAGCCAATGATCACATGGAAAAGAACATTCTTCAAGTAGACAAATGTGCTAGGAAAATCCTGGAGAGAAATAGTACAATGACTAACAAACAGGTAAGACCACTAATGTAGTCCCAATGTTGCGCAATGGAGTGATGGACAAAGAGGGTTGGGATTATAGAAGAAGAAGAAGAAGAAGAAGAAGAAGAAGAAGAAGAAGACGGAGTAGGCACTTTGCCTGTTCGTCTTCACAGAGTATCTCTCCATTCTACTGTAAAGAATTCAAGTAATTAATTACTCTGGAAGAGTTACCAGCTCTTCACAGAGGGTGGCATGACAGGACTGCTGTCTTATGGGTTCAGTTTAGCCATGCCAATAAGCGTACTAACTCGACATGAGGGGTTGCTCCATCCGCTCATCTCTGACCGTTAGAGTCTTCACCCTTGTTACCCCGGGCATGGGCCTCCATACCATACCTGGAAGTTGGGAATGAGATATCATTACAGATCTTTAATACAAAGGTTTCTCCTTCCCTCCTGATCCTATGCCATTGTCTTAATGATGGGCCATCTGCCTTTAGGGTCAATTTCTTACCTCAAGGGCAAGAGAGTGCCCTAACCTCTACCTGCAATGACAAGTAGAGGAGGGACATCTTATACCGGCTGTCACTTGGTCTCCAGAGCAGCGTTAGCCGCCTGTAGGTGTTGCCCATCCCACACCCTGAGGAGGTGTAGTTGGATATTTCCCTTCTTCGAGGAATGAGACCATATGGCGTTACTCATCCTCTCCAGTACTTTGGGGGACAAAGAAGTTGACTTATAGAATTAAACAGTTGCAGTAGTTCAGAGTCATAAACATTATCATCATCATCATTGTTGGCTCGACAACCTTTGTGGATTCTAATTTCAAGAGTACTGATGTCCTGACTCTTCTAATCCTAGCACATTCTCATCTAATTGAAACATCTAGAAACATCAAAAGAATAATTGAATGAAAACTTTTGCAAGCCAGAAGGAGAGGAAGACAAAAAGAGGTAGGTGGTCGATGTAAGACAACTTGACAAATGTGAATTCATTATTGGTGAAGAAAGTGGTTGTCTGCAGTACATAAGGCCAAGATGTGCTGGAGGTATGGCACTGGAGATAGAAGGAGATAGATTATTTGTAGAAAAAAAAGAAAAACTCGGAAACCTTTCAGAAACTCAAAGATCACATTTATACCTTTCAGTAGTTACTAATGTTTTGGTACAATGATGATATTATTACATATTATTAAACATCTTTTTTAATACAATAATTATTAACATTTAATGAGTGTTAAAAAAGTTGTGTTGGCAAATATTATTTTCAACATAATTTATATATTAGTTGCAACATTATTATCTATCACTAGGATGTAACTTAGACAACACTGTGCAAAAGTACTAATGTATAAACTGTTGAAGCCTAAAGTGTGTAATGTAATATTTTCTTTGTAGTATAATATATTTTACTCAAGGATAGTGGAAAATAGATTTGGCAGACTAAAATACTATATTCTGTGTTACAGGAATTGTGGCAGGGAAGTTTAAATTGGGCAACTTGGAAAACTATGCTGCTGTTCTTTTTGTTTATTTTGTGTCCACCAGTTTGGATATATTTTACACTTTCCCTCGGACACAAGTATTACAAAATACCAATCATAAAATTCATGTCATATCTAACATCACATGTTTACTTAATGATTCTTCTCATGCTGGTTGGTATTACACCAATTTACCTTGTTGTAAGATCTACGCTTATTCCTTACTGGTACGAGTGGGCACTTTTAGTGTGGCTTTCGGGCCTTTTATTGTCAGAATTAACAAACCCAAGTGACAAAAGTGGTTTGGGATGGATAAAACTAACAGTGTTACTTTTCGGCATATTCGGTGTTGCGACCCATCTCCTTGGCTACATCATCGACAGACCTTACTGGCCAACGTTAATGTACCTTAGAAATCAGCTGTTTGCTGTATCATTTCTTTTAGCTTGTGTTCAAATTTTAGATTTCTTATCTTTTCACTATCTGTTTGGCCCGTGGGCTATAATTATCGGCAATTTAATGAAGGATCTGGCCAGGTTTCTTGCCGTGTTGGGCATCTTTGTATTTGGATTTTCAATGCACATAGTGGCCCTCAACCAACCTTTCAAAAATCAAACACCAGAAGAAATCAAAGCCGGACTGCCAAATCATAAATTCAAAGGAATATTTGCAGAAGGTAAGCATAACATCATTATATTTTTGTTTGATTTAACTGTACTAGAAATTTTTTTCTATTTTATATTCTTTTTGAATAAATTATTATTAGACACTATTAAAAAATTCTTGTATATGTCCTGTAGATTCTGTATAATTCTGTAGTTTTTTCATTGTACTTTACACATTTTTTTCCATTGTATTTATGCTTATTATAAAAAGTAAACATTTTAAAAGTAAAAAATTGATTCACAATAAAAATTTAAAAATTTAGTTTCAACTGCTGGTATTCTAAGAATAAAATTAATTACAGTCACGTAAGGTTTAATGTTAAACTTTAAAGCATTACTGAAATGTCTACATACAGTTTGATAGAAGAGAGAGAGAGAGAGAGAGAGAGAGAGAGAGAGAGTTTTTAGTTTTGTTGGTTTCCTGGTGTGTCCTTGTAATCCCCATCAGTTCTTTTCTGTTGTATTACAACTAATCATTCAGTTATGATAGAAGCCTCCAATTTCTGACTTTCTGAAAGCAAAAACAAGTAAACCAAAGAAGAGTTGAAAACATTCAATGCAATACAAGGATACAATAGAAATATAAAATTTGCTTATAATATATTATAACCATGACAAACAACGTTTATTTATAGAAGGCATCCAGTCTTCAATTTAACTGTGTGCAAGCAGACATAACAGTATATTTATCGTGTTGGTAATACATAATTCACTTCACCAGTACCGAGTCTCTGGCAGCCATAAAATTTAAAAACCATGCTTTTTGTTTGTTGTTGTTTTCAAAACATTTTCTGATTGGGGAAATCAGTATTTCTGATCTTTTATTTTGAAGAAAAAGGGGTAGTTCAAAAGATTATTTTTTTTATTTGTACACTGGGCAAAAACAACAAATTCTGAAAAATGAACAAAAGACATTTTAAATGTCTATTCTAATATCTTGGATACTTTATTTTTGTAAACAGCCATTTTTCTTTTCTGAAAAAGACATGAATTTTTCTATCACTAGCTACAACAAACGTACATAATATATCTCTTTCTGTAGGCATTAATTTTCTGTTTTCTTTTGTTCATTTTTCTTTAAAATATTTTAAAAGTCAATATTCCTTATCTAACCTTTCTTATTATTTCACTTTTTTTCTATGTAAGTACTAATTTTTTTTTAAAATCGAGATGAAAATTTGTATAACTAAGCCTAACCACCATGTGTAACTTTTCCCCTTTCCTACACGTTTCTTTTTGGGGAGCAAGAAAAAAAGGATTAGTATGAAAATTTATGGTTAATGTCAGTACACATCAAATCTTAATAATTAATCAAATCTGTAAAACTGTAATCGGTTAACAACACATTTTGAACAGTTAACCCGGTTTAAGTCTGTAGTACAATGAAATGGAATGGAATTACAGTAGAACCTCTGTTAACCAAAACAAAGGGGAGAAGGTGGTTCGGATAACCAACATTTTGGTCACTTTTTAAAGTATGAGATAAAGTAACTGAAGGCAATATACAATATTATCAAAAGATTTTTAATAAAAATCAGACTATTTACATAAAGGCATTTTGTAACACTAGTTTTATGATTTTTTTTAAATCTTCTATTTCCCTTTGCTTTTTCTTTTTACATTGCTTTCTTGGAGCAATATCTCACCATGGCTTCATCAGCAGAATATCAGGAGGCTTTGATTCTTCAGATTGTTGAACAAACCGTAACGCAATCTGAAAATATGAATAAAACTCCGTGAGAAAAACTCGTATTTCATATATCCCAATTTAATACCCTAACCCAAAATAAAAACTCTTACCTCTAAGCATTGAAGATTCCATCAGCGGTGTCGTGGCTGCTTCTCTCTGCTATCATCGTCTTTGTTGTGAACCAAAAAAACACAGCCTCATTTACTTTCTCGTTTTGACACGTCTTCATTGTTTTCTTGTTTGGCATCTTCGCAGCATGCTCTTCAAACTTATTTTTCATATTGACCCAATCAGAACCAGTAGAAACACCAACACCAAAATCGGGTGCCACAGTTTTTAATTCTTTTAATTGCTTCAAATTTTTCTTCAATCATTATCATGACCCGTTTCTGCTCTCCTAACATGACGCACAAGTTATTACATGTTTATTGTGTTAGTTTTTGTGTTTTAGCCGGAAAACAAATTTTCATTGTAAAAATCAGGATTTTTGTTGTTGGTAGTTTTGGTTAAATGGTATTTCAGTTAAAAGTGTTTTGGTTAATGGAGGTTCTACTCTACTAAAATCACTGTATTTGTAAATTCTGTGATGCCAGAGATTGTATTAGGGCATTGAATGGTGTGTGTGTGTGTGTGTGTGTGTGTGTGTGTGTGTGTGTGTGTGTGTGTGTGTGTGTGTGTGTGTGTGTGTGTGTGTGTGTGTGTGTGTGTGTGTGTGTGTGTGTGTGTGTGTGTGTGTGTGTGTGTGTGTGTGTGTGTGTGTGTGTGTGTGTGTGTGTGTGTGTGTGTGTGTGTGTGTGTGTGTGTGTGTGTGTGTGTGTGTGTGTGTGTGCTTTCGCTTATGAGATCCAGTAGCAGTACTTACAGCTGCCACTATTTAAGTAGTTAAAAACCATCATCTGGAATGGCCTTACTTTTCCATAATAATTTAATGTTTAGAAGGAAAAGTGATGCAGTTTTCGAAATTATTGTACACAAGTTCTCAGCTTATTTATGAAAACTCAGTTTGTATGTTCACGTTTGTGCATATTTATTTATACAAAATATAATTTATATTTATAAAGTATAAAAAGTGTAATTTTTCAAAAAAGCACAAAAAAGTTTATTGTGAATCAATGACTAAACTGTAAATAGTTTTGTATTATCCATGTATATATAGTACATAGTATACATCTTTTGTATGTTGAATACTATTTTGCATGCTATTAAAAAATATTCTACAAGTCTTTGTATGGTTAAAAAAAATTCAGTTTAAAAGTTCTTTTATTTTATTTTATTGGGTTGTCATATCTTGTTTTATTTGTGTTTTATGTCAAACAAACAAATCCTATGACATTTAAAATAAGAGTGCTCTCTGAACATCTGGTACATTGTCACAGTTTTATTTTCACTAATAATTTGTAAAACAAAAACAAACATACAATATTACCAACTTTATAAAAACAAATTTTTTGTAATATACCCTCTGTGTAGTAACATAACTTACACACATACACATGTTTGTTAATTTATATTTATGGCATCATCATTAGTGAAATGTATTATTGGTCGTGAATCTTCATCTGATATTGTCTGTGAACGCTTTGGATGTACAAACACATATACACCCATATGCATGTACATTGTTCTGAACACACAATGTGTTCAAAGTTCCATCTAGTTCATCCCTCCTCCTTGTGTCTTTCTTGTCCTCCTGCATCATTGTCCTTTAGAATTGTAGACTACTATTCTTGAGGACAGGTTTTCCACCAACTTAACTTATAACACTTCTTCCACCTTCTTTCTTTTCTTAATTTCCTTACAACTAACACAGTAATTTCTTTAAACTCTGTAGCTTCTTCATAGTATTCAGCCTTATATATTATCATTATCCAACAACCATGATATTATCATGATCATTATCCAAGTACCATAATATTGTTTAGTTTTCTTTTAATATTTCTAATAATGTGCCTTTCTTTAGGGATCAGACTCAGCTGTTAAATACAGTTTCTGGTTTACGCCAGTTAGAGAATTTTGATTCTTCCTTCTGTCGTTCAACTTTTAATACCTAACCCCGTATGTAATGTATTTTGCTATGATCTCACAGTCTTCATATATTTTAAATTTTGTACTTTTTCTCACATTGTTTCTAGACTTTTCACTTATTGAAAATCATATGCCAAAATCCAACCAGAACACACTCCCAGTAATTAGTTCATTTATAAATATAATAACTATAAAAAACATTCTTTTCTGTTGCAAGTATTAAATAACAATGATAGATATAAGTTATATAAGAACTCTGGCTATTTTTGCTAAAATGTAGGACAAGGTCTTGTTCAATATAGGGCTTTCTGTACCACCAAAGTAGTCCAGGAGTTAGACAGTCAGCCATTCACATACAAGGAAGGTAATACGGCCAGCACTATTATTATCATGCCCCCATTATTATTAACAGCCCCCATTATTATATCATAATATTATTCCAGGCACTTATTTCCATAGGCTGAGTCAATCTGGGGGCTCAAAACACACCTTGATTTTATGGCGTGCCTACGAATCGAACCCATGGCATCCAGATCTAAATGGCCAGGTCCCATGCCAACTGGTGTACTAAACCTCCTTGTTCAATTTATATCTGATGTTATAATTTATTTTAATTCTGGCAAAAAGTATTGTAATTATTTTTATTATTATTATATTATAACTACAAGGATCTCAAGACTTATAATTAACGTCATAACCAAACAAAATGAGCCAACAAAACAAGTGACTTTAAAAATATAATAATTTTTTATTACTTATCTGTTAAACAAAATTACATTAAATTACACACACACACACACACACACACACACACACACATTACAGTAAATTGTACTTCTAAAAGAATAATGTACTTACCAATAACAAAATTGTTTATGTACGAAAGTTGTAATAATCTGTGACTTGGTAAAAATGCATTCTATTATTTTTTTCCTATCAACATAAGTATGAAACAGAATTATTAAATTTCTTATTTTCATATTTTTTACATGTAGTGTATGTTTTCATGATTTATTTCTTATTTTTATTGTTTTCATTAGTGTTTCTTTATATTATTATTTTTTTTATTTATTTTTTTTATCAACAGGTACACATGTAGTAAGGCATTAATTATGTATATGCTCTTGGAATACAACTAATATTAAACATATTACATACTAACAACTGAACAATTCTCATTTTTAACTCTCATTCTTACGAATTGTTTCACCTGAATTGTTTCAAAACTGCTGATGTGTCTGCAGTGTAGAGGCATGCTTTTCTTAATTATTAATCAATTATTCATATATTTACCTGTCTGTACTTATTTTGTATAAATTATTACACTTGTAAATATAAAGTTTACAACCCCTTTTTGCCAGTGGCGGCTTATTTTGGGACAATAATTTGGGTCACAAAATATTGTTAACAAAGAAAATATGGTTTAAAATTGTCTGAATTAAATTTTGTTGTTTTTGTTGTTTTTTGTCTTCAGCACAAATGATTACAATTTATAAAAAGTGCACAGGTATTCATATCTTTTCTTTTCTACAGTACCTTCTTCATTACAATTTTCAGTGGTTTATATATAAAAAAAAAACATTGTATAAATATTTCAGTAATAATGTTTGAACCATAAGGAAATAAATGGTCATGGGTTCAGTTCCAACAACTACGTATATTTACTTATCTAAATTGTTATTCTTTACTTCTTACATGTGAAGATGGAATTGATATAAATATTCTGTTTTAATGTTCTGGCACGTGACAGATGGCCATTTCCATGTTTCATTGTCAAAATACTTTAGAATAATAAATTTCCACCCTCAATTTAAAATTCTAATCACATGTCTCATTGCATAGCCACTACATGTATGGTGAAAGCATCCAGCCCTGATATTTTCAACCCTGCTGAATTTTGCAACACTGCTTTATAGTGTCTTGTTATTATTTATGTCTGTTTTACTTTAGTGTTTTTGAAAATTGCAGCCACTTCACATATTTATGGTGTATCTATCTGGACCTAAATTCCTCAGCTTCATACCTGAATTATTATTTTTAATTTACATAATAATGGCCCCCATGGGTACCACCGAAGCAACTTAGTAGTCAGGCAGGGTAGTCTGCTTTATGTGAGCCATATGGCATACAAGGAAGGCAGTGTGGCCAGCACTATGCTTCAGCCGCCCAGTATTATCCCCAGGATGTTATTCCATGTACTCATTTTCAACAGGCTGAGTCGACCTGGGGGCTGAAAAACGCACCTTGATTTTATGGTGCGGGCCTGGGAATCGAACCCGGGACCTCTAGATTAGTAGCCAGGTGCCTTATTTTTAATTTATTTCTCCTAAAATCAAGCAAGTTCCTTTGAGTATTACAAGAACTACACTTTGGAACACATATGGCTGGAAAAAGTGAAAGTGCATTGCACAAAGAGAGACAGAGTTGATTCACTGTGCTGGATGCTGGAACATACTCCACCCTGAGGTGGTTTCTGATTCCACCCTAAGCCCAGTGAGCAAAATGATTGACATATTGTGAAATATCATGCATGATATTGAAAATTACATAAAAAATCATGCATACTTTCCCGTGCCTGTGTGCAGCTGACAAGTCTCGCCTTCATATGTGCTCCCGAGTATAGTGACAATTAAAATAGACTTGAACAATTGTAGATTCTTGCACAGAGTGATTCTCTTTTTTTGTGATAGTAAAAACCTTTAGTATAAAATCCTTTGGTGTACAGGGACGTGGGGGGAGGAGGAGAGATAAGACCTCTGCTTGATCCCCTGCTATAATTCTTACCTTCTGTGCAAGGAGGTACTATCACAGGTACATAGTTAACCCTCAGAATGCTGAGTAGATATGTAGAGATTTTCCCATTTATGAAGCAAGAGCGTTGTCCACTACAGTACAGAAGTTTTCTGTTTGTCATAATATCTGTAGTCATACAATAATTTATATAAACAAGTTAAGAAATTGAAAGAAGTTAAAAAAGAACTGGTGGTACATAAAAAATCGCTTATAGGGGAGTAAACTGATTCACACGTAACAAAAGAGCCAAAATGAAAAAGCACTAGCCACGAAGGGGAAAAAAGTGAAAGTCTCCATTCTCGCACTAGCAAACAAGCTACAGCCCCTTCTCTTACTCACAACAGTCCGTCTGACCATTCTTTCTCATATGCCACGCCTGCTAAGCCCTAGCGACCATGCACAACTTTGTCACACCTATACTTTCCTGCGTGTTTTACCCCATCTGAGTACACTGTACATGTTTGAATCAGTGCTGGTTTTAACGTGTGCACACTACGGTTGTGTGCATCGACTATTGACGTATGTGAGTGTTATGCATCTTTCATCAGTTATTTATTAAATAAGATTTCATTAGCTTTTTGTAAAAAATTGAATTATTATACTGCACATATCACATTCTACTTTTGAACTAAATATTGCATTAAATCATATGCTATACTGAAAAAAATTATTTGTTACATGTTGCTTGTGTGTGTGTGTGTGTGTGTGTGTGTGTGTGTGTGTGTGTGTGTGTGTGTGTGTGTGTGTGTGTGCACTCAGCATATATATCTAGAATTTGGCCGGGGGGGTCTGCTTCATACAGAAGAAAAAATTATTTTAAGACTAATCAACAATACTATCTTTAAAGTAGCTGAAATCAGTCCCATTAAAGTAAACGGTAATAACACGATGGAAATACACATTATTGAAACATTGCTTACAAGATACTTAAGCCTATTAAGTGAATTGATTTCCTATATGTCATATTTCAAACATATACGCTAATGCTATATAATAAACCTGTTTATATAGCTTAAAAAAGAGTTACTACTACAGTGGAACTTGGTTATAACGTCATTGAAGGGACCAAAAAAATAATGACGTTATGTCCGAGTGACGTTATAAAAGAGTCATTATAAAAGACCCTTTTTAATCACTAGTAAGGAAGGAGAAATAAAAAAAAAGATCTTTGCATTATTAACATTATTCGTGATATTTATTCTAAAGTTTACAAACTGCATTTCATTTATACAAACAGCATGAAGAATATTTTAAAAGATCAAAAAGAAAGTACATGTAACTTACATTTAGGCTTACTGTCAAAAGTAATCCGTAATTTTCTTTTGAACGCTCCTTTCTGAAAAATAAATTCTTTCTTTTGTGCTGTGGAGATGCTGCGCTTCATTGAACGTGTTGTCAGACGTCTCTCTAAAGCAGTAAAATCGTGAAAGAGTTTCGGCGGCTCTCATTGCTTCCTGTACTGTCGGACAAACGATGTCGGCATCCTCCTCTTGCTCAGCATCTTCTTCAACACTATCTTCTGCTTTTATGTTTTTTACTTCTGCGATAATTTCTGCGTCACTCAACACTTGGAATGTTTCTACTTGGTCATCCACTGATGCATAGGAATCAAGTTCATTTCCAAATTCATTTACGTCGAATTTCTTAATCCACTCCGAGAGCGGCAAGTCGTTGTCTTCGTCATCATCGGGTAAATTTTCATGTACGAGTTGTGCTTTACTAAAGCATTTTGCTATCGTCTTCTGTTTTGCTTATCGCTTGGATACAATGTATGTCTGTAGCCATGGGCGTAGCGCGCGCACATATATACGTTTATATGAAATTTAGAGTAAAATATCTGAGAAATTTTTGACGCTATAACAGAGTAGTACAATATTTAGTGACGTTAAAACCGGGAATTGTTATAATGTTAAAGATATCAGTTTGACCGGACTTATGACAAAATAACGCTAAACCCGAGTTGACGTAACAGCCGAGGCCGTAATAACCAAGTTCCACTGTATATTAATATGCACAGCTGAAAATAATAAAACAGCCTAAAAATTAAGAGATCAACAAAATTGGTCAACTTTTTCAATGGCCTGGGGGGTCTGCTCCTGTTCAACCTGAGCCCCCCCATAAATACGCCCCTGTATATACTGAAAATAATATGATGTGTGATATGATTCTATTTATGTTCATTGTAAATATCAAGTTCTTATATAAAATACACATAAACACCACTATGCTACTGTTTCATGTAATTATCCATTTTCTCTTATTTGAATCTTAATTCTTTATAGCAAAAATCTCTCTTACTCCAAATACATACAAGCAACCTGTTTTACACATTGAATCAGTTCACGGCCCACTCGACACTGAAGTTCTCACTTCAGGCGTGTGTCCCACAACACACTCATTTCTTACTTTTATTCCATCTTTTCCAGTATTCCTTGTTCTTACCCCTCCAAGAAATCTGTCATTTAAAGACATCTTTCTTTCTTTTATACTCTCTGCTCTTTCCCACTATAGACATCATTGCCGGCAACACCTATGGGCATCATAATACCTATGTAATCACATACAGACAATGTCTTCTATACTTATGAATATAAAATTTGACAGAATTCTTTTCTTAAAGTAGCATTTACACTAAGGAAGTTATGCTCAAACATGACCATAAGATTAAATCACTACCAGATATTTTTGTTACAACGCTTGTTTAACCAACATCATAAGTTTGCCAGTCTTGGCTGAGACAAATTATACCGACACATGATTTGTAGGCCCAACACGGAGTTTTTATTAATACCAATAGTCGAAGCTTGTTTGCAAGACTTAAGAGTATGATTAAGTCTGGCTTTTGTTTAACATCTTGCTGATCCATCTTGCTGAGCTTTTGTTAATTTACTGCAGTTCATGTTTTATTTTAAGTGTTCATTGTGTAAATGAGAAATTCTACAAAGCATGTTTATTCTAAGAAATATCTATAAAATATGCACTGGTTTTGAGTAAGGGTCCAACAGGGAAACGTGATGGTTTTTAAATTAATACTGTGCAAGTGAAATTTACATATTAACAAATTTCATTGTGTAAATGTATAGAATGATATGTACCATTTATAAACGTGTAAGTAACACCTAAATAATTGTTCATTTAGTCGTGAAAATAACACATCCAAATGCTTCCCATTTTTGCACACATTCTTCTAGCCTATGCTGCAAGTTATTCATTGTGCGTCACAACAAGTCTTGAGTTATTTCCACAATTTCCTTATGAATAGTAGCTTTGAGATCATCCAGTGTGCAAAGTGTATTTACAAACTTTGTATTGACTTACGCTTTCATGTATCATTAAAGGAAATAATAGCAGACAGACAAATGAGGTGATCAAGTAGGCTACAGCGTGTCTCCCCGCTGTAAAATGCCATGGTCGGGCAACATTTTTTAATAACCTCCATAGGAGCTCTTGTTGTATGTGTGGTCACTCCAACATGTTGGAACCGTACATGTTTTGTATTAATGATACATGGAACCTGTTATGACAAAAAGAAATTACACAACATGAACACATAGCAAACAGAATTCACTGTTACTGCATATCCAACCTCTTCAAAAAAAAAAAAATATGAGCCCATCACACCAACATTGTTTCAATAACCCCGTAGGAGATCTTGTTGTATGGGTGGTCGCTCCAACATGTTGGAACTGTACATGTTTTGTGTTAATGTCCCGCCTGTTATGACAAAAAAGAAATTACACAACACGAACACATAGCAAACAGAATTCACTGTTACTGCATATCCATCCTCTTCAAAAAAAATATGAGCCCATCACACCAACATTGTTTCAATAACCCCGTAGGAGATCTTGTTGTATGGGTGGTCACTCCAACATGTTGGAAATGTACACGTTTTTTATTAATGCCCCGCCTGTTATGACAAAAAGAAATTACACAACACGAACACATAGCAAACAAAATTCACTGTTACTGCATATCCATCCTCTTCAAAAAAATATGAGCCCATCACACCAACATTGTTTCAATAACCCTGTAGGAGATCTTGTTGTATGGGTGGTCGCTCCAACATGTTGGAACTGTACATGTTTTTTATTAATGCCCCACCTGTTATGACAAAAAGAAATTACACAACATGAACACATAGCAAACAGAATTCACTGTTACTGCATATCCATCCTCTTCAAAAAAATATGAGCCCATCACACCAAAGTTGCCACACTGTTACACCCAGTCTTATAAAAGTGTTGAACAGTTTTAATTTTCAATTTGTACTTTAGACATTTTAACAAATTAATAGTGGCATGTTAACAGTGAAACACCCATTTCCTTTAGGATTCTTGTTTTAATTTTTGTGTTTATGGAATTATTTGTATTAAGAATAGAACCTAAGTGGCATTTTTAATGTAATTCAAAATTCATCTATTTCAAAACAGTTTCTGTTTATATTATCTGCTCTACTACTGCCATACATCTGTCACAACCAGATGTAGTATGTAATTGACAATATGTTGTATGCAAAGGGATTTATCCTCCTCCCTTCCCCCTCTCACTCTCTTTCTCCCCCCCCCCAGTTAACCTGCAGAGATCAGTTTCTTCTTCTTCTGTGTCGGCACAGTTCGGAGTCGAACCTTAGCCTCCATAATCATCCGCCTCCATTTTCCCTGTCCTTGGCGATCAGTGTCCATCGTGTTACTCTAATGTTAGGCCAAAGAGATCAGTTTACCCTGATGTTATTACACAAAACTACACCTGTGACTACTAATTTTATTTTCAGTATTACTTTGTGTATAACATCTGGTACACTTGTGTTTCACATGAAAATTCATTAAAGACGTTGAACAGTGCATTTTTTCCGTGACAAATACATTTAGTTTATGAACAGCATTTGGCACATGGACAAGAGGAACACAGTTATCACTTTATCATACATATAACGTCTTATGAGTCAAGGACAGTACTTGTAGTTCCAACCCCAGCTTCTGTAAAGCATGTTCTTTTTATACAGATCATAGGGTGGCCTGTTGGGCAATCCCCATTATACTTGTTTCGTTTTTGGGGAGTTCACATCTCTTAGAGAACTGCATTCATTAACAGTATGTAGGTGTTTTTTCCTGTTCACAGTAGTGTTATTGACTCAGACTGTGTGAGCTGGCAAAAGACTGATCTGACACTCTTCTGCACCATGCTAATGAATACATCATGATAGAACTACTGCCACGTGTGTTTCCCATTTTGCCAAAATCAGGACTTCAAGGTTACCACGACAGGGCTCGTTGCATGCAAATGATATAAAAGAAGTCTTATTTCCAGCCAAAAATAAGCTAACTTTCTCCCAACAGAATTGTGAAAATTTGTTTTTTCAAAATTTAAAGCAGGAATTTTCTTTCCAATAAAATCTGTCTATGTCTTTGAATAGGTTATCAGCATAGGCCCTCTTTGAAAAATCTGAGCTTTTGCATTTTTTTAATGCAAAAATGCACATGACTCTTGTATGCCATCTAATCTAATAATATTTCTATATTTTCTGTATCTTATTTCCATCATACATAAGGCGTTGGGTTTCCTAAGCTTACACAAATAATTCTTACTTATCAGTTGTTTATATTGGTAAAGTTGAATGTACTAAATCAAGACAATAAGTGCCCTTTTGTCCTGAATAAGTTGTCCGCCACTGTCACAGATAGTTTATTTTATTTATTTTTTTTTGTAACTTACTTTACTGTTGATTACGATTGTCGAACAATCGTAAAAGCAAAGAAAGACACAGGTTGTTAGTTGTAAATTGTTACTCCTTTTTTTGATTAAAAAAAAAAAGATATCAACTTTTTTCTGCTTCTTTAATGTGACAACCGTATTAGACAAGATGACAACACCGTTGCCTACGGAGAACGTGACGATAGAAACTTGCCCACGTTACTCGAAACGACGGGGTTGTCTAAGACCAGAAACTAAATACAGTAAGTTGAAAGTGAGGTAGAATCAATCGTATTTGTTGGTGTTGCATTGTTGACGTCGTAACCGAGTTTATAGCATGATGACAATGGGAGTGTGTTCTCTCACACGTGTTTACACCACATGATGTCTGCGCAGAATTTAACCAAATGCTTAAATAGAATAGTTGGTGTTAATGTACGTATTATATACAGGTTGATTATTGGTTTAAAAAAAAGAATACAAAAACTGAAGAGAGCAAGTTTTGGTTTTTGGTATGTTTGCAGTCGATGTTGTTCAGATCTGGATGCGATGAGTTTTTATCACTAAACAGCTGAAGCGCACTGCGCTTTTTGTCTTTGTATTTATTTATATTTACAAGTGTTAACATTTTTCTTTTCTTTTAAATTTTCACATTACGAAACTTTCATCTCATACTTTTATTATACTTGATTAAGTATTGTGTCTTATGCAAATATTTGTACTGTGTGTGTGTGTGTGTGTGTGTGTGTGTGTGTGTGTGCGCGCGTGCGTGCGTGCGTGCGCGTGCTTGAGTGTGTTTATGTATATATGCTTATGTGTTTACATGTACATGTATATGTTATGTGGTTTTTCACTCTGGGTGTGAAAAGATAAATTCAATATTCAAACACAATTATGCACAGGAAAAACGTAAAATAAATTCTTTATAAGTAAATGTTATTAACATTATACACAAGAAATATGATTACAGTGCTTAACATAATGCACTTGTTTGTTTTTAAAATGCAGCAAATCGAAGTGAGTAGCTTTATCCAATCTATGTCCAACAAACATGTTGTGTATTGCTTGTGATGGTTGGTGTCAAAAGGATGCTTTTAATGTGGAATAAATAAAAGACAAATCTAGTAAATGTCTGCACTGACTATACAATGAAGAATGTTGCTTGAATTTTATTTTATTTTTCTATTTTTCTCTCTTTTATGTTTAGCATTTTTTTGGTGTAGGAATTTTTATTGTAGAAATTTTAAGACAAAAAATGCTGACCACATATTGAATTATTTTGTGTCATATTCCCTCAGTGTAATCCCTGTCCAGTTGCCCTTTCTCTGATTTATTTACCCACCAAAGTGTTTTGCTCTTCTTGATCCTTTTGAGAACTTCTCCATTGTTTATTTCATACATCCACCTTATTCCTTCCATCTGCCTCCAGATCCCCATTTCTAGAACTTCAGTTCTATCTCTATATTGCTTTCGTATTTTCTTGAACATTCCATAAAGTAAAATACTTAAAACAATCAATATAAAACATTTCTCCAGCATCTTTCTCAAGTGTTATTGCCAGGGGGAAGTTTATTCTTGTGTGTGTGTGTGTGTGTGTGTGTGTGTGTGTGTGTGTGTGTGTGTGTGTGTGTGTGTGTGTGTGTGTGTGTGTGTGTGTGTGTGTGTGTGTGTGTGTGTGTGTGTGTGTGTGTGTGTGTGTGTGTGTGTGTGTGTGTGTGTGTGTGTGTGTGTGTGTGTGTGTGTGTGTGTGTGTGTGTGTGTGTTTAGAACAATATAGAAAGTTGTGTTTTACATCCTTGTTTTCAAATTTTACAATCTTTTCAATCATTCCCTTTTGAATTCCTTGTGTCATTGTATTGCTTATACCTTGTATATCAATCTTTCATGAGCTCCCTCTTATTCTTCATTCGGTAATGGACCATTTTTTTTAGTAATTTCTTTGGTCATCTATCATTGGCCATATGGCATACATGCCCATACCATCCTAATCTTTTTTGCAACAATCTCGTGTCATTTATACTAGTACATATATTTATCCATTCATCCTTTCTCTTATGACTTCATTTTTAACCGTATCTTACAATGTAAGCCTTCAGCACACTCTCCTGTATCCCATTTCCATAGCCTCATAATATTTTCCTCATATATTGTGTAGTTTCCAAAACTTGATCCCCATATGTTACAAACTTTCTACAGTTGTATTACATATTTTAATTTTTGTTTTGGTTCTTATTTGACTGCTCCATAAAGCGGAATGTAACTGTCCTGTCACTTGTTTCCCTTGTCCTGTATGATTCCTTTCATTATACCAGAATCTATTTTCATGTTGAATGGTTCCTTTATTATGGTGTTTCTACTTCATACCTCTTGTTTATTGGTCCACTCCATACTCAACAACAGCCCCAAGTATCTGTATGTGTCTAACTGCTCTGTCCTCTGCAAAGATTTTTTCTACTCTTTATATCTTTCTTATCATTTATTCTCATCACTTTCATTTGGCTTTATTTCACACCTTTCCACCCCACTTTATAATTTTTTAAGCTTTCTGTATTTTATGAGGGACAGAGTATGATTTATAATTACTTAGTTGCATCAGAATTAAACATTCTGGGGAAACTATGCTGTCCCCAATAGAGGAAAGTGTAACATCACTACTGGCTGCCACTTCGGATTTCAACAGAAGACTCACAGAGACATGGAAGGATGCATTTTGACTTCCACCAAAGGTTCAACATACAAACAGCATGTCAGTACACAAGATATATCCATATATAAAAACATCCCTAGAAGTGTTCAAACTTTCGTCTGCAGAGGAAGATTTGCCCGTATGATAACCCAGTCATACTTGATACTTGTACAAATCCCGCTTGACCTAAACTGCTACCTGCCTAGTATGTCATCAGCATGAGGAGACCTTACAGCACATATTAGTGAATTGCCATACAGACATCCCAGGAGTGCCAAAACTGAAAACAAATATGGACGAAATATTGAACAACAACTCATATTGGACAGTGGTGGAGAAGATCTACAGGAGACATCGTGTCATCAGAGAACAATCCGGAAACACGTAATAATAATAAGAAGAAGAATTAAAAATCAATATCTAGAATATTCATAAACATTCTTATATGTTCCTGAAAGTACAATTCAAGATCTACTTTTCCACAAAATCTCCAAGTTTATCAATGTGTGACACAAGTTTTCAGTGCCTTTGCTGAAAAAATTCTATCCAACATCCAATAGCCATTCCCATTCTACATTTGGACTTCTTCATCAGCATGCTATCACTACTTTGCAAGGTCTGAACACGTGGAAATCACATGGAATAAGGTCAGGATTGTAAGAAGGTTGTCCCCATTCCTATCATTAAAATTTTTTAAGGACTTCCTTTGTGACGTTTGCCAGATGATGCTTTAAAATTTGTCAAATTTGCATATGCTCATAGACAATATAATGCACACTTTCACATAAAATACTGAATTCAGCCACTATAAAACAATTTTATCCACTATAATTTACTTTTTTGCAAGCAACAACTGGTGAACACACTCAACATTGTCATCCATTTGTGAAAGTTGATGGCCTTCCTTTCCGGTAATCTCAATATCTTGGGGGCCATTTTCGATCAACCAACACCATTCTGGGATGGCCTGGTATGAATATCCTGTGTCACCATACCCTCAGCCGGTGTCAGTACTTCCCTTAACCACTGATGAATTCCAGTAGGTTTGCATCTCCTTATCCACAGAAAACAAGTTACTGTCTAATTTGGACACTACTTGCAAATGATGTGACATGTTTCACAACTAACCATTACTACCAAGTAAAAACCTTTACTACATATGACAGAAACAGACGTTTACCAGTGTTGCCAGCAACCTTAATCAAAATATCTTTTTTAGAAAAAAATATGAGTATGTGCAATTAACATTTTGATTGCCTCTCAAAATTATGCTAAAACCACCATATTGTCAGCTAGCCCGACTTTGTGACCCTCCAAACTCCCCCTCAGGACCCAGCAGTGGATAACCCCATAGGTTAAAAAATGCTCCATAAGTACTTAATCTCCCCATTGTAACTTAGTTTATCTCAGTGTGGTTTCCACTATATTATTACTCTCGACAGACCATGAACACATCTTCCTTCATGTTTGCACACATACACATAAACACAGGTATACACAAAATTATAACAAATTAAATTGTTTAATATAATTTAATTTTGTGGAGCCCCATGTTCTTTGCTTTATAACAATTGTGACAATACAAGCATAGACTGTAATGCGCATATATGAAATAAAATAAATATTTAATTTAATTTTAATAATATGTAATAGACGAGCAGGTGTGAAATTGGAAGCTGGCTTTCATACAGGAATCAACAAGAAATATCACGCGATTACCACCGTAAGCGTGTACACAAGTACAGTAAATAGTGTGTGTGCGTGAAGCCTGTTTGAACCTGAAAGTTTGCAACCCCACCCCAAGTAAATGCTAAATTAAGAGTATATTAAATTTTAAGCAAACCATAAATGTTAGAAAGAATGTAAAAACTTCTAAAAATGCGTAAAAATCAGACACATGTGCAGTGTGAATTCTACGTATTTCGGACAATCAGTGCAAATTCTGTGCGATTTTAAAACATAATAATTACACTAATGATGCGATCATCATGATAATTACACATCATATGTGTAATTAAATTAGACAATATTAGATCACCTTGAAATCCGCATTAAACAGTGAGATTGGCGAAAAAGTGCGAAAATATGAAATGAGACGAGAGTGGGGGCTACCCACGCCATGGACAGTTTTCGACATGCATATTCCTGAGCCGACAGGTGTGGTTTTCTTGGTGAATATAAATACGAGCCCAGGAGAGTCAATCTCTCTCTTCTAACAGTCTTCAGTCGTGGCGGTACACTATGTCCGTCTGAGACGCTAAATTTTAATTACTTTTGGACAGAGTTAGACGCTATGTCTGACATCAACAAGACTTTTATATCGTCACTGTAAAATATTACGGGAAATGTTTTAATTTCAAGTAATAAATGAAATATAATAAGTAAAAAGTACTGTAACAAAAATCGTCGGATGTCTACGAGCAGTCTACAACTAAGAACATCAACTCTAGGCAGATGGCGAGAGAACTTCTAGCAGAGCAACGAGACACAGAGCAATAGAGACGGTTCTATCACAACAGCAACCGATCCAGAGCAAAATGTCATTACAATCTACAGCAGCCGATGTACCATGAAGGACGAGAGATGGGAGAATGAGCAGTGAGACCAGGAAGGACAAGAGGACATCCAGGAGGAGAGGACCGACGGATCACTGGAGGACATGGGACAATCTGCAGTATTTAAGGTGACGAAAAACCAATTTATAATTATCAAAGAATAAAGACAATGAAAGACTTTAATAAAAAACATTCTTTAAAATTAAAGAATAACTATGTAGATAGAAATAAGAGAATGTAATTTACGTGTAGTCAGAATATTTTTTAATTATTTTTCTTTAATGAATGAACAGGCACTGTAAGAATAGTTTAAATCCTTGCTTGGATAATTAATGAGAATTAATTCATTTAAATCTTTGTATTGAAAGCACATAAAGTAAAGTAATTGGAAATAATCAATTAAGTATGTAAAAATGAGTATAAAGCCGTAAAAGGTATTTCAAGTATAGAATAAGAATGTATTAACAAATTTAAAAAGCACACATTCAGACTGAGTAGTTGAAAAACTTTAATATAACGAAGAAATGTTTTTAAGTAGAATTGATAGTATAATATCTAAGATATAAAATCTATTTTTGTGATGATAATATGGCAAGCAAAGAAACTTCAAAACTATAGATAATGAATATCGTATAGCGAATTAATCATTACTATTATATTATTATTTTTATTATGTTTGTTTGAATTAATAAATGAAAACATATTACGATTCCAAAAGGGACTACTCTTATTATAATTACACCTGAACCCCAATTATACATACACGTTGTTTGTAATGTTATATATAAATGTTATATGAGTGTAAACACAGCACCAAGTTAAATTACATTAAATACAGCAACGTGTACCATTGTATATAAAAATGGCGCCAAACGCCATTGTTTTGTCTGCCCATGGATAGAATATCTCTCGACTTAAAAGTTGGGTAGTTGGGTAGAGTTCTGCCTCTCATTCCTGTCTCCTGAAATTGTTGATGCCAGGAATGCTTCTATGCAGTCTTCTTCTATAACATGTAAGCTCCCCGAGCTGCAGAACTCACTCAATATTTTGAATGGTATCTACAATATAACGCAGTAGGTAGTGTGTCAGTCATCGGTATAGGAGACCAGAATTCATTACCATAGTAACAAGTAAATAAACAAATGATATTTACCGGCATCGAATGTATACCTTTATCCGTTCCTATAGTTTGTAATCACTTACATTTATTGTTTTATTACTCAGGTTGAAAATATAAATTTTGTCTATACGTAAATAATAAGTTTCGGGCGCCATGTTTGTTATAAAGCAACCTGATCGAAATTTATTGTTAGGGCCAGAAATTCGTGTTAACACGTACCAGTTTAGTGTAACCAATTACCTGAAATAAAGACACATCAAATAACATATAAAAGTATTTATTAAGAGTAAACATTGAGTATAAAGTATTACATAGACATAGGTCTCTGATCGATATATTGCGCCATGGGCGTTGTCCACATGAAGTTACATTATACAAAGAATATACGCTGCATTAATACATGTTATAGGATAAGACATACATTTATTGATTAATTAATTATTTATTCAAATTAACTTTCATATTTTCAACAAAGATATATATATATATATATAGTTATAGGTGTTGCTCAACCCAGCACTTAGAAATAATTACGCACGCACACAACCACTCACCCTCTCATTCTCATGGTACAAATTTATGCATAGTGGAGCTCCTTTTAAATATAATGAAAAATTACATGATTTTTTAAATACTTGATTTAAAATTTTGTATTATTTCCAAAGGATTGAAAATGTAAAAAGAACGTTCTCACCAATGTAGTGTTGCTGGTTGTTGTAGCTGGCGGTAAAACTTAGCGTCCAGTACCGCGAGTTTTACTTGTACCCGTAGCGGTCACATTTTTTAGTCGACGCACTGTACGGTGTTTTACACAGTTTATTAACCACCTGCAGTGGTCTAAAAAGTTAAAATTCACTCGTAAGTGAATGAGCAGCCGGCCGGCGCTGCTTAGTTGCTGCAACAGAATGACGGCAATTCCTGGTTTAAACCTGCGGAAGTGGGGTGTACTGACGTCACATTTTCTTTGTCTAAGTTGTTGACATCGCCGTTTGTAGTTGTCAACACATTCTCAGCCTCTGACGTAACGAATGCTTGGCTCTGCTTATCGCAATAACTGCACACTGTTTTTGTGATGTGACACCGTTTTTTGTCATGAATTAGTTCAAATCCTGGCAAATATTGTAATATAGTCCACTCACTGTAGATTCGATATCGGTTGTTTGAGGTTGGGTTGGGTATGTCAAAAAATAGAAAAATACAATATTTATGATCTCTTTACCATATTTTAGGTAATTATAAAATGTACCATGATTGTACCATCACAAAACCCCCTCAATGAAAGATGGTGTGACAAAGCACACAAACTTTCATTGACCCTTTCATACTTCCTAAAGGGATCAGTCAGGACAAGTCGCCACAACCCCCTTACAATTTTATATAAAAAATAACAATAACTCACCCTTGGTCTGGTGATGATGAACGTACCTAGATGACCTTACTGGACTTCTCCTGCGAGATCCTAACACCATAAGGCCACTTAGGCTCTTAACGCCCCTGCTCTGATGTGTTGGCCAGCTCAGGACCGCTGTCACACCACCAAACACTGAAACAATTTATAAAAAATATTAATATAGTGGCTTATCGAATCACTCCATCCTCAACTGATCTGGTTCCCCTTAGCTAAGTGCTGGTTTGTGCCAATAAGCACTGGGTTGGCTTAATATATTTTAATATGCTTAATAAAATTATAAGATTATATATTATAATCTTCAAGAATTAAAAAGAATATTATACCAAAATTGAATAAGATATAATTGAAAATATAATAAGAAAATTACACATTATAATCTCCCAAATCTGGAGAAAAACAAATTATAAAAGAATTAATAACTCTATATATTTATTTATTGGATACTCTTAGTGCATGATAAAACAAAAAAAAATTATTATTAGTGTTATTATTATTATTATTCTTATTATTAACAGGTAATTATTTGGCTGATAAAGCCATTTAAAAAAAATTTTTTTTTTTTTTTTTTTTCTTCCTACACATATTATAACATCATGTTAAAAAGTTTTCAAATAAATACATAATACATTAATAATTAACACTGATATATTAATAATACAGTTAATACATTTTAAATACTCAATCATATTTAATCATATCTAAGATATGCATTAACATTTGTATAATTTACTTAAAAGTTGTATTTAAATTAAAATTTACCATTTCAGTTATAAATTAAACATCAAATTTATTTATTTATAATAATAAAATACATTTTGAACTTATTGTTACTATTCATATTACATTATTATTTCATTATTCATTTTCTACTACCTCTCTCCTCTGAACTTTCTGTCTACCTAACTACCTAACCTTTCACCTTCTATCACTGTTTAGTCTGGATAACTCCTATATTCACTATACTTCATTATATAATTTTACTCACCTTCTTCTAACTGACCATCAAATTTACCTATCAATGACACCAATATCTCAATCATATACTCCATTACTATTTTCATTTAAATCATATGGCACCGCTCGTCTTTGCACTGGGTTGGGTGTTCCCTAACTGGCTATATACATCTCTAATATTTTGCCCTTCCAAATAATTCGGCAATCACTCCCTAAAATTTATACTAATACCTGCCACAACACTATTGGTTGGCTACTCTTTATCACCTCACCCCCACTACAGAATTCATCAACAATAAATATATGTATGTACCTTTACTTAAACCTTCTTTACAAATAATAACTAACTACTGTGTCCCTAAATATTTAATAATTCTCTTTGTATTTTCTTAAAAATTCTTATCTTTCTAACTCCATTTACATTAATTGCATAACTCACCTGCTTCTAATTCAATGCCCAGATTATATTCCTGTTTAAACACTTACCTTACTGTAATCATTGACAATTCTCTTATAAAATTCCTCTCCTACCTCTTTATAACAATACCTCTTTTCAAAATTCAAGTATAATTATTTATTTAAACATTCATTATTATTCATTGGTAATTAATTAAAATATTATTATTAAACATGTTATATATATAAAATATATAATAATACACACTGGGGTACCTGTAATACATAATACATATCAAAATACATGGATATATAAATACAGTTAATACAATAAAAATATACACTCCAACTTCATTATTGTGTCATTAATCGAAATCAGTCCATAACAGTCCAATTCAAAACCACTTTTCATATTATTATTTAATGTTCATTTCACAATATAACAGTCTATCCACCATCATTAAACAACAAACGAATCTTAGGTCTATATAAATTCTTATTTAATAAATAGATTTTATTAGATACATTATATTCATATGTTATTGAACGGTTATTAAACAAATATTCCCAGTCACGATCAAGTAGAGTTCCGTTTGTCTTAGTATCATATGTCATTAATCGGTTTATATTATAATTATCCCCATAATATTCCACCACAGGTAAGTACCTAATGTCTTTATTCTCATTTCTTGTTATTTTCAATTTATTGTTATTATCAGGCAAGTATTCATCATTTTCATATACCACATCTAACCCTAACCTTTCTAACAGTTGTCTGTAATTTCTGTTTACTTTAAATACTTCTATTACTCTTTTACTCTCACAATATCTCTCTATACTTTCTCTCTTAATACATTTCTCTCCATAACACCAAAATACACTTTCTCTCTCCAAATATGCAGGGGTTCCTATCATAAAATCGTTGCACCTCTTAGGTACACAAAAACTAAAAGAAACTTTATTTGTAGTACTATCGTCTATCAAATATAAATTAAAGGCATTCTTATCCTTATAACAACAACATGAAGACTTGTCTTCACCCCCTAATACAACATTAAAAGAAAATTCTACCCCCTGCATTCCTTGTACTAAAATACTTTCTCTCCACTTTCTTTCTGACTTCAAAAATTCAAATATTTCATTGTCATGCATTATATTTTCATTATCATGTTTATCCTCTTCTACCACCACTATCTTACTACCTGTATTATTTGAATTATCTAGAGTACATTCATTTTTGGAATTATCAGTTTTAAATATGTTATCCAGTACAGCATTTTGCTGGGTACTACTATCTAGTACTTTCTGACTTTCTACTTGGTTTTCTATCACATTTAAATTATCGAGTTTTGTAATCAGCTGGTCACATTTCTTAATAAGTTTATTGTGACTCAATTGAATTTCATTTTTCATTTCATTGAAATGGCTGTTAAAACTACTTTGAATTTCTTTAATTTCACTTTTCTGAACATCAAATTTAAAATTCATGTCCCCTCTGAGGTCATTAAAATTGCTACACATCATGTTATACAGACGTGTTAACATT
Source organism: Magicicada septendecula (assembly GCA_034769895.1). Classification (NCBI taxonomy): domain Eukaryota; kingdom Metazoa; phylum Arthropoda; class Insecta; order Hemiptera; family Cicadidae; genus Magicicada; species Magicicada septendecula. The sequence goes on from CM068369.1 coordinate 28,659,970, forward strand.
TCGTCTGTTTTGTTTTCATGAAGTGAGATGGAGGTTACTTGTTCAGTCTCTACATTTTCGGTCGCACTCGCCTCGCCAACCTGACTAAGTGGGGTTAATGGAACATCCATCTCACTCATCACTATTTCGTCAGAGGGGCTGACTTTTTCAGTTTTATCTTCATCAGTATTCATGTTGTATTATTTTAGGTTACTAAAACATGTATGTTTATAACCTAGGAATTTAACCCTATTCTACGCACGTGTGTATGTACTTACGCAATTACTTCAGGTAACTATTCCACTTTCCTGGTAGGTATTACTCCACATAAAATTAAGTTTTATGTCGAGTCCCTGTTCGGGCGCCAAATGTAATCACTTACATTTATTGTTTTATTACTCAGGTTGAAAATATAAATTTTGTCTATACGTAAATAATAAGATTCGGGCGCCATGTTTGTTATAAAGCAACCTGATCGAAATTTATTGTTAGGGCCAGAAATTCGTGTTAACACGTACCAGTTTAGTGTAACCAATTACCTGAAATAAAGACACATCAAATAACATATAAAAGTATTTATTAAGAGTAAACATTGAGTATAAAGTATTACATAGACATAGGTCTCTGATCGATATATTGCGCCATGGGCGTTGTCCACATGAAGTTACATTATACAAAGAATATACGCTGCATTAATACATGTTATAGGATAAGACATACATTTATTGATTAATTAATTATTTATTCAAATTAACTTTCATATTTTCAACAAAGATATATATATATATATATATAGTTATAGGTGTTGCTCAACCCAGCAACTAGAAATAATTACGCACGCACACAACCACTCACCCTCTCATTCTCATGGTACAAATTTATGCATAGTGGAGCTCCTTTTAAATATAATGAAAAATTACATGATTTTTTAAATACTTGATTTAAAATTTTGTATTATTTCCAAAGGATTGAAAATGTAAAAAGAACGTTCTCACCAATGTAGTGTTGCTGGTTGTTGTAGCTGGCGGTAAAACTTAGCGTCCAGTACCGCGAGTTTTACTTGTACCCGTAGCGGTCACATTTTTTAGTCGACGCACTGTACGGTGTTTTACACAGTTTATTAACCACCTGCAGTGGTCTAAAAAGTTAAAATTCACTCGTAAGTGAATGAGCAGCCGGCCGGCGCTGCTTAGTTGCTGCAACAGAATGACGGCAATTCCTGGTTTAAACCTGCGGAAGTGGGGTGTACTGATGTCACATTTTCTTTGTCTAAGTTGTTGACATCGCCGTTTGTAGTTGTCAACACATTCTCAGCCTCTGACGTAACGAAGGCTTGGCTCTGCTTATCGCAATAACTGCACACTGTTTTTGTGATGTGACACCGTTTTTTGTCATGAATTAGTTCAAATCCTGGCAAATATTGTAATATAGTCCACTCACTGTAGATTCGATATCGGTTGTTTGAGGTTGGGTTGGGTATGTCAAAAAATAGAAAAATACAATATTTATGATCTCTTTACCATATTTTAGGTAATTATAAAATGTACCATGATTGTACCATCACAAGTTTTTAATGTTTTTACTATGTGATTGTATTGAAATGTTTTGTAATTTTGTATACAGATATGTCTATATATTTTGTAATTGTCCTATATTTCTGTATATGTTTTAATTGTAAAATTTATGTTTATACGTATTTCTGATGATCCAATGAATAAGTAATTAAATATCTATAACGCGGTAGGTAGTGTGTCAGTCATCAGTATAGGGAGTTGCAGGGAGGTGGGAGTGAGGGGGAAAAGCGACGGAGAGGGAGTTAGGAGGTGGTGGGGTGCGCTGGAGGGGGGCGATGCCAGTATGCCTCGTGGAGTCAGGGCGAGAGGTGACCTCACGTGGCGAGGCAGATCTCTGATTTCACTTTCTGTGTGTAGGTGGCGCACAGCGAATCTCAGCCTCCAGTTCAAGCTGGAACCCTTGAGCCATAAGATTCTGCCACTGGGCACAGAATAAAGCCTTTGAGCATAAAGACAGTGGTATTGAGCATAAAAACGATCAAATATGCCTCCTAAACGCCAGCAACCACCAACTGCTGAAGAAATTGCAGCAAAAAAAGCACGTAATGCTGAAGCTCAAAGACGCCGTAGAGCGGCCATGTCAGAAGAGCAGCTTCAAGCAGAATGTGAAGCTAATGCTGTAAGTCAATGGCAATGCAGAGAAAACGTGCCACAAAATCAACTTCAACAAGAGTGTGAGGCAAACACTGAAAGACAAAGGGTTGCACGCCAACATCAAAGAGTTCGTCTGAGTAGATATGTAGATGTGGTCTTCAAAGAAGTTTTCGCCCAATAATTAAACTTCATAGCCAGCCGTGGTGGCTTTATCAATATGTGCCAATAAAAATGCTCACCACCCGGGCGTAGAACGGGTACTTCAGCTAGTGTTAATTATTAGGTAAATGTCAGTATCAGATAATTTTTAGATTATCATAAAAATCACAAGAACCCCAATTATGCTACTATTTTTTTGTGTGCGTGTAAAATAACAATCATACAATAAACACTAGAAATTCCAAACCATACCAGTATTACTGTACTAGTAATTTAGTAAAATATATGACCAAAATGCCTAAGTGACAAATAACTTAGTCCTGGTTTTTAATTTTCTGTATGTTTCCATAGTTATCCTGCGTCTAATACTTTTCACAAATACACATAACCGGTAGGAACGTATCAGGATTTTTTTTTAATGTCCCTTACTTTTGAAGGTGATCCACAATTAGCAAGGAGTATTAAGATATATTAATTCTTGTAAATTATTAACGATACTGAGTTTGTATTTTGAATAAAATTTCCCCAACTTGATCTGCTGCATGCACTTTTTACAGCTTTCTAAAAAATGTTGAGTTCCAGTTTTGGTTCCTGGTATGTCTAAAATTTTTAAAAATTCATGATAAACACTGCATTTGAATTTGTTTAAAATTCAATTTAGTCTGACACCCAGCTGGATTTTTCAATTTTTTTCATAATTTTTATCCCTTTTTAAAATCGTGGTGTACTAAAATTTTGATAATTCCAAAACTGAAAACTATATATAGATATTGGTTAAAATTTCCTATAGTTGATATCCCACATAGATTTTTGTGATTTTATCCCAATTTTGACCCCTCACATTCTTGTTTCCTGTCGTCTATTTGGGAGAAGGGGGAGATTAGTCTTCAGAACAATGGGATTCAGTAGAGTAATGTCAAGTTTTACAAAAACAGTTGATGTGTTCAGAAGTTATTGTGAGACATACTCCATATAGGCAGACAGCCAGATGCCAGACAGTGGAGATGAAACTGAGGAATTACTTCGTTCTTTCAGTAACATTTTGGCTGAATTGGATAGCTCTTGTCTGACTTATTTTAGTTTTACCCACATTTGTTCATAGTACTAACCATAGTACCCATGATATTGAAATAAACAATTCTATAATAGCATCCATGATACGTAAACAAATACCCATTTCATTGCTTGTGGCAGCATTACATATTCTATCTTGTGTCGTTTTACTGAAGCACCTTCTCCAATAGGTCATCCCAGGTTTTTATTTAGTATATATTTCTTTTATTAACATCTGATAAACTGAGCCTTAAGTTTCTGTACTTTCTAAAATAGGTTTACAAATACATATTGTTATGACGGTCTCACGGATCGTCGTATGGTACAGTGGAAAACAAAATACAAGACACCAATGAAATCACTAATAACCAGCTTTAATTATTACAATTAATAATTGGTAGTCAACAAGATAGTCTCTTATAACAATTCAAGTAAAAATTGTCCACATGCAATAATAATGTCAATTATAAAGGATTCCACACTAATTATGACACAACACTTTGTTACAATACTTCTGCAAACACTTGATCCGCGCTAAGGAAAATCGCTCACATAACTGATTGACATGCCAGCTGCTATGGCTTTTTATAGGTAGCACACGCATTCTAGAAATTTTCCATCCTCACTTCATGCCACTTAATGCTGTATCTCAAGTGTTCTTGCATACATTGGAACCTACTTGAGAGCAGCCTTGAGTGGGGCAACACTTGCCACACTGGAAGGGGGGAAGAGTGGAGAATGTTCTGGGCTGTTCGATAGGCTTCACGTTACAATATTTTAGTATGCTTTTCTTATTTATCTCTTCACTTTATAGTATTCCGTGCATTTTTCTTACCGTACTGTTTGGTTTTGCAATGCAAGAAATGTTCACGTCCAAGTTCTTATAACTTTTTGTATTTTATTTTCTGTGTGATCCTAAATCCAAATTAAATGTAACCAATTTGAGGCTGTAGCAAGGTGCTGAGTGTAGAGTTGATCACTTCATATTATGTACATCAGCTTTTTGAAGTGAGAATTTCATGTATGTGATTATGATGCCTGGCTCACTCCTGTACACCTCGTGCTCCTAGAGCAGTAAACTGATTCAATGCGTCTTAAAATAGCTGAAATGAAAAAGCAGTGTTGTCAAGTTGATCAAACCTATTTCCCCAATGTCACAAATATGTGTGCTTTAAGCAAAGCATAATATTTTAAATAATATGGGCATATTCTAAATGTTTAAATATAGACACTACTATGCCTTTGTCATCATTTAATTATCTGTTTACTCTTATTTGCATCTTAATTCATTACAGCAAAATCTCTCTTACTTCAGATACATACAAGCAACCTTTTATACGTTGAATCAGTTCACTTGACACTGAAGTTCTCACTTCTGGCATGTGTCCCACGACAGAACCCCTCATTACAAAAGCTTGTCTGAACCCGTGTCAGAAAATTGTCACAAAAGTGAAGAAATTCATACTGTTACTAAAGCAAAGTATAACCTAAATGGCCTGAAGGAGGATGATTCAGTTACCTTCTTATATAAGTTTTACCTGTATCTGTAATTGGAGAAACAGTGTGTAAAGCATATTATTGTCAGAATTTCAAGAGGCTGCATTTGAATTTCTGAGGGTAGAGGATAACCATCAACATGAGAAGCTTTGCTGGTGGTCACAGAATATAGAGCATCTTAATCTCATATTGCTGAGCACCAAGGATCCAAATGACAGAAATGATTATTCAAAAGTAAACACAGATATGAAAGCAAGAGGTGCCAAAGCAAAAAATAAATAAAGATAGTTAGCAAAAAACATGTGGTTATATTGACATTTATTCAGGATGGGCCAAATCCACAGAAGCTTGGAAAGTGATAAAATGTTTCTGAATGCACTGAATTCTTTTCAATTTTATTCTTTTTGCTACCTCCTCCTTCTTTGGAATTTTACTCAATTTTTTGTTATTATAGTCTACCACCCATATTGTTTCGACAATTAACCTCCTTATGTGGCCTTTCTCTAAAATGTTGTAATTTTTTTTTCATCTCCGTTTTTAATGTACATTTTTCTGTCATGAATGTTACCACATATTTACATTTTGTTGCTAATTGTTGTCCAAAGTACATAACTTCCTGATGCCTGATGTACTTTGAATTTTCCGTCGTGTTCGTACCAGTATTTCCTCTTTTTGTTTCTATGCTTTCTGTTTTTTTCTCTTCTTTACCTCCAGTATCCATTATTGCTTTCACAATGAAATTCAACAGATTTTAAGCTTCTTCTAGTCCTTCTTACTATGGTTAGATTGTCACCATATGTTATTAAGTGTGCCAGTTCCTCTGATTATATTTGCATTGAATTTACAAGTCTTTTCCACTTCTTCCAGTGAAATGTAAAATATTGTTGTGATTTGTCTATCTCTTTGTAATCATAATTAATTTTTTTGTATTTTATACTATATATTCCTAATGTGCTGTATTTTATATTGAAATTATTTAAGAGGCATGCAACCTCAAATCAGTCGCTTGCAGAATTCAGTTATTTATTACTTCTATATTAATCATAAGATATGCTCTTGACAGGAGCTTTCAAAAAAATTGCCTTAGAATAAATAAAACAGCATATAATTTTTATTGTGGCAAAAAAATGTTAATACTGAGTAACAGCCTCTACCAGGACCAATCTTATGAGAACTAAGAAAAATTATTCCCCACTGTCATCATCCATTGTGGACTTTTTATAGTTATGTTTTCACTATATTTCTCATATCTGCAATTCTGCCACTCATCAGGGTTTCTCTATTTATTCACAGGTCACTAGTAACTCCATCACACACACACACACACACACATACACACACACACACACACACACATCACTATCGATTGTTACCAATAATGAGCTGAGATCCTTCTTACTCTTCTCTGTTCTGCGCTACATATGCCCAAGTATTTTAGAAAATAAATAAATTCTGTCTCTCTACCGTTCATTCTATCTTCCTGTCTTGTGTATGTGATTATAAAGAGCCAAATGAAAAAAAACTAACAAGGAAAAATTTATAATTTTATTTCATTGTTTTAGCAGTAATTTTCCTAAATTAAAATGGACATTTGTAATTATTAAAAGTATGTAGGGTACTGAAATTTACAAGTGAACCTTACATAATCATAGATACTTTAAAAATTTATAAACGGGTGCATACAGTTTTCCAAGCCACAACCAAATACTGTTAATTGATCAATCATGAGACAAACAACCATGAAATCATGTTAATACTGAAAATCTTAATCACTAAAAAAAAATATGTAAGCTTAAGACAGTCCATGTTTTTATTTTAGTTTTTCTTTCATCGCTTGATGTTCTCATCTGCAATTATAACCTTGCCCATGCTTGCGACCATGGTGATAATATTTTTTGTTAATTTCAAGGTTATAATTTTGTCTCGGCTATGATGTACATTTTTCCATTTCAGCAACTGAAGAAAATTTGTAAATTATTCTGAGCATTGTTTGTAAATTTGTTTAACAAGCAATTAATTTTTTTAAGTATGCAATGGAAGTTTGTAAGTTTTAAATTGAGTGTTTAGTGAGAGAAAGTTGGAACAACACTGCACTTGTGCTGCACCTTGGCTGTACATAAAGCATTCCTGTTTGTTGTGTGTTGTGTTGTGGCTGTTTAGTGTGAACTGTCATTACCAATTAAGAAGGCAGTACAACTAACGGTAAGTTTTGCACAAAACTGCATGTTAACAACACAAGTATAATTTTATACACCCACTATAATATGTATTACACTAATTATTATATTTACATACATATGATTTATTATTATTCTGTGTGTGTGTGTGTGTGTGTGTGTGTGTGTGTGTGTGTGTGTGTGTGTGTGTCACTTTTATAATGTACAAAATATTAGTATAAATTAATGATTTACAAGTCGTCAATATGCACTAAGTCATCTTAATCGTGACCAACAAAATCATATAAAACAATAGATACACTTAGTAGTTCATCATCATCTCCACTCCAAGGAATAGCCCCTCCTTGGTCGGCCAACATCTCTTCTCCAATCAGCTGGTATGCTAAGAGTGGTAAAAACGTTTTTAGGTGACATGCAGTTTAAATATGTACACTATCTCCTGCCATACTCCTTGATAATCTCATTTTAATACTTTCCATGCTAAGCCCAAGCCTGCCTCGGGCTAAGTGTTCTAGTCAGCTGTGCCGCACCCGTGTCTAGCTCAGGCTGTCATTTACGATCTTGTACAAAGTCCACTAGTAGCTATATATGGCCAGAAAGCATTTTATTCACTTCTTTTGAATGTTAGGTTTATAGATATATACAGCATATCCACACAGATTCAAAGCTCAAACTGGTGGACATCAAAGACAAGAGTCAAAATGCTGGTGCCCTAAATGGGAAGTTGGACTGTGCATTTGTCTGACTGCTTCAGAGTGTATCTCACTGTACCTAAATATTTTTAGAACAATATACTACAGTCAATTTCGCTCTATTCTCTTGTCAGTATGTCACATTAAATTAGTTATATTTGAATATATTGCCAAAAGTGATATGTATTTACAAAAAATTTTTAAAATTTGTAAAAAAATATGTTAGACTTTTTTCAAAATTAAGAAACATAATTTAGTTATGGTGACAGTAATAAATATATGTCTTTAATACTGTTTCAAAAAAGACAACTATGACTGTTTTTCTGATGTTTAGATCATTAACATTCACCAAAGATTTTTTTTAATGTTTAAAAATGCCCAGTTTTCTGGTGTTAACAGTTTTGTAATAGTCTGGCACTGAAAGTGTTAAAGATTGGATCCCTGACTCCTGTCTGATTTTCTCATTCCATTTCTTGTTTAGAACGGAGTGACCCTGAACACTCCTCAGGAACTTCATTTCTGCAACCTGAATCTTCCTTACCTCCTTCTTCCCAAGGATCTGTGTCTCACACCCATAATGGAATCCATGTCAGGACAGCCATTGTTTTATAAAACTTCATGAATGTCTCCATCCTAGCTTTTTTCTTCAAAATCTTATAAAATGTACCACAGATGCCTCTAAACCTTGATAATTTCTGATCCCAATCTCTGTGGCAGTCAAATGAGATAGCCAGATATTAAAATCACAAACCTATTCAAAGATTTTATTGTTTCCTTCATTCCAATGGGACACTTCCCAAAGAAAGTTATGGCCTTTGATTCATAAGCAGAGACTCGCAACCCATTTCCATGAAGACATTGTTAATACAAATACCAGTCTCTTTAATAATGAATACAACTATTTCACTAACGACTCGGAACACAAATTTTTGTTCCGAGTCGTTAGTGAAATAGTTGTATTTAGTTAAGTAACGGACACGTCATGGACAACGAAATCCAAGAATTTAATAATGAAGTTATTATCCACATAGAGTAGGGAAATGAATGTATCCACAAAGCAAGTATTCCTGAGTCAACTAGTGCCTCCCACATTCAATACATGTTATCTACATAGATGTTACAAAGTATCGGCAAAATAGGGCACCCCTGCCAAATACCCTTATTCATTTATAAGGGATATCTCTTGTCAATCTCCCATTCAAATCTATGGTAACAGTGTTCTCCAGTTATACAAGCTTTTGAGTACAGCAATTTAATGTATTTTGGAACCCTCTATGGCCCATAACTTTCCAGAGCAGTGACCTCCTGACATTCACCAAATCTATAAAAACAAAATGAGTTTCCAGGTTAAACTTCCGTCTTTCTCTATCAGTAGTCTCAATAAAGAACTGCTGCATCTACACAATCTTTCCCTCCTCGAAGAGGACATTCTGCTCCTCCAAGAGCCAACACCTCTCCTATTAGTTTCAATCTTCCATTTCTTATTCTGACATAAATTTTGTTTGTGGTGTTCAAGATGGAGATCCATCTGTAATTATCCAGCACTGTTTGATCACATCTTCTAATAATAAAACACTTCATTGTTGTTCACCTTATCATGCCATAAAATATGCGTATTATGTTATCTCCTAATTGTGTTGAAGTTTCTAATGTTTTTCCATTCCATTCCAGTCTAGCATTACAACGCAGGAAGGGTTGTAGCTTCCATTACAATTTTCTTCCATTTTCCCCTCTCTCTCTCTCTCTCTCCCTCCCCCCCCTCTCCCTCCCCCCCCCTCTCTCTCTCTCTCTCTCTCTCTCTCTCTCTCTCTCTCTCTCTCTCTCTCTCTCTCTCTCTCTCTCTCTCTCTCACACTTCCCTTGGTCCTCCTCACCTTTACTTTTCAAATGATTTCCAGTTAAGAACTCTTTGGCATGTGTGATGTATCTATTATTTTGATGTGGCCTAATCACAAATCCTTGTCCTTTAATGAATCATGTTATGTATTCATTCCGTGTAATCTGGCTTAACTGATGGTTTGACATCTGCAAAAATGTAATTTATCTTATTCTCAAGATGTAAGACAACTAGTAGTGCTTTCACAAAGACAAGTAATAAGCAGAAAACATAAATACTTACATTAACAATAAACGTATTGTATGAATTAAAATTAGTTACCAACTGTTTGGCCGTGTTCTAAGGTTTCCGATTAAACCAGACGTTTCAGCAGCAGCACTCGCTGCCATCTTCAGTGGAAGAAATGAGTCAACACTACCATGGATGTCATACGTTAGGACCATGTGGTTAAAGCTAAAGATGGCAGCCAGTGGTGCTGCTGAAACGTCTGGTTTAATTGGAAACCTTAGAACACGGCCAAACAGTCCAGTAACTAATTTTAATTCAAATGACACCGGCCATGTAAGCCTTCATACTACTAAACGTATTGTATGTTTTGCACACACACATTCAATCATGTATTACTTCTGTGAGGTACAATGTTTCTGTTTAATAACATTTAAATTAATTCACTGGGTTTTTTTTTTTTTTTTAACTACAATAGCTTAACATTTGCATAGCTGTGTAAGAAATATCAGAAACTCACAGTTTTATTAGAACCACAGTTTGCCACATATCTAATCAGTGAGAACCTGTTGCAGTGAGGATGAACCCTCTGGAAGCGTTGGAACTTCTGTTCTTCGCTGTGTTCGGCCAGACAACGCCAGAAGTGTTGAGAGTGAAAACGGCACAACAACCCGAATGGACTCTGTACCTCTTCAAATTCGTATTCGGTATCTACATGTTGGTATCAGTAGTTGTTCTTATCAACCTGCTGATTGCTATGATGAGTGACACTTACCAAAGGATACAGGCAAGTACTGGTGTATTTTGAAACAGATAACATGGAAGTATTAACAGACAATGAAAGTTAACAGTAGCCAGTGCATTTGCTTTCAAAGTTGGGCGTTGTCAATCTGCATACAGCTCATGCATCTGCGCTCTAAGACCACTGAGTTTATCAAGTGATTATGGCTAATCATATTTTATTACTTCTATACCATAAAGGAAAAATAATATAACCTAATATATCGCGAGATTATTGGTAAATCTACCCAAGTCCACTCAGTTGAATTTATGTAAAACTGAAATTGAAGGTTTTCAGCGGAATCATAAAATTATTAAACCGATTTTCAAGGTTAATTTTTATTATTAATTAAGTTCTTTTATAGATCACATAAATGTTAAAAAATAAAAAGAAACTTAGAAGTGCATTAAAAAATGTTTTTTTTAAAACATTGTTAAAACTTGGACTTGGGTAGTTTTACCAGTAACCCCTTGATATACTGACTCCATGTTCTATCAAAGGTGAGTTAAAAATATAGAACAGTTGCAGAATATAAAAAAAGCCATAAGATTATTACTTATTGCATGCCAGAGGTGTGTAAGTGTAAGTTACTGAACAAAATGATAAATGATTGAGACCAGAATAACAAAAGAGACAATGGGACTAAGTCTTTATATGGACTGGTCTGATCAGGAAGCTAAATCTTCTGTAGTCCGGTCAATTTAGACATTGACCCTTGCAAAAATTCCCAGAAAGCTGAAAATTTGCATAGATGTTAGGGACACCATTGTTATGAAATTGTGAAAAGTCCCCATCGATCCCATGTCTGCAAAAATTTTTATTCAAGGTCAAAGGTTGCAAAAATGGGTTTTTTGAATTTTTCAGCGAAACGGTTAGTTTTATGATAAAATATGTTAGACAAAAATTGTAGATCATGCAATTATCTACAAAAATTGTCCTTACACATTTTTTCATAACACTAACCATTTTTGAGAAAAAACAATTACAAAATTTTCTTACGCTGTATTGTCTATAATATGTACACGTTTCCACACCACCTATGAGGTAGTGTACCTAGCGCGTTTTTTTAATGTGGTTTCCCCGGTAGGCCTATTCCACGGTCTATTACAGTAAAATTTAATGAATGTTTGGTTATTCTTCTTCTTTTCAGTCGTTGTACTCTTGTCAGAGTGCTCGTTGTCGATCAGATACAGCTCGAGTGACAAGTTCCGTTATACTTGGTTATAAACATATTTTATTCATCATCATCGTCATTAATTATTTCTTCTTCTTCCCCTCCATCTTCTTCTCTCTCTCCATTTTCTTCTTCTTCCTCATCTTCTTGAGTTGACGTAAATTGTACTAACAGCGATACATCAGTTGTTTCGTCGTTGATGTGAAAATCTTCTTCTGTTGGAGATTCAACATTTGAACACGATTGGCCTTGACAAGTGGTGCACGCTAGTGAACAAAATAAGCCTACTTTTTTGCAGCCGCATCTTGAGTTACACCCCTTTTTGCAGTTGCAAAAAATAGAATTAAGGAGGTTTTCTGGTGCAGGTGGAAGAAGCGTGTGGATTGGTTCCAATACATTATTGACATGCTTCCAACCCCATTGTTCTGGGTCTAGTTGATTACCAAGCCACACCTGAACCTGGTAATATACACGATAAAAATGTTGGTGAGCAGAAGCCGCGGTTGGAGGAAGGCAAGCTAATTGCACACGTTTTTTATTACGTGTTTGTTTTGCAAAAGATAAGTAACGTAATTTGTCTATGGAAGTAATTTTTTTTGGAGCTTCATATACAGACAGAAGAAAGCGAATTCCGTTGGTGATTAGAGTTTCTGGTGAAGAGTTGATATCTTCGAAAGCTTGTGCACAAGTAATAAAATTTTCTTTTTCAAACAATTTAAAAATTGTTGTTTTACCCCTTCGAAACATTGCTGATGTTGTATCACAGCCAGTCATAGCATGTAAAAACAGTATATGATTTTTACATTTAGGATAATCTGATAAACTCGTATTTGAAAATATTTCCGATGGTTGTTGACCTTTGCCGGGTTTCAATAAATAAATAGTTCTTCCAATTGGAGTTCGAGCGGTAAGTAATACCAATAGATCAACATCTTCACCAACAACAACATTCATATCAGTTGGATTGAATTTATTTATTGCAGTTTCTATAATGAGTACATCAGCATCATTGTCAGCTTGCTTGACAGGAATATGTTCAGCGGTTAATTTTTCTTTTAGCATTGTAATTAACCGAGACTTATTATGAATGTTTGACAAAAATTGTTGTTGGCTAGTTGAAACTTTCATAAATTGATCAAAGATAATATCAGAAGATGCCGATGTTTTTGCCATACGGCGACGTTGTTCGGCGGCTTTAATATTTTTCGTACAATCTGTATAACCATCAAATACCACAGTTACTCTTTGACCAAAATGTCTGCGTATATACTGAACATATTTATCTAAGATGTTGCTAAATGTATCTTCTCGATCCCAAACCACACGGTGCAATAAATATCCTCCATCAACAGTATATATAACATTTAAGTTGTCAAAATCAATATCTACTTTTTTAAAACAATCATAAATAGCTGATTTTTGTGATTTTCGCATTCCAACCTCATCAAATAAGGACAACGGGTAGGGAGCCAATTCATATTCAAAATATTTTTCAATTTCATCGTGAAATGCCGTAGTTATACTCATGCGTTGAAATAATAAGACAGGGTCAACAGGTACTTTCTCATCATGAATTTTTATGGTACTACTCATAGCTAATAGAGGAAGTACTTTGTCAGCACGTTTGAGTTTGATATTATCAAATGTCAGCCCTGTCATTTTAGACATGGTGGAAATTCCAACTTCGCGAGCTTTATGGCAGTTAATTTTATCGTTACCAACGACCCCACTAGCGATAGATAAAATGTTGTTAACCTCTGGGAAGGGATTATGTGACGAAAACCATTCTAGAAGTTTTTGTACATCTTCAGCATCTTTCGTTACTCTTGAGTCACTTGCATCAATATGCTGATCAGTTGTATCCATTTTTACATTCGAGAGTTCTTCCAATGCTTCACAAACGGTATTCATAGCATGCATACTATAAACCCATTTACTGATGACACTCTCTTTAGTACTTCTTCCTCGAGCAATACCACCGTCTGTCTTCATAGATTTCATCATTGACTGCTCTATCACCATATCCGTTGACGTCCCACAACTTAACTTATCAGAACGTCTAACCGTAAAAAATCCTTTTGTGAATCGTTGGTAAACACTACCATCCATATAATTTTCTAATTTTAACATTTTTTGCAGATATAAGTGCGCAGATTTAGCGTAAAGAAAATGACCTGATGCGTGGAAATAAGGAAGCATTTCTTTAACAGCATTCAAGTGAGCTTGCCAATCTCCCATACGTTCAGCTCTTATAAACTCTTTTGCAATTGATATCATGTGAATATATTGTATCCATAGTGTAGCCGTAGGTCCTCGTTCTTCATATTCTTTTAGCTTTTGATTGAACTGATTAAGTAATGCTCCAGATGTTCCATCGTCATTTTCAATATCATCATAGGAAAGAGTGTCATTCATTATGTTTTTAATATTGATTTAGGTGCGACCTCACAAAAACAGGTAGACGGAACGGTCACGCAAACAATGGAATGACAGGCAGATGTTTTTCAAGGGCACATGGTCCCTTAAAATTAGGGACTCCGTTTTTTTTAACATCATATTTTCAGAATTATTGGTCAATATGAATGTATTAGTCACGCAGACTTATAGTTTTACTTATATTACAAGCCCAATGATATCATAGGCAGCTTAGTCATGCTTATTATGGAGAATACAGCGTAAGAAAGTTCTGTAATTGTTTTTTCTCAAAAATGGTTAGTGTTATGAAAAAATGTGTAAGGACAATTTTTGTAGATAATTACATGATCTACAATTTTTGTCTAACATATTTTTTCATAAAACTAACCGTTTCGCTGAAAAATTCAAAAAACCCATTTTTGCAACCTTTGACCTTGAATAAAAATTTTTGCTGACATGGGATCGATGGGGACTTTTCACAATTTCATAATAATGGTGTCCCTAACATCTATGTAAATTTTCAGCTTTCTGAGAATTAATGCAAGGTTACCCCTATTCTTGGGCTAAATTGACTGGACTACTGTGCAATCTAGAAAGGAGAGGCAATAAGTTTTTATTTTTACATATTTCTAAGTAAGATATTAATTCTTAATAAGCAACAGTAAAGTCTCTTTTTTCTTTGAACTGTTCAGTTCGAAAGTAAATCAAATCTTTTATCACACTGACTTTTAGCAAATATTTCCTCTAAATTTTAATTTTATGTCTCAAACTGTTTTATTGTGAAAGTGTAGTGTTTATGTCAAGATGTTACTTACTTTTTACTCTGCAAACATGTATGTAAAAATGTAGGATTTATTGCTTATTATTAGTTTTCTAAATTGTTGTTTCATTAATTGATCACAAGTTTTCCTTGATAGAACCATACATAAAGCACACATTTTTTGTTTCATAGTTTCATACATTAGATGTTTTAGTCTTAATGTTTCCAAATAACATATTGTTCACAGTAAAAATGATTCATCTTAACATGTGCATGAGTGTTTTATGTAAATGTGCATAGCATGTTTTATTTAAATGTCCATAACATGTTAAGATGTTTTATTCTTATAGTGCTCAACTTTTTCTGGTTGATGACTCTTTTCGAAATAAAATGATCCAGTGATCCCTATGTTCTAGAATACTGCACAAACTCTCAAGTATTAGGTTCACAATCTGTTTTTATATTTAAACAAATACGAGTAGCCTAAATTGGTTTATCAAATAAATAATATAAATATATTGTCTATATCATTAATAATTTGTTAATATTAGCTGAAATAAAGGGGCAGCATTATTTTGGATTACAGTTATTACATATTTTGTTATGTATGTTAATAATAATAGTAATAAGGAATAGAATACAAAGAGGAATCAAAGTACTATACCTTTTGTTTAATAATCAGTAATGTTGTTATAGATAATATTTTCACAAAGTTTATGAGCTTTTATTTCAAACTGTATTTTAAAGACTAATATGTCGTCAGGGAAGACTTCAGCCCTTGCTACATAAAACATAGGCCTACATATTGTTACGACAGTCTCGGCAATCGTTGTATGGTACAATGGAAAACAAAATACAAGACACCAATTAAGTCACTAAAAAAACAGTTTTAATTATCACGATTAACAGTTTGTAGTTCATATTCAACAAGATTATACTTGTACAATAATTCAAGTTAATTTGTCCACACCAATAATAATGTCAACTAATAGAGATGCACACAATAATCACTTTTCAATAATAACCACTTGAACACACAGAGTAATCGCCCGAAGTAAACTCAAACCTCACTCGAATAAATCACCACTTATGCTGAAAATAATTGTCACTGAATGCTTGTATTTATACCCCGCTGAGATTACAGAATAATCCATAATACGCGTCACACTACTAGAAAACACTAGTGCGTAATTGCTTGTGGCCTTGAACGTAGTGCGTGCGGACCAGTGAAGTCTGAAACATGTTAAAAATCATGTACGCACACAACATTACAGCTGGGCTCTGCTGGGACAGCCGAGAAACATGTAGAACGTTCTGTAACGGGGTAACAACATAGAAATCAAATTGTTGTCTTCAATCTATTTCGAGGTACATTTTTCTCTCCTGTGTAATATCGTTATGATTTTTCCATTATGTTCTTTTGGGTAACTGGGTTTTATTATAACACAAATTGAAGACCATAATCATCTGCAAAGATTAAACCAAGGATGGTTTGTTCCAGCAAAGTCTATAGCTGGTCACTCCAGTGCTTAACCAGATATCCCACACCTCTGTGTCCCTTCAGCTTATAGTTCCATAGTTGTTTGGGGATGTGGCAGTCATCCATTCAGTAAAGATGTTCCCACCAATTCAGCCGATACTGAGCGATCCTGTCGAGTACACTCATAATATTCAGTTCCTGCCGTATATCTGTGTTTCTTCTACGATCATGGAGAGTATACCCTGCCACGTGCTGAGAAATCTCATTTCAGCCGCTCAGATATGACTGCCCTGGCCTTTTGTTAAAGTCTCAAATTAAAGAACACATGGAAATATTTGGAAGGACTTTTTTCATTTACTGTTTGTAACAAATTATGGCAATGTATAAATGAATCAAAACTTAATGTAGCATAAATAAATTTTTAATTACCTTATGTCACTGATTGTAAATTAATATTTGATTTTTTGTCTTTGTAATTTATTAATTATAATAAATAACCTATAATAAACATTATTTTTAACGTTATGACCCTTTGGGGTAGTTACACACTGGTTGAAGAACCACTCTTCTACTACATATATGAGATTTTGTTAAGTCAAGATGCAAATATATTATCAGCTGTTTCCTGTAACAGGCTCAGTCTGACATAGAATGGAAATACGGGTTAGCCAAGTTGATACGCAACATGCACAGAACAACGACAACTCCATCTCCGTTGAACCTTGTCACCACATGGTTGATGTACTTGTTGAGAATTTGTAAACAAAGAAGTAAGCTTTCAATTTTATTTAAGTGAATGAGTTCATAAGTTTTAGCAATCTAATTGAATAAGGTATTAAATTTAATTTATGTAGTAAATTTGTTGTTGTTTTTATCACTTCAATATATTTCTGACACACTACATCTGAAATTTAATTAAAAAGTTGTGTTAGCGGTTATAATCACAAACAGAATTAACACTGTTTTACACCACTATAGAAAAATTATTCTGATTAGCGCTTTCGAGCTTCACAGCTCATCATTTTCCGATCTCATGATGAGCTATGAAGCTCGAAAGCACTAATTGGAATAATTTTTCTATAGTGGTGTGTAACAGTGTTAATTCTGTTCATAATACATCTGATACTGTTTTATCTAAGAACAAAACATGCTTGACCTATTTTAATACATATTGCTAATTGTATTTTTCAGTGATGCAACGCAAACGTCCAAGTCTTGTGCAGATGATGGGTCTTCAGTCGAGGTCCAGAGTCAGTGCTCGTACAAAAATGGGTGCCAAATGGCTATCCAAGGTTAAAAAGGGACAACAGGTGGCACCTAAAGGTTAATATCAAGTCCTATATACTGTACTTAAGGTTATAAAATATTGTGATTCAGTCAAGACATTTTTATAAACACTGCTTTGATTTTTCTTGATGAAAGTCAGTATACATAATTGTCCCACTTTGTCATACATTTTTAGTTCAAGCAAGTATTGAGCGTTCAAGCCATCATTACATTAACCTCCATGAATATTGAACAGTTTATGGACAAGTGATAAAATTCTCTTATCAAATCAATATATCGATAAACCAATCAATAAGGCTTACTTTGATTAAGGTGCATTGATTTTTATAAAATACTTTGTGAAAAAAAATGTCCCAAGGAAGGTTCATTCATTGAAAAAAAAAACATCAGTACCAATAGTCATAGTGTTGTACTACTACTACTACTACTACTACTACTACTACTACTACATCTATTGTTTTTGACATCTAGATATTAATTTTTACTTTGGTTGACTGGTATTCTGATTTCATTATATAGAAACATCACCTGTAATACACGAAGATTAATTTTTATCAGTATGTAATGCAACTATTATGATACCTGTTGCGTCATCAATGCATCATATTTTCTCTCTTATCCAGTTCCTTTTTTTGTATATAATCCTTCCTTGGCTCCTTAGTTAGCAGTCCACAGATTGGTTTGTAGTAGTTCTCCATACCGATCTATGCTGTGCTTTTCATTTCATCTCCTCATAGGAATTACAACTTACATCACCAATAATCTGTTTCATATATTGGAATCTCAGTCTTCCTCTTCCCTCTTAAATGTGACCTTCAGTTATTGTTTTTATAAAATTCTCATGACACATGATATGGCCAATAAATTCAACCCTTCACTTCACAATATTTTGCCAAAAACTTCTTGTTTCCCCAGTTGTAATCAGAATCTCATAATTACTAACCTTGTTGATCCATCTTACTTTCAGTACTTCCTATAAGACCATATTTCCAGAGCTTCAAGTCTTCTCTTTTCTTCTGATCATTTGTCCATGTCTCATATTCATATAGATCTACGCTCCATATACAACTCTTCAGAAACATCTTTCTTGTTTCAGGGATATTTATTTAGAAGTCAGTAATTTCCATTTACTGTTAAATGCAACTTTAGCCTGTCCAATTCTACTCAAAATTTCTCGTTTACTTCTTCCATCTTACTTCCTAAGTAAGTGAATTCTCTAATGTCCTCTATCTTTTTCCCATTCAGCAATATGTTCATACTGGACTGTCCATGTTTACTACAGACCATCACTTTGTTTTATTAACATATTATTAAATTGTACTCTTTCTTCAAAACCTCATCCATTATATGTAACTGTTCGCTTAACTCCTGTTTACTTTCTCTCATAACTGCAAGATGTTGTCTTTAAATCTTAACATGTTAATGCTCCCTCCTTGTACTTTTACACCACCATCCATTTGCTCATTTACTTTATTCAGAGTGTCCTGTAATGCTGGAGAGAGAGGATGCAACCCTGCCTTACACCTTACTGAATTTTTTCTTCCCCTTGTGTTTTCCCAAATTTGAGTGCTGTCTCATTTTTATATAGCTGCCAAATTAGTTTTCTATCCCATAAAACTGCCCCCATGTTTTTCAGTACTTTAAAACATCTTCTCCCAATGAACATTATCAAGCACCTTCTCTATATCCACAAAACCAGGGAATGTTTGCTTCCCTATCTCCATTCTCCTTTTGATCTCCATTCCAGTGTCGCTTCCTTGTCTAAACCCAAACTGGTCCTCCATGAGCACTCCCTTTATCTTCATTTCTTTTCTTTTATGAATAATCAGTGTAAGTAGACTGATTGTGCAGTTCTGGTCACATTGTTTGCCTTTCTTTTCTTTGGAATAGGTACTCTTTTCAGAGTCTTTTGTGTATTATAAGTAGGTAAAATTTAACTTTTTGCAATAGAACAAAATATTGAAACAAGAGATTGTCACTGATAATGAATATTATTTATTTCATATAGTAAATTAGTAGACACTCCTTTAACAACATAATTACAGTTAACAAAAGTACATTTTCAGCCATTGTTTACAGTGTTTTGCTATCACCACTGTTTGTTTAAATTTCAATAATTGGTGAGCTACTGTAAACATTTAATAAATAAACTGAACCTGTCTGTCAGTTCCTACTAGATTAGGGAAAGTCTTGTCTCAAAATAGAAATTATGTAATTATTGTATATTTTGTTGAAAACCTGTGACTTTCAGGATATTTGAATCTTCAATATTTCAGTTTTATACTGCAAAAATTATGTCGTAGTTGTAGTCGATTTTCTATTTTGTTGATCAAGAAGCAAATTTTGAAATTGTCATTTCTTGTAATTTAATATTTCAAATATTGTTACTCCTTCTATATTTTCTGATACTTTAATATTTTATCTACTGATATTATATATGAATTATTTTTATCTGTGCTACCATGAATTATTTTTATCTGTGCTACCACGTGATTACTGAATGTGGACACTGCAATTATTATTTACAGTTAACACCAATATTACTAAGTGAATAGCCCTATATGTGTATGGTCACCCCATATAACAGTTTTGTGTAATTTGTACAGTAAATTTTGCTAGACATGAATCAACCGTTCTTGTGCTAACAGCGCAGGTTATGTAATGCGCATGCGTCAACAGAGAAACATAGCTTAGTTTTCTCTGAGACGCTGGAGGTTATTGTATGAGTACTTTTCAAAAAACATCAGTATTCATCAAATATGAAGCGTTTAGTTTCATTTCATTTTAATAAGAACAGCGTAATAGTAATAGATAATGCCTCCTACCACAATGTACAAATAAATCCACCTCCAACATCATTATCAAAAAAAGGCAGACATGATTAACTGGTTAAAAAACCATAACATTCCTTGTAGTCCATCTGTGTTAAAGCCTGAGCTGTATGCACTAATTAAACAAAACAAACCAACTTACAAAACTTTTAAAATAGATGCTATTTTGGCAAACCAAGGACATTCTGTTTTATAACTTCTACACTGTCAGCCGGATTTTAATCCTATGGAACTGACTTGGGCAACCGTGAAGAAGCGTGTTGAAAGAAAAACCGTGCATTTTTCTGTGGACAGTGTCGAAGGAATTTTATTGTATTTCTCCTGCAGACTAAAGATCAAGACGTGACGTAATGAAAATTTAAAATGACTAGGTGAGATCGAACAGAATAAGGGATACTGTAACAGATCGTTTAGAAAATAATGTAAGACGAGATAGCAGCAGTGAAGGCAACTTGAGTGATAGTGATAATAGGCTAACGGTGATAACAGTGACGGAAATATTAGTAAGGTGAAGAACTGACCTAAATAATTATTGTAATTGCATGTATGTAAATGTGCTCTATGGTACTTAAATAGTTTCAGTCTAATTGTTGCATTAATATTGTCTCTCCGGTTCTTTATGGATAGTTTACATCTGCTTGTTTTTTAAACACACACACACACACACACACACACACACACACACACACACACACACACACACACACACACACACACACACACACACACACACACACACACACACACACACACACACAATCATTTCACGTACGAGGCTGTTATTAATGTTACTTATTCAAACAAATTAAGATGCCAGAGCAATGTGGATCATGTATTACTACGTTTTTCGTGAATCGTAACATGTACACATTCCAAAATATACAATGATTGTTGATGTCTAGCCTCGACTTTCGAGAAACATTGCAACAGACACAACACGCCAAGTCACTGTTTACAAAATAATGGAAATCTTTATTAGGCCTACATTGTCTCTTTCTGTTATGTCTGACGCTTGTTTCGTCTTACAAAATGTCCACGTTCACTGTCGTAATCGAAATCAAACTTACCTACAACCAAATTTTGTAGGTAACCAAATTTTAGGTAAAAACCTTAAAAACAATTAAAAGAATAGCAAAAGAATTTTCAAATTATAAGAATAATTGGTTAGTAATAAGTTAGGTAAGTTAGTAAAAAGTAAGTTACATATATGCGTGCGTGCGTGTGTGTTGGTAGGGCTGTAAAATTTAGTTTGGTAAAGTATTTAGTAATATAATTAAAAATGTAGCTAATGAAATGTAAAATACAATAAATACATAAAAACGTTAAAAATTAAAAATAAATAATTGAAAACACTATAAGAATCATAGACAATAGAAAACTAAATAAATAAAGTTATAAATATAATAAAACGAAAATAATTGTGAATCGACAAAGCAGTGTAACTGGTTTATTTCAGCTGTCATATAAGCGATATCAGTTTTCAAATTTTACTACTTTTACAGAGAAAAACGTAAATTTAACTATTATCTTTCATCTTTAATTATTAAAGAAGCAAACTTCGGCACATTAGGTATAAAAAGTCAACTTGTGTCAAAATAGATTACTCTTGTCACATTCGCGTCTTATTAACAATACAGAGAGTAGACCAATATTTTCAACTGCGTTAGTAGACATTTTCCTCTGTCGTGCCTTTCACTGCTGCAGTCTTCTCCCCACTACAACCTGCGCGCTGATTCATGTCTGTTTAATACTACTGTAGGTTTCCAAAATGTAACAAATTTTAAATAACCACGAAAAATGTTGTTATATAAAAAGCCCAATCTAAGTGATACGATAATTAACTGAGCTTACAAATACTGTACTAATTGTTGTGTGTGTGTGTGTGTGTGTGTGTGTGTGTGTCCTAAAAAAATAATATAAATTTTTATGACACAATTTTTGCAATTAGTTTCATAAATATGTAGGTGAAGCTTAATTCAAAAGGATATTCAGATACATAGAAAAGAAGTAAATATTATGTTATAACTTAAACGTAATAGCAATAGTTGTAAGTATTATTTAGTTGACTTCAATGGTACATGATATTTTCAATATAATCATTGTAAATATCGCATATACTGAATAATATTATACCATAGTAAGAGTAATCATCATCATCATCATTATCACCATCATTACATCATCATAATCATCATATAGTATTTCCAGTTTACTAGTATTGCATAGTATAGTATAGTATTGCCAGGTTACTGTTATGTTCTGTGTAGACATAACTAATAAAATGTAAACACAAAATTTTAGATTCTGTCGCACTGAGCGTGGTGCACCTGAGTCCTCTGGGGTCACAGTTGAGTTTCAGCAATGCGGCAACAAGAATCGAAAACGTCGCTGACTGGGAAGCGATAGCCAACAAGTACCGTGCACTGATGGGTGAACAGCTGGCTTTGGAGAATCAACAACAAGGAAATGCTGAGAACACAGGCGACAGTGGGGCGGTTCAACCCGATGCCGGTAACGTTCCGAACAGTGTCACTAATCCAAACATGAATCAGAATGGTTAGATCAACCCTAATGGATGAACCGACAGTTACGTGAGGAGCGTCCAAGCAGATCTCACTTTGACAGGGTTCTGAATATTTTGGAAAACTCCAAGATGATCAGAAGAGATTGGGGTAGGTCTCTCTAAACAAACATTGACAGCGTGGATAACTGTGGATAGCTATTCCACACTTCTTGCTTATACCAACTCTGAAGATAGAAGCAGTTTCCAGTTAAATAAACAAAACAATATAACTAAATCAGCTATGAAAAACTGCATAACACCTGATGGTAAAATTTCTTCAGACAATGTGACAAATATAAATCTGATACAGACTTTATTGATTCTTTGGATAAAATATTGGTATGGAGAATCATACATGACTTCCATGTTCTAAGATTTATATTTAAAATCATTTTTGAAATGAAATATTTCCATAGAAACTATTCAGCCTTAACCACAGTACAGTGGTCACTAACATATACCTCCTCATGTTAGCACACTCGATTTTTACTGATGATGGCAGTCGATGGCACTGCCGAAACGTCTGGTTTTGCAGAAAACATTGGGCCATGGCCAAACAGCCCGGGAAGCAATTTTAACAACAAACTACATCTTTGTTGCCAATAACATAGTACACATATAAAAAATTATCCCTTCCCCCTTCAACTATCATTTTCATTTATAGAAAATTACCCCTCCCCTTCAACTACCCTTTTTATTTATAGATATTTCATCTACCTTTCTACAGTGGATTATTATGACCTTCTTTTCAGTATACTTTATTTATCAAAATTAGGTACTTTACTCTTGTTAAAAAATAAAATGTTGCAGGTAAACAAAACCTTCCCCTTAACCTTCACCAAAATCAATAGGCCTTGAGTCCTCTACAACTCAGGCATATATGCAAAAATCTGTTTGAATTTGCTGCACAAAAATTCTACACACAGACACACACTCATACATTTTTCAGAAAATGACTTTTCTTAATGTTTTTAGGGTAGTACAGTCAGAATCAGAGCCTATCTTGAATATGATTTTGTTCGCCATACCATACTTTCACTTCCTTATGGAGCAGGGAAGTAAAAACAAAACCAATTTCCAATATCAGAGGCCCATACATGTTCTAATAATGTTACAATTACAAATAAAATAGATTTATTTTCTCATCAGAATGTTAGATGACAGTACATAGAGCATCAAAGCCCCTATCATAAGTTCATATTAAAATCTGATCTGCACGCAGAAAATCAAACAAAATGAATGAACCAGACAATTAAAAACAAGAAATCACAGACTTTATTATTAATACTAGCATCATACGATTTTTATACAACATATAGATTATGTATGTATGTGTATAAATGTGTATAGCCTATTTTAATGTGTATATATAATTAAGTCATTTACAGTAAACAATGTTGTAAAATATTGCCAAACTTGAAAGTGATTTCTACAAACAATTAACATGTAAAAGGAACTGTATGGGACTGAATTTGTCTGGAAACGCATGTTAAATACATGCACACACTGTAAACGGACAAAAACAAAACAAAACAGTATTTATATTTGTAATTTAATAATGACATATTAAATATGACCTGCCTACTTAAAAGGTAATTAGATAAGTTGTTTAAAGCAATTTTATTAATTACACTGATTGAAAGGTCACTCAGCACTTGGTAGAACATTTTATTAATAGTTGAATTTAATAAACACTTGGTAGAGTTCTGCAATAATTTTTATGGTTTTTAAAATATATGTTTTTATAATTTATATAGTTTTTATGTTTATAGTTATTATGGTTTTCTGCAATATTTTTGGTATAGTTTTTATTTTCTTGGCAATTGCTTCATGAGTTACGGCAGCTTCAGAGATTAAATTTGAACTCAAAATTGATTCAAATTAGATTTGAGTTCAGATATAACTTCTGAAGCTGCTGTACCAAGTGTTTATTCATTAAATTCAAGTATCAGTTTTATTAATGTAATTTATAATGTCCTTTCACATTATATACTTGTAAATCCAAATCATATACAGTACAGTTCCAATAATTCAAGTCTTGATCATTTAATGTTCCATGTAATCTGAGCCTCCTGAATTAAAATTTTCATTCTAACTTTCTCCATTATAAAATTTTTTTAATCATAAAAAATTTGATATTTACAAATTTGTCATAATCAATAAGACATTTATGATGGCAAGAGAAACATTAGTCAAATCGTGGAGTAATATTTTCAAGCCTAATGTGAGACAAAGTGAAAACAAAGGTGAGGAAAGTTTAGTAAGATTTATCGTCTAACATCCGGGTTGTGGAAACGTTGATGAAACAAATGCTGAAGAGTGGATTAATAGCACTGAACAGATTGAAGTTACAGACCCTATAATTACTGAAATGATTGAAAAAAGTAATGAAGATAGCGAGGCTGTGGAAGAAGAAAGGGAAATTTGGAAACTGCACTGCACTGTTTAAAGCTAGAACAATACTTGGATACTAAGTCAACTGATGTTCTTACATTAACAAAATTATGCAAGTAAACATTCCATTCTTCAAGAACTAAAGTCTGTCTAAAGCTTTTATAAACTGGAAGTAAATATGCTTATATAGAGCTATGAAGGAGTTGAATATACCATCTAAGTTGGTGCGTATGGTTGGAGTAGCCATA
Source organism: Magicicada septendecula (assembly GCA_034769895.1). Classification (NCBI taxonomy): domain Eukaryota; kingdom Metazoa; phylum Arthropoda; class Insecta; order Hemiptera; family Cicadidae; genus Magicicada; species Magicicada septendecula. The sequence goes on from CM068369.1 coordinate 28,685,689, forward strand.
TCCAATTCTAAGTGCCAAATCAGAATACAATCAAATCTATCTAACTCCTTAAAAACATTGTATGGGCTGAAACAAGGAGATGCCTTAGCGTGTCTGTTGTTCAACATAGGTCTAGAAAAAGTCTTCAGGAATTCAAACTAGCGGACACATATTTCACAAAGAGGTACAGCTTCTGGCATATGCCGATGACATCGACATCATAAGTAGGTCTGAATCTGGCTTAAAGGAAGCCTTTCAAGAACTGGAGTTGTCTGCTAAGGCTATGGGCTTGGTTATAAAGCAAAGCAAAACTAAATATATGGTTGTAGGTGCCAACACACACGCCCTGTCCCTGCGCATTAATGATTACGAATTTGAAAAAGTTCATGGTTTTCCATGTCTCGTGTCATATGTGGACTCTGGAAATTACTCCTCTAGAGACATTGAAAAACGAATATTATCTGCTAATAGGTGTTACTACGGACTAGTGAAACATTTTAAATCAAAATTAATAAGTAAAGAGACAAAAGCCATGCTCTACAAGACCTGGATCAGACTAGTTCTGATGTATGGCTCGGAATGCTGGGTGCTAAAAAAACTAGATGGGGAGAAACTAGCCATGTTTGAGAGGAAGGTACTGAGGAGAATCTATGGCCCTGTGAGGTGGCTAGTACTGGCTATGTGGTCACTGGCCAGTCAAATTTCTTATTCACAAGGCAAGTACTGACCACCACTTTCACGTCTCTTTTGGCCGTCAGTGGGTCTATATGAGTGACCATGACAATATCTGTCCTCATATATTTTTAGTTTCATCAGATTTCGACCATGTCAGATTTTAATAAAGAGTTTGATGAGGCTTTTGAGCGTCATGGGAGACATTCCACAGTAATCCAAATTTTGGAACTCTTCCAAAAATATTGTTATATCATCTGTACTCCCCTTTATAGATTTATTTTTTTATTTTACTATGTTGATGGTATCACTATTAACACTAGCACTCGTCTTGAACAACTACCACAACAGCAACCAACAACAGACTAATGCAAAGCAAATCCCACCCGGCCCTACTGACGGCCAGTGCTTGTTGTGATGGAAAGTTCTGGTGGCCAATAGGTCACATGCCGCCTGCCAAGTGACCGCTACTGGCTGTCTTTCAAGCCAGTAAAATCAAACATGTTTGAGTTTTGTGGCCGCCATTCTCAACTGGCCACTAAAGAGGAAAGTACCCCTATAGAGAGGGGTAAGGAGAGGGAAAGTTGCTGGCCGCCAACCCTGGCTTCCTCTACTTTCCTCATCTATAAGCACCTTATACCCTTTGACTGCACTTAACAAAATATGTTAATTTCTATTAGAACTTTGCATTTCTTGTTTTTGACAATTCTTTACTGAAACTATTATTGCAATTTGATATGATCAGAGTTACCAATAATGTGAAATTCTCTTGATCTGCCCAACTCAAATTATTGAGACTCTGCTGTATAATAATTTCAAAATGACGCATCTCAAAATATTTTGAGTCTAAAATAAAATCAGGTTATTGAATATGATTAATGTAATTACAATTTTGACTAATGTAGGCTACATACTGTAGGGGCTACTTGTCTTGTACTGATCCAGATATAAAATATATCAACACTAAGTACCACAAATGCATAAACAAGTCTGTTACAAAATATTTTCTAATCAAATTGTGATTAGTATAAATAATAATAACATGATACACTATACTGTGCCACAGTATCTAATCGTATATGATAAACGATGTATATATAAAACATTATTTATTACTTTGTACAGTTGTATATGTTAATGTAAATATATTTATAAAGACTAATTATTGATATATATACTATACAGAATATATTTTTACTTAATTTCGTATAAGAACACAATTTTAATGTAAATAAAAAAACATTACACAAACTGAATACCAATGTAGTACTATATATACCAGGAATAAAAATGTTATTAATGGTATAATTTTATATACAATAGTACAGACACCATGTATATAACTATATGTCTAGCATGTGTGTGTGTGAGTGAGTGGTTTTGTGAACAGAATTTTGTGATGATTCCTAGTAAAGCACAGCTGTGTTTTTAATGTCATTTGTGTTTTCACTGTGTCAAGAAATTAATTTTCTAAGGCGAGTTTCAAAACCTAATTCTGTCTATCAGTTTGACAGATAATTAAAAGTATAAGGACAGTTTTATACTTATAATTTAATTTATTTAATATTTATAAATTCTTTACCTCAAGTTGTTTTTTCCCTTATTTGGGAAATAATATTATTTATAATTTAATATATTTAAACACTTTTTGCTACAGTCTATTTCTTGATGCATATATAATTTATTTAATATTTATAAATTCTTTACCTCAAGATGTTTTTCCCTTATTTGGTACATGGAAACCATAATAAAAACCAACCAAAACACAAATACTCCACAAGATATAAAATCAGGACGGCTGAGGGTAGGAACAATACGATTCGCGAAACATGTACCAAATAAGGGAAAAAACATCTTGAGGTAAAGAATTTATAAATATTAAATGAATTTTAATATTTATGTAGATTTTTTTTTTAATTTTGGATCACTGGCAGCTCTAGGATCCTGATTTTGGGGGCCTTGACAAGAGGGTCCGCATACCAAAGTATTGGGGAGTGGTATGGAATACCCTGCCACTTAGTGACAGCGTCCTGAGAACCCACACCTAATTTTTTTTTTTTAATGGAAGGTTTAAGGAAATCATACAAACACTATTACACTGCTTTAAGTCCAAAAGAATTATCATTACTAGGATGGATGATGACTTATTTACATTGAAATCATCCCCCAAAACTTTTGAGAGGTTCGGCCCTCTCTCAGGTCTACCTATGTTTATAATTAATGTGTAAACATTTTTTTTCCACTTTCCAACTAATTCAACACACGTTTCAATAGTACTGATTGTAGATGAAAACAAAGTCAAAACCTGGTTTTGAAATGTTTTGCAGTATCAAGTCAAAATAATTTCTTGGTGAAAAATACAAAGAAGAAATATTGTAAGCATTTCAATATTTACAGACCTACATTATACTAATCACAGAATGTGGTTTAATAATGGTGTTCCATATATTAAAATGTGTATTTATTTTGTTTTGAAATGGTAACATACACTCATATTTTCATAAATACTACTGGAATACATTTCGACCTGACCATTGTTAATAGAAATGTCCAACATTGACAACAACATGGACGTGTAACACGTACACACAAAAGGTCGAAAACTAGACACTCTAGAACAATTGGAAATATACACACGAAAACACATAAAAACGACATCCTAAACAGACACAATTCAACTCACACACATTATTCGAACATATCACACCCCACACACACAACATCGATCTTTCAAAAGTCAATATTGTCGCCAAAAACAAGACGGACAGTGCTCCCAATGGCAGCCTCTAAAGAAGCTTTTTAAAAGCGAAAACCGGTTCAGGCTACAAGGTTATAAAGTTTTTACCCATAAAACATTTTGTGTTCCGAGTCGGTAGTGAATTAATTATATGTAGTTAAGTAACGGACTTGTCATGGACAACGAAATCCAAGAATGTAATAATAATGTAACAGTAGCACACTTCCTCCACTACTTTTCTTATGATTGCATCCAATAGTTTAAAAACTCCTTCATTTATAGTCTACTGAAATTCTTTTGTGTCTACATGTTAGCTCTCTTTAGTAAATTTTTGGGTTTTTGGTTTTTTATCCATTCCACCCATTCTAACTAAATAAGTGGAGATGCTTATTTGTTTCTTGAAATATACTGTAAGTATATACCTCTTATACTATTACTATCACATGGAATAAACATTAATAAAAATAACATGATCAAATTTTTTTTCTTGTTCAGTACAAGTATCAATTAAATATTTACACTTGAATAAATATAAAAATGTTTTGTTTTGAAATGTAAAAACAATATGTAATACTGATGTGAATTATTTATCTATACTCTAATGTAAATATGTAAAGATTATTACCTAATATGTACATTTGAATGTTGTTTGTATTAGTACAAAGTGTTTAGATTAATAATGTATAAACAAGATAATATAATATGTGAAATGTTATCGAATTAATAAAAATTTAGTAAATTTAATAAACTGTAGTATGTTATTTGTTTGTACAGTACCCTACTCATCTTAACAAGGCCAGTATTAACACTTTCAACCCAATGCCCATAAAGTTTAGGGTGCATGATTTTCCTCAAAAACCTGATGCCCGTAAATTTTACGTTTGTTACATCACGTGTGTATAACGGCATTTGTACGAAACGTTTACGGGCTTCGGTTGTTTTTACTTGGAGACTGGGCATTGTAGTTGGCAACTGAATACACAGATACACAATCAGTTTTCTGCTCCATGATTTCTGACTTGTGAAATTTGCAATGTCGGTTTGTGTTACCATGACTGTTTCATACTGTAAAGCCATTTTGTATTGTAAATCCATATAGAAGCAGACTGTTGCAAATAGGCTGATTTTTTTATATTCTGTGCCTTAATATTGTAAGAAAAGTAATTTTTGTACAGTAGTTACTAATAATAAACCATTTATTATGTGAAACATTGTAAAACTTTTTTAATTTTTCAAAAACGTGCTTTTGATCTAGATACTAAAAATTAATTTCACCTACAGAAAAAAAATAATCGTTGTATCATTTTATGGAAATGGAAACTCCAATCTTTAATTTGACATATAATTTATGTTGTTTTTAACGAATCTTACTGTTAAAGAAAATAGGAAAAAATATGGAAAAGAGCCAGGCTGCTGGGTCATGCCTATGCTGAAATGGCCAGTGTTGAAAGTGTTAACTTATGGTAATGAGGCATAGGCCAAGACAGATAACGATGAACACTGACTTTGAACATTTGGATAAAAGCTTATATGTGGACCAATAAGGAATTTCGACGACATGTGGAGGATCCAGATGAATCACGATTTCGACCAAATTATAGGAGGAGCTGACATAGTGAGATATATTAAATAACTAGGCTACATATCGCATGGATTGGACATGTTTTGGATGAGATAAGAGTAGGACTTTCATGGACTAATTTCAGCTAGGACTAATGTGTGGAAGCAAAAATTGACTCTTCTGTGACAAGTCAAACATACACAGTTGTGAAATAAAATTTCTTAGCACTATGAGGGCATGTAACTTGTGATATCATCTTAGAAACAAGGATGTAGAAAAGATCTTGAATTTTTTGTTTTAGGCAAAATAAACGGTAACTGATAAAACTGGAAGTCTCTTTTTTACTATGTTAATAATATTGTTATTAAAAATAATTATTAATTTATTAGCATTCATTAAATATAATTAATTTGATATTAATTAATTTATCATTTATTTATTTTTCAATAAAAATTAGTTCATTTATTAATGCTCAACATTTAAAGATTCTTGTAAACATATTTACACATAATCAAAAAGTCATTCTGTTTACCTGATGACAATAATAATTACATATGAGGTGTGTTCAAAAAAAGACCGAACTATTTGTGTACCACATCAACCTGCGCATAGAGTGATCTGGTTTTGACGCTGGAATGCCATTATCTCCATCCCATCATGATCATCAGTCTTCGAGTTATACACGCTATAGTGGACACAAGCACACACCATCCGGCAGATTTATAACGAAGTGAAAATGAAGATCTTAACACAATGCATGTGTATACAATTTTTCTGCTAGCTTCGTAAATTCTTTACAGAGCAATTTACTCTTCCATTGCTTCCATTCCATTACTTCCATTGCATTCCAAAGTTGTTATTACCATTTCCATTGGTATGCGGTAGCTGACCGATTTCAAAACGTTTGTCTTTCTGATCGTTAGTCAACAAATGCTGTAAGAATTTTTCAGTGATATGATTCATTTGAGTTTTTTCTTCCAAAATTTAATTTTATGATCTTATATGGATATACATTCTTTCAGAAAGTCTCGGCAGTTAAACGATGATTTATAATTACATCAAGAGCTCTCTTGTCATGATCTTCAAAATCGCTTTGATCTGCACCGACCATTGTTTTTGCCCTTTGTAAAAATGGTGAAAATAATCGTTTGGCTCATGCAGGCCTCCACGAATACTTAATTGAAGAATCAGAATGTCTCTGTAAAGTTTTAACCTAGTTTTGCTGCAAGGTTTCATACATACACGTTGTTCTTCGAGTCTTTCTTAATCACTTTGTCACAAATCCAGTGCCCAGCATGCGCACGTCCCCACTCGATCGCATATAGCTCAAAGACTAATGCTTATAGCAGAACGGAATAAATAGCAGTTTGTTGTCAAAAAGTATCACTAGGTGCTCCCAAAGTTCCAGCGTATTGTTTGTGCGAGTTGATGTGTTATTCAAAAAGTTCAGTCTTTTTTTGAACACACCTAGTATATTAGTAGGTATTCTTTTATTGAACACCTGTTTATATTAGTCTGGGGGCAAGTGTCTTTCCGTGGGCTCCTTGATGATAGAAGTATGGGAGAGGTGTCAATCGCTTCGTTATAAGTTGTAGAATAAGAATATCAATGGTGATAAGTTGAAATTTTACTCAGAGATCCAAAATCAAGATGGCGGCCAAAATGGCTGCCAAAATATTTAAATTCCTTATAGTTGAACTGTACTAACAAAATTAGTGTCAAATTATATGTATTTTAGGTCATAGAATGAAGGTAAAATATTGTAAAAACCTAATTACGCACACATGTTGAGATATTCAACATGGCGTCCAAGATGGCCGCCTCTGTAAAAGGCATTATGAATTCCTTCTACTTGGGTCTTACGATATATCAAATTATATGTTTTTTGGGATTTAGAATTCAAAAAAGTGAACTAAATTGTTGAAAAGATCAAACTTTATTATTTTAAATGATGGAATCAGATGTGTGGGGTATTACAAAATACAAAAAGGAAATGAAACCGAGAAAAAAATTAGTTTTCTAAGCACTTAACTTTCCAAAAATAACAATCCTGCAGTAGAAACAGGTTTTAAACACTACTCTAATCATTGTAATTGACACTGTCATCATCATCATCATCATCATCATCATCATCACTTTGACAAAAAGTGTCCTCATCATCAGTAAGGGAACCAACATTGTCACACAATTCCGGATCACCATTGCATTGGCACATTTCTGTGCATTTCAGTTGGTTTCCAACACAAATACATGACTGGTTATATCTTTTCTGCTTACATCCACACCTACTGACTTCCAAAAGGAATGATGGAGCACAAGGTTTCGTACACATAATGGGCTCGAACGTATCCTCGACTTTCTTCCAGCCATGTTCTTCTGGAGATGGTAATACTGGGTATTGTGTTAAACTTTGATTCCATATTATAGCCTGCAGATTTGCTCTTTCAATTGCTGGTTGAAGTGCTTCTCTTGTTGGTGGTAAACGTTCATCATAAAACTGCTTTTTGGTGAAAAGCCACCATCTTGCCTCGCCAATATCCACAATCAAAGTGTTAGGTATATATACTTGACAAATGAACTTCTCTAACAAAGCCCTGGTTTCCGCTGAAATATCTGGTGATGTACCAATATTTGCTAAACATTCAACAACATCAGTAGTAGCACATTGGAAAGCTTTCTACCAAGTCAGTTTGCCTTTGTTTACAAAAGAACGAGTGGTGTCACAACCAGACAATGAATGTAATCCTGGTAATGCGGATGCTTTTAAAGGGCCCAGAGCATTGTAAATAGGTCATAGACTTATAAATCTCTTCATTCCATGTCCAAAGTAAATGCCTGTGACTTGTGGAAGAAGGGCGTATCTTGCTATAACCAGGATCATCACGTATGAATCTGGAGAGTAGATATGCAAGTTTTTGACTCCTTTTTGAGCCACGTAAGCACCATGAAGAATTATTTTGGTATCTGCTTCCTCTTGACTTGATTCCAACACTGTGACATCTGTGTGAGTAGCTGCAGTTTTATCTTGCCAACTAACAATAAATTTCTTCTTATGGTCTTTACCATATGCAATAAAATATCCTGCTAGAAATGCGGTCAACTCGTCTTTTGTTTTTTCATGTGACAACAGCTTTCTCATTGTTGTGTTGCTGATGTTTGTTGTAGGCAAAATCTTCTACAGGGTTCTACCTGTTATCTGGCGGTGGTCTCTAATAGCAGTTTTCAATGATCCTTCTTTGTAGTGATCAAATATGAGATGAACTTCTGTATACCCATTGTATTTTTGATCAATAAATTGACTGAAGAATTGACCAAAATCATGGCAAGTTTTAAGTGATGCAGGTTTATGAACAGCATGCAATTGGGCCATGCCATCTACAATTGCTACGATATTTGAATCGGGCGATGACGTAGCAATAATTGGTTCTGGTTTGCTACTGTGTGTATTATCTGTGCTCATAATGGTCTTCTTAGGGATATTCTCTAAAATCTGTGTAAGCTTATATTTTGCCAAGCAGTGGTGCATGCTACCATCAGGAGCAAAAAGGGATCTTGGAACTGCAGAAAGTTCATACTCACTTAGGCAAAACTTCATATCTACATCGGGTCTTGATCGGGAAGCTATAACAAGTTTGGAGAATAGGGAAACATTAGACTTCATTTCAATCACTTTTCCTTTCAAATCAACTTTAACCTTTTTGGCTGCTGAGTTACACGTTTTTAACTTCAATTTATTCAAGCGGGACCAAAATGGTATGCTTTGTGTTTCAATGCGTTCTTTCACAAATTTGGAACACAATTCTTCTCCAGCTTCTTTTACTTTCCCAACATCATGTTCAATATCTTGGGGGAACACTCGCTGAGTGACCAATTGTACCAAATGCGTGTTTCTGCATGCAAAAGGATTGGTTGTCGATTCAAAAGCCTTTTTCAATTGAATGGCATGCTGATCTAGTCGATTTCTGAACTGCAGTGAAGATGTGTGATGTTCTTCGCTATTTGTTGTGCAACATGAATAAAGTGTATTGGTATCTTCTGCATTGCAGGTTAATTCTGCATCTGTAAGGAAAAATTTGATCCTGCATGAATCATTGAGAGTTATTCCAGTCAATCCTCCTTGAACTTTCAATCTTCTATTTTGATGTTCCAAAGCTTCATCATCACCAAGAGCACAAAATGGTTTTCCGCTCTGATTCACTACCCAATTGCCAGACATAAATTCATTCCAGATAAAAGGAGCTGTTTCCTGAAGTTCATCCATTTCTGACAGATACAATGTTATCATTCGTGCGTAGTTGTGCCGATCCATAGCAAAGAAATATTTTAAGAATTTTTTCAGTGATGCTAAAGAAAGCAAAAAATCTGAAGATCTTACTGATTTCACAAACATCAACATTGATTCGACCATATCCATGTAGGTGCAAGCGAACTTAAATACTGGCTCATTGCTTCCCCTTTGATCACAAAATTGATGTAGTTTCTGAAGAATTCCTTTGTCCTCCAAAGTAGATACCAATTTGAGATGCTGTTCCCTTATGTCTGCTATTTCTCCTTTGGTAAATGCATTTGCAACATTCGCAACCTGTGGTGCTACATCCTCAATAACAGTGGGATTTTCAGTACAGAATTCTTCAAGTAGCAACATCATTAGTGATGACATAGTTGTAATATGTGCTTGTAAACCTCTGCGGACGTGTTTACCCTCTATAATTTGATGAGCTGTAGATGTACCATACATATTACTTTCTATCCATAAATCTGGAATTCCACTTTCTGCAATAAAGTCTCCAATTGTACGTAACTGGGCAATGATTATGTGTAGTTCTCCTGGTTTTAACACCCATTTCTTATGGCAATCTTGTATAGCCATTTCGAGCTGCTTTAATGGTTTATACAATTCTAAGTCCACAGTAACAACAACTTTGTTGTTGGGTCCAAGAATAAGTGAATTTATTTTCTCAAACTGTTTCATAAAAGTAAGCTGAACAGAGTGCTGCGTTGGTGATTCTGCAATTAACGGCAGCATGGATACTTTTGCAACTGGTTTTGTTTCTGCTAACAGAGACATGTAACCTGTCCAAGTTGGAGATGTTGTAGCAAGCTTTGTTGAACAATCTGCATTTTGTTCTTCCAGTTCTACGGGATCTTCTGCTGTTATGCATTTCTTTCTGACCAGTATCCAAGCAAAATTACTAAGTTCTGCAGCTTGTACAGCAGTTCTATCACGTATCTGTTCGCTGTAGCTTCTGATTTCAGGACAACACGATGCCCAGTTAGAAGGCTTTTGAAAATGAACTATGGTAGGTACAACAGCATCATTCGCATTTTCCAATGATCAGCATTTGATGGCTTAAGAGAAAGCCATTCCATTCTGTCATTCTGATCCTTAATCTGATATATCGTCATAACGGTGCCATGTAGTGTTCTTTTACCATCTGGAGTGTCCTCAGAGAAATCTAAATTGTCTGCTGCACAATGTATAAATCTTCCATGTATCACATCAGGAGGAATGTAAATTCCAGAGTTAACTTTAATGTTTTGGAGAACAGAGGAAGCAATCTGAGTTTCAAGTCGTAACACTCTTGGGTAATCTATAGAAAAACCAAGCCCATACAACCTTTCAACCATCGTCTTGCTTCTAGTAGTACCATGAACTGTCAAACCAACAGCTACTTGTAGAGGCATTTCACGTTGAATGTGGAATGTTGTCGATGTTTTGTTTTTTAATTGTCTATCTGATAGGCATGAGGAAATTAACAGTTGAGATAGTACGTCAGTTTTCTTTTCAGTGTCTCTATGTTCAACTTCTATGGTGTCTGAAATATCGCACTTCCCTTTAATGCACGACTTGAAGAATGTTTTTACAGCATCTGGTACTAAATCTGTTGGAAAAGAACCATCAAAATTCCAACTTTTAGAATTCATTATTTCCTTTTGAATAATGTTAGCAGCCCGGTATAGGATATTTAACTCTCTGTTCATCTTGTCACCTGCGCTTTCTGCTTCAACCAAAAGGGCATCCCTTGTACACTTCATTGAAACTCTCTGACTCTCATTTGCTCTTATAGATCTAGAAAATTCAACACCTTTTTCTGCCAATTCAATTCCGATTATCATCTTAAGCTGTTTATGAGACATTATAACATCTTTGCTGACACCATTAACATTACATAGAGATTTATAACTTTCCTCTAAAGTTCTCATACTGAATACTTTTCCGTCTGCCAGAGCTTCTGATAGGGCACCAATAAATTCAATTTCAGTAACAGTATGAGCTATATCAGGACCTACTTGAATTCCATCTTCTATTACTTTCTGTTTCCTAAGTACATTAGTAACATTTTTTGCCCAGCATGTCGGATGGTACTGAACATCTATTGCATGTGTATCAGAGGGATTACAAGCAGCGTTTAGTCTGACACGGTATATGTCATTTGTATTCAACTGCACAGCTTTACTTAAATTAAGTTCGGCATTGTCAGTGGCAACTGTACTAAGTTTCTCTCTGTACGAATTTCCTTCATTGCAGAAGAAGCATTTCGATTTATCATAGATTGGTGCTTTGTCACGTGTAAGTACACTACTACTTTCTTGTTCGGAAGGTCCTGGCTCCTGTGACAACTCAAAATATTTTTTTTGTAGCTTCTCACAAACTTGTTTATGGGTAAGTAACTGGTAACAACTTCTGTGCCATTTTAAACTCTTAGACTTAAGATTGTTAGTAGAGAAATTGTCATCGCCAAAAGATCGCTTAATTTCACTACATTGTTCATCACCCCAAACAGACCGATTTAAGATGCACGTCACAAGTTTTTCATGACTACTATCAGCTGGATTTAATAAAATTGCCTCTGTAGACTTAGTTCCACAAAGAAAACATACAACCTGTTAACTTACGCTTTCATCTTGCATAATAAATTAATAATAATAAGTGTATGATATTTAATTATTATGGTATTTGCATAATTTACCATACATCCGGTGAAACACGTGCTCAGTTTTATTGAGTGCATTAGGCTTTTGGGTCCAGAGTTGCGTTAAGCAGAGAAGGCAGAGGTTGTTGGGGTATTGAAATGACCAGTTACACAACATAAGGTTAATGAATTCTCTTTTATTCAGTTATTTGCGCTATATGGTATTACACTGAGAGTCAGCAATAATGGTTAAAACTCAAAATGGCGGCGACGTCATTTCCGCTTTTGCCATACGTTTAGTGTTACATGCATGTATTTTTACTTTACTTGAAATAATTCTTTTAACTCTATACTGCAGTTATTTTCAAACTCCTTTTATCTTTATGGCTTTAATGCTTACTCTTATAATTGTTCACAAACCAACGCCTCAAAATAAAGTATTTAAGGTTGGCCAACGATAACTCTCACTCGCTCACTTTCACTCCGACTCATACTGTAATTTTGCACACTGATTAATTATTTTGAATTGAGCTCATTCTCTTATATTTTAAAATTTAGAAAAAGAATTTATAAGGGCTTTCCTGAATATGATGTGGCGTAGATTCCTCAGCAGATTCCCATGGCGGTTGGCAGGTGTTCGGCCGAACCTTTACTGTTTGTTTTTAGTCCACTGAATTTACTTAATTCTCATTTTGGTTAACCACTGACTCTACGTACTGTTAATATTACATTCTGAAAACAACTATTTCATTTTTTGTAAGTAATTACTGCATTTTTGGCAAAAATCTGCCCACTGCACTAGTCGAGCGTGTATGCTCGGTGAACTGTTGTAGATCGACTGGGGCAGACGTTGTACTCTCTAACTTTCGTCTGTCCTTTGCACTGAATTTGCATGATGGTTCTAATTACTTATTAACACTATTTACTTGTGATTACATTTTGTTGATTCAAATAAAACACTTTAGCTGACTACTTTAGGCCAGCAAAATTTTAACGTGTTACCGCCATGATGATGTTCTGGCGACTGGGCGGAAGCAAACGCAATTGTTATGCAAAGTGGTTGTGCCTGACGTCATCATGCATTGTTCTAAAGCCAACGCCTGGGTTAATACGTAATTGTTTCATGCCGTCATTGTTGATTTATGACGATCTGGTGTTGTGGACCAATGAAAAGTTCGTATTATTAATTTGTTTCGCTTATACCGCCATTACACATGTTAAACTCTGCTCGTACCACGATGACCTTGGCTTGGCTCCCCTCTTGTGAATCTGCGTAGTTATTGGGACTTGTGCAAAACTAACTTAGCCCTTGTTAACCTTTATGATCAAAATAAAATTTACAATAAAATATTCCTGAATCCCATAATTCTGGTAACAGGTATTTCTGTACTGTCACAAACCTCAACTGACAGTTTTCTTTTCTTCACTTCTACAGAAAATTCAGGATTAAGACGATCCAAATTCCTTCTAGAGACTCTCATCACTCCTGAAAAAAATACAACTATATATACTATTTGAAAATAAAGCAGGGGTTGTCCCCTTGAAAATTAAAAAAAAATTGAACTAATAAAAACTACATTTGACACTATTCTAGCACTGAAAAACTAGAGGAAAATAGGCAAATTTCTTTACTAAACTATGACTTGCCAATTTCAACAAGAAATCGCTACCTATACTATACCTATACTAGGCCTATACTAATTATTACTATTTATAAGAAAATATAACATATGGCATGGCTATACATTACTCTGCCAAATAGTTATGAAAATGTGAAAACTACAGTATCACCCATAAATTTACATTCCTTCGTTGATTTTAAGACTTAAAATATTGAGATTAACATACGGTAAGCCTTTTGTAAAACGCTAATTTATTGTAAATTAGAAAAACTCTATCTATAACTGAAAATGTTCAGGTTGGTGGGCCCCTAACTTTTTAATTTATAACTTTTCCTCCACTATCGACGAGTAAAAGGGTGTAACTAACAAACAGTCCACTTCGGTCATTTAGGCTACATTATTCGTAAGTCAGTCCTAATTGACTTTCTTGTATAACTTAATTCTACTTTACTTACTATTACCGCTGAGACGTTTCTGCTTAGGCATTTTGTTTAAATAAAACTGACACACAACACTAAGTAGCCTACATTACCACAATCAAGTAAATCGCTTCAGATAAACTACGAAAAATCACTGTCTGACAATGTGACACTGACTACACTGACACAACAAAACAAAACAGTCGTCCATCTTGTCGCTATGGTGCAGGCGTGGGCAGGCAGCCTGCCAGAGCCCAGAAACAGCGCATAATAAAATTTTCCCGTTCAGTCTTGCACGAGGAGCACGGAACGAAATTTTAACTAATTTACAATGATTAGAGTAGTGTTTAAAACCTGTTTCTACTGCAGGATTGTTATTTTTGGAAACTTAAGTGCTTAGAAAACTAATTTTTTTCTCGGTTTCATTTCCTTTTTGTATTTTGCAATACCCCACACATCTGATTCCATCATTTAAAATAATAAAGTTTGATCTTTTCAACAATTTAGTTCACTTTTTTGAATTCTGAATCCCAAAAAACATATAATTTGATATATCATAAGACCCAAGTAGAAGGAATTCATAATGCCCTTTACAGAGGTGGCCATCTTGGACGCCATGTTGAATATCTCAACATGTATGCATAATTAGGTTTTCCCAATATTTTACTGTCATTCTATGAACTAAAATACATATAATTTGACACTAATTTTGTTAGTATAGTTCAACTATAAGGAATTTAAATATTTTGGCAGTCATTTTGGCCGCCATCTTGATTTTGGATCTCTGAGCAAAATTTCAACTTATCACCATTCATATTCTTATTCTACAACTTATAACGAAGCGATTGACACCTCTCCCATACTTCTATCATCAAGGAGCCCATGGGACCTGATTTTTTAACACTTGCCCCCAGACTATATATTAAATTAACAAAATTCATTACATTGCACGTCAACTACCGCCTTCCCTATACTAACCACTTGTTCTTTATTTCCAGTTCCATCTTTTACCATCACAGCTGCACAAGCTAATGTTGTTTAAACAGTAATTTGTGCCAACAAACATTATAAAATAAAACTGTCTGAGATGACCAACTCATAATATGTAAAACATCAGTTCTGCTTAAGCCATGATTGATACTTTCATAATGATGATCTGTTAGTTTTACAAAAAATTATTATTAGAATCTTTCTTATGTGCATCTGAAAAATTGGATGAAAAAATATTGTTAGTAGTGGCCGGTGAGTTCTGAGGAGGGGGGGCTATGAGACAGTCACTGAGCCGCACTCAATCATAGCAGCCCTCCCCCCCAGGTCGCATGATTTCACTTTTAAGTGTGGCCAAGTTTTCTGATTTTTATAGCATACACGTCTTGTTAGAATATACTCATATCTTTAACAAGATAAACCAAAGGTTAACTTAATTTTGTTCTAGCAAAGATGAAAACGGTTGAATAGGAGGAATATATTTTGCAAGCTGTGATTAATTTACTTGTATCCCTACAGCAAATTCACTCAACAGCTCTTCTTATTTGCAACATTATTGATAATATCATCGTGCCATGTCGGTCAACTTTTCAGTTTGCCGAGGATTTCCTTTTCAATTGAAACTAAAACAATGGCGCTGAGATGATCCTAATAATGGCCAAGAAGAAATAAATAATAATAACACACACACACACACACACACACACAAGGAGCAGGAGAACATAAAGATTGTGTAAAGATTGTGGTGTATACAAACCACATTAAACCGTGCCGAGAGGCTAACTCATTCATTGCCTTCCAGGCTGTTACAAATGCACTAGCATCCCCCCACCACTTGCCGGGCATAGTTCTCACATAGCTGTACAAGTACTACGGCGGCTACTCAGATCCCTCCCTCAGTCTTCTGCTATTCTGCGCTATTATTGATAACGCTCAATTAAAAAGTTTCTTGTAAGTAATCAGATAACTTAAAATGCCAAATTGTGATTACAGATTGATTACAGGTTCAGTTATAATACAAAATAGAGCCTATTACTAGTTGTTTATTTTTTAATATTTTGTAAAATTTTATTGAGGAGGCTTAGCCTCCCTTGCCTCCCCTGATGAGCTGCCGCTGAGTACTGGTATGATTTTAAAATGTTAGTAGAAATGGAATGAACAAAGAAACCATGGGCATATGTATGCCAGATGAGTCCAACAAAAATTAGACGTGATTTGTATATTATAGTCACACATCTCCTAACAACATATCTGTAGATACATACAAATTATTATTTTATTGTTGCATTTGAGTGTTAGTGGTCTCAAATATTTCTACTAGTAATTTTATACAAACCACTATGTTGTCTTTGGTATTGACGAGCGCTGGTCAGTACCAAAGACAACATAGTGGTTTATATAAAATTACTAGTACAAATCATTATTGCTTCTTATTATAACTAATATTTAGACGTACTTCAAAAGGATCATAAAGTGATATAACTTGTATTATGCTGTTTTAGATGAGTGTGAAATTTGGGGGTGGTATCCAAAACAGAGTTGGAGCTGTAATTAAACAGATAGTATTCCTTTGTAAGTAACCTGAGTTTCCTGCAGGTCCCCCATCTAATATCTTCAAATAAATACACTCAGTAAATATATTACTCAACTATGCTGGTGGGGACACATGCAGAGAATGGATAGTGATAGAATCGTAAAACAGGTTTGGGAGGCAAAATCAGGGAGAAGAAAGAAGAGAGGAAGACCGCGACTGACTTGGGATGGAATGATGGGAAACATTTTGAGAGAAAGAAGCTTGGGCTGGAGGGAAGCAAAGACATTGTCAACGGATAGAGTAAGATGGAAAAAATTTGTATATAAAGTGTAGTTGATGTCCTTATCATATATTGATGTAACCCGACACCAATATTGTATAAGGGTATTTTGGTAATAAATAAATAAAAAAAAATATATTACTCAGGTTCAATATAATTGGATTAAAGACAAAAAATATATTACTCAGACTCAATATAACTGAATTAAAGATAAATGGTGAAAATAAACCTGTTTGCAGTATATTTATTTGAAGATATTAAAAAGATATGTATACCGAATTTGAGTTACCCCGAGAAAGAAGAAAACAAATTTCTGAGTTAAAGTGAATAGAAGGAATACAGTTTTTGAGAACAGTTTTGCTATGTCAATCAAGTACCAAAGTATCAAAGTATAACAATAATAAATAATAACAAAACAAAATATTGTAAAGCAGTTGCCAATTGTTTAATTTATTTGGACTACAACAATCAGAAGTTAAATTTCATTACTAAATATAATTAATTCACTACCGACTTGGAACACAAAGTTTTTTATGGGAAAAACGTAAAAGTTTTACCTTATAGCCTGAACCGGTTTTCGCTTTTAAAAAGCTTCTTCTGAGGCTTCTGTTAGGAGCACTGTCCGTCTTGTTCTTGGCGACAGTATTGACTTTTGAAAGATCGATGTTGTGTGTGGGGTGTGTGATATGTTCGAATAATGCGTGTGATTTGAATTGTGTCTGTTCGTTTAGGATGTCGTTTTTATGTGTTTGTATATTTCCAATCTGAGCAATTTAGTTTGTAAACACAACATTGTTTTATGTTTGCAACAAATTCTACATAGGTCATACAGGACGTAGCTTCAAACAAAGATACACTGAACACACAAGGGCACTACACTTCACTACAGAATCCACCTTTGCAAACAACCTCATTGAAGCAAACCACATATACAAAAACATTGACAATAACATGGACATTCTACACATACACACAAAAGGCTGAAAACTAGACACTCTAGAACAATTGAAAATATACAAACACACGAAAACACATAAAAAACAACATCCTAAACAAACAGACACAATTCAAATCACACACATTATTCGAACATATCACACCCCACACACACAACATCGATCTTTCAAAAGTCGATACCGTCGCCAAGAACAAGACAGACAGTGCTCCCAATGGCAGGCTCTGAAGAATCTTTTTAAAAGCGGAAACCCGTTCAGGCTATAAGGTAAAACTTTTACATTTTTACCTGTAAAAAACGTTGTGTCCCAAGTCGGTAGTGAATTAATTATATTTAGTTAAGTAACGGACACGTCATGGACAACGAAATCCAATAAATTTATTTTTTTTTAAACTGGTTGTTCATTGACACATTGAAAACAAGATACTATTATGTAACAGTGAAACATGACAGGCTTACATAAGCAATTGTTGGTTAGCAATACAAGGAAAGTGACACAGACATTACAAAGAATAACAAGGATAAGATTATTGTTTGTAATGTCTAGCATTCCAACACGATGTGTGCACCTTAGCTAGTTAGAAAGCTTACCAAGTGACAGAATAAAATTACTGCTTTGGGTATCAACAGTGATAGAGGAAGGTATGTATTTACTTTTTTTACTTACCAAAGTGTTCAGTCTACATGTGTTTTGTATCAGGAAATGCGTTTTTCCTCATGATTATGTGTTATATTAGGTTCTGACCAGTTATATAGGTTAAAAATGTAATTGAAAATTAGAATCTTCTCTTTCTGGGTGCCCATCCCCACACAAGGCTAATAGTCCAAGTTCTTCTCAGAGTTTCTTCTTTAGCCTCTGCCTCATTAAATTCTTCACTTCTTCGTCTGGCTTTACATCCCTCTGTGAGATTTGGCCTCCTCAACAACCCTACACCATTCCCTTCTGTTCTCAGTAACAATCTTCCATCCTCTAATTCCCATGGTTCGCAGGTCTTCCTCAACACACTCCATTCACCTCTTTCTTTGTCTTCCTCTGAGCCTAGACTCCAAGGGTTTCCATTCTGTCATAGCTCTCATATTTCTGGTCTTTTCCATTCTATAAATATGTCCTAGGCATCTAATTCTCTGTGACTTAAAAAACTTTACTATGTTTTTGCTGTTTATTAATGTATCAAGTTCAAGATTCATGCGGATCTGCCAAGTGCCATCTTGTTGCACTACTGGCCCAAAAATTCTCCTCATTAGTTTCCTCTCAAATTGTTTAAGATCTTCTTCATCTTTCTTCTGCACAGTCCATGTCTCACAGCCATAAGTCACTACTGGTCTTATAAGGCTTTTATAAATTTTAATTTTAGAATATTATGACTTAGGATCCTAGAGAACAATAGTTTCTTGATTGCAAAATACGCTCTGTTTCCCTTTGCTATCCTTGATTTGATTTTCTCACTGTTCAAATTGTCCTCATTTAGGAATGATCCCAGGTAGGTAAAACTATCCACTTGCTCAAAGCTATAGACTCATTAAATTACCTTAAGATATTATTTTATTATTATATTTATAAGTAGTTGAGATCATGATGATTAATAACTGTAAAAACAAATTGATACAAAGGCTTTTAAAAATATATAAACACTTGGTACGTTTCACAGTTTTTATTTAACTCTGACAGCTGTTTCAGCTTCTTAAGCCATTGTCAAAGAGCTCAATGAACAACTAAACAGAGGATGTAAGGGTGGTGAATATCTGTTTAGGGCGTGTATGGGTTGTGAAGATGGAGGGGGTGTTGTGGGAGCTAAGGGAAGGTCAAGTGTCTGTAAAAACTAAATATAATCTGAATGCAAAATATAAAATTAACTAAACTAAATAACAGCTTTTAATAAAGGGGATGCACAGAATTCAGTTCGTTCATTTGTAAAATTTTCGTTATTTTTTATTGCTATTTTAATTTCTAGAATTTCTAACAAATCCATTTTTTTTACCTTTTGTATGTTGTGCAGTAGTGTTATGTTTTTTGTACCTATGAAGTGATTGTGTTGTATTGGCTATATTGGTTAAAATCGCCTTCTTATGTTCAGAAATGCGATGTTTCAGGGCATGGCCATGGAATAATGGAATAAGGCATGACCTTATCTTCTTCTATATAATAAATCTCTAGGACGGTCTACGTTTGTCCCCGGTAATCGCAGAATCTACTGAACCGGTTTCAATTAAACTTTGCACGCTGATAGCAGGTACCCAACGGAAGGTTTTCCACTTTATTTGATAACGATAGGTTAAAAAGAACCGAAGTTATTGCAAAAAAACGCATTTTTTTAAACCCGCGGCTTCGATCGCGAATATTTGTATATGATTGTTGTGGTAACTGTCGAATTGGTAAATTGCTAATGGTACATCTATATTAATAATATTCTTATATTGTAAGTTATGAATATCCAAAAAGTGAGACGCAATAGATCCATCATTCATGTTTCCTCGATACGTAAAATCAAAATTTGATAATTTAGTAGATATTTACAAACATGCAGTAACACAATTAGATGAAATGTTTATTCGTATAGAATAATACAAATAGAGTATATATAAGTATATTGATATCAGTTAGTCCATTTGAATATTTACATTTTAGTAGGGATATGGAATTCTTATCAGCATATGGAATTCATATAAACAATACAATAATTCATTGTTTGATTATATTGTAACACTGATTATATAGTACACGTTGATTCTGACAAACCGTAGGCCTACTCTTCGACATTATACTTAGGAGTAGAAATTACATTACGTCGAAGGAGTAGAAATCCAATCAGCTCCTGGAA
Organism: Magicicada septendecula; assembly: GCA_034769895.1. NCBI lineage: Eukaryota > Metazoa > Arthropoda > Insecta > Hemiptera > Cicadidae > Magicicada > Magicicada septendecula. Next base: position 28,706,168 of record CM068369.1, read on the forward strand.
ACTCTTCAGAAAGATCTGGATTAGAAGTAGTCTCACGGGTTGAAAGTCCTACGATTCGTGAAAATAGATTAGCGGCACAAAGACGCAGGCAAGTGACTCTCAGATCACGAGGTCCTACTTTATGATGGAATGCAAAACTAAATAGTGGTTTCAATTATAATCCAGTTATTAACTACGCGAATGAAACATATATCGGGTTACCGAGTATGGTTTGCCCTCATTGCAAAGCTTTAAAGTGGAAAAATGAATCACATGGATTATGTTGCTCTGCAGGAAAAATGCGATTAGATCCCATACTTCCTCCTCCAGAACCGTTAAAATCATTATTAAATGGAGAACATCTTTTATCGAAAAAAAATTTTTAAATTCATTAAGATCGGCTTTTGCATATTGAATTCAGCTTTTCAATTTACATCATTCGGAGCCAATGAAATAGTCGAAGGGAGCTTCATGCCTACTTTCAAAATTCAAGGGCAAGTATATCACCTCATGGGATCATTACTCCCCACACAAAACGAAGTACCAAAATTTCTACAGGTGTATTTCATAGCTGATTATTTACAGCAATCTGAAACAAGAATGGATCATATCCGTAACTTGGATAAGCCATTAGTAACAGAACTTCAAAATTTACTTCACGCAATCAACCCATATGTTAGTGAACTGAAAAGTGCATTTGAATTTGTAACATCTGCGAATAATAATCAGTACAATATTGTGATTCATGCTGATCGAACAGAAAATAATGAACAGCACAGGGGTCGCTACAATGCACCGACAACTAATGAGGTTGCAGTAGTTTTAGTTAACCAGGAATGCGATAAACTCGATATAATAATCCGTGCGAGGGATCATAAGCTACATCGAATTGCAGAAACACATCGAGCTTATGATGCTTTACAGTACCCTTTAATGTTTTGCAGAGGAGAAGATGGTTATCATTTTACATTAAAATTAGTCGATCCTCAGACTGGGTTACAAACTACTAACTCGACAGTTACCACAACAATCATATACACGCAATACAATTACATATTATACACAATTATATATCACAATACATATATACAATTAATTAATCATAATATACAATTAATAAGTTAATTATTAATTATTAGTTAATTATCATATTATATACAATTATATATTCGCATGCGAAGCCGCGGGTACCTGCTAGTTGATAATATGATCAGAGAACATGTAATTTATCATGCTCATAGTCAGTATTTAGTAAAAAAAACAAAATTACAAAAACTTATCACAATTAAGCTAAGTAGTAAGAGTGTAACTACTATGTCATCACCAGTAATTAAATTTTATAACAGAGTGAAAAATATCTCAATACACAAACATTACTCAGATACACACAAATGGCTGTAGCTGAAGAGGAAGGAGACAGACCCGCGACTGGACCTTAATTCACAGCGCCGAAAAAATAGCTGACCTTAATTCAAAATAGCTGAAAAAACGATCAACTCGACAAGACAGGGGACCTGACATTATAGGATAAGAAGTAAGTGTGTGTGTGTTTGCGCGCGTGTTTCGTAAATACAACGATTCGGGTAAAAACGGCTTTCAAATTTGGGCATTACATTATCATAATAGTTTCGACTCAGCTGACGGACAATTTCTGCGAGTCATAAATCTATGAAACGAGTGAATCCCGGTACAACAGACAGGTCGAAGAACCTTGACCAAGCGGACAGCGCGCAAAACAGGTTGTCTCTACTACCCCGCGAGGAAGTAAGAAAAACAGTCGAATTTCAGTAATCATCGCCGCATTTTACCGGAGTCCGCGGTGTCGTGACGTTGGAACAGAAACGTAACTGCGATCGGAAAACGATAACTGTGATACTGACGGCCGTGTGTGCGATATTGTGATCCATACTCCGTGACAGGTTGGTACTTTATTGTATTTACATTCTTTTAGATTCAGTTTAATGAAACAGAGATACTTTATTACTCATTCATTAACAAAAAGTAGTGAGATATTCTCATAGAAAGAGAAAAAATTGATCTGTTTATAAAATTATGGACTGAATATTAATTGTTAGTCTATTAGTAAATATTACAGAAGTTCTTTAAATATAATTTTCGATCGAATGTAATTATTATTATCTGAAGAGTCTACGCGGAATATTACCATCGTAAAATGGTGTTAAATTAATATTATCGCCTGAAGACGACCACAGATTATTAGTAGTCGAAACGTTGAGTAATTAAAACTTTAACGACGATAATAATCCGTTTAAAATCTTTTGATAATTACAGAAGTTGTTTCTCCTCTTGATTTGTCTTGTGTTAATTAACTGGACTTTCTAACATCAGTTACACATTTATTTCAGAGTCTATTCTAGATTAATTTATTAAGATTCTTCTCTTGAAAGCTAACACATACCGACACTGAGACCTGATAAATACATATATTATTACTAGTAAGGTACCTGAACTGCAGAACTAGCTCACTATTTTGAACGAAATACATTTATAATTAGGTGAATTTCAATAAGAGATAATTTTTCAATTATCAGAAAAATTAAGAAAACCTTGAATACGACAATTTATTCAGTAAAATAACAATTATTGTAAAGCAGACAGTCATGCAATAAACACTAAAAATTCCGAAATACATTGTTGGTTTTCTTAGTTAAATTTATAATCATAATGTCTAAAAATGACAAATAATTTAGTCATAGCTTTTAAGTTTATGTATGTTTCCATAGATGTCTATAGGTACGTATCTAATACTTTTCACAACTATGCATTACCGATAATAATAATATATAAAGAATTTTTCATTATATTATAGTCTCCAAGTCACGTGTATAAGTATTTAATTGTAGTATTTGTAAACACTTGGTTACTCGCCGTCTTGTCGATCGCGTGTAGTGGTGCGCATTAGGTCGCGACGTGTCGTGAAGTGCTTTGTGATGTTTGGTAATAATTTTTGATTTTTTGACGACTTCTACAGAATGATTGGTGTTTTTATAACCTGATGATGACGATTTATCCTTGAAACGCGTTGTTATTGGAATTTTAAAGAAGTCACAAGACGGTGAGTAACCAAATGTTTACAAATACTACAATTAAATACTAAAGAAAATTTTCTAAACATATCTTACAGATATTTTGAAGTGGAACCACATGTATTAACTCTGCCAAACTATTAATGATAACGTGTTTGTATTTTGAATAAAATTCTCACTACTTTTACAGTTTTCTTAAAATTTTGAGTTCCTTTTATGGGCCGTGGTGCCCCTAAATTAAAAAAATTTTCATAGTTACCATTACATTCACATTTGGGTTAAAATTCCCTTTAATCTGTCACCTGGTTAAAATTTTACAATTGAAAAAACGTTACCTAAATTTTCGAAATTTCTAAAACTGTACACTATAATATTGAGATTTCGGTTAAATTTCGTTTTAACTCGATACCCCCAAATAGTATTTGCGAGTTTTTTTACAATTTTGATCCTCTCACATTTTTGCTTCTCGTCCCCTTACTTTTGGGGGAAATCGATTTCAAAAATAATGGCGGTCACGTGTGGACACGTGTGCCAAGGTTGATGCGTTTAAAAGTTATAGTTAGGCAGACAAACAAATGTCAGACGGTCGAGTTAAAACTGAGGACGTGCTTATCTCATTCAAAAAGAATAATTAGGGTGTTTATTTAAAAAAAATGTTTCTATGAAGTGCATAATATTTACTTGTTTAACCACCTGGACATTCTAGTGATACTAGATATTTTATATTCGACATCAGTCTTTAGTTTAGAATTTATACAGACGTAATTAATGTTAAGATAAAATCAAAATAAGAGATTTCAAGTCTTTAACGTGTTTCACTGGTATCTAAATAGGAAAAATATGCATTTAGTCAGTGACGGATGAAGGTTAACCAAGGCCCGGCGCGGCCTTTCATTTGAGACCCCAGATATGGTTTTTTAGAGTATAGGTACACATTCATAGATTTTTAATAATACGTACGCATAAATATTTTATTCATTATTTATTGACTTTAAGTAAACAGGGAAGAGAGGACGTATAAATGCTTAACTAAACAGAAAAAGAAGACAAACAAAACGAGTAAAATCAATGTAACAATTACGTCACATAACAACTAAAACTTATATTTTCGAATACGGTCTATTACGTCATTCAGTTGCAAAGAAGATGCGGGCTTTCCTTTCTGTCGACAAGATTTTTCAATCTGTTCTCACTCACGTTGATCTAAGACCATATTAATTTAATATTAATTTATTAATTTAAGTTTCGGAAACTTCTTTCGTACAATATTTCAGAGAGACGAATTGTTAAAAAGTACTGAAGGATGAGACATAGTTTGGAAACGGACTCAGTGAAGCCCCATTTGGCAACAAACTAAAATAAACCTCCTTGACTGTCCAAACACGTCGGCGAAATCTTGTTACTTCTTGCACCACTTGTTCGTTATCACAGTGATTATATACAAGGTTGACCTTTTCCACGGCCGATTCTAAACCGTTATCCGAGGCTTCCATCAAACATTTTTATACTTCTTCTTCCTCTGGCCCTACATCCCTCTATGAGATTTGGCCTCCTCAACAATCCTACACCATTCCCTTCTATTCTCAGCAACAATCTTCTATCCTCTGATTCCCATGGTTCGCAGGTTCTCCTCAAGACACTTCGTCCACCTCTTTCTCGGTCTTCTCCTGGCCCTAGACACCAAGAGTTCCCATTCTGTGACAGATCTCGTATTTCTGATCTTCTCCATTCTATAAATATGTCCTAGCCATCTAATTCTCAGTGACTTAATAAACTTTACTATGTTTTCGCCATCTTGTTGCACTACTGACCTAAAAATTCTCCTAATCATTCTCCTCTCAAATCGTTTAAGATCTTCTTCATCTTTCTTCTGCATGGTCCATGTCTCACAGCCGTAAGTCACTACTGGTCTTATAAGGCTTTTATAAATTTCCAGTTTAGAATTATGACTTAGGATCCTAGAGCACAATAGTTTCTTGTTTGCAAAATACGCTCTGTTTCCCTTTGCTATCCTTGATTTGACTTCCTTGCTGATCAAATTGTCCTCATTTAGCAGTGATCCCAGGTAGGTAAAATTATCCACTTGCTCAAAGCTATAGCCTCCAACATCCAGTGTATTTCTTTCATTATGTCTCGATACACATTTATATTGCACGATATTAAATGTATTACGGGATACCATGCTACGCCATGCGACATGCCATACCCAAGGCAGAGGACCCTTGCGACAATTCTTGGACAAATTAATGTAGACACTGATATCACTATCTATCTACGAGCTTCTACATGTCTATTTACGAGCTTATTCTGTAGACTTAAGCTGACGTCGACTGATAATTCACCTCGTAGTTTTCTAATTTTCGTCGGTCGCGTCTCTCAACGCCAATGGTCTTCTTCTTCTTCTTCTTCTTCTTCACATCACGGCAGAGGCAAGGTGCTGCCTGTTCCTCCTTCAAAAATCCTCCAGCCATCTCTTCCTGGGTCTACCCACTCACCTGTGTCCTATAGGTTTATATTTCCAGACTTGTTTGGCCAGTCTGGAATCCGACATTCTTTCTCTAAGTGTTCTTTCCATCGTTGCTTGTAATCTTTTAATTTTTGCATTCTAGTTAAAAACTTGTAACTCTGTTAGAAACCTGCCCGCGCGTGTGTAGTTTCATTTGTAATAACTCTTTAAGTTTTCCTTTTTTCCCAGTTAGAGGATAATAAATTTTGTAAGGGTCGGGAAACTTCTGGTCGGGGAATTTTGTGATTTCGACACCGGGGAACATGGTATAGACTTTCGGCTACAAAATCATTATAAGTCAATACACTATATTATGACTTTTAATAAGTAATTTTGTAATATTATATTATATAAGGCTTCCTCGGAAAATGAGTTATATTATTATTAACTTGTACGTTATTTAATGTGATTAATTAAATAACTTAAAGCAGAAATTTAATGTTATTATTATTTCTGCATTTAGCAGAAAAAACTACGTCAGAAGATACGAACGATATGTATACTATACGCCGTTGGAGTTATTATCTGCAAAACTTACGTAATGCAGACTAAAAACTTAACTTATTTGCAGCAGAAATGTTCTATAACTGTGAAAACACGTGCGCGAATCGTGCGTAATTTTAAACGAGTAGAAATGAGAAGTTTTAAAGCTAAAATCGAATGTTTTGAAATTGTTCACGACGTGATTAGCTCCCTAACAAGATATCGTGACTTGGCCTCGCTGCTGGCCTTGTTTTAAGGAAACAACAATGGGTTTCCTCGTGAAATTTTTAGCTTTAAGCCGCCTCGTGCATTTTCTTTCATAAGTTTTCCGGGCGCAAGGCCGTGATCCGACCGATAAGAGGTGTCGGGCAGCAAACTGCGACCGAATCTTCAAAATATATTCAGAAAATTAGGCCTCCATTAACTCGATTAATTTTCTTCTCCCTCATGATGTATTACACACGCAAGTAATTTGAAATTTCTGCTCGTTCGTTTCTTTATTCCAATAAAGTTTTGCGTCATCAATAGATACAACAAAATATCTTTCTTTTGAATGACGCTACTATCTACTTTTATGACATAATTTTCGTAATAAGTAAGTGAAAGAACAGTGATTACAAAAAGCTTGGTATTCGAGACTTACTTAATCGTATTGTATCGTAGATTGTATTTTCCCACTCATGGTACGTATAATTAGCCCTAAAACCTTTCCAGTGCGATTTGTAAAATAGGTCTACGCCCACACCTTGACAATGTTTCTCTTTAAATCGTGTCACGCTTTACAACGAAAACGGGAACGTAATTGCCTAAAACGTGTCTATGCGATCAGTTTGGTATAATGTGGCCAGCACTACGCCTCGCCGCCCAATATTAACCGAGGACATTATACCAGTTGCTCATTTCACAGGCTTAACCGGGGAACATAACTCTTTGAACGCTGTCGGTGATCGAACACAGGACCTCTTTGTTGGTGCCAGGACCCAATGGGGTATCTAGAATTTGGCTTTGGAGGGGGGGTCCGGGATCGTGTCGGCTTCATACAAAAGAAAAAAAAAAACAAGTTAAGGCTAATCAACATTACTATGTTTAACGTGGCTGAAAAACGCGTGACAGCATCCTGAAATCAGCCCCATTAACGTAAACGGTGACAACACAATACCATACAAATACGCGTTATTGGAAAACATTATTAAAAGAGACTTATTGACTGAACTGATTTTCCTATATTTCATGTTTCAAACGTATACCCTAAAGCTGTGTAATAAACCTGTTTGCATATTTAAAAAAGAGCTACTACTATATTAGCTTAGACAGCTTAAAAAAATAAATAAAACTAAACAGTCTAAAAATTAAGAGATTAACCAACTTTGTCAACTTTTTTTACCCTCTGTATGGGGTCAGGTTCCATTCGTCCCCCCTTAAATACACCCCTCCCAGGACCCAAATCACTGGGGAATCACGCCTCTACAATTTTGCATTTTATAATCACGCCTCTAATGTATTATTTTATTATTACATATAAATTAAATACAATTTAAGTGTGATTAAATAAAAGGATTAAATAAATAATTCAAATAACTTCTATCTTTTTTTAAAATAAGAATAACAAGTAAGCTCGAAATACATTTATTGTTGCAGTGAAGTGGCGTCCATGTAACCGCTGTTGTCGGCGGCAACAGTACAAGCAATGAAAGAAAATAAAATCAATTACATCAGAGAGTAAATACTTTAATTATTGATTAATTTGAAATGTGAACATTAGTCGAGAAACTTGAAGAAAGCACAATATTGCTTTCGAACTGCTGGTCGCTTGTACCGTCATTTTAATGTTGTGTTGCCGGCTCAGATACCGGTGACGTTGTACTGTGTACGGTCACTGACCTCGTACACTATGTACAAGTGGGCTTAATGTCAATAACCCATCACTGACGGTTTAAAAAGAAATTTTGTTCAATTACTATTATAATTGGGGCAAGAGATCTCCCCGAATAACATCGTTAGAGCGACGCTTCAACGACAGAACACCCGCAGTGTGCCATGCTTTTCAAATGAGATTTTTCGATCGAAGAAGGCAGACCAGAAGAAAAGTAACAAGGAAGAAATGAGGCCTAAGACTGCAGAACAATAGGCGTAGCCCGAAGTAATATGCTAAACAGTTCCAGGTCAGTGTCCTAGAAGAGAAAAGGGAGGTGGTTTTTACCAAACCCAAACTTGGCCAATGTCATATCCGTTGGGCCCACCCCGCGCCGTGGATGCGCGAGCTTATAATTGCCGTAGGACCCTACTACTGTACTGAGTACATTATTGTATTAGAGAAATTATACTGGCGATTAATATACAAAAGGCACGTGTCGCTAAAATTCCTCCTTGAAACAAAAGTATGGGATGATTGTTGCCGTAGGAATCGAACTAGTGTTTGTGAAATGAATCGCGCTGAAAACCTGAATAGTTTCAGTCGCATCCTGTAGTATACGTATGTTTTCACTGTTTTGTTTGAAATCACAGTGCGATTAAAAATTAATTTATTAATATAAAGAACGAGTTTTCATAACTTTTATATGAATGTTTAAAATATTCCTTTTAGTAGGATTCCGTGTAGGAAGTAAGAATTGAAACAATATCATGTAGCCAAATAAGAATCGTGTCTACAGGTTTGTAACTTACGACCTTCAAAATGTAGAAAAAAAAAGTTTTCGAATAATATGCTTGCGAGCGCGTGCGCATGTGTGTGGCCGAAATAAAATAAAACTTCTGTCGTGTATGACGTTTAACAGGTAATAAGATTTTCGATTTCTGTTTGTGATTTCCTTCTTTTATGAAGATGAATATATTTTTTCCTCACTTGCAAGGGGTCTACAGAATTCACTGTTGCGATTTTCACGATAATTTGTGGAAAAGTCGCTAGTTGTTGTTTCTTTTTAGTTGTTTATGTTAATACCTACATAGCTAAACGTATTGTTTTCCTAAAAAAAACACGTCTAAATATTTTTCAAGGGTCAGGCGACACTGGTTATGAAGTAATTGTGGGGATCACTACATTTTTACTTATTACCCAAAGTTATTTGTTGCAAAACAATTACGTATTACAAAGTTAGGTACTTTCCCAATATCCGTACCCACATTACGTTTTCGATATTTGGAATGTGCGATAGTGTCGACACACCACGATGTGAAGGAAAAAAGTATAGGCCTACTTAAACACACTTTTCTGATACAATTAATGCTATCAGTAAAACAAAACCTTTGACATGAATGAAAACCAGTTCAGGTTATAAGGTAAAACTTTTACGTTTTTATCCATAAAAAACTTTGTGTTCCGAGCCGGTAGTGAAATAATTAGGCCTATATTTTGTTAAGTAACGGACACGTCATGGACAACGAAATCCAAGAATTGGGTATGGTTATTAGGAAAGTATCCACAGTTACAGGGTATTATGTATTAAGTTCGCGCATAGTATATATTTTTATATAATAATAATAATGGCTCCCATGTGTACCAGCGAAGCAGCTTAGGAGTCAGGCAGGATAGGCTGCCTTATGTGAGCCGTGCGGCATACAAGGAAGGCAGTGTGGCCAGCACTACGCTTCAGTCGCCCATTATTATCACCAGGATGTTATCCCAGGTACTCATTTTCAACAGGCTGAGTCGTCCTGGGGGCTGAAAAACGCACCTTGATTTTTATGGTGCGGGCCCGGGAATCGAGCCCGGGACCTCTAGATTAGTAGCCAGGTGCCATACCCACTTGTCTACTGAGCCGCCCATATATTTTTATATAATTATGCTAAACACGGCATAATTACTTATGCCGACACGGTTTTTAATTTTACTTATTAAAAACGGGTTTGCACACACTGCTACAGTATATTGTATTTAATTTTAAAAATTAAAAGTACTGTGTTTAAAGAAATACTGGTTTTGTCTGCTTTCGTTATTCAGAAGTTCTTCTTTTTTTCTTTATCTGGTCCTTCTGTCTCTCAGCGTCGGGTTGAAGGGAGCCTCTGTCAATCGTCTCCATCTACTCCTGTTCATGCACATAGCTTTCATTTCCTGTAAAAAATCTCTTCCCACGGTCCTGTCCCAATCTAATAATACATAACGGATATGTTAGTCACCCTTGGTCTCTGACCTTCCAGCTTTACTTGACTGTACTGCTTCATCTTCCCACTTGCGTGTCCCATTCAGAAGTTCACAGTCAAATATTCTCTCGATTTGTCCAAACTTTGATAAGGCATTTTCTTTCCCAACACTTTCCAGTTGGGCCTCGGTGAATGTCAATTATTGTGTAGTTACCGACTCTCATATTGTTTGCCTTCCAGTTGTTCAGTCTTCTCTTGAGATGTGATGTTACAATCGCGTTACCGGTATACTCTATGGCAGCGTGCGTGGTCCCGTGTTTTCGTCAGGTTGAGTCTCCCCACTACGGCGACTTTTCGCCGCCGTCGCGAAAGTTAAATCCCCGTATTCAGTACCATTAAAATAGTCCTGCTAAGACATGGAAAGAAATTCTCGAACAGTACAAACTCTTGCACAACAAAATTTGGCACTGAGAAAACATCGAGAGTCAATTACTAACAATCAAAATTATGGAAACTTTCTGGGTTTGTTAAAATACTTGGCTAAATTTGACACTGTCATGAGATCTCATTTGGATTGAGTCTCTTGTAAATCTGGGTGTATGTCGTATCTTTCACCAATTATTCAAAATAAAATAATAAACCTGCTAGTAGAAAGAGTGCGCAAATATATTATTACTGCATATAAGAAGGCGAAGTACTTTAGTATTATATTTGACACAACACCAGATGCTGTACATGTAGAACAAATGTCTCAGATTATAAGATTTGTTGAATTTAAACGGAATTCTGTTGATATCAAGGAAGCTTTCATAGACTTTAATCCTTTAGAAGTGAAAACAGCGGAGGGGATCACACAAGCTATTTCCAGTAAACTTAAGAGAGATGGATTGAATCTTAGCGATTGCAGAGGTCAGTCATATGACAATCTAGCAACAATGGCTGGCATCCATTCAGGAGTTCAGAAGAGAATGTTAGATTTCAATCCACTAGCTGTGTTTGTTCCCTGTGACAACCATTCACTTAACTTGGTTGGAGTTCATGCACTCATGTAAATGTTCAGGCAGTGACATTTTTTGGGACAGTAGAACATCTATTCATCTTCTTTTCCTGTTCCACTTATAGATGCAGTGTTCTTAAAGACTTCGTAAATATTACTTTAAAAGGACATTGAAATACCAGGTGGAATTCAAAAGCAGATGCAGTGAAAGTAATGCCCACTCAGCTGGACGAAGTGATCGCTGCAGAAGACTGCTGGAGAAACTGAGGGATACATCGACTGAAACAATTGATACGGGGGAAGATGCAGCAATAATAATTAATGCGATAGAAAACTTTAATTTTGTGACCTTGCTCTTTTTCTGGATAGATATTCTTTCTTGGATTTCGTTGTCCATGACGTGTCCGTTACTTAACTAAATATCACTATTACTTTAACGACTCGGAACACTAGTGTTCCGATTCGTTAAAGTAATAGTGATATTTAGATATTCTTTCTTCTATGGACAAAATCCAGAAAATCTTGCAGACCAAAGGTATAAGTTTTATTCAAGCATTGCCACTTCTGGAAAAGCTAACGGACAAAGTAAACGTTTGGAGGAATGAGCTGTCTGACAATGTCATTTCTAAGGCAGAGCAGGTATGTAATGAATGGGGTATGAGTATCACAAAAAGGATAAGAAGGAAGCGCACAATGCCAGGGAAGTATGCAGACGATTCTCCATTAACCATTAGGGAAGAAATGTGACGTTCTCTAATAGAAATCTTGGATAACCTGTCAGTTGAAATTTCAAGCCGTTTCTTTAACATAAAAGAGTTAGAAAAACGCTTTTGATTCCTCCGTAAATTTGAGGCGTTCGTAAATGAAGGGGATACACATTTTAAGGAACAACTTTCCCAAATCAATATTAAATACACAGTGCTTACAAAACTGTATCCACATGACCTAAACAGTGAAAAATTGTTCAGTGACTTGAAAGACGTCATACTTTTATTAAAAAGGCAAAAGTTAACGGAGAACAAATGGACTTTACACCTCAGGGAATTGCTACAATACATTTCTTCAATGGGATTAGAAGCTACAAAACACTAGCAACAGCTTTAAATTTTTTTCTTACTTTTGCAGTGTCTGTGTCTTCTTGTGAAAGATCGTTTAGTAAACTTAAATTGATTAAAACTTTCCTACGTATATCAAATCTAGCGATACTTCCAACTCAAAACGACTTGCTTCCTCTTTATATTTTAGTGATTTAATAACAGACTTTACAGAAATGAAGACCAGGAAATTACATTTTAAAATGTCTATTTTAAAATATTTATTGAATATTAAAAATAAATATTAAGTGTTTATTAATAGAAGACGGAACTATTAACCTGTAACGGTAAGTGATTTGTTTTATTACTTTCAATGTAGTTATTTGTTTAACTTTATGTTGCTTTAGGATATTGTTTTGACGATGCGCTTTAGATCTACAAGGAATTTGCATGTTTATTAGAACATTGTTATGTTATACATTTTTTATATTACTACATATATAGTCTAAATTTGTTACTAATAAATGTATACAAACTGAATACCGGTAATATTATAATATGTAATTTCTTAATTTTGACTTAACAAATATTCTTAAGACGTTTGCTGGACGTGCTTTCATACAAAAATCGACAAAAATCGATACAAAAAGGACGATCTCCTTGCCTTACGCCACTAGGGGGGGGGGTTGACGGTAAGAAGAGATTTACCAGTTACAGACAGCCTACTATGTAGACCGTATAATTTTTTTTTACGAGGGAAGCTGTGGAAAACTAACGTTCGCCGCAGGAGGGTCCGCACTCCTACGGTGTGTGGGACTCGCACCAGCCAAAACCCACAAACCCTGAGGTGGAATGAGTGAGGAGGGCTCAGCTTTCGCAATACTTCAAGATGGTGCCATTTGCTCTTCGTCCTGTGGACGTTAATCTGCTTTAAACCTTCAGCGGGTCCACGTTGCCTGTTTTCTGCTATTCTGTCAGCGGCTCTAGCAAGATCATTTGCTGCTTCGTTCTTTTGCCATAGTACCTTCTCACCTTCTCTATGTAGGCTGCTACCTGATCCCAGTGGTGTTCGCTCTGCAGCATTAGTCAGTTGATATTTTCGGGCGAGATCTGTTTCACTACATTTTCCATCGTTTGCCTCTCCTCTTTCCATCTGCGACAGGTGAAAAACTTGTGATGCACATCGTGTAATTCCTGTTTGCAGAAAATCAGTCTGGTCTGCCTACTTTCCCCATCCTATATATTTAAGCCCGGAACAGGCCGTTATCGCAATATTAGCGATCGGCTACTGACTGCTTCATGAGCCTAGCAGTCCACCTTCCCTTCGTGTCAGTGGTCCATCTTTCCCGCCCTGGCCTCCCTATGAACTTGTACTTAACCTACTTTGGCCTTCCTCTTGTAAACCTGTTTCCGCTCCTGAGGCTGAATACAATCTGAATGTTTGTCGTCTTGTTACGTGAACATGCTGCAACAACAGCTACCGACTGATGTCTTAGGATAGGACTTTTATCGTCATATAAACATGCACTGTTGCTTACCAAATACCTGTTCTAAACAGTGTTTAGCTGTAAATGTCATTTCTAAGCGAGTTTATAGATAATCTGTATCAAATTTTACATTCTTTATTACTTACGGCGTTTGTTTTGTCTTTAAATGCAACTGAATTAAATTTTCTAATTTTCTATTTTGAGTCAATTTGTACTTCTGATTGCAATGACTATTTAATTCTGATATTTACAGATCAATATTGTAACGATCAGACTCTTGTCGTTTTCTTTAAACCTGTAAAAGCCACACATTTGTGCGTCAATTTGTAACGACGTAACGTCCGCCTCTCTTAAGCCACACGTTGTTGCGTCAATTTGTAACGATCAGACTCTGTTGTCTCTGTAAAATGAGTGTTTGTATCGTGTGTTCGCCTCACACGTTGTAGTCGTTAGAACTTTGCGTTTACTTACTTACTTTTTGTTACGCTGACGATGTCCGTCGCGATCTCACGAATTACTAGTACAATATCTCGCGAGTGTGAACCTTACCTGTTCTTTAATATGTAATTGTAATTCCCGGGTGGCGCCAAATTGTTTAAACAAAAACAATTAAAAAATATGAAGATCGAGCGGTCGTTCTAGACGATATGGGCTGATTCGAATTACCCTCGCAATAGGCGGGCTTATGAATCTCGCTAGTAGTTCGCCGTGTTGCCGACGTCTAACGCTTGCCGTCAATTTCGCTCGTCGCTAAAGTACACAAATCTTATAATGCAATTTACCATGAAATAAAGAACGGTGGTTACAACTCTCTACTAGTTTATTAACTTGATATTATCTGTTATTCAATAAAATACAAAATTATATATGGTTATTATACAAAGTTGCTCCGGCAATAAAAAGACAATTATTCTCAGGTTGGCGAAAGCTGATTTAGAACGGTATTCGACATGGCGTAGACAAATGTTTATTTTCTATCGTTCGTTAAATCTGAGTTCTTTTGGTTACGAAAAAATATTAATATGATTATAATAAAGTACATTACCTTACATTGATGGTACTTATATACTATTAGATTTAATTACAATTCGTTCCTGAAGTGTTAAAAAGTGTGTGTTAAGAGTTCGTAATTTATACCCAGGTTACTTTCTGGTTTCATACAAGTTTAGTTTTTTTATTTTCAATTAATCCTTGAAAGAAATTTGATTATCAGTTTGTAGTGAGAGTTAATTGTGTTGTGAGAAAAAGTTAATAAGAATTTATTCCATAAATTCGGGTAATTCAGCAATACTTAACAAATCTGTTGAATTAGGGTGAAGAGTTACTCAGTTCGAAATAGGTTGGGTCCTTATGATCATCAATCTTTCATCATTTATGAATTTGAGTACGCCTGGCTTCTTTTTCGGATAAGGTGGTTTAAATAATTAATTTATAATTTAAAAATCTGGTCTGTGGTCTCTGTTGAATGGACTAGTTCTTCATCAGACTTCTTGTGTCTTCATTTTATAAAATTGATTGATTTTTTTACCTTTTTAAATTAAAATTGAGTCGAATATGGTTTGGCTTCTATAGGTCTTGAGTGTCAATAATGAACTAATAATAAATAACGTTCCGTTGTTATGGCAACTGTCTGTCTTCTCATTGGCTGTATCAATTTGTATCTATTGTTGTGATATTTGAATTTTAATTCAAAATGACTAAATATCTTCTGATTACTATTACTCTTCTGTCTTCTTATCTATGTATGAGATATTATCACAACTGTTTATATTTTCTTTCAAAGATCATTTTGACATCCCACAAAGCTGGGATTGTTTATGTATGTTATATATAGTTTTGACAATAATGTTAATATTATGTAATTACATTTCTTTCTTATTTTATGTTTTTAATTTAACTTTTACATCTTATATGATTCACTAATTGTATTTAACTAGTTACTTGCCCTGGATTTTCTAATACCATAGTTAATTTCTTACAATTTGTTTATTTTGGATTTATACAGTTAGGCATTTTCTAGGCCTAAGTAGTAATTGGCTATATTTTCTTATTTTACACAAATTAAAGATTATTTTACATTTACATATGTTTTGCTTGGTGTCGGTTATGACTTGTTTACTTTTTGAATTGATTTGGGCTGTTTTATAATAATTGTATGTTCTTATTACTTTACAAAATCATGGCCTGTCTATTATTCTCTAATTTCTTTTCCTGTATTACTATGTTTGTAAGTATTTATCTCCTTATTTATCTCTATTGCCATTTTTTTATAACTTGCCTATCATTTAATATTACTTATAAAACATAACACAAAATTTTGGTTTATGGTCTGTATACTTTTTTCAGCTATATTCTTCTCATAAACTTAATTGAACAAATCTTTTAACAGTTACTATGCTAATCTTGTTTATATTTAGTTTATTCTTAACTATTTTGGTGACTAACATTATAACACATTTATTTTATCTTACTAATTATCCCTTTGAACATAGGATGTTTTACTTATTTTGCGCTTATATTATTTAGCACATTTTTCTTCTAACTTTTACTATATATTTTTTTCTCTCTACCTAACCATTGAAACAATAACATTTTTAATCATTATGGGATTTTTACCCTGAATACCACTGTATTCCTAATCTACAATCACTCTTAATTTTAATAACAATAATATTCTTATTCTTTGGTATTTTTCACCATTAAACTGTAGTGTTAATCACTGGTTTTAGGTGTCTATACCTACAGATATGTTGGGTTTTCTATTTATTTTGGGTTTACACAGGCACTTTGCACTTTTTTATTGTACTTGAGTGTTACTTGTGGTTTTTCCCTAATACTGATTTCTCTTTACTCACTTAATCACCTTCACTCCCTACCTATCTCTCACTTCTGGGGTTTTTTTTTATTGTTTTACTCACAACTATTAGTTATAATGTTAACAAATTTCATGTTCTGATTCACTTATCATTATAGAGTTATTCAATACATTTCATATCTATTTCTTTGGTTAGTGTACTTTAATTGATATTACTTTATTTGATTTTATTATTTATCATTTACATTTATTATTTGTTTGAGCCTTTTTCATCATCATTTGAGTTTAATATTTCTCATTTTCTTTTCTTTATTATTTGTTTGTGTCTTTTTCATATACCTTCTCATTTTATTTTCTTTTATTGGGTCAATCACTTGGGTTGGGTCATAGTCATTTGTATCGTCATAGTCATTTTATTTTCATTCATTTAATACAGTTGATTCATAGTTTTTTCCCTGGTATTGGGGTGGCTTTTTGTGTTGTAACAATATGTATCATTACCAGAGGTAACTGCAAACTGAAGTGTCAAATTGTGAAGGCGAAAATATCGTAGAATAAAAATATTTTGTTACCTTGATAACCAAAATCCCAAGGTACTGCAATATATGCTTCAAATGAGAGAACTCACAGGCCCGCTGGCGAAAGCTCCATTTGTGATAATAGTAATCATCACACCGTGTCCGGACCGACGCCACATCCACTTTTATTTATTTTATGTTATGCACGTCCATGAAGCAATTATTTTTACCTGTTCATGCTACATTTACTCCCTACAAGTTGGTTTCATCATTGCTCCACAAAAAAAAGAGCTGTTTGTAGAGAAAAGGATGAGGAAAAGCAAAATTTTGTACCTGTTCACAAGTTTTCAAAATCCCACCTGAAAAAAATCCTGGGTGCGTCTTTGGTTGTGAAGAGAGCTATTGAACGCTGAGCACCTTAATCGGATTTTTCTGTTACATGATTGCACGATTTTGAGGGAGGATGCTCCAAGATTATCTGGAACAGCTTTATTTGGCGAGGCATCGCAAGTAGGCTCCTAGCACTCTCCGAACCATTGATAACATATCGACTACCAAGTGATGTAGCCAAGGGTGTTACTGAAGGTACAACCTCCCCAACCGAGTAACTTGCTAATGGAGTCTTAGGCCCTTTTCAGGTGAGCACCACGGCCAGTGGCGGATTATCCATAACGCTAGGGTATGCTGCAGCACCGGGCACCAGGGTCTCAGCTGTCAGAGGGGGCACCATCCAGCTGAATTGACTAAGCGAAGCAAAGCTTATGATCACATTATGCAATTGTTTGGTTTTCGTACTCAGCTATTAACCATGGAGAGTGTCGAGTTGGAAAATCAAGCGAAAGCTCTATTAGTCGTTTACTTGATCGATTTGAATAACGATCTTCTAACAGAATTGAAGCACTTTGTGCTGCAAATAAAATTTCAAGAAACATGTGTTTCTTTCATATCGTTCGAATGAAGACGATATATTCCATGATACTACAGTTTGTCCACCCAAAGTATTAAACTGGATTATTGACTGTAAAATGACTGATGTATTTCCGAATATCGTTAGAAATGTATTGCTTATCGTCTGTTTTTGATGATTCCAATAGATAACTGTGAATCTGAAAGATCATTTTCTGTATTAAAACGCATTAATAAACGCATGTTGAGTTCAACTATGGGAGATGAGAGATTATCTTAGTTAGCAAGGTTGATTACTGAAAGCAAGATACTTGAATCGGTCGATTTAGAAGAAATTATGCAAGACTTCGTTAAGGCAAAATCAAGAGGAAATGGATCGATTGGTATTTTCTAAGCTTAAATACTACTATGCTCATTGTAATCACTATTTAGCTAAATATTTGTTGTAATTTGAGAGTTTAATAAAATAACTGTTAACTTTCAAAATTGTGTATGCTATTTATCAGTGTAAATAATGGATAAAAATTGATGTTTGAATCGGGGGGGGGGGCACCAGTCTGACGACAGCATAGGGCACCACGCACTTCTAATCCGACCCTGGACATGCTGTACGCCTGAGGCACCCATTGCTGTAACTTTTTTTATGAAATTTCTTTATCTTCCGATTTAATAAACTTTCACATGTTATAAATTATTTTCCGAGTCTACGTACGACACTGAAGTCGTCAGCGATCCAGACTGATCCATTTCACTCTCCACGACGGAAACTTTACAGCAATAAACTAAACACTACGCTTTTGGTGAAACTCGGTGTTTTTTGAAAAGTACGAACACAATAATCTCCACAGCAACTGAGGTAAGTTTCAATGCTGATGCATGCGTGTTACATACCGTGTGAAAACTGTTTACACGAAAACTATTTGATTCATGTCTGGTGAACTTACACTGATTTTTAGTTTATAAATTAGTTATTGTAAAAATGTTCATTTATTACTGTGACAGTATGTAGTAATTACTATATTCTTACTATTTGTATGTACGTTGATTACAAAATATGTTTTTCATATTTTAGGGGTGGGTTCTAACCCCTCCCCAAACCCTCTGGCCATAGGCATGCGCACGTGAGGGACCAGAGGGACCCTCATTAGTTTACAAACAAGAAAAAACAAATTCGGAAAAATTAAAAGTGAGAAAAGACTGTGAAAAAATAATGTGTTATAAAGTATAAGATAATGATATGTTTTTGATTAAACCGGTTTCTTTATTTAATGTTAATTTTATAGACCATTTTACTGAGGCTATTCCATATCCCCCAGTATATTGGTATCCCCATTGTAATCGTACTGCGCACGCCTATGCCCCTGGGCGCGCCCCTGTTCACAACACACTTCTTACGAATGAAAGAATGTCACATAGACTATGGGAGTCATCCAGAAATGAGGAGTCTGGACCAGTGGCGTATCTAGAATTTGGTCTGGGGAGGTCGGCTTCATACAAAAGAAAAACCAATTTTAGACTAATCAACATTACTATGTTTAAAGTGGTTGAAAAACGTGTGATAACATCCTGAAATCAATCCCATTAAAGTTAACGGTAATAACACAATAAAAATATGAGTTATTGAAACATTGTTTAGAACAGAAGTGCCCATCCCCCTCAAAGGGTGCACTTCCCCCTCAAGTATTCCGAAATTTCCTCTCACAAAATTTGATTTCTTGGGTAGCAAGGGATCACAATAAGGGGGTATGGAATAACCCCCCACCCCACCCAGTTAACTGTGGATCTTGAGGCTTTATCCAAAAAATTTTGAAAAACTAAAGCCATTTACACAATAATTGGAATCATAAAACTAATGTTATTCTTTTTGGCAATAACAAAAGTTTTTCTAGTATGCCTAATCAGTAAAAAAATGTTGCCTTGAAAAATCCACCCCAAAAATTTCCAGTGGTGCGACATGCACCATTGTACCATGCTGTGGGCACCCCTGGTTTAAAAGATACTTATTGACTGAATTGATTTTCCTGTATTTCATATTTCAAATGTATATGCAAATGCTGTGTAATAAATCTGTTTGTGTATTTAAAAAAAATTAATACTATATTAGCATACACAGTTGAAAAAAATTATAAAATAGCCTAAAAATTAAGAGATTAACAAAATTCGTCAACTTTTTTCGACCCTCGGGGGGAGGGGGTCTGGTCTTGTTTGTCCCTCCCCATAAATATGCCCCTGGTCTGGACACATTGTTTGCTTTCTGGACATACCAATATACTGTATATAGACAACCCTCATCGTATTGAGTATGAAAATATAATGTGTAGCTGAAGGTGAATTTCAAGCTTTGGAGGACACTGGTGGTGTCGGTGCACTGATTGCCACATTATGTCACATGGGTACACCGTATAACAACACTATCTTCCTTTAATTCTTCTAGAACTCATTGTCAAATATTTTGATTTCCTTGCCAAACAGTTCAACAGTCCAGCCACTACCCATGCTTTGTTCTTTGCTGCGTTTTCACAGGTAGCTCTTTAAAGTGTTGTTCTGTGGTCAGGAAGGAAGCTTCTGTGGTTAAGAATCTAAAAGAATAAGCTCTTAGTACAAGGAAAAGGATAAAGTTGGATTCCTTAAGTGCCAGAGACACAATGGTTGGGGTAGATGCAAAGAGGTTTGAGATTCACCACTCTCTCTCTCTCTCTCTCTCTCTCTCTCTCTCTCTCTCTCTCTCTCTCTCTCTCTCTCTCTCTCTCTCTCTCTCACTCACTCACTCACTCACTCACTCACTCACTCACTCACTCACTCACTCTCTGCATGCATAACATCAAACTGTAACTCTTTGTTTTGTTATCTTGTCTCCAATACATTTCCAATTTTTAAACTTCAAAGTAGCACTGGCCATCCTAAACACTAGCACTGTCTCATCTGCATTAACAATGTCTTCTCATGTGCATCCATTTTCAGTACAGTGTTCTATTCCTCCTTAATATGGTTGTCTGTAACAGTCTTGTTAACACCTTTAGACTTCCCCGCACGTCTTCTCAAAGTTGATCGCAATATGTCTCTTGACAATGCAGTTTTTAGAGCAGCTGAAATTTTCAATACCGTACCCAGTAAGCCAGCAACGTGTACTGCTTTTGATTTTACCAGTTACTGGGATTTGGAGGTTTCTTTACACGAAAACCACTCCAAAACTGTGGCTTCCAGGTATTTGATTCTCTGTATCCTTATTGTTCACCTGTTCAGTTAGTGCATTGATTTTGTCTCTGTTACACTATATAGAGTTCACAAATGGATAACCTAAGTCAATTCTCTTTCCCATTAAGTTGAATCTCTTTGCCATCTCAATCTTCTTCTCTCTGACAACACCTAATTTAGTTTCCATCACTAAAGCCTTTCTTTTCATACCCCACATTCTTCAGTTACAACATTCAAAGGCAATTACTTTGTTCTGTGGTCAGGAAGGAAGCTTCTGTGGTTAAGAATCTAAAAGAATAAGCTCTTAGTACAAGGAAAAGGATAAAGTTGGATTCTTTAAGTGCTAGAGATACAATGGTTGGGGTAGATACAATATCAGAAAGAATGGACGAGAAGTTGCTACCTAAGAAGATGAAGATCTGAAGAGTATATTATGGAAGATGGAGGAAATGACTGAGGAAAAGATGGTTAGTTGATGTTTTCCAAGATCTAATAAAGATGAAGGTTTGAAATGGAGGAGACGCTGATGGACAGAGATGGGTAGAAGTATACTGTGGGGGAATCTGAGGTGTGTAGAACCAAAAGGAGAAGACACAGCCAATGGGCAAGAAATTTAGAGGAGGTTAAAGAATAAATCTAGTATGACTTGACTATAACAGACAGTAATCCATACAGCTGTATGAAAATATAGGCATATATATATATATAATATTTGGTTAACAAACACGAGGCTTGGGACTACAATAGGAATTATTCCATTTAAATCAAAATGCATATATATATATATATATATATATATATATATATATAATGTTTTGATGTTATTCAATTTGTTTCTTCTGCAAGTATTGTAATTTTTCATATTTTCTTTTAACACCTAATACGAAATTACACTACTTGCAGAAGAAACAAATTGGATAAGATCAAAACATTGTATAATTGCTGCAAGAAACTTCGAGTTACGTATATAGAAAATTATTATATATATATATATATATTACAACGACACATTTTTGTGTATTCAGGTTGCAAATACAAATTTATTTGTGTTTGAGGAGCCCCACGTTCTTGGGATGCCAAAATTATACAACGACACAATGTATTAATTAAATGTAATCTAAATTGTGTAGTGGTATAGCTTATACAACATTACTGATAACGTGTATGTATAATTGGAGTTTGGGTGTAATCATAATAAAAGTAGTCATTTTTAAATTGTAACAAGTTTTCATTAATTTATTCAAAAGAAATTATAAGTGTTTTTAAAATAGCATTTACTTCGCCATAAAATATTCATTATCATTTGTTTAAACGTTTCTTTGTTGCAGTACATTCATCATAAAATAAATCTTATATACTATATTCACAAAAATCTATGTTAAACATTTATTTGTTACTCTAAAATTTCTCGACCGCTCAGTCTGACTGTGTGCTTTATTTGCAGTCTTATTTTCTTTGCTTTATATATTTTTTCTTTATTACATTACTCTATGCATTGCATACATCTTAATGCTTTATAAAATTTTAAATTGACTAATAGAATTGTTAGTCTTCTTCTATACTTCCAACTACGTTACTTTATACATTGCGTGTAATATTACTCACTGATTACTTTATACGCTTTAAATGAAAATTTAAATTTATTACATTAATCATCAATCATCCAAGCAATGATTTAAATTAACTTTAAATTAATTGTTCATCATCAAAGAAAATTCTTACTAAATTTAAATTATATTCTATTATCTCTATCTACATTTAACACAAATTTTCTTAATTTTTAATTTTAAAATGTCTTTTCAATGTCTTTATTCTTTCATTTATTCATTATAAATTGGTTATTTGTCACCTCAATTCTGTAGATTGTACCTCTGTTCTCCGGTGATCGGTAGGTCCTCTTCTAATGGATTTCCCTGCACGTTCTCCGGTTCCACTTGTCGTCCTTTAGTTACTCGTTCCTTCTGGTCCTCTCTGGTTGCTGTAGAATGATATGTCGCTCTGCATCAGCTGCTGTTGTCCTAGCGGACCCCTTGATTGCTCTGCATATCGTTCCTCTGCTTGATGTGACCTCACCAGTTGTCTAGAGTGCTGAACATTTGTGGTTGTGGACTGGTGGTGTATGTTCGATAATTGTATTTAAAATAATCAAATTAAAAGTTACTGTTTGATGCTCGGATGAACGTATTGTCCATCCGACTTTACAGTTTATTTAAAAAAATCGCGTCGCTAATGGACATAGTGTCCTGCTGCTTCTGAAGACTGATCGAGAGTAAAATTTGGCTCTCCTGGGCCCGTATTTATATTCAACAAAAAACCACACCTGTTGGCTCAGGATTCTGCATGTCAGAAACTGTCCGTGGCGTCAGTTCCCCCACTATCGTCCAATTTCATATATTCGCACATTTCTGCCAATTGCAATGTCTGATGCAGATTTCAAAGTGATCTAACATTGTCTGATTTAATTACACATATTGTATGTAATTACCATAGTGATCGCATAATTAGTGTAATTACTATGCTCTTAAAATCGCACAGAATTCGCACTGAATGTCATATTCACACCGTTTTCGCACTGCACATTTGCATGATTTTTACGCATATTTAGAAGTCTTTGCAATCTTTCTAACATTTATGGTTTGCTTATAATTAAATAAAATTATAATTTAGTATCTATTTGGAGTGAGGTTTCAAATTTTCAGGCTTGAACAGGCTCCACGCACACACACTATTTACTACTGTACACTCTCTCAGCAATAATCGCGTGATTATGCATGTTCATTCCTGCGTCTAATTCATCTTTCAACTTCACACCTGCTTGTCTATTACATATTACTAAAATTAATCTAAATATTTATTTTATTTAATAAATGCACATTACAGCATATGCTTGTATTGTCGCAATATACAGTAGGTAAAATTTGCA
Organism: Magicicada septendecula; assembly: GCA_034769895.1. NCBI lineage: Eukaryota > Metazoa > Arthropoda > Insecta > Hemiptera > Cicadidae > Magicicada > Magicicada septendecula. Next base: position 28,730,135 of record CM068369.1, read on the forward strand.
TATGAAATAGTAATTTAACTCTAAGCATATGATAGCAGGTTGCAATGAAAATTTGTCTAAGTAAAGACTGTAAGTTTGGACATTGTATAATAGACAATAAGATACATGTTAAATTTGTTAGTTTAAATTAATTTTTGGCAGTAAAAAACAATCAGTGTTGTGAACTAGCACAAAAATATGCAAAGGCATATCGCTAATGCGCGTGTGTGGGTAGGTATGTGTGTTACGGGATAATAATAAAAATCAGATTAAATTAAATAACTTTCATGAAAATAAAAATTCTGACATTAGACTTACACCAGAATATGCTTAAATAAAATACCTATCGAGTGGTAATATTTGTTCTTAAATTAAAGAACTAAATATTTGAGTTTTTTATAAAGAAAGTTTTGTGACCCTAAAGAAAAGTAATAAAATTAGACTGGTTTTATTTGCAAGCTTAACTTTGTCCGTAGACGGTATTTTACAGGAAGAATGCTATCTGAACTTAAGCCGCAAGGGTGAGGGACTTTTTCAGCCAATGAATGATTAAGATTTGGCTAAAATTTAATTTGATTTTATTCTTCATATGGTATAAGCCAGTCTCTCTCTGACTCGACAATGCTTGGTCGTGTTGCTAGTCTAGATGATTGGTCTATATAAGTGCATGAGCACAAGTCAGAAAGTTTGCGAGTTGATTGAATATTGAGTGATAATCTGGTAGAGTACAAGGTGTCCGCATAGGCATCTAAAAAGGACACTTCAAGTTTACTGGAGTATTGTATATGTTTAATACACAAAATAAATTACAATTAAAAAATAATTCACTACAAAATGTAGAAGTACCCAACCCGAGAACGACCCTGAACGCCGGACAATGGAGGAGATGGCAGCGATATCCTGAACATCTATCCATATGGAACAACCACAGCTGTATTCGAAGGTTCGTTGAGATCACATCCATTGTAAAGGGAAGTGAAATTATTTGTTATAAACTTTATTAAAAAACATTTGTAAACTTAAAGACAAAAGAACCCATATAAGTAGAATATTTATGTATTAGAATATAAGAGAAAAGTATTTTAAAATTGTAAAAAAGGTCAACAGAGACAGTTTAATTAGTTTTATTTTGTTTTCAGAAATAGTATTAAATTATTAATAAACTAAACAAAAAATCACTAATAAATCCGAAGCATTCCCATATATTATATAACCAACTAATTATTCTATGCAACCCTTGTACATCGCAATATATATATATATATATATATATATATATATATATTCAAACACTTTTTGCTACAGTCCGTTTCCTGATGTATATATATAATTCTAATCTTGACCAATAAATCAGGAATGTTTGTTTGTTTTCCTTGTTGTAGAGGGAATCACAGTTTTTTGCACAAATTTAATCTGTAGAAAAAGTCCAGTGATTGAAACAGAATGATTACATAATCAAACATCAAATGTCTTAATGACTGACTTATTTAAATGGCAACATACCAATATCTCACTATTCTTGAGTTGTGAATGTACTATTGGTAAGTGTTTTTGTTTGCTATCCTTGTGTGTGTGTGTGTGTGTGTGTGTGTGTGTGTGTGTGTGTGTGTGTGTGTGTGTGTGTGTGTGTGTGTGTGCGCGTGCGTGCGTGCGTGCGTGCGTGCGTGCGTGCACGGATGTGTGTGTAAATAAATATAATTTGGAAACATTTGTACTTTTACTTGCAAGTAACTTTTTTAGTAATCATTATACATGCCTAATACGCAGCAAAAATATTTAAAATAAAAATGTTTTCCTAAAATACCAATATTCCATATTGGAATAGTGTTTATAAGTTCTTAATGATCAGAGCCGTTTTTAGGACCTCAGAGGCCCCCGGCAGACCCGAAAATGAGGCCCCAAGTATAGTATATTATGCACACAAGAGTTTTACATTAAACGTCCGAGATATATACGATATTTTTCGTTGCATGTGGGCGTAAAATGTAAATGCAATTTAAAAAAAAAATCACATGGTAGTAAAAATGTATTTTTCACGCACTGCAATGAAAAATACAAATTATTAAGTTTTTTTTGTTTATTAAATTAATAAATACAGGCTGCTTTACAAAAGTCACAACTCAAAATTTTTTAAATAATGATTTTATTTATTTATATTTAACAGATAAGAATATGCTTATAGATACTACAATCGTCTACATAGAAAATGATGTATAAGTAAGTAAGTAACAAATAGGCCCATGCAAAAAGAGACTTAAGTCTATTTGAAAAAATGGTTGGAAAAATTAAAATAAACTTAATTTTTTTAGAATACTAGATTTTGAAAAATTGAGCCTTGAATATTATTGTTTTAAACTAAAAGATATAATTTGTATGCTTTAATTAAAAAATATATTAAGTATTCCAAAAAAAATAGGCGATTTTCATTTTTTCAATTATTTTTTTAAGTTCTCTTATGTCCCTTTTTGCATGAGACTATTCAATTAATAAATAAATAAATACACTCACATATAAAATTAAAAATTAATGATCAAAAAATAAAAGCTAAAATAAATAAAATTGTTTTAAAACATTTTTTTCTGCACTTTCTTTCCGCAAAATCATCAATTATTTCAGCAAAACTAATTTTACTCATTATATCATTTTCTATGCTGAGAATACTTAAGAATTGGGAATCGGTTATAAATTACACACAGGATCAGTTCAGTTTAAAATTTTTGGCCAAGATGACTTTTTTGGCACCCCTCTTCATTTCATCCTTCCAACAGGACACTACCATTTCATATTTTCACTTGATAATCTTAATTTTGAATTTTAAAGCTTATTTACTTAATTTACTCAAAAAGAACGTGCTTTTTTGTACACATATTTTAATTTTTCTGTTAGTATGCATGTAGAAAAAATGAATAAAATTATTGCTGTTATCATTTTTATTTATTAAATTTATTGTACCGCATAAATATAATGTAATATTTATTCAAATTATAACTTACTATTTGTGATATGTGAATGATACCGAAAAATAACTACTCATAAATTAGCGGTATAATACTAGTTGGTTAATTAGAAAATAAACTGCATGTGTAGGATAACAGACCTTACTACAAGACATCAGCAATAATATAAGACTTGCTGTTTAAATATTTATAAATATTTTACAATATACAAGTAGTTAATGGTGAATATGTTATGCAGCAGTGCAGGCTTACTGTCCGACTGTAAATGATATGGCTTAATTAACATAACAAATATTTACAGATATAGCCATACAAAAATTAGAATTGGACAAAAAAGTCAAAAATCCAATTTTCAAATTTTTTAAGAATTCATGTTGGTGCCCCATTTTGACTAAATACAATTTTATAACATTTGTTCAGTGTTTCAACAAAATTTATTACCATCAGTATACCTGCATACAGACAATTTAGATATAACTATAACACATAAAAAGAGTTCTTATATGAAGCTGGAAATTGTGTGTGTGTGTGTGTGTGTGTGTGTGTGTGTGTGTGTGTGTGTGTGTGTGTGTGTGTGTGTGTGTGTGTGTGTGTGTGTGTGTGTGTGTGTGTGTGTGTGTGTGTGTGTGTGTGTGTGTGTGTGTGTGTGTGTGTGTGTGTGTGTGTGTGTGTGTGTGTGTGTGTGTGTGTGTGTGTGTGTGTTATAAATAATATTAATAACTATGATCATCGTCATCTTCGTAACGGTCTTAGGCTTTAGTGGCCTGTTCCTATTCCACAGTCCAACTTTTCTTCTACCTCTAGGGTTGTACCCGAGGCTACTGTTGGAATTGTGAGTTGCTGATTGAGTATCATTTACTTAAAAGTATTGTGTGTCCAATGATAGTTGCTTTCAACCACTGAAATTCAAATAGTTTCTTTACAAAATTTCTTTGCTATACATTCAGCGTGTGTGTGTTTTATTTGTTATTAAAATACTAAATTGTTTTGTTTATGAAATAACAATATTATTGTTTTACTGTAAGTTTCATTTAAATACAAATAATGTTGTTTCATTTTATGTAGAAAATCTATTTCTTTGAAGTACTGAAAGCAATCATTTATTTCATAAATTTTGTTTTATGACAATATATTCTAGACAGATTTAGCCAAAAAGATATATCCAGATTTTGTTTTCAGCCATTGTTTCATTGTTTTTCCTGGTTTTGATGGTTTCCTATAATGGGTTTGATTTTATAAAATAAATGAAATGGTTTCTTCATTGTTATAAAATAAATGAACATTTTTTAAGTTAATTTATAATTAAGATTTTACTTATTTTATTTTCTATTTTACATTGTCTCTTTGAATTTATACCTTTTGTCTGTTTGTGTACCACTTATCTGTTGCTGAATTAATATAAATAATATTTCATTTCATTTCAAAATATATCTTTCTGTTATTTGCTTTGTTTGAAACTTTATTCATCTTTAAAAATATTTTATTTAATTATAAGTATAATACTACTGACTCGGAACACTAATTTTTTTATTGGTAAAAATGTAAAATTTTTACGTTGTAGCCTACACCAGTTTTTGCTTATTACAAGCTTCATCAGAGGCTGCTACTAGGAGTGCTGTCTGTCTTGTTCTTGGTGACGGCGCCATCATTTGAAAGATTGGTGTTGTGTGTGTGTGGTGTGGTTTGTTCGAATAGTAGGTGTGATTTGAATTGTGTGTATTCGTTTAGGATGTTGTTTTTATGTGTTTTTGCATATTTGTATATTTCTAGTTGTTCAAGGTTCAGAAAGAAAACAATTATTTTACATTTTCACCAATAAAAACTTAAGTGTTCCGAGTCAGTAGTATTATGCTTATAATTAGTTAATCAACGTACACGTCATGGACAACAAAATCTAGGAAGATTTTATTTATTTCAAATGTTGTTTTAAGCTTTGTAAAGTGTAATGGCGTGTAATTTACTTTATATTCAACAGCTATTCATGATTAAACACACCTTTCTGATACGATTAATGCTATCAGGAAGACTGGTTAACAAGTGTTATAGACAGTGGTAGATAAACCGTTGAACAAATTTTCCTCATTGTGTAACAGTCCTGTTTTTCATTATCTGTAGTGAGTTATTTTATTCTGAAGTAAATTAGTGTTAGAAGATCTTTGTTATGAGACTGTCAATATAATTATTTTACAAAGACCAACTAATAGTGCGTATGATCATTGAAAAATACATGGAATTGGTGAAAAATTGTATTACACACTTTTACATTATAAAACAATTTTCAATACAAAAAAGGTAATACTAAGATTAATTTCAATTAAAATAAATTCATTTTGTTTATTTAATTTTAGTTTTGTGCAATACCATATGGTACTTACAATCAGAGTCCATGAAGGAAATTGTATTCTCATATTTTATTACAACAATTACATCCCTTATATATTTATGATGTGTGTGTGTGTGTGTGTGTGTGTGTGTGTGTGTGTGTGTGTGTGTGTGTGTGTGTGTGTGTGTGTGTGTGTGTGTGTGTGTGTGTGTGTGTGTGTGTGTGTGTGTGTGTGTGTGTGTGTGTGTGTGTGTGTGTGTGTGTAGGGTGTTTCACAAAGTAATCAAAATACTTTCAGTACAGATTCTGATATGAAATTAAATTTAAAAATTCATATAACATAAAGAAATTCAAAATAATTTTAACGTTAAACAATGAATAATTGTAGCAATGAATTACTGTAGGAGAATTCCGTCATACTGAGTAATAAAAGAATGTCAATTTTCCTTCAAGATCATGTAAAAAAAAATGAACAAAATAGCAAAATGTGCCACAGATTCATGTCGCACAGGCCTTCATATTTGTTTGGCCACATTTTAATCTTATATTATTTGTAAATGTTCTTTACATTGTCTTTATACTCCCTTCATCTATCATTCAAAATGAAAACTTGTACTTATTCTCTTATAGTACATTCATTCTTAGGTAGCCAAGTTAAAAGAAATTAAATGCATCTTTTAACTTCTCTTAGGGCATCATTTCTGAGACTTGTATTTTAGTTCTTGTTCTTTTAGATCCTATCCATTATTCATTCCCACAGAATAGTATGGGGACCATTATTAGTTTGTAATTGTATAAAAAGTTGTCTCCAGTTTTGCTAGTTTTATTAGCAGCCATCATACCACCAACTTTGTCACTACATATAGCCACACTGCTAAATACTTTGTTCTTGATGAGGCCTTTTGGTGTCTCCACCATCTTCAGGTCATTTAAGATTGAAGAGACTGAAAGACCTCATCAAGAACGAAGTATTTAGCAGTGTGGCAATAAGTAGTGATAAAGTTGGTGTAAAAAGTTGTCTGTTGACGTACCTCATTTCTAAAAATGTGATTAGTTCTCTACAAATTGTCTAGAATTTTTGAAACTTCTCATCTATAGCTTATCATAGCTGATATCATTCTCCAAACAGTTAAAATGGCTCACTAATTTACCTTTTAATAATTAATTATTATTTTCAAATATTAATTAATATTATTTATTTATTTTTTAGGCCATCTAAGGACCACATGCCAATTTCAATTCTTTATTCTTTGTTCTTTTCTTTTTCTACAATATTCTTTCATCTTTTCACTGTGTCTCTTCTTCCTGTCTTCAGTCCACTTTGAACCTGTGTTTCTCTCTCTCCTACCCTGGTCTCCTTCCATTTTTAACACTTTTGGCCGAAAACCTTCTCTTTTCAGGCAATTATTATTATTAAAAATATCTGCACATGATAAAATATCTAGTAGAATCCAACAGATATGACAGAACAATAGTCAATAAACTCCTATATAAAACAAACAACAGACAAAGACAAAAAACAACAAATTCATAATACTAACATACATCAACAAACAAACTGAAAAAATAGCCCATAAATTTAAAAAAGCAGGATACAGAATCGCTTACAAAACTACTAACAAAACGGAACACACAGTATCAAAACACACACACAAAGCACAAAACAAATTCGATCTACCTGGTGTTTACAAACTAAATTGCTCAGATTGCAATAAATTCTACATAGGCCAGACAGGACATAGCTTCAAACAAAGATACATTGAACACACAAAGGCACTCCACTCCACTACAGAATCCACCTTTGCAAACCACCTCATTGAAGCAAACCACACATACAAAAACATCGACAATAACATGGACATTCTACACATACACACAAAAGGTCAAAAACTAGACACTCTAGAACAATTGGAAATATACAAACACACAAAAACAAATAAAAACGACATCCTAAACGAACAGACGCAATTCAAATCACACGCATTATTCGAACATATCACACCCCACACACACAACATTGATCTTTTGAAAGTCGATACCGTCGCCAACAACAATACCGACAGTGCTCCCAGTGGCAGCCTCTGAAGAAGCTATTTAAAAGCAAAAACCGGTTCAGGTTATAAGGTAAAACTTTTACGTTTTTACCCATAAAAAACTTTGTGTTCCAAATCGGTAGTGAAATAATTATATTTAGTTAAAAATAATTATTCAGTTAGTGTTAATTGCTGGTTCTTTGCCTTAAAATGCCATTGTTTTCATTTTCACAGTAGAAGTTTTCATAATACTTTGCTAAAAAATTTGATTAAGCTAAAACTCATTATTTTTAAGCAAACTTTTTATCCTGAATAGTAAGCAAGTCATCAGTAAACATTTAGGCCTATAAACTTTTTATTTTATGATTTGTATTTTTTTGTTTCGTTTTTTTTTCCTTACAGGTCAAAATGAGAAGTTTGATCAACAATTCTCTGCTTTTAGTACTTGTTTTTAAGCTGACTATTAAATTTAGTAACAGTGAAACCATAGAGAGCGCTACTCACATTGTCTGCAGTGACTGCAGTAGTGACAGAGGTGATGATAATGACACAACAAACGGCAGTAGTAACATTCTGTGCAACAACAACAATGAAACAATAATTGAAAACAACAATGTCAGTGATGCTGTTAACAATGGTAACTATGTAATTACCACAGAAAGCATCAGCAACAATAGTACCATTGTTGACAGTGAAGCTGTTAATAATGAGACTGTTGTGAGTAACATCACTGACAAGCCAGGTGAGTACACAAATAGTCATTTAGTCTCTGTACAGATTGAACCTAGAACCTTAGAGACAGACTTTCTGATTTTCTAACTATATGTAATTAAATCACTATCGATTTGGAACAGAAAGTTTTTTGTAGGTAAAAACGTAACAGTTTTACATTATAGCTTGAACCAGTTTTCGTTTATTATAAGCTTTGTCAGAGGCTGCCACTGGGACACTGTCCGTCTTGTTCTTGGCAATGGTGTTGACTTTTGCAGGTTCGATGTCGTGTGTGTGATGTTTACAAACTAAACTGCTCAGATTGCAACAAATTCTACATAGGCCAGGCAGGACGTAGCTTCAAACAAAGATACATTGAACACACAAAGGCACTACACTCCACTATCGAATCCACCTTTCTAAACCACCTCACTGAAGCAGACCACACATACAAAAACATCGACAATAACATGGATATTATACACATACACACAAATGAGACACTCTTGAACAATTAGAAATATACAAACACACAAAAACACATACAAACGACATCATAAACGAACAGACACAATTCAATTCACACACATTATTCGAACATATCACACCCTACACACACACACAACATCGATCCTTCAAAAGTCGACACCGTCACTAAGAACAAGACGGACAGTGCTCCCAGTGGCAGCCTTCGACGAAGCTTATAATAAGCGAACACTGGTTCAGGCTATAAGGTAAAACTTTTATGTTTTTACCTATAAAAAACTTTGTGTTCCGAGTCGGTAGTGAGTTAATCAACGGACACATCATGGACAATGAAATCCAAGAATTTGTAACTGTAGTCTTTATGATCACTTGGTGTAATATTTTTTAAATAATTTTAATTCAACAAAACTGATTGGTCAATTTATAAACTTTTTGTGCTGTCTTTCTGAGATTAATTTGAGTGTTTTACAGACCATATTTGTAGAGTATAGAATTTTGCTGTAAAGTAGAAATCATTTATAACTAACCTGCTAAAACTTCATAACAGTCTGGTAAAAGTCGGATACAATAGCCAAATAGTTGTTGCTAATAGCGATGATCACTTGTGTTGTTTTATTCTTTTAGGCCACTGTTTCTCTTTTTGTTATTATTTTCTCAAAAGCGTCGGCTATGACATAATGGAGTATAGAAATAGCTTGACGGTAGAAGGGATGCAATAGAAGAAGTAGAAGAAGAAGAAGAAGAAGAAGAAGAAGAAGAAGAAGAAGAAGAAGAAGAAGAAGAAGAAGAAGAGTATAACAGACCTTATAATCAACAATACTCTAATTTTACAAACACTGAGTATTTACAAAGGCATAATTTAATAATGATGGTAATCTAAAAAGCAAAATCCTGAGGGTGCAGGTGTACAAAATCGGAAAAAGGGGTCAACCTAGGACAAGATGGTTGGATGATGTGCTGGAAGATCTTAGAAGAATGGATGTGAGGTGTTACGCTGAGATGGCAATGGATAGGAGACATTGGAGAAGATTGGTGTTGGAAACCAGGGCTCACGTTGGGCTGTAGTGCTAAAGAAGAATATGAATAAGATAATCTACCAAGCATTAGACCTCAATTCATTAAGGATAAAAACCTTATTGTACTTATTAATCTGAAACAGTCTTAGAGTTTTACAAGTGTCTGCACGTATTATGATTTACCAATACATCTGGATAAAATGATAGGCCTACCATCAAACAAACACGACACAGTTTTGCGTGATCCAAAAAATGAGAAGGCCTGACTCATTATGCTGCTCATCCAGCAGATCATAAGACCAATAAAGCTGAAAAGAAGAAGAAGAATAGACTCATAATAAAATGTACAAATATTATTCAGTAAATTAAGTTATACATGTATACAATGGCATCCAAGTCACTTGTATGAATAGATAAACTAACATTTTCAATCCGCCTTATGACTTCTTGTTTATAGTTCGTGATGCATTTATGTTTATTAGTTTATTGATGCATGAGGTCTTTAAAAAATCCCTCATACGAAGTCATCACTATTTAAAATTCTAATTGCATCTGCCCTGTATGCTTTAGTAGTGTGCACCTATTTACATTTGGTTGATCACTTAGCTGTGATAACAACCTCCTTACAGTCCTACTTCGCAAGAAGATGTTGCACAAGTCCTATGGTCTTATGCCATGTGATTTCATATTGCAAAGCAACAATATACCACTACTACTACTACTACTACTACTAATTCCTGTCACTCTCTGCAGAGCATAGGGCCTAAATGAAGCTACACCAACGGAATCTAATTTGGGCGAGGACTATGAGCTATCCAAAGGACTTCCCCTCCTTTTCTGCTTCCATCTCAACAGTTCTCCTCCATGAGATTCTTGGTCTTCCTTGTCTTCTTCTTCCCTGAGGATTCCGAAAGAGGGCGCTTGTCACTCAATTGCATTTTGGTTCATCCACAAGGTATGCACAATCCACCTCCATTTTCTCTTTTTGATCTGGCTAGCACTGGGTTCCTTATTTGTCCTCCTCCAGAGATCTTCATTTAAAACAATGTTGGGACAGAAAATTTGAAGTATTTTCCTCAGGCACCTATTGTAGAAGACCTGCAGACACTTGGTAATTTCCATTGTGACTTTCCAACTCTCGCTCCCATACAACAAAACAGCTTTGACATTGGTCTTGAAGATGCGTAGCTTTGTTGCAGTTGGTATTTCTCTTGATTTCCTAACTGGGTAGAGTTGTATAAAGGCTACATTAGCTTTGTGAATTCTTGTTTTAGCATTTGCAACTACTCCTCCTTCTTTTGTAGTCACACTACCAAGGCAATGGAACTCCAATATAACACTGATGAAGTCCAAAATACAGTGCAGGAATAGTTATTGTATGTTGAATTGGATTTTTTGAGTAATGGCATTGAAAAACATGCCACACTACAATAAATGTTGAAATTAACTGAGGAAATTTTGTAGAAAATTAGATGTTTAGTTGTACTTTCAGATAGACAAAAGAATATTCATAAATACAACACATTTTACTTTCTTACGCTAGTGTAACTAATTTTTTGACTTCCCCCGTGTACATTCCCATAGTTTCTGTCGCTTAGCTAACATTTTTTCAATAAGTACAAGAATTATTCAAACAAATGGACAAGAAAGACATAAGAAAATAAAAAATGTTCCTCACATGTTGGTCGCCCATCAGCAACTCGTCTGTATTGTGTCATTTACAAGACAGTTACTGGTGGTAGTGAGTGACTGAGAAAACAACGATGTTTAAACCCTCTAGCATTGCAGTGTGTCCTACTGACCTGTCTAGGTACTGTGTTCATACAAGTACAACAGCTACTGGAAGAAGTGGATTAGAAGCTTGTGGTGCCCTATGACTGGTGCCCACCCCCACAACTCAAAATTCAACCTTATATCCATTATTTACCCTGACAAATGGCATACACAACTTTGAAAGTTAATCATTATTTTATTAAACTCTCAAATTACAACAAATATTTATCTATATAGTGATTACAATGAGCACAATAGTACGTAATCCTATAAAATACTAACTGATCCAACTTTTTCTTGATTTTGCCTTAACAAAGTCTTGTAATATCTTCTAAATCAAGCGATTGAAGTATCTTGCTTTCAATATTCAACCTTGCTAACGAAGATAATCTCTCATCTCCCATAGTTGAACTCAACATATCTTTAATGCGTTTTAATATAGAAAATGATCTTTCAGATTCCCAGTTAGCTATTGGAATCGTCAAAAGCCGACGATAAGCAACGTATATATTCAGAAATACATCAATCATTTTACAATCAATAATCCAGTTTAATTCTTTGTGCGGACAAACTGTAGTATCATGGAATCTATCATCTTCATTCCAAAGATTTGAAAAAATAAAACCTCTTTCTTGCACTTTACTCTTGGCACAAAGTGTTTCAATTTTATTAGATCATTATGCAAATCGTTCAAGAAAACTTCTATAAGAGCTTTTGCAACTCGACATTCTCCATGGTTAATAACTGTGTAAGAAAACCAAACAATTGCGTAATGTGATCATAAGCTTTGCTTTGCTTAGTCAATTCAGCTGGATGGTGCCTGGTGCTGCAGCATACCCTAGCGTTATGGATAATCCACCACTGGCTACTGGACATATCAACTGCCACCATATAATCAAAGCATATGCAATACAAACTTTTTCAAGAATTCATTGGTTTTGTTGTCCATAACGTGTCTGAGTGGCACTAAAGATTTGCAAACACAAGTTCAATGTGCACAGCAGTATTTTAGGTAAAAATTGAAAAAAATAAAAATTACCTTATTGTCTGAGCTAGCTTTCACCGTTGCAAACTTCATCAAAGGCTGCCACTATGAGCACAATCAGTTCTCATATGTTGCCATTGTTAAAAGATCATCATTTTTGTGTAATGTGTTCAAATATATTTTTGTAATGTAATTTACATTGTGTCTGTTCTTTTATAACTGGAAATACACAAACACACAGAACCAACATTTTAAACAACATTCTTAGGCAATAAGATAATTTTTTATATTTTTATCTAAAATACTAATGCTCTGCTTTGAAATAGTGTTGGTTGAATCATTTTTTAAGAAACTACACAAACTTTACAGATTTTATTTTCAGTTTAGAAATTAAGCATAATAATTCGTGACGTGTTTTGCAGGAAACAACAACACAGTGATATGCTATTTCAAAAGCTGGAGTCTTTACAAAAAGGGACTGGCCAAGTATACTCCTGACAATATCAACACCTCACTGTGTACACACATCTACTATGCGTTTGCCTCACTGGACAACGAGACGCTGACAATAACGTTTAATGACAAAAATGCTGACATTTACAAGGGTAATTATATTAATAACATGAAACAACAACTTTTCGTCAAACATATCTTAAAAAATTTTCTATATACAAAGCGGATTTCAAATGTAAGGGCCCATTGGCTATAGAACGAGAACACATGTGAAAATTAGTGGTTCCAAATACATACAAACTTATATTATTTATCTACATAGTCACAACATCGTTCAAAACACTTTGATATCATGAAGCAGGCTTTTTCAAACCCTCTGCATAAAATTCCACCACCTGGAATTTCAGCTAGTTTTGCACTGAGGTTCTCAACTCTTCAGTTTCCTCGAATCATTGAGATGCAAGCCAATTCTTGAGGTGTAGGAAGAGATGGTAGTCACTAAACATGAGATCAGGTGATAAGGCAAATAATCAAAATCTCCCATCAGAACTTTTGAATTATCTCTATCGTGCGGGTAGCCACTCCTTATGAAAGTTGTCTAAAAAACCACATGCATGATTTTTTATTTCTGATTTTTGTGATCACTTATCAACATTTTTGGCACCCATTGTGCACACAGTTTACAATAGCCTAGAATATCAGTCACAATTATTCTATTCTGAGCAATGTTGTCTTTGAAACTTCTGGAAATTCTATGCAAAAATCACTTCTATGTAAAGCACCGATTTTCTCTCACTTTTGTATTCACAAAAGCTCAGCTAGGTCATCAGTCCAGACAATAGGCCTACCACTTCTCTCTTCATCGTCAACATTTGAACGGCCTTCCTTAAACTCACGGACACCATTGCCTCACTTTTCCTTCACTCATTGCGTAGGGCCATATGTTCCACACATTTGAAGGTGAATTTCAGCAGCATTATATCCCCTTGTGTTTAGAAATCTAATCACTGATCGGACTTCACAACTGGTAGGATTGTTTATTTTTGTACCCATTACAACCCGCTGTCATGCAAAGGCAAACAACATTCGACTGGCGACAATATGGTGGCTATATGCCCAATCCCTAATGGACCAGTTAAAGCTACTGCGCAAGTGCAAACTAATCTGCATTGCCAATCACTCTTTATAACCAATCGGCCCTTACTTTTGAAATAGACCTATAATTTTCTTTTTTTTATTATATTTATGAGTAAACAACAAACACATGCACATACAGGTACAATCTTTAAAAGGCACATAATTTTACTTCCATGTTCCGTAAGGAAATGGAAGTATGGTGATGGCAAAAAAAATCGTGTTCGAGATTATGCAGATTCTGTGCAGGTTATGTTCGTGTGCAGATTCTGATTGTACTACACTCAAAACATGAAAAAAGTAATTTTACGAAAAGTGTCTGTGTGTCTGTAGATTTTTTTTCTATGGCAAACGATAACAGCCGCAAATTCAAACACAATCAAATAATTTTTTGCATACAGCCCTGATTTGTAGAGTACTCAAGACCTATTGTTTTTGGTGAAGATCGGTTAAGGGAAAGGGGTAGTTTACCAGCAACAGTTTTTTTTTTAATCAAGGGTAATTTTTACTTCCATATTCCTTAAGGAATGGAAGTATGGTGATGGCAAAAAAAATCGTGTTCGAGATTATTGCAGATTCTGATTCTACTACACTCAAAACATGAAAAAAAGTCGTTTTCCCAAAAGTGTCTGTGTGTGTGTGTGTCTGTGTGTCTATCTGTAGATTTTTTTCTATGGCAAACGATAACAGCCGCAAATTCAAACAGAATTAAATAATTTTTTGCATACAGCCCTGATTTGTAGAGTACTCGCAACCTATTGTTTTTGGTGAAGATCGGTTGAGGGAAAGGGGTAGTTTACCTGCAACGGTTTTTTTTTATCAAGGGAAATTTTTTTTTTGGCAAAGGATAACAGCCGCAAATTCAAACAGAATCAAATAATGTTTCGCATACAGCCCTGAATTGTAGAGTTCTCAAGACCTATTGTTTTTGGTGAAGATCGGTTAAGGGAAAGGGGTAGTTTACCGGTAACGTTTTATGTTTTAACAAGGGTATTTCCTGTGGCAAACGATAACAGCCGCAAATTCAAACAGAAACAAAAGATTATTTGCATACAGCCCTAAATTGTAGAGTTCTCAAGACCTATTGTTTTTGGTGAAGATCGGTTAAGGGAAAGGGGTAGTTTACCTACAACGTTTTTTTAACAAGGGTATTTTCTATGGCAAACGATAACAGCCGCAAGTTCAAACAGAATCAAATAATTTTCTGCATACAGCCCTGATTAGTAGAGTACTCAAGACCTATTGTTTTGGTGAAGATCGGTTAAGGGGAAGGGGTAGTTTACCTGCAACCTTTTACGTTGTAACAAGAGTAAAGTACTTGAAAATTTATTTAAACTTTTTGAAACAATGGTAATTGTTAAAAATAAAATAATTTTCTTGCCAGGCAATAAAATTAAAATTTTTTCATTTTAATGTAATATAATATTACTTCCATATTCCTTAAGGAATGGAAGTATGGTGATGGCAAAAAAATTCGTGTTCGAGATTATTGCAGATTCTGATTCTACTACACTCAAAACATGAAAAAAGTCGTTTTCCGAAAAGTGTCTGTGTCTGTGTCTGTGTCTGTCTGTAGATTTTTTTTCTATGGCAAACGATAACTGCCGCAAATTCAAACAGAATCAAATAATGTTTCGCATACAGCCCTGAATTGTAGAGTTCTCAAGACCTATTGTTTTTGGTGAAGATCGGTTAAGGGAAAGGGGTAGTTTACCGGCAACGGTTTTTTTTATCAAGGGAAATTTTTTTTTTTTTGGCAAACGATAACAGCCGCAAATTCAAACAGAATCAAATAATGTTTCGCATACAGCCCTGAATTGTAGATTTCTCAAGAACTGTCGTTTTTGGTGAAGATCGGTTGAGGGAAAGGGGTAGTTTACCTGCAACGTTTTTTTAACAAGGGTATTTTATATGGCAAACGATAACAGCCGCAAATTCAAACAGAATCAAATAATGTTTTGCATACAGTCCTGATTTGTAGAGTACTCAAGACCTGTTGTTTTTGGTGAAGATCGGTTAAGGGGAAGGGGTAGTTTACCTGCAACCTTTTACGTTTTATTTTCTATGGCAAACGATAACAGCCGCAAATTCAAACAGAATCAAATAATGTTTTGCATACAGCCCTGATTTGTAGAGTACTCAAGACCTATTGTTTTTGGTGAAGATCGGTTAAGGGGAAGGGGTAGTTTACATGCAACGTTTTTTTATCAAGCGTATTTTCTATGGCAAACGATAACAGCCGCAAATTCAAACAGAATCAAATAATTTTTTGCATACGTCCCTGAATTGTAGAGGTCTCAATGACTTTCTATTTTGGTGAAGATCGGTTAAGGGGAAGGGGTAGTTTACCTGCAACCTTTTACGTTTTAACAAGAGTAAAGTACTTGAAAATTTATTTAAACTTTTTGAAACAATGGTAATTGTTAAAAATAAAATAATTTTGTTGCCAGGCAATAAAATTATAATTTTTTCATTTTAATGTAATATAATATTTTTCATTTAATACAGCAATAAAAAGGCAGGTAAGACACAGCCTGGCTGTTTGGCTGAAAATGATTTTAAATATAAATCTTAGAATATGGAAGTCATGTATGGTTCTCCATACCGATATTTAACAAGGGTATTTTCTATGGCAAACGATAACAGCCGCAAGTTCAAACAGAATCAAATAATTTTCTGCATACAGCCCTGAATTGTAGAGGTCTCAAGGACTTTCGATTTTGGTGAAGATCGGTTAAGGGGAAGGGGTAGTTTACCTGCATCCTTTTACGTTGTAACAAGAGTAAAGTACTTGAAAATTTATTTAAACTTTTTGAAACAATGGTAATTGTTAAAAATAAAATAATTTTCTTGCCAGGCAATAAAATTAAAATTTTTTCATTTTAATGTAATATAATATTACTTCCATATTCCTTAAGGAATGGAAGTATGGTGATGGCAAAAAAATTCGTGTTCGAGATTATTGCAGATTCTGATTCTACTACACTCAAAACATGAAAAAAGTCGTTTTCCGAAAAGTGTCTGTGTGTGTGTCTGTGTCTGTCTATAGATTTTTTTTCTATGGCAAACGATAACTGCCGCAAATTCAAACAGAATCAAACAATTTTTTGCATACAGCCCTGATTTGTAGAGTACTCAAGACCTATTGTTTTTGGTGAAGATCGGTTGAGGGGAAGGGGTAGTTTACCAGCAACGTTTTTTATCAAGCGTATTTTCTATGGCAAACGATAACTGCCGCAAATTCAAACAGAATCAAATAATTTTTTGCATACCTCAGTGAATTGTAGAGGACTCAAAGCCATTAGATTTTGGTGAAGATCGGTTAAGGGGAAGGGGTAGTTTACCTGCAACCTTTTACGTTTTAACAAGAGTAAAGTACTTGAAAATTCATTTAAACTTTTTCAAACAGTGGTAATTGTTGAAAATAAAATAATTTTGTTGCCAGGCAATAAAATTATAATTTTTTCATTTTAATGTAAATTATGTATATATTAGAAAATATATCGTGCTTGGCAGGCAAGCATATTTCAGATTATAAATCTTAGAATATGGAAGTCATGTATGGTTCTCCGTACCGATATTTTTTTTATGCCAAACGATAAAAGCCGCAAATTCAAACAGAATCAACTACTCTTTTGCATACAGCCTAGAATTGTAGAGTTCTCAAGTTTTATTGTTTTTGGTGAAGATTGGTTAAGGGAAAGGGGTAGTTTACCTACAACGTTTTTTTAACAAGGGTATTTTCTATGGCAAATGATAACAGCCGCAAATTCAAACAGAATCAAATAATTTTCTGCATACAGCCCTGATTTGTAGAGTACTCAAGACTTATTGTTTTTTGTGAAGATCGGTTAAGGGGAAGGGGTAGTTTACCTGCAACGGTTATTTATCAAGGGTATTTTACTTCCATGTTCCTTAAGGAAATGGAAGTATGGTGATGGCAGAAAAAAATCGTGTTCGAGATTATTGCAGATTCTGATTGTACTACACTCAAAACATGAAAAAAATTCGTTTTTCGAAAAGTGTCTGTGTGTGTGTTTGTGTGTCTATCTGTCTGTCTGTAGATTTTTTTTCTATGGCAAACGATAACAGCCGCAAATTCAAACAGAATCAAATAATGTTTCGCATACAGCCCTAAATTGTTGAGTTCTCAAGATCTGTTGATTTTGGTAAAGATCGGTTAAGGGAAAGGGGTAGTTTACCAGCAACGTTTTATGTTTTAACAAGGGTATTTTTTATGGCAAACGATAACAGCCGCAAATTCAAACATAATCAAATAATGTTTTGCATACTGCCCTGAATTGTAGAGTTATCAAGACCTTTTGGTTTTGGTGAAGATCGGTTAAGGGGAAGGGGTAGTTTACCGGCAACGTTTTATGATTTAAAAGGGTATTTTTTATGGCAAACGATAAGAGCCGCAAATTAAAAAAAAAATAATATTTTACATACAGCCCTGAATTGTAGAGTTCTCAAGACCTGTCGTTTTTGGTGAAGATCGGTTAAGGGAAAGGGGTAGTTTACCAGCAACGGTTTTTTATCGAGGGTAATTTTTTTCTATGGTAAACGATAACAGCCGCAAATTCAAACAGAATCAAATGATGTTTTGCATACAGCCCTGTATTGTAGAGTTCTCAATACCTATTGGTGTTGGTGAAGATCGGTTAAGGGGAAGGGGTAGTTTACCTGCAACTTTTTTTAACAAGGGTATTTTCTATGGCAAACGATAACAGCCGCAAGTTCAAACAGAATCAAATAATTTTCTGCATACAGCCCTGATTAGTAGAGTACTCAAGACCTATTGTTTTGGTGAAGATCGGTTAAAGGGAAGGGGTAGTTTACCTGCAACGTTTTTTTATCAAGCGTATTTTCTATGGCAAACGATAACAGCCGCAAATTCAAACAGAATCAAATAATTGTTTGCATACATCCCTGAATTGTAGAGGTCTCAAGGACTTTCGATTTTGGTGAAGATCGGTTAAGGGGAAGGGGTAGTTTACCTGCAACCTTTTACGTTGTAACAAGAGTAAAGTACTTGAAAATTTATTTAAACTTTTTGAAACAATGGTAATTGTTAAAATAAAATAATTTTCTTGCCAGGCAATAAAATTAAAATTTTTTCATTTTAATGTAATATAATATTACTTCCATATTCCTTAAGGAATGGAAGTATGGTGATGGCAAAAAAATTCGTGTTCGAGATTATTGCAGATTCTGATTCTACTACACTCAAAACATGAAAAAAGTCGTTTTCCGAAAAGTGTCGGTGTGTGTGTCTGTGTCTGTCTGTAGATTTTTTTCTATGGCAAACGATAACTGCCGCAAATTCAAACAGAATCAAATAATTTTTTGCATACAGCCCTGATTTGTAGAGTACTCACGACCTATTGTTTTTGGTGAAGATCGGTTGAGGGAAAGGGGTAGTTTACCGGCAACGGTTTTTTTTATCAAGGGAAATTGTTTTCTTTGGCAAACGATAACAGCCGCAAATTCAAACAGAATCAAATAATGTTTCGCATACAGCCCTGAATTGTAGATATCTCAAGACCTATTGTTTTTGGTGAAGATCGGTTAAGGGAAAGGGGTAGTTTACCTGTAACGTTTTATGTTTTAACAAGGGTATTTCCTATGGCAAACGATAACAGCCGCAAATTCAAACAGAATGAAAAGATTATTTGCATACAGCCCTAAATTGCAGAGTTCTCAAGACCTATTGTTTTTGGTGAAGATCGGTTAAGGGAAAGGGGTAGTTTACCTACAACGTTTTTTTAACAAGGGTATTTTCTATGGCAAACGATAACAGCCGCAAGTTCAAACATAATCAAATAATTTTCTGCATACAGTCCTGAATTGTAGAGGTCTCAAGGACTTTCGATTTTGGTGAAGATCGGTTAAGGGGAAGGGGTAGTTTACCTGCAACCTTTTACGTTGTAACAAGAGTAAAGTACTTGAAAATTTATTTAAACTTTTTGAAACAATGGTAATTGTTAAAAATAAAATAATTTTCTTGCCAGGCAATAAAATTAAAATTTTTTCATTTTAATGTAATATAATATTACTTCCATATTCCTTAAGGAATGGAAGTATGGTGATGGCAAAAAAATTCGTGTTCGAGATTATTGCAGATTCTGATTCTACTACACTCAAAACATGAAAAAAGTCGTTTTCCGAAAAGTGTCTGTGTGTGTCTGTGTCTGTCTGTAGATTTTTTTTTTATGGCAAACGATAACTGCCGCAAATTCAAACAGAATCAAATAATTTTTTGCATACAGCCCTGATTTGTAGAGTACTCACGACCTATTGTTTTTGGTGAAGATCGGTTGAGGGAAAGGGGTAGTTTACCGGCAACGGTTTTTTTTATCAAGGGAAATTGTTTTCTTTGGCAAACGATAACAGCCGAAAGTTCAAACAGAATCAAATAATGTTTCGCATACAGCCCTGAATTGTAGATTTCTCAAGATCTATTGTTTTTTGTGAAGATCGGTTACGGGAAAGGGGTAGTTTACCTGTAACGTTTTATGTTTTAACAAGGGTATTTCCTATGGCAAACGATAACAGCCGCAAATTCAAACAGAATCAAAAGATTATTTGCATACAGCCCTAAATTGTAGAGTTCTCAAGACCTATTGTTTTTGGTAATGATCGGTTAAGGGAAAGGGGTAGTTTACCAAAAACGTTTTTTTAACAAGGGTATTTTCTATGGCAAACGATAACAGCCGCAAATTCAAACAGAATCAAATAATTTTCTGCAGACAGCTCTGATTTGTAGAGTACTCAAGACCTATTGTTTTTGGTGAAGATCGGTTGAGGGGAAGGGGTAGTTTACCAGCAACGTTTTTTATCAAGCGTATTTTCTATGGCAAACGATAACTGCCGCAAATTCAAACAGAATAAAATAATTTTTTGCATACCTCAGTGAATTGTAGAGGACTCAAGGCCATTAGATTTTGGTGAAGATCGGTTAAGGGGAAGGGGTAGTTTACCTGCAACCTTTTACGTTTTAACAAGAGTAAAGTACTTGAAAATTCATTTAAACTTTTTCAAACAGTGGTAATTGTTGAAAATAAAATAATTTTGTTGCCAGGCAATAAAATTATAATTTTTTCATTTTAATGTAAATTATGTATATATTAGAAAATATATCGTGCTTGGGAGGCAAGCATATTTCAGATTATAAATCTTAGAATATGGAAGTCATGTATGGTTCTCCGTACGTACCGATATTTTTTTTATGCCAAACGATAAAAGCCGCAAATTCAAACAGAATCAACTACTCTTTTGCATACAGCCTAGAATTGTAGAGTTCTCAAGTCTTATTGTTTTTGGTGAAGATTGGTTAAGGGAAAGGGGTAGTTTACCTACAACGTTTTTTTAACAAGGGTATTTTCTATGGCAAATGATAACAGCCGCAAATTCAAACAGAATCAAATAATTTTCTGCATACAGCCCTGATTTGTAGAGTACTCAAGACTTATTGTTTTTGGTGAAGTTCGGTTAAGGGGAAGGGGTAGTTTACCTGCAACGTTTTTTATCAAGCGTATTTTCTATGGCAAACGATAACAGCCGCAAATACAAACAGAATCAAATGATTATTTGCATAGAGCCCTAAATTGTAGAGATATCAAGACTTCTAGTTTTTGGTGAAGTTCGGTTAAGGGAAAGGGGTAGTTTACCTGCAACGTTTTATGTTTTAACAAGGGTATTTTCTATGGCAAACGATAACAGCCGCAAATTCAAACAGAATCAAATAATTTTTTCCATGCAGCCCTGATTTGTAGAGTACTCAACACCTATTGTTTTTTGTGAAGATCGGTTAAGGGAAAGGGATAGTTTACCAGCAACGGTTATTTATCAAGGGTATTTTACTTCCATGTTCCTTAAGGAAATGGAAGTATGGTGATGGCAAAAAAAAATCGTGTTCGAGATTATTGCAGATTCTGATTGTACTACACTCAAAACATGAAAAAAATTCGTTTTTCGAAAAGTGTGTGTGTGTGTGTTTGTGTGTCTATCTGTCTGTCTGTAGATTTTTTTTCTATGGCAAACGATAACAGCCGCAAATTCAAACAGAATCAAATAATGTTTCGCATACAGCCCTAAATTGTTGAGTTCTCAAGATCTGTTGATTTTGGTAAAGATCGGTTAAGGGAAAGGGGTAGTTTACCAGCAACGTTTTATGTTTTAACAAGGGTATTTTGTATGGCAAACGATAACAGCCGCAAATTCAAACATAATCAAATAATGTTTTGCATACTGCCCTGAATTGTAGAGTTATCAAGACCTTTTGGTTTTGGTGAAGATCGGTTAAGGGGAAGGGGTAGTTTACCGGCAACGTTTTATGTTTTAAAAGGGTATTTTTTATGGCAAACGATAAGAGCCGCAAATTAAAAAAAAATAATATTTTACATACAGCCCTGAATTGTAGAGTTCTCAAGACCTGTCGTTTTTGGTGAAGATCGGTTAAGGGAAAGGGGTAGTTTACCAGCAACGGTTTTTTATCGAGGGTAATTTTTTTCTATGGTAAACGATAACAGCCGCAAATTCAAACAGAATCAAATGATGTTTTGCATACAGCCCTGTATTGTAGAGTTCTCAATACCTATTGGTGTTGGTGAAGATCGGTTAAGGGGAAGGGGTAGTTTACCTGCAACGTTTTATGTTTTAAAAGGGTATTTTCTATGGCAAACGATAAGAGCCGCAAATTCAAACAGAATCAAATACGTTTTTGCATACAGCCCTGTTTTATAGAGTACTAAAGACCTATTGTTTTTGGTGAAGATCGGTTAAGGGAAAGGGGTAGTTTACCGGCCACGTTTTTTGTTTTATCAAGGGTATTTTCTATGGCAAACGATAAGAGCCGCAAATTCAAACAGAATCATATAATATTTTGCATACAGCCCTAAAATGTAGAGTTCTCAAGACCTGTTGGTTTTGGTGAAGATCGGTTAAGGGAATAGGGTTGTTTACCAGCAACATTTTATGTTTTATCAAGGGTATTTTCTATGACGAACGATAACTGCCGTAAATTCAAAGAGAATCAAATAATTGTTTGCATACAGGCCTGAATTGTAGAGTACTCAAGACCTGTCGCTGTTGGTGAAGATCGGTTAAGTGAAAGGGGTAGTTTACCTGCAACGGTTTTTTATCAAGGGTAATTTTTTTCTATGGTAAACGATAACAGCCGCAAATTCAAACAGAATCAAATGATGTTTTGCATACAGCCCTGTATTGTAGAGTTCTCAGTACCTATTGGTGTTGGTGAAGATCGGTTAAGGGAAAGGGGTAGTTTACCAGCAAAATTTTATGTTGTAACAAGAGAAATGTTTCCATGACGAACGATAACTGCCGCACATTCAAACAGAATCAAATATTTTTTTGCATGCTTCTCTGAATTGTAGAGGACGGAAGGTCTGTTGATTTTGGAGAAGATCGGTTAAGAGAAAGGAGTAGTTTACCTGAAACATTTTATGATTTAACAAGAGTAAAGTACATAATTTTTATAAATAAAGTATCCTGATAAGAAGCTCATAGTAATCCACTGTAGAAACGTAGATGAAATATCTATAAATGAAGAGGTTAAGTGAACGGGGTGGGGGTAATTTTCTATTATTAAAAATTATAGTTGAAGGTGGAGGGGAGAATTTTTTATATGTGTACTACGTTATCGGCAACAAAGAAGTAGTTTTTTGTTAAAATTGCTTCCCGGGCTCTTTAGCCGTAGTCCAACGTTTTCTGCAAAACCAGACTTTTCGGCAGTGCCATCGACTGCCATCATCGGTGAAAATCGAGTGCGAAAACGTGAGGTGGTATACGTTAGTGACCACAGTACTGTGGTTAATGCTGAAGCAATAAGTAGAAAGACGTAGTTTCTATGGAAATATTTCATTTCGAATATGATTTTAAATATAAATCTTAGAAGATGGAAGTCATGTATGGTTCTCCTACCGATATTTACTTCCATGTTCCTTAAGGAAATGGAAGTATGGTGATGGCAAAAAAAATCGTGTTCGAGATTATTGCAGATTCTGATTGTACTACACTCAAAACATGAAAAAAAGTCATTTTTCGAAAAGTGTCTGTGTGTGTGTCTGTCTGTCTGTCTATGTGCCTATGTGTTTGTCTATCTGTAGAATTTTTTTTCTACGGCAAACGATAACAGCCGCAAATTCAAACAGAATCAAATATTTTTTTGCATACAGCTCTGATTTGTAGAGTACTCAAGACCTATTGTTTTTGGTGAAGATCGGTTAAGGGAAAGGGGTAGTTTACCTGCAACGGTTTTTATTTAATCAAGGGTAATTTTTTCTATGCCAAACGATAACAGCCGCAAATTCAAACACAATCAAATAATATTTTGCATACAGCCCTGAATTGTAGAGTTCTCAAGACCTATTGATTTTGGTAAAGATCGGTTAAGGGAAAGGGTTAGTTTACCAGCAACGTTTTATGTTTTAACAAGGGTATTTTCTATGGCAAACGATAACAGCCGCAAATTCAAACATAATCAAATAATGTTTTGCATACTGCCCTGAATTGTAGAGTTATCAAGACCTTCTGGTTTTGGTGAAGATCGGTTATGGGGAAGGGGTAGTTTACCGGCAACGTTTTATGTTTTAAAAGGGTATTTTTTTATGGCAAACGATAAGAGCCGCAAATTCAAACAGAATCAAATACTTGGATTTCGTTGTCCATGACGTGTCCGTTACTTAACTAAATATCACTATAATATTGACGACTCGGAACACAAAGTTTTTTATAAGTAAAAACGTAAAGTTTTACCTTACAGCCTAAACCGGCTTTCACCTATAGAAGGCTTCATCAGAGGCTGTCGTTAGTAGCGCTGCTCGTCTTGTTGTTGGCGACGAGAAAGTGTTTCGAAAGATTGAAGCTGTGTGTGTGTGGTGAGATGTGTTCGAATAATGCGTGCGATTTGAATTGTGTCTGTTCGTTTAGGATGTCATTTTTATTTGCTTTTGTGTGTTTGTATATTTCTAATTGTTCTAGAGTGTCTAGTTTTCGGCCTTTTGTGTGTACGTGTAGTATGTTCATGTTATTGTCGATGTTTTTATATGTGTGGTTTGCTTCAATGAGGTGGTTTGCGAAGGTAGATTCTGTAGTGGTGTGGAGTGCTTTTGTGTGTTCAATGTATCTCTGTTTGAAGCTACGTCCTGTCTGGCCTATGTAGAATTTACTGCAATTTGAACAATTTAGTTTATATACACCGGGTAGATCGAATTTGTTTTGTGCTTTGGGCATGCGTTTTGATAGCGTGTGTTCTGTTTTGTTAGTAGTTTTGTAAGCGATTCTGTATCCTGCTTTTTTGAATTTGTGGGCAATTTTTTCTGTTTGTTTGTTGATGTATGTTAGTGTTATGAATTTGTTGTTTTCTGTCTTTGTCTGTTGTTTGTTTTGTGTTTTGTGTAGGAGTTTACTGACTATTGTTCTCTCATAACCGTTAGATTCTGCTAGATATTTTATCGTGTTTAGTTCGTCTTTGTAGTCTATTTCATCTAAGGGGATGTTGTTAAGTCTATGTATCATGGTTCTAAAAACACCTCCAATCACCCAATACAACACAAACTAGCTGCTTTTAGAACCATGATACATAGACTTAACAACATCCCCTTAGATGAAATAGACTACAAAGACGAACTAAACACGATAAAATATCTAGCAGAATCTAACGGTTATGACAGAACAATAGTCAGTAAACTCCTACACAAAACACAAAACAAACAACAGACAAAGACAGAAAACAACAAATTCATAACACTAACATACATCAACAAACAAACAGAAAAAATTGCCCACAAATTCAAAAAAGCAGGAAACAGAATCGCTTACAAAACTACTAACAAAACAGAACACACACTATCAAAACGCATGCCCAAAGCACAAAACAAATTCGATCTACCCGGTGTATATAAACTAAATTGTTCAAATTGCAGTAAATTCTACATAGGCCAGACAGGACGTAGCTTCAAACAGAGATACATTGAACACACAAAAGCACTCCACACCACTACAGAATCTACCTTCGCAAACCACCTCATTGAAGCAAACCACACATATAAAAACATCGACAATAACATGAACATACTACACTTACACACAAAAGGCCGAAAACTAGACACTCTAGAACAATTAGAAATATACAAACACACAAAAGCAAATAAAAATGACATCCTAAACGAACAGACACAATTCAAATCGCACGCATTATTCGAACACATCTCACCACACACACACAGCTTCAATCTTTCGAAACACTTTCTCGTCGCCAACAACAAGACGAGCAGCGCTACTAACGACAGCCTCTGATGAAGCCTTCTATAGGTGAAAGCCGGTTTAGGCTGTAAGGTAAAACTTTACGTTTTTACTTATAAAAAACTTTGTGTTCCGAGTCGTCAATATTATAGTGATATTTAGAATCAAATAAGTTTTTGCATATAGCCCTGATTTCTTGATTACTAAAAACCTATTGTTTTTGGTGAAGATCGTTTAAGGGAAAGGGGTAGTTTACCTGCCACGTTTTTTGTTTTATCAAGGGTATTTTGTATGGCAAACGATAACAGCCGCAAATTAAAAAAAAAATAATATTTTACATACAGCCCTGAATTGTAGAGTTCTCAAGACCTGTTGGTTTTGGTGAAGATCGGTTAAGAGAAAGGGGTAGTTTACCTGAAACATTTTATGATTTAACAAGATTAAAGTACTTAATTTTTATAAATAAAGTATCCTGATACAAAGCTCATAATAATGCACTGTAGAAACGTAGATGAAATATCTATAAATGAAGAGGTTAGGTTAATGCTGAAGCAATAAGTAGAAAGACGTAGTTTCTATGGAAATATTTGATTTCGAATATGATTTTAAATATAAATCTTAGAACATGGAAGTCATGTATGGTTCTCCATACCGATATTTTCTGTGGTAAACGATAATAGCCGCAAATTCAAACAGAATGAAATAATGTTTTGCATACAGCCCTGAATTGTAGAGTTCTCACGACCTGTTGGTTTTGGTGAAGATCGGTTAAGGGAATAGGGTAGTTTACCAGCAACATTTTATGTTTTAACAAGGGTAATTTTTTATATGACGAACGATAACTGCCGTATATTAAAACAGAATCAACTACTCTTCTGCATAGCTTTTTGTATTATACAAAACTCAAGGTCTGTTGATTTTGTTGAAGATCGGTTAAGGGAAAGGGGTAGTTTACCAGCAACATTTTAAGTTTTAACAAGGGTAATTTTTTATATGACGAAAGATAACTGCCGTAAATTCAAAGAGAATCAATTAATTTTTTGCATACTTTCCTGAATTGTAGAGAACTCAAGGCCTACTGATTTTGGTGAAGATCGGTTAAGGGAAAGGGGTAGTTTACCTGCAACATTTTATGTTGTAACAAGGGTAATTTTTTATATGACGAACGATAACTGCCGTATATTAAAACAGAATCAACTACTCTTCTGCATAGCTTTTTGTATTATACAAAACTCAAGGTCTGTTGATTTTGTTGAAGATCGGTTAAGGGAAAGGGGTAGTTTACCAGCAACATTTTAAGTTTTAACAAGGGTAATTTTTTATATGACGAAAGATAACTGCCGTAAATTCAAAGAGAATCAATTAATTTTTTGCATACTTTCCTGAATTGTAGAGAACTCAAGGCCTACTGATTTTGGTGAAGATCGGTTAAGGGAAAGGGGTAGTTTACCTGCAACATTTTATGTTGTAACAAGAGAAATGTTTCCATGACGAACGATAACTGCCGCATATTCAAACAGAATCAAATATTTTTTTGCATGCATCCCTGCATTGTAGAGGACTGAAGGTCTATTGATTTTGGTGAAGATCGGTTAAGATATAGGGGTACTTTACCTGCAACGTTTTATGTTTTAACAAGAGTAAAGTACTTAATTTTGATAAATAAAGTATCCTGATAAGAAGCTCATAATAATCCACTGTAGAAACGTAGATGAAATATCTATAAATGAAAAGGTTAGGTGAACAGGGTGGGGGTAATTTTCTATAAATGAAAATTATAGTTGAAGGGAGAGGGGAGAATTTTGTATACGTGTACTACGTTATCGGCAACAAAGAAGTAGTTCTTTGTTAAAATTCCTTCCCGGGGTGTTTAGCTTTAGTCCAATGTTTTCTGAAAAACCAGACTTTTCGGCAGTGCCATCGACTGCCATCATCAGTGAAAATCGAGTGCGAAAACGTGAGGTGGTATACGTTAGTGACCACAGTACTGTGGTTAAGGCTGAAGCAATAAGTAGAAAGAAGTAGTTTCTATGGAAATATTTGATTTCGAATATGATTTTAAATATAAATCTTAGAACATGGAAGTCACGTATGGTTCTCCATACCGATAATTCCTAATTTTTTCAGGATAAAAATTTTAAGTCAGTGAGAAAATTTAGGGTTATGATACGTCCTCTTTTTTCCAGACAAGTCCTCTTTTTCAGTGTTAAAAACCTGTCTGGGAGGATTTTTAAAAACAGGGAAATGTCCTCTTTTTTTGTAAAACTGAAAAACGTAGTCATGTGCAAGAGCGCTCCCAGCGGTGCTGCTCAGAAATGTACCATTGATGTCATATGTTGCTTGCCTACAGGTCATCTTTTTACTCAGAACTTTTGAAAATTGTTGAGTATTTTTATTCCATTCTGAGTAACAACTCTATTACAGAATGGGTATTTTCTCTGATCAGTGCACAGTAGACCAAAGAGAAAAATAGGTTAATGGTAGAAAATGTTAACAGTATACCAAAGGTTAAAAAAGGTTAAAGGTAAAGGTGTGTACAGTACAATTTTAAAAAGTCTTTCATGTGTTCAGTTCTATGATTATTTATTTAAAAGTAAAAAGCTTTTGATGGGATTTGGTTTATCTGATAAATACCAAATGCACCACAAAGACAAAATTGAACATTTAAGACTGTGAATCTGATTCAGATTGATTAGTATTAAATTAATTATTGCTTGATTAATAATATATATAGCAAATATTCTTTTCCTATGTAATTTCCGCTTATAACTAATAGTTTTAAGTTTTGTTTGTAAACGTTTTCTTGTTATATCATAAAAGTTAAATTGTACATTGTATAATCTCTGTGAAAATGCTTAACTTAATCATGAATACCTTCTTATCCATAATGTACAATGTTTTTAATATCAAAATTTTTTTGGATACGTAAAGTAACGATCATGCTGTTAAATTTTCAGGTTGTCCTCTTTTTTCACCTAGGTCATATGGTAACCCTAGAAAATTTCAGAACAAGGAAACTGTCAAGTGTATGAAATTGAAAACCAAACACATGCGCTAGTACACTCAAGTTGCAAAACTACGGAAAGTAATATAGCAGGAGAACACAGTAAAGTAACTGGCATCTTACATCAGCCAGAATAGTGAGAGAACTTCTCATGGGAAGCAACTGTGGTTTCACATATGTGTAAATCAGACTTGGGATTAATGATTAAAATTGTTAATGATTAAGTTAATCGTTAAAAAATTTGTTAACTTTATAACATAATCATTAAATTCTTAAATGGTTAACTTTAATCATTAATCATTAAATTTTTTGTTTACGTTTAAACAATTAACAAGTTAATTTTTCTACTGGCCAAGAAGTAGCCAGAATAGTTGTTGAAGTCAATATTAGAGAAAGTTTGTTCTAAGTAATTCTAATCCCTTGGCAGACAATGGACTGGTTTTCCCCCATGGTACCATCAGGTCTCCTTTGCGTCCTTGTTGACAAGGTCTGGATGCCAAGGATGGTTTTCTGTCTTTTGTTGAATTATTCTCATGACTACCCCAGAAAAGTTGACAAACAACTTCTGTTTTGACACCTGAAGTAGTGGGAATACAGTGTTGCTAACGTTCATTTTAATAACACACTAAGATCTAAAACAAAATTGCACGTTTTTATTTGGTAACACAAACCGGCAATATTCATCTGCTGCTGGGCGAGCGCGTCATAAACCACTAACCGCTCCACTCCTCCTACTACCCAGATATCACAAAGGAGGTTAATTTAAACAGATTTTGAATTCCAACAATTTATCGTTCACTCTCCATTCTCACATGAACATACATAGAAAAGTACATACCTGTCATTACATACCTTGTAGTACATACTTGTCATTTTTATATTAGTGCAGTCCACGTAGTGGTAATTGTTATTGTTTTGTTTCTACAGTTTCATGTTAATTGTATTGTAAATAGAGTAGTTTTGTTACATATTTTTGTTTTTTTTTTTCATTAATTAATTTTTGTTCCGTCTCATTTATTATTTTTATATTAATATGAGACCTTCACCTTGGCCGCAAATTTCTAGATTTTATGAACATACTGAGAAAGTAGACGGTCTCAATTTAACTTTAAAGTGCTTGATGTGTGTGCTCAAGGACAGACATATTAAAACATTGTTGACTTCAGTGTTGGTAATTTGAGGACACACATAAAAGTAAGCAGATAAATAGATTATAAAAGTAATCAATGGAGTAGCTAATTCTTGTCTGTTCTATTAAGTCATTTAATGCTACATTGCCCTGCAGGCACAATACGATATCAGAAGTCAGTACTGTGAACTGAAAACTGCAATAAACAAAAAATATTTAATACCTGCTCCAATTTAAAATAATTTTAATATAACTTAATGATTAAAATAAAATCATCTGTAGTTTTAATTATTGATGATTTACTTTATATTAATACAATTATTTTAATTCATTTTTTCTGCATTGGAAACTTTAATTATTTCAACAGCCAAAGCAGCTTGCTCAATAAAACAACAGAAAAAGATAACATAAATTTTTAACTTTTAATCAGTTAATTTTATTTTAACTTTAACTTTAATCAGTTGCTTTTTGCACACATTAATTTTAACTTTAACTAATTCATTTGGGGGGGGGCACTAACTTTAACTTTAATCAGTTAAAAATTGTTATTAACATTCCCAAGTCTGGTGTAAATCTTGGGAAATCTTGGATCCAGAACACTTAACCCTCTTCTTACCTTCCTAAAAACCAATCAACAACTAAATGACAAATGGAGGGAAAGGTCAATAGGTGAAGGAAAGAGTTAATAAATACATATAGGTTGGAGAGGAACTGACAGACCTGACTTTCTGAGAAGTTTTAAAAACAAAATGCGCAGTTTCTTTGTAATGAAATTTTCTTAAACACTTACAATATGTATTAACTTGCAAAACATGTAGGCATATAAAAAAGATTCTTCTGTATGGAAAGTATTGACTGTTGTATTGATTAGTGTATTAATTATAACAAAATTACTTTATTTTGGAAGTATTAATATCACTAGAACTAGTGATAGTCCTGTTACCTTCAGTCGTTTGTATAGGACAGAAAAGTCTTCTAAAATTTTAATATTGTTATAAGAAAATAAATTTTTCACACATATTATATTATACTTTCAAGAAATTCATGAGTTAAATTTTACACACACTCACACTCACTCATATACATACATATAGTTTTCTTATGACAATTATGCTTTTGGGCTAATCATGTTTTTTACCACGTTTTAAAGGCTTTTACAAAAAGATAACAGCTCTTGCTGACAAAGGTGTTAAGATCATCCTCAGTCTTGGAGGTTGGAGTGATTCAACAAGCAAGTACAGTCGACTTGTCAACAATGCCACTGCTCGAGCTAAGTTTGTGAACCAGTCAATTGAATACCTACAAAAGTACGGTTTCCAAGGTCTTGATCTTGACTGGGAATATCCAGCTTGCTGGCAGGTAAATGTGTGAAGAAGTATTTTTGATAAAACAGTAGTTATTGTAAGCTTCAAATAATTTTATATGGAGTAGTCAAAAGTCTTCTTCTTCTTCTTCTTCCCTACCGCAAGGTGTAGAGGTTGAGCAAAGGTCTCGCCACCGTGGCCTCTGCATGGCAAGGGCCTTGGTTTCACTCCACTGCACTCCCAGCTCCTGCAGAGAGCACCTCACATTGTCCTCCCAAGTCACTCTTCTCCAGCTTCTTGGTCTTCTCCCAGCATATCCTCTGAACATATCCAAACCAGGGCAATAGTGCATTCTTAATTTGATCTTTCAAAGGTACTGTCTTAAGATGCATGCTTATAGTAGTGTTTCGGACTCAAGTTCTTCTTGACTTTCCTTCATTCAACCTTCCTGAGGTATCTCATTTCCTCAGCTTGGAGAGAGTTTAGATGCTTTTAGGTCAAAAAGTCATGTAACCTAAAATAATGGAGCATAAAATAAATAAATTTAAATGAATTAATAAATAAGACGGGATTATTGTGAACTTATTATTGAGAGTGTTGGGAAATTTATTTCAAAATAATACTTGTGTGTGCGTATAAGTATCCATTAGCATAAAGTATTATAAATTAAACACATACCGTAATCAGTTACTAGCTTTAGGGGTATTTCTCTAAACAGCACATACTTTATAAGATAATTAATTCTGGTGACCACTGTTGAATTCTCATGTCATGTTAAGGGAAAAGTTTCATTATTATCAAAATCACAGCTTTAACATTCCTACGTAGCTGGAGTGTTGAGAAGAACATTTTCAAACTCTTGGTTGCATGACTTTTTGACCACCTGATATAAGCTTCTTGTCACTTAAAAACGATTGTTTTGTAATAACTGATTGAAATGTGCCAGCAACATAAAGGACTGCTCAATGTAATAAATGTTTATTATCAATTTGAGTAAAAAGTTTCTGCCCACCCTTTTTTTGTTGTGTCTGTCCCTCAAAATTGTGCAGTGTTCCTCCCAAAATTTCCCACTATTCCCCCCCCCCCAAGTTTCACCTCCAGCTTATACCTCAGATGTAATTAAAAAGAACTGTTGTAAGTGTGATGGAATAGATAAGTCAAAATCACAGTGAGCAGGACCCTGAGCAGGGCTTATTTAGGATCATAATTGACTATGATTAAATGGGGAAGCGATTTCCAAAGAAATGGAAAGAAATGCAACTAATATCATGGAAACTAAAGAAATACAGAAAGGCCTGGGAGAACTACTGGGGAATTAGTGTGATCGCTTAATGCATTCATTCCATATTTCAGCGTTTTATTTTCTATTAGGCATATTTTACACACTTTATTTTAAAAATGTGAAATATTGGAAAATAATAAGTTTAATAACTTAAAAAGCTTACCACGACTGACATTGTTGATATAATTCTAGACATATGATCAACAGAAGTATCTCAAACATAACAAAATGATAAGATTATCAGAATCACAGGTCTCCCAACATTTGTGGAATGAGTTTCCCCTTGTTGGCAGGCCTGATGATAGTTGTCACTCCTCTCTTCTTGTTACAGGGCAAATGCAATGAGAGCTTGCCATCTGATAAGGAAACCTTTGGGAACCTGGTTAAGGAGCTCAGTGAAGCCTACAGACCTTTGGGATTCTTTCTGTCTGTTGCAGTTGGTACAAGTGCAGGGCTTATTAGAAGAAGTAAGGAATCTTTAACTGGTTGTGTGTGTGTGTGTGTGTGTGTGTGTGTGTGTGTGTGTGTGTGTGTGTGTGTGTGTGTGTGTGTGTGTGTGTGTGTGTGTGTGTGTGTGTGTGTGTGTGTGTGTGTGTGTGTGTGTGTGTGTGTGTGTGTGTGTGTGTGTGTGTGTGTGTGTGTGTGTGTGTGTGTGTGTGTGTGTGTGTGTGTGTGTGTTTACAATGAGTATACTTTATTCTTGGATTTTGTTGTCCATGACGTGTCTGTTGATTAACTAATTATAAGTATAACACTATTGACACGGAACACAAAGTTTTTTATTGGTAAAAATGTAAAATTTTTACCTTATAGCCTGAACCAGTTTTTGCTTGTTATAATATTATAAGTCTGACGAAGCTTATAATAAGCGAAAACTGCTTCAGGCTATAAGGTAAAAATGTTACATTTTTACCAATAAAAAACTTTTTGTTTCGAGTCTGTAGTGTTATACTTATAATTAGAATCTTGGATTTCGTTGTCCATGACGTTATCCGTTACTTAACTAAATATAGTTATTTCACTATGACTCAGAACACAAAACTTTTTATGGGTAAAAACATAA
The DNA here is from genome assembly GCA_034769895.1 of Magicicada septendecula. NCBI lineage: Eukaryota > Metazoa > Arthropoda > Insecta > Hemiptera > Cicadidae > Magicicada > Magicicada septendecula. The sequence goes on from CM068369.1 coordinate 28,764,031, forward strand.
AAGTTTTACCTTATAACCTGAAACAGTTTTCACTTTTAAAAAGCTACTTCAGAGGTTAAAAAACACCTCTGAAGAAGCTTTATAAAAGTGAAAACCGGTTCAGGTTATAAGGTAAAACTTTTACGTTTTTAACCATAAAAAGTGTTGTGTTCCAAGTCGCAGTGAAATAATTATATTTATAATTAGAGTATACTTTAATAATTTTTGAGAATAATATGTAGTACTCACAAATGCTTTTGTAGTAAAAATATAATCCATACACATCAAAATATGAATCTGTTGGAAACCAATTAATAAAAATATTAAATTAATAACCAAACAAATTCAAGTCAGTACAAAAAAACAAACTAGTGGCATTGTTAATAGGTCACTAGTGGAGTTTTATAGGTATAATCTGCAAGGAGGCAGTACTGTGACCCACACATAATACACACAGTGGGATATAACTGACTAACCTCCAACTACCACAGGTCTCCACCAATTTATAATCAGTAACCTGCCACCATAGAAAAATCCTGGCTATACTATGACAATCTAACAAATTCTTGTTATAATATTATATGTTATATTTAATATTTATATGATTTTACCTCCAGATGTATTTTCCTTATTTGGAACATGTTTCGTGACGCTTTGTGTTCCCATCCTCAACCTTCCAAATTTTGAGTCTTGTGAAGTTCTTGTGTGTTGGTTGGTTGTTGTGGTTTCCTGTTGGCCTTTGGCACTTTAAATTGGTATATTATTGTGTGGTTGTGTGTGATTGTGGTGTATATATTAGTATTTCGTGTATTTTCAATGTTGAGTGCTTTGAAAATTGTGTCATGTTTTGTATTGATTTGTACTTGTTCAGGTATTAGTTTGTTTTATGTTTTATGTTTGTATACTTGTAAATTTTCCCAAATGTTCATTATGGTGCCTTTGTGTGGTATGTGATTTATTAATGTCATGTCGGTTATGTCTGGGAATTCATGTCCGGTGTTTATTGCATGTGTGGCCAAATTAGATTTATATATTTATGGTTTTTTTGTATGCATTTAGAGGTTCAAAATAACGTTTTCTCAGTTGTTTTTTTGTCCTATGTAACATTTATTGCAATTTTGGCATTTAATTTTATATACCATTTTGGTTGTTGTATTATCTTTGTTGTGTGGGTTATTTAGCTTTTGTAAGTTATTTTTGTATGCTATTTTAATGTCTGTTTTTAAATAGTTTTGTTAGTTTTGTCATTTTATTATTTATGTATGTGAATGTGGCCCATTTTTTATTGTTGTTATTTTTGTTTTGTTTATTTATAACAAAAAGTGTTTGAATATTATATGTATATAATCCATGTATAATATTATTTCAGGATGATTATAGTTGGTAAAATTACAGCCATTTTCCATCATTACAAACAGATAAAGTGATTTAAAAATATTATATAAAACTCAGTTGGCAGTGATTATATATATGTATTTGCTCATTGAGATTACTGTATTGCAGGTTATGATGTTCCTGTATTTGCAAAGTACGTGGATTACATTGGTATCATGACATACGGTATGCATAGTTACCGGCAAAAGACTACAGGCTCAACATCTCCATTCCTTGGTAGAATTGGCGTAGTAAGTAACACAGCAGAGTGACATGAGTAACATAGTGATTACATGTTCATGGGCCAAATATTCTGGTTCTCTGGCATGCTAGAAATCAATATCCAGTAAATTTGTCAGCTGTCTTTTTATGTCTTGTAAGCTATCATCCACTTGATCAATGCAACTGAACAAATGTGGCTAGCTGATATGGTCCATTGAAACTCCATGACCTGTTTGCGCTTTGTTGACATGATGTACAATTTATTACATGTTTAATACATTAGTTTTCATGTTTTATCTGGAAAACAAATTTTCATTGGGAATATATATATATATATATTTTTTTTTTTTTTTTTTTTGCTCTGTCATTTCGGTTAAACGATGTTTTGGTTAAAAGTGTTTCGGTTAATGGAAGTTCTACTGTATAAGTGAACTTTTTTCAGATAAGTGCGTGACAATTTTATGAAGGATTATTTCTGGAAAATCGGATAAATCTCCACATTAACACAAATTGGTAAAATTATATTAGGCTAATTTAGGTTAATGTGACTAAAAAAATCAAAATAGATATACACATATTATGACAAAAATAATGTTTATTTTAAGCACATTTGGTAAAAAGAATTATTTGTCAATGCAAAACTGAACATGATTGTTCAATATTTTTTTTGCAGCTAATACCTCAAATTTTTAAATATATGGTACATGAGGGGTTTGATCAGGGAAGGAGTACTGTAGAAGCCATCCAGATATTATTACAAAATATTAATTAGAGGCTTCTAAATTTCAAAGAATGTCTCAATCCACTAGGCACTCAGATATTTCTACTCGATGTTTTAACTAATTTTTTGAAAACTAATTAATCGATTCACTGGTCAACACATGTTTTGTCCCAGACAAAATTTTATGTGATACTTATGTATTTTCATACGAGGAATCCAGTTTTGCTATCAAAATTTTGCTAACACGTACAGTTTTATAGATATAAGAATAAAGTTTTTTTCAATATCCTATGTTGGAAATTTTATTATTTTGCAATAAATATTACTACAGTATTGACTTGGAGCACGTATTGTTTATTTATTTGAGGAAATGAAAACAAAAGCTACATGTGACATATAGACTTCGGTTAACCCTTTGATCAGTAATCACGTATATATACGTTTTTTCTCTGAGGGGCCAAATTCAGTAATCACGTATATGTACATTTTCAACTTTCGCTGCCTCAGTATTGCCAATATACAATGTTAGTTGCGAAGTTATACATGCTGCACTCTGGCAGATTGTTTTTTAAATGTTTGGTATTCGTTGATTCTTGCTGTGATGTAATATGTGTGGCTGTTGTGAAAATTTGTGCAGAAGTGTGCTTGGAGGTTATGTTGTGCTTAGTTTACGAACATACAGAGGCGTGCAAGTGTATTCTTTTAACAACCCGTATTGTTTATCTTATCTTAAACACTGTGTTATTGTTCTGTATTAGTAGCTTTTATTTGTGTGAAAACTCAAAAGTGCCGCGCAAGTGCCTAAACCATCCGGACACTTTTTGTTATGTGTGTGGTGAGTTGACTTTTAAACTTCAAAGGCAGAACTTTACCCCTTTAATAAAAAAGTGCTATCAACTTTATTTTGGTTGCAAGGTAGGAGATCAGGACAAGAGTTGGGCCCCCCATATTTGTTGTGTTACTTGTTCAAGGCTTTTAACGGGTGAGCAAACAGCTCTCGCCATATGCCATTTGCAGTTCCCATGGTGTGGAGAGAGCCAACAGATCATTCTTCCGACTGTTATTTTTGTTTAACAAATACAACAGGAATAACAAGTAAGTCGAAACACACTTTGAAATATCCCAATATACCTTCAGCGATTCGACCTGTTCTCCACAGTGATGATCTCCCAGTACCAAATCACCCGGTATCAATCGATATAAATGTAAATCCAAGCTCTGAAGAGGATCAGAATGAAGATCACTCTGATCAACATGATCCAAGTTTGAAGTTCCTAACGAGCCTCATTTATTGACACAAGGAGACCTAAATGATTTAGTGCGTGATTTACATTTATATAAAAATCAGGCAGAACTTTTGGGATCACGACTAAAATGGTGGAACCTTCTTGATCGCGGAACTAAGGTATGCTACTTTTGAAATCGTCAAGAGGATTACAAGAACTTTTTTCTCAAGAAGGGGATTTTGTGTACTGTAATGATATTTTATCAGTGATGGATACTCAATGAAGGACATTCTCATAACCAAGAGGAATGGCGTTTGTTTATTGATTCGTCTAAAGCTAGCCTAAAAGCTGTCCTTCTTCACAATGGAAATAAATTTCCATCAGTTCCACTAGCACATGCTATTAATATGAAAGAAACTTCTGAAAATATGAAGATTATTCTAGACAAGATAATGTATGAAAAATTCAATTGGAACTTATGTGGAGACCTTAAGGTGATCGCTATGCTGCTAGGTTTACAGACTGGATACACAAAATTTTGCTGCTTTTTATGTGAGTGGGACAGCAGAGATCGCAAAAGCCATTTCAAAAAGAAGATATGGCCTTCACGTAAATCTCTCACACCTGGTGAAAAAAATGTTATGAATGCTCATTTAGTTGATCCCAAAAAGATCTATCTTCCACCTCTTCATATCAAATTAGGTTTGATGAAAAATTTTGTGAAGGCAATGGACAGAAATGGAAGAGGTTTTATGTATTTGAAGGAAACATTCCTCAGAATCAGGGATGCAAAAATTAAAGAAGGAATTTTCGTAGGACCACAAATAAGAGAACTAGTAAAAGATCAAAATTTTGAAGGACGGTTGAATACTTAGAAAAACATGCATGGATTTCTTTCAAGAATGTAGTGACACAATTTTTAGGCAACAACAGGTCTGACAACTACAGGGATCTAGTAAATCAGCTGCTGAAACATATGAACATTTCGGCTGCAATATGTCTCTCAAGATCCACTTTCTTCACTCTCACTTGAATTTCTTTCCGGAAAACCTGGGAGCTGTAAGCGATGATCATGGTGAATGCTTTCATCAAGACATTTCAAGCATGGAAAAAAGGTATCAAGGGAAGTGGAGCTCAGATATGTTAGCAGATTACTGCTGGACTCTCAAAAGGGATGTTCCATGCAAAGTACTCCAGGAATCTTCAACTAACACCTTTTAGGTACGTTGAACATTGATTAATTACTGTAAATGTTATTAATGTAAAATATTTACCTAGCTGTCACATGAAACCCTTACGTGATAGAGAAAAATGGTTGGCATTTTTGAATTCAGCGCAAAAAATACTATATAGATCAGCCAATAAAGTCTTTGGGACAAAAAAAGTTTTTTTTTGTAGATCAGTGTTACCTTTCATAGGATTCCGAGATTGCTTTATTTCCTGGAGAAACTGTTTTGATACTCAGTTGAGGTCCATAATGGCCTTTGAAAGATGCCAGTGGAAGTTCTGTAAAATTTGTCCTAGTTCTGAAGACTCCTACTCACCTTAGGAAACCCTTGTCATATATGTCTATGCTACAACCATTTTCTAGAATATGCTGGACAGCGCAAATTCTCAAGCAAAACTGTCTTTGGGAACATTTTCTAGAGGGTTTTTATTCTGCCCTGGAGTTCTGAATTCCTTATGGTCCCTTTCTATCAGTCATGAGGGATCGAACCCTATACAGCTGAATAAAGTGGAGAATTTAGGTTGGAACAAATTAGAGAATGTAGTGTCTCATCATTATACAGTAGAACTTGGCTAATTCGAACATGCATAATTCGAATTTGTGAATAACTCGAACTTTTACCTTGGTCCCTTGAATATCCTATGTAAAACCATGCAAAAACATCATCTGTAATTCGAACTTTTTTGGTTAATTCAAAATAAAAATTTTGCTCAAACTACAAAAAATTGCCTGCAGTATGGGCTAGACCACGTAACAATAGAGACACGACTGGAAACAGAAAAGCAGGCATCGCCCATTGTGAACAGATGCTTGTCCTTTGTGTCAAATTTGTGGAATTGGCGCCAGTATCTCGCGATGACACGTGACTGGCTCGTGTAACAGTACCGCCCACCATTGTCCCTTGTTCCACGCCTCGTCAGTCAGCCACCCTCACTGTTGCTTTCACTTCAGTCTGCCTGCATTCGTGGAAGGGTTACGTCTTTTTGAATTTCTACTGTGTGAGCTGTGTCCTGTAGTGAGAGACCGTTCCTTTCTTTATACAGTAATGTATATACAGACTGGTGTGTTTTAGTGACACTTATTGTGCAGTTTTATTGTGTTGTGTGTTCATCATGGCCCTTTCAAAACCAACACGGACCCAATACAAATCATTGACATTTGCCAAAAAAGTTGCTGTTATTCGGGAAGTGGAAAAGGGACAAGAAAAGAAATCTGAAATTGCTAAGGAATTCAGGATACCGCCAAATACACTGTCAACGTATCTAAAAAATAAAGAGAAGATTTTGAATAGTGTGTGTAAAGCCAGCGACAAAGATAGGAAAAAAGCGCGAGGACCAGAAAATCCTGACGTGGATGAATATGTAGTGAAGTGGTTTAAGCAAGCAAGGGACAAAAAAAATCCAGTCAGTGGGCCCCTCGTCAGAGCCAAAGCTGAGGAATTCGCATCTAGCTTAGGGAAAAGTGATTTTAAAGCCAGCACTGGTTGGCTCGATGGTTTTAAAGAAAGGAATGGCATGTCTTTCAAAACTGTTTGTGGGGCAAGTGGATCTGTTGATGTTGAAGCTGCAAATTCATGGAAAAACGGTTTGTTGCAAATGATTTCTGATAGAGATGTTAAAGACATTTTTAACATAGACGAGACGGGCTTATTCTTCAAATGCACCCCCGACAAAACATTTGCTTTTAAAGGAGAAAGTTGTAGTGGCAGCAAACACAGCAAGGAGCAAATAACACTTTAGTCGGAGCAAACATGGATGGCTCGGAAAAACTGCCTTTGCTAATGATAGGGAAGTCAGCCAACCCATGTTGTTTCAAAAATGTAAAAACAAAACCAGTTGAATATGAATCAAACAATAAAGCTTGGATGACAGGTGAAATTTTCAAAAGATGGCTTTTGAAAATCAACAGGAAATTTTGGAATCAAAACAGAAGAATTGTCTTGTTTATTAACAACTGTACAGTGCAGAACACTATTCCTGTGATGGAAAATGTAAAGGTTGTGTTTTTCCCTCCAAACATGACTTCAGTAGTTCAACCTATGGACCAAGGTGTAATAAAAAATTTTAAGAATTTTTACAGACAGCTTGTGGTCCAAAACATTCTGTCAGGTGCTTATTTAGATGAGCATGAAAATACTATCAAGATTAACATCCTTCAAGCTGCCTGCATGTGCAACAGTGCTTGGGACCAAGTTACACAAAAAACAATTGCTAATTGCTTTCATAAAGTTGGTTTCTGCAACATTGAAGGTGAAGAGGAGAATAAAGCTGCTAGAGAAGTCGTACCCACTGCGGATAACTGGGAAGATGTTGGACATGACGCAGGCATTCATTATGAAGAGTTTGTAAACATGGATGAAGACTTGGCAGTGTGCGGTGAACAGACAGATGTGGAGATCATGGCTGACATTATGAACAAAAGAAATGATGGTGCATCTTCAGATGAAGAAGGGGACCAGCTAGAACTTCCAGAGATACCAATTCCAACGGTGTCACAGGCATCAAATTATATTCAAGACTTGAGACGGTTTGTTGAAGGACAGTAGAACGTAAGTGACGCTATTTTCCAAGTACTTAATAAACTTGAAGAGTTTACTACAACTCAATGTATTAACTGCAAAATGCAATCAAAAGTTTCTAGCTTTTTAAAAAACTGTAAATGCTATATTTTGTACTGAAACGTGATTATACATTTGTAATACATATGTATAAGGAAATTGTTTAATAAAATAACATATTGCTTTACTGAATTTCTGTTTTGATTTGATTTTTCTACCCTTATTAAAACTTTCCTAATTCGAATTTTTGGATAATTCGAATTTTTTACTGGTCCCTTCAGCTTCGAATTAGCCAAGTTCTACTGTAATAGGAAAGTGACAAGCATAGATAATTTAAATGTAGAATATTTTTACTTTGAAATGGGTAATCAGGTAGTGGGTAGACTTCTGGATTTCCATAATCAGTGTTGGAAACAAAGGCAGGCTCGAGTAAAGATACCCTGCAGAGACACCTCATAAACTGCAGCAGATAATCAAAAGATGTGGTTGAAATTCTCTATAAGTCCATGGTTTTTAAAGGTTGCTTTCCTTTCCTGAAAGGTACAAAGCAGCAGTGAATAATCAACAAATTGAGCAAATGGAACCATTCAAAGTTCTTTGGGTATGATTTGTCTTACAGTGCAGACATAAATGTGGACAAGAAAATAGAGACTTTTAATAACATGTATTGTCCTGCTTTAGGTATCTAGGTACCTTGGTATCAAATGATAATAACATTAGGATGAGTATAAGAGAAAGAATACAAACAGGGAATAGAGCCTACTTTGCAATATTAACATCTTTAAAAACAAACTTGTTATAAGAGGTATACAACGTAAAGTATATGTATTATTCTCTTGTGTGATCAGTTGTTACATATGGATCTGAGGTGTGGACTTTGACTGAGAATGACATAGGTTTAAAATCATTTGCGCACAAAATATTGTGTGAAATTTATGACCTAGTAAGAGAAGAAAATGCAGTTGGAGAATACGCAGTAACAATGAACTAAAGGCACTCATGCATGGAAAAGACATAGTGAAATTCATCAAATCACAGAGGTTGCGTTTGCTGGTACACGTGGAAAGAATGTCTGAGGGAAGAATGCCTAAAAGAATGCTGAAGAGAAATATGACTACTAGACATAGAGGCAAACCAAGGATGAGATAGTTGGATGGCATAACAGAAGATCTTGCTGGAATGGGAATCAGAGCATGTAGAAGAAGGGCAGAGAACAGGGAAGCATGGGGGAGTACTGTTGCAGAGGCTAAAGCCCACCAAAGACTGTAATGCCAGATGAGAAGAGAACCACATGTGTGGGACAATAAGAAGAATGTCAAAATGAAATATCAGGAGAAATACTCTTTTGGAATGATGATGTAGAGTGATTTGTTCAGAGTGATGCAGTACCACGTGATTTAAATGACAAAGGAACTTGAACAGCAAATGCTAGCATCCCCAACTAAGTATTGGCTAGTGAAATGAGATTTTCAGGATCATACTAGGAATAGCCTGTCAGTACTAGGAGTTGGACTCACCATGTAGTAAGAATGCATTAGAACAGGATACTGAAACAAAATTGATTAAAGTCTGACGGGAACTTGATATACAGTAATATAACAAGTTTGTATACATTAATCGTGACAATAGATTTTGAACAATGGCTTCAAAATGAACAGTGTACAAACACCTCATTGTGAGGCTAACAATATTGTAATTCATTCTGCAAAATGCATACAGTGTTTCTTATGGGTAAAAACATAAAAGTTTTACCTTATAGCACGAACTAGTTTTTGCTTATTATAAGCATCGCCAGAGACTGCCACTGGGAGCGCTGTCCATCTTGTTCTTGGCGATGGTGTCGACTTTTGAAGGATCGTGGTTGTGTGTGTGGGGTGTTATATATTCGAATAATGCATGTAATACAAAAACATCGACAATAACATGGATTAAAATTATCTTGTTGTTGCATCCTCTTCGTTCACTTTATTAATTTAATAATATATATATACTTTCACTTATGAACTTACTTTTGTCACTTCCCAAACATTTCGAGATGTTGTTTCTCTTCTTCAGTGGGTTTAATACTAACTGTCGATTACAGAATAACCGTTACGGAATGGAGTGTGTAGTGGGGGTTGATGGTGGGAAGGGATTGGCGCTGAGGTTCGAATTATGTGTGTGGATCAGTGTGTCAAATAGTGTATGTGATTTGTAATGAACAATAGCTGAACAATTTGAAATATACAGATATCACACACTACAACCAAACAACATATTAAATGAACAGATACATTACAAATCACATACACTATTTGACACACTGATCCACACACATAATTCGAACCTCAGCGCCAATCCCTTCCCACCATCAACCCCCACCACACACTCCATTCCGTAATGGTTATTCTGTAATCGACAGTTAGTATTAAACCCACTGAAGAAGAGAAACAACATCTCGAAATGTTTGGAAAGTGACAAAAGTAAGTTCATAAGTGAAAGTATATATATATTATTAAAATAACATGGATATTCTACATGTACACACAAAAGCCCAAAAACTAGACACCCTTGAACAATTGGAAATATACAAACATACAAACACACATAAAAATGACATCCTAAACAAACAGACACAATTCAACGCATTATTCGAACATATCACACCCCACACACACAACCGCTATCTTTCAAAAGTCGACACCGTCCCCAAGAACAAGACAGACAGTGCTCCCAGTAACAGCCTCTGACAAAGCTTATAAAAATCAAAAACTGGTTCAGGCTATAAGGTAAAACTTTTATGTTTTTACCTATAAACAACTTTGTGTTCCAAGTTGGTAGTGATTTAATTATATTTAGTTAATCAACGGACACGTAATGACCAACGAAATCCAAGCATAAGTGTCTTGTACGGTGTTTTATAGTGTAAACATGGGTAAGAAACAACAAGACTGGTAAGAAAGACATGAGAAGCATACAAGTATCATCGTGAAGCTATATTATATGACAACAAGAGACAGTGTGTGAGTGACACAGGAAATGGATAATGCATGCTATCCTCTCTACTGTCGGATTTTTTATTATGGATACTCGAGTTTAAGCGTTAATTACAAGTGAACCTGTAGGTCTACTTAAACACTAGTTACATCAAATTTTTGTCCATTTAGTTTTGCGTTGATCTGTGTAAGAAACATATTTTTTGAAGGTTGATTTAAATTTTTTTTTGCGGTTAGAGTAAAAAAAGTCCATGTTTTTTTGTGTTTTTCAAGAAACCGCTCTCTTTGAAAAAAAACCCTTGGTCCGATCATAACTAAATTTTTATACAGTATGGGCCCAAGTGTTTTCAATACATTACTTAAGTTACAAAACTGTTTTGTGATCCAAAAAAAAGTTATCAGTTTTGTGAAACAACTTTTTCTCGGTAGGGTACAGGATAGTCGTACAAAGGCAGACTTGGTCTTGTTTCAAAGCTCTTGATCGTGGTTATCAAAATCCACAACTGCTGCAAACATACATTGAGATGCCGATTTTATACAGAGTGATATTCATGCAAGGGTGTGTGTGCGCTGGACCGTGTGTAAGCGGGTCTTCCGGCGGCGAAAGCGGGTGCCGTGTTGCCAAGTTCAATCACCTACGAGTAGGCAGCTTATTGCAGGGGTTTTGTTTGTTGATTTTCTATGATGACCAGTTTATTATAAAAAATGAAATAATTTTATGTGCTAGCAAATATTTATTTAGCACTACTATGTTGTAGTCAGTGTGTTTGGAATAACTTGACTGTGCGGTTTAAGCTTGAGTCCAATCACAAAGAAAATCATTAGTTTTTATCCGACCACTATATTTTAGAAAGGCATTGGGAAACAAGCGAGTCTTATTACGACCAGTAAATACTTTCTTTCTTAACTGCTCGGATCCATCATTAAGATGTCTCATTCGTGAGATGTGGAGTACATAACACATGTTGTACATGCAGAGATATTGAGACGAATCTCTGGATTTACCATTACGAGTATTTATCGAATCTGCAGACAAACATACGTGAAGAGGGGAGAACGTCAGCAGGACTTTAGAGGATCATAGACACTAATTAGAAATTATGGCATATGAGACTATTAAAGTAGTTGGTTTGATTACTTCACTAACAGAAACGGAAGAAGCCGTATACTTAATTTAGAATTTCAGATGAACCGGTTATGCAAGATTACGGTCTCGGAGTTCCAGAATGCTCATCAAGACTGCTCTGTTTTCGAAAATGACTTAACTTGTTTTTTTCACTATTCAAAGACTTGCCAAATAGCGTATGCATAAAGTCATTGATATTACAATAGTTTAAAAAAATTTCTCTCTCCCTTTTGTTTTAGCCATAATACTGCTTTGAGAAAACCAGTCTTTATCCTTGTTTTATGCAGTCTTTAACGTCTGGTACATACAGCTAGGGCCTCATATTTTCTGACGATAAACTTAACGCTTTTTTCGTTCTGTACTGATTCATGATTAATACTTCCAGCAAAGACTAACTGTAACAACTAAACGAAGAAAATAGAATAACTAAAGAATTTATGAAATAGCTATAGATACGTCCATATAATTTCAAATATTTTCAAAATTCAACTGAAAATCGATAACGTAGTGGCGGCAACAAACAGCATAAATAAAAGGAAATGAAAAGAAAATAAAGGGAATAAAGCAAGGCCGTGCCTCGACGGAGTAACGGAATTAAAAACCAGTACAGTAGTAGAAAGAAAATCGTCTCCTGAGAAAAAGAAATATAACATGACGTTCACTGACGGACATGACGTTTAGGTACTATAGCGTGGCTTTCTTTGAGGCATGCGGTCATATAGAAACGATTTATTTTCTACCGTAAATGGAATCGTTTAGACAATTTTTTCAAATGCGAATATTCAACCGACAATAAACTCTTATTTTTCCGTATGATTTACAAAATTTTATCGGATATGAACAATAAACAAAAATTAACAGTAACGGGTTCCCTGTTTTAAAAGTTAAACAACGCACACCTACTACCTTGTAGTTTACAAAAAAACATTTTGGGTGTATCTTGTTGCTTAAAGAAACCAGCAAAGAGTATGGTAAACGCTAATGTTTTTCTTTGTGATTGGACTCAAGCTTAAACCGCACAGTCAAGTTATTCTTGTGCCCATACTGTATAAAAATTTAGTTATGATCGGACCAAGGGTTTTTAATTTATATAATTTCAAAGAGAGTGGTTTCTTGAAAAACACAAAAAAACATGGACTTTTTTTACTCTAACCGCAAAAAAAATTTTAAATCAACCTTCAAAAAATATGTTTCTTACACAGATCAACGCACAGTTAAACGCGCAAAAATTTGATGTAACTAGTTTTTAAGTAGACCTACAGGTTCACTTGTAATTAATGCTTAAACTCGAGTATCCATAATAAAAAATTCGACAGTAGTCACTGTTTCTCTGCATTTAAGTGGGGGCAATTCTTTCATTGACTCCATGTATTTCACAACTCAAAATCAGCTGTCAGGTTTGTAATATTTGATGATTAATGAATAGATGGCCAAGCCAAAGAGTATGCAGCAGATTATCAGTCTATGACTAAGAAAGAGAAAAGATTTTCTAGGAACTAGTTTGTGATTTGCCGTTCTATTTGACTGCTTCAACTCCTGGTCAAACATTTTTTTTAACTTCCAATTTTTTCAGAGATAATTGTGCTAAATAATTAAGATTATGGTTATTTGATTTCCAGCTGACATTTTAGTGTAACTGAGCTGATCTCGTACTGTGGTTTATATTCAAATCCATTCCCGGTAAACTGGATTACTGACATGACCTGTGTTTCAGCAGCACTACATAGTTAATAAATATATAAACTGTTAAATATATGTAAGATTACCTTATATACATAAATGTGAATGTGAGTGTCTTTTTACTATAAAATTTTACTAATTATAGCTATAATTAGTTAAACAACGGACATGTCATGGACAACAAAATCCAAGAATGTAAAAATTTATTTATGAAATGTTCAACACTAATATTTTAATAAAAGTCAATTGATAGACTTTTTATACAGGTTTTAACATTAACTATACTTAATTGTAATGATTACAACATGTGAGGTCATGTAAACCCTCTACTTTGACTGTGTTCACTTGATTTTTTTGATCCCTAACAAGGTCTATCAAATTTTTTGAGGATAATTCCAGATTCTAGAAATCAAAACATCAAGTGATAAAATATTCTTGGATTTCGTTGTCCATGACGTGTCCGTTAATTAACTAAATATCACTATAATATTGACGACTCGGAACACAAAGTTTTTTATAAGTAAAAACGTAAAGTTTTACCTTACAGCCTAAACCGGCTTTCACCTATAGAAGGCTTCATCAGAGGCTGTCGTTAGTAGCGCTGCTCGTCTTGTTGTTGGCGACGAGAAAGTGTTTCGAAAGATTGAAGCTGTGTGTGTGTGTGGTGAGATGTGTTCGAATAATGCGTGCGATTTGAATTGTGTCTGTTCGTTTAGGATGTCGTTTTTATTTGTTTTTGTGTGTTTGTATATTTCTAATTGCTCTAGAGTGTCTAGTTTTCGGCCTTTTGTGTGTACGTGTAGTATGTTCATGTTATTGTCGATGTTTTTATATGTGTGGTTTGCTTCAATGAGGTGGTTTGCGAAGGTAGATTCTGTAGTGGTGTGGAGTGCTTTTGTGTGTTCAATGTATCTCTGTTTGAAGCTACGTCCTGTCTGGCCTATGTAGAATTTACTGCAATTTGAACAATTTAGTTTATAGACACCGGGTAGATCGAATTTGTTTTGTGCTTTGGGCATGCGTTTTGATAGTGTGTGTTCTGTTTTGTTAGTAGTTTTGTAAGCGATTCTGTACCCTGCTTTTTTGAATTTGTGGGCAATTTTTTCTGTTTGTTTGTTGATGTATGTTAGTGTTATGAATTTGTTGTTTTCTGTCTTTGTCTGTTGTTTGTTTTGTGTTTTGTGTAGGAGTTTACTGACTATTGTTCTGTCATAACCGTTAGATTCTGCTAGATATTTTATCGTGTTTAGTTCGTCTTTGTAGTCTATTTCATCTAAGGGGATGTTGTTAAGTCTATGTATCATGGTTCTAAAAGCAGCTAGTTTGTGTTGTATTGGGTGATTGGAGGTGTTGTGTATTAGTGTGTCAGTTGTAGTTGGTTTTCTGTATATACTGAATTTGTGCCTGTGTTCTAGTTTTGTGATGGAGAGGTCTAAGAAGTTTATGGTATTGTTGTGTTCGTATTCGGCAGTGAAGGTTATGTTTTTATGTATTTTGTTTATGTGCGTTAGTAACTGTTCACATTGTCTTTTGTTTCCCCTGTATAGTATTAGAATGTCATCAACGTATCTGTGCTAATATAGTATTTTATGTGAGTGTCTGTCATTGTTTGTGAGTATTTTTGTTTTTTCTAAGTGTTGGAGGAAGACTTCTGCTAGAATGCTGGATATGGGGGAGCCCATGGGTAGGCCATCGTTCTGTGTGTAGTATTTATTGTTATAAGTAAAGTAGTTTTGTTTTGTGATAATGTTCAGAGTTTCTGTTATTTCATTGATAAGTTCGTCTGGTGTGTTGTTCTGTTTGAGTTTGTTTTGTAGGATGGTGATTGTTTCAGAGATGGGGATGTTTGTGTACAGGTTTTTAATGTCAAAGGAGGCTAATGTGGCATTATGGGGGATGTGTATGTCTTTTATTTTTGTTACTAGGTCAGTGTTGTTTTTTCCTGCAATGTTGTTGTCTATTTGTGTGTGTTGTCTAATAATTTTGTCTAGATATTTTGCCAGTTTGTGTGCAGGGGCATTACGGTAGTTGATAATGGGGCGGATCGGAATGTCTTCTTTATGGATTTTGGGAAGCGCTTGGAGTGAAGGTGCTGATGGTCGGATTTGTTTCATGTAGGGCTTTTGTTTATGTGTCATAATGTGTTTGGCTTTGTTGACTATTTGTTTTACTGAGTTTTGGTATCTGTCGGTGGGGTCGTGTTTTAGTTCTGTGATGTTGTTCTGTTCTATGAAGTCTTGTACTTTTTTGTGTAGGTTGTCTGTGGGGATAATTACAGTCGTGTTGCCTTTGTCAGCTTTTACAAATGTGATGTTGTGTTTGTGTGCCTTTTCCCTCAGTTTGATGGCTGTGTGTATTTCTGAGTTGTGGTTGTTGTTGTCTGGTGTCTTATGTACTCCTATTGTGTTGTTTATATTATGTCTTAATGTGTCTTGATGTTCTGGTGCTGTGTTTTGTATATTTGTTTGTGTGTCAATTATGAGCTTTGTTAGTGTTTGGTTGTTATGTTTGTAATGTATGTTATGTTTTAGGCCTTTATCAAGGAGTGTTTGTTCGTTTTTTGTGAGTGTGACGTTCGTGAGGTTTACTGTACGTGGGTAGAATTTGTGCGAGGGAATTATATCTGTTTTGATTGGTGTAAATCAGATAATCACTTTACGTTTTTACTTATAAAAAACTTTGTGTTCCGAGTCGTCAATATTATAGTGATATTTAGATAAAATATTATTATGGAGACAGTCTGAGTAAAGGGCTTACTGATAGAAATCACATATCACATATCGCTTAGGAAGTTTAAAGAACGGCACATTGAGGTCCATGACTTATAATAAGTCTTTAGTCATGGATCCCATAATCCCGTTACATAAAACCCACTCATAGCACGGTTTTACTGAAGTGTAAATCAGAAGTGTTTCCCTTGAGTATTGGAAAAGTGGCCTCCTTTTGAAAGATACCAGTGGAAGATTTGTAGAATTTGCTCCAGTTTTGAAGACTTACTCTCCTTAGGAAACCCTTCTCTTATATGTCTAAGCTAGAACCATTTTCTAGGGTATGCTGAGAGTGCGCAAATTCAGGATTAGAAGCAGGAACTGTTTTTGGTAACATTTTCTAGGGGTTTATATTCTGCCCTTGAGTTCTGTCTTCCTACCTAATTCCTTATGATCCCTTTCTGTCAGTCATGACACATGGAACCCTCTCCCTTTTTCCAGGAAGATTTCCTGGCAACAACTTTTCAATTTCTCCTGAAACTTTTCTTCCATGTTCTCTTTCAGCAAGAAATCTCTAGCATAGAAACCTTCCTAGGGAAATTTCTCCACCTGTCTTCCACAGTGGTGTATCTAGAATTTGGCTTGGGGGTCGGGTTGGCTTCATACAAATGAAAAAACAAGTGAAGACTAATTAACATTACTATCTTTAAAGTGGCTGAAAAACACATGATAACATTCTGAAATCAGTCCCATTAAAGTAAATGGTAATTACACAATAAAAATACCTGTTATGGAAACCATGTTAAAAAATACGTAATGACTGAATTAAGTTCCTATATTTCACATTTCAAACATATACTCTGATGCTGTGTAATAAGCCTGCTTGTATATTTAAAAAAGAGCTACTACTATATTAGTATACACATCTGAAAAAATAAAATAATCCACCCTAAAAATTAAGAGATTAACAAAATTCACAAACGTTTTTGACCCTCTGGGGCTCCAGTCCTGTTCCCCCTCCCCTGTAAATACACCCTGGTCATCCATTTGTATTTAATTTGATAAAAATCTGTGTCTGATTCATTCAATTCAACTATGTTAATACTTGGTCTATGTTAATAATTGCGCTTATTCTTTGTAATATATTCCATTACATGATACTTCACTGGGTAATGAATTCATGTTTGTCTGTGATATTATCAGGTTCAGTCATTATCAAACTGGGAGAAGGCTGGTGCGCCAAGAAACAAACTGGTAGTTGGCATTCCAACATATGCAATAACATTCCAACTTAAAAATCCGGAAATTCATGGAATGAGAGCTGCGACTGTGGGTCCTGGAGCTGCAGGAAACTACACAAGAGCAAAAGGCAATTTAGCTTATTACGAGGTAAAAGATACAATTTAAAGTGATAGATGTAAATGGTAGGCTATTCATATACATATATATACATTTCCATTGATATCTGAGAAGTCACTTATCGGAAACATAAAAGTAAATAAAAAAAGAATATTTTCTGTAACTGTCATGGTGTAGAATTTATGTTAAGGGTCATATGACTTTACACTCACCTGTTACCAGTTTTTACGAGTTTTAAAATCTGTTACATCTGGTACTATAGGCCTATTTGTAAACTGTGTGCTAGGAGCTGGTAGCTATATTAGTCATATGAATATAATTTACTTACACAGTTCTGTAAATTATATTCCTATTGTTATGACGGTCTACTGATTGTCATATGGTACAGTGGAAAACAAAATATAAAACACCAATTACGTCACTAACCACAAGCTTTAATTTTCACAATTAAACAGTTTGTAATCAACAAGATAGTCTCTTACAATAAATCAAATAAAAATTGTTCACACACAATAAAAATGTCTATTAATATAAAACACAATTATTGTATTACAATTGTCCTGCACAATTATAAAACACATAACAGTTCGCCACAATAATTACTTTTCACTAATAACCACTTGAACGCACAGAATAATCGCCTGACAATAACTGAACTAAGGCTGCTGACACCTTGTATTTATACCCCGATCAGATACCAGAACATTCCACATACTACGCATTAGCGCTACACTACAACGTAATTGATTGCAGCCTTGACACAGTGCGCACGGCTGGTGACGTCTAGAAAAGTCTCGCGAACGCATGTTGAAATCTCGTACACACACAACATTACAGCCGGATTCCTCTGGAACATTCGAGAAACACGTAGAGTGTTCTGTAATGTCATAACAATATTACTTAATTTTATTGTTACGACGATCTACTCGAGCATCGTAGGTACAGTGGAAAACAACAAAATACAAGACACCAATTAAGTCACTAATTACCAGCTTTAATTTCCACAGTTAACAGTTCGTAATTAACAACACAGTCTCTACAACAAATCAAATAAACATTGTTCACACGCAATAAAATGTCCACTAAAATTGAACACAATTGTATTACAATTACCGTCCGATTATAAAACACAACACTTAACTAATAACCACTTGAACGCGCACAGTAATTTTGCCCGACAATAACTCTCGAACTGTGCTGTCAATATATCGCACTAATACTGACTTAAGGCCGCTGCTGCCAAGTATTTATACAACGCTCACAGACCAGGACGTTCCTAATCGTGTCTTAGCGTCCGTGTGAACTACGTAATTAACGCGGCCTTGACACAGTCCGCACGGCTGGCATAATCGAGAAGACTCTCTCAAATGCGTCTACAGTCACGTATGCCGCACACATTAGAGCGAGATTCTTCTGGCACATTCGACAAACACGTAGATTGTTCTGTGATGTCGTAACACTACCTCCTCCTTAAGCCTGTTCGTCGCGAACTGGCAAACCGTCTCTGAAGTAATACTCGACTAGGCAGTCTAGGTGGACGTCCTTGCGAAAGATAATTCTCCGGTTCTTCAAATTCAGTCTCGTGTGATCTGAACATCACGTTCCCAGGAATGTGAGTCTTCCGCTCAACCACTAGTTTCGCTGGAATCACTCCTGTTGCATCATGTACTGATGACCTAACCACCACTGGCCGATCCAGGTTTGTTTGGTTCTCATGAACAACCTCTTTTGTAACGTCATCTTCAGCCACCTTTCCCTCAGGCACTTCTATCAGCTCAAAAACAAGCAAGAGTTTTGTCTCGACACCCATAGTTGGCTTTCCAATTACTGCTTTTGTTGTTACACTTATTTGTATTTCCTCTGCTATTTCTTCCTCCATTTCTGCTTGCAATAGGGAGGGTTCCTCTTGACCGGACCTGTTGACTTTTTCTTTGACTAATGCCACTCGCTTAATCGAGTGGTTGGTAGACCCTGTCATTTTAGCCATGCAAAGCTTTATCTTCTCTTGGCCAACCTTCAGGACATTCTCTCTTAAGTCCACAATAAATCCGTAGGCATTCATAATGTCCGTGCCAAGAATCACTTCATCGACAATGTCTACAACGATCATTTGGTGGCTAAACTCGAGAAGACCCAGGCGTACATGTACGTCTACCTTTCCTAGCACCTTGATGGGGCATCCAGTCACAGTCTGTATTGTACAAGAGCTAATTACAGGATGGCAGTTGCTAAGTCAGGGCGCACAATGGACACTGTTGCGCACGTGTCAACTGTAAATCATGTTGGTTTACCTTCCGCAAATCCATTAACAATCAAGTTTCCACTGGTCTTATGTAGCGTGGAAACTGTGTGCTGTTCTGGGGCATTACTTCTCCAATTGGTGTGATCGCTCTCTTCTCTCGGTATTTTATTATTCCAGCAGTCTACCTGTAGATGACCACGTTTCCCACAGTTGTAACACTTCGGTCTTCTGTCTTTATCCTTTGGTTCGAAAGATTGTTGCGGCGCTGCTGACTTCTTAAACTGTTGTTTTTGAATCGTCTCTGTATGCCACCCGCTATGACGATACTGTGGTATTGGATCCATTTGGCTACAATGGATGGCATACTTTGATTAATGTAGGTTGCCAACTTGGCAGCTTCAAAACAGAGAGCATGAACAAGAGCGTCTGATTTATTATCGTGCCGTACCATTCTTAACATTTGTTGTAATTGACTATCTCTGATACCGTCAATAAACATAATGAGTGAAATCAACTTCCGGAAGTCCTCCGATTCTTCGGGATAAGCCAATCTTGTCAGTCGGTCGATATTCGCTTCAAACTCTTGAAGGCTCTCCCCTGAACGCTGTCACCTCGCTTTAAGTTGTTCACGGTACACTTCTCACAAATGCTGGTCACCGTACCATAATTCCAGAGCTTTAGTTAATTCGGCATAGACGTTCTGATTTTCAGGTGGCACTTTCTGTATTAGTTGTGCGGCAGGAACTTTTAAAGCAAGAATTAGTGAAAGTCCTTTCTCTTCTTCCATCCATTTATTCAAGCGAGCAGCAGCTTCAAATTGGCGGTTGGGGCCTTTGCGAAAACTGGCCTTACTACAGTTTGATTTCTTTGATATTTTGAATCTTCATCAGCATTTATTAATGGTCTTTCTTTATCAACTATTTCCTTTGCTAAATGTTCGAATTCCTTTTTAATTTGTTTTATTGAATTTGTAATAGAATCTTCTAAACTTGACATACTTGTTTTTATAGTTGACACAGATTTTTCTATTTCAGATATTCTGTCAACTTGTTTGTTTAGCTCACCTCGTGAAAGGACGAATTTTGCAGTATTATCGTCTTGTACGAACGCCTTAACGTCATCTGCTTGACGACTAAATTCTTTTATTTTTCGTCCCTCTGGTGTTCCATTTTCACGCTTATGTTTCTCTTTTAGTCATTCTTCCATTAATGCTTTCTGTCATTCATCTGACGTTTCTCTTCCCTGTCTGCGTTTCTCACCATATTGTTTTTGTGCTACTGCTGCCTCTTGTCTCTGTTTCTCATCCTGTCATTCTCCGTCTGTAGTAGCATTGCTTTGAATGATTCTATCATCTGACTGCTATCCATTCTTCTTTTTTTTTCAACTACCACTAACACCACTCTTCTACAAAGTGTCCTCTGTTTCTACTGTTAACCGTTGTATCCCAGTTCTGACACCACTGTTACGACGGTCTACTCGAGCGTCGTAGATACAGTGAAAAACAACAAAATACAAGACACCAATTAAGTCACTAATTACCAGCTTTAATTTCCACAGTTAACAGTTCGTAATTAACAATAAAGTCTCTACAACAAATCAAATAAACATTGTTCACATGCAATAAAATGTCCACTAAAACTAAACACAATTGTATTACAATTACCATCCAATTATAAAACACAACACTTAACTAATAACCACTTGAATGCGCACAGTAATTTTGCCCGACAATAACTCTCGAACTGCGCTGTCAATATATCACACTAATACTGACTTAAGGCCGCTGCCGCCAATTATATACAATGGTCACAGACCAGGACGTTCCTAATTGCGTCTTAAGCTATGTTTTCCTGTTAATTAACAGAAAGCGGTGCTGTTATCTAGTGGCCGTGGTTTTAGTTTAAGCTATGGTTTCGTACTGACACAGTGACATACTGCAGTGAAGAATGGACGATCTAGACATAGCATTATTAGTATATTTGGAAGATGAGGAGTCATCGGAAGATGAAAACTATCTTTTGGAGGAGAGTGAAATGTTTAAAAATCGTGCTACAGAGGGTGCATTTCAAATTTTAGTGTGTCGCCATCTGCACTGCAATGATGAAAAATTCAGGCAATACTTTTGCTTAACACCAATATTGTTTGATTATGTACTGAATCACATAAGAGATGACTTAACTTCAAAGCCATATAATAGACACAAAAGGCCAATATGCCCAGAAGAAAAGTTATGTATACTTGTGAGGTAAGTACGCTGAATCACAAACAATGTAACGTTTTATAATAATATATTTATTAAACTTGTAATGTAGATGTTTTGAAAATATAACGTTACATATTGAAAACAATTTGTCCTTGGTCATCTAAGGTTAAAATGCGCCTTTGAATTGCTGCTGGGGGAAGAATAACTTCTGAAACATCACTAAAGCTAGTCCTCGGTCTTGTTGATGACTCGTTGTACATTTGTCCTTGGTCATTCAACGTTTCATTTGTTGCTGGGGAAAGCATCGTTTCTGGAAAGATAGTGCTAGATGATGAGCTCCATCTTGATGAATCGTTGGTCTGTCTTGACTCGTTTGAAATATTTCTTAATTCAGCATTACCAACCAACGACGAAATTTGCATCCTCAATTGAACTTGTTCATACCGAGGAAGCTTTTTTACAATTTTCGCCATAGAGTTCAAGAAAAGGTCTGTTTCATCCAATTCATTTTGAACAGGAGTTGCTTTTCGCTGAACTATTTCTTTCAGTAGCTGCAATCGTTCCTCAGAGTGTGTTAATTTGTTCTTTTTCTCATTATCTCTCATAACGTCATCTTTCCTACCATCCCCTTTACTATTATCATGTCTATTATTATCTTCAATACTTGTCATTTTTTCTGTTTCATCAATCTGGGTAATGTTTTTTTCAATGTCAGCCTGTGTATCCTCCGTGATTTCACTGTCGTCTTTAGGGAGCTTTAGCGTCCGTATGAACTACGTAATTAACGGCAGCCTTGACACAGTCCGCATGGCTGGCAGCATCGAGAAGACTCGCAAATGCGTCTACAGTCACGTATGCTGCACACATTATAGCGAGATTCTTCTAGTCTAGCACATTCGACAAACACATAGATTGTTCTGTGATGTCATAACAATATTAAGTAATATAAATATAATTAATTTTCATAATTAATAAAAAGTTTTCAAAATGAAATATTTTAAATTTTGATTAAGGTAAACAGAAGAAATCAACAAGGAATTCTCTAAACTTTCTATAGAAATGTGGAAGAGAAGATTAAAATTTGAAGGACATTTGTTGATAATGGAAAATACGAGATTAACTTGTTGAGACATTTGCAGCTCAGTGTGTTGGCCCTGTTGGCAAAATCCATTAAAATTATGAACAGAGTTTGTGACATTGAAGATATTGGCATTTTCAGTCAGAATATTAATACCTTTAGGAAGAAGGTTTAGAAGATGTTGGATGAGAACAAACAGTGAGGTTTTAACTTGGCTATCTACCCACTTTATAAATGTGTGTGTGTGTGTGTGTGTGTGTGTGTAATATGCTTGTTTATATATGTATAGTATTCCTCTCTTTCTCCTATGTTATGTTCATGTTCACTCTGAAATACATTCCAGTTAATTGCATGCGTACACCATGATATTCCTCCTACTTCCCTGTTGTCAAACAGAAATTATTTCTAATTTTAATTGAATTTATTTCATTACCTTTATAAATTATGATTCACTTTTTGTTATGTGATTTGTACTGTCCTCTTGTATGTGCATGTGTATATTGTAAAAGTGAACACTCCCATTGAGTAAGAATATAACTAACAAACCTTGCCATAAATTCATAGGACCTATTATAAGATATAATGTATCTTGTGTAATGTATGTATCTTTGTATCACAAAAGTTCTTGAAGGTAAAATCATAGAAAGTAAAGGACACAAAAGGCATAGAAGGATAACTATTGGCTTGGAACTATAGAAAGATACTTGGAAGATAACTATTGGCTTTGATAAATATTATTCTTCAGTCTCAGTGCTACTTTACCAGTGCAACATCATAGGATAGTATCATATCTAGAATTCGTTCTGGGGGGTTCCAGAGTCAGGTCGGCTTCATACTAAAGAAAACTCAAGTTAAAACTAATTAACATTGCTGTCTTTATAGTGGCTGAAATCAATCCAATTGAAATAAATGGTAATAACATAATACAAATACGGGTTTACAAGAAACATTGTTTATACGATAATTATTGACTGAACTGGTTTTCTGATATTTCATATTTCAAATGTAGGCTATATGTTAATGCTGTGTAATAAACTTAATTGTATATTTAAAAAAGAATTTCTACTGTAAGTTTCAAAAACCCATAGCATGCACAGCTGAAAAAATATAAAGCACCCTAAAAGTTAAGAAATTAACAAAATTTGTCAACTTTTTAAACCCTCTAGGGGGCTGGTCCCATTTGTTCCACCACTTAAATACACCCCTGCATAGGATGGACAAAACGTTTTGTATAAATAACAATTCAATAAAATGTGGTCTCAATTGAAAAAGAAAGGGGTGCTATTAAAAAAATTACCCTGACGAAGCTCTAATGAGTGAAAGCTAGTTTAAGCCATAAGGTAAAAAACATACTATTGCTACTACTAATTCCTGTTGCTCTCTACAGAGCATAGGGCCTTGCTGAAGCTACACAAACTGACTCTATGTGAGGACTCTGAACTCTCCAAAGGACATCCCCTCCTTTTCTGCTTCCATCTCGACAGTTCTCCTCCAAGAAATTTGTTGTCTTCCTTGTCTTCTTCTTCCCTGAGGAATCATTTATCATTTTTATCAATAATAAATTGTGTTCCAAGTCAGTAGTATTCTGAACGGACATGTCATGGACAACAAAATCCCTAAAAAAAACATCCATGCAGGTATACAAGTGAAAGACATACATATGTTATACAATATTCAACTATTCAGGCTGCAGTATTTGTTTTGATCTGTCTTTCCAGATATGTTCCAATATTCGTTTTGAAAATTGGACTGCAGTGCAGACTGAAAGTGATGGATCATATGCATATTTTGATGACCAATGGGCGAGTTATATTGGTGTCAAAGACACACTGCAAAGGGTAAGGTGTCATATTGAAATTATTGAAGTTTTACTATTACTGTGTGTGTGTGTGTGTGTGTGTGTGTGTGTGTGTGTGTGTGTGTGTGTGTGTGTGTGTGTGTGTGTGTGTGTGTGTGTGTGTGTGTGTGTGTGTGTGTGTGTGTGCGCGTGTGTGTGTGCGCGCGAGGGTGGGCCAAACGAAAACCTTAAATAAATTTTATTTTGTAATTTATTGAACAGTAAAGAATGAACATCATTTTGTAACATAGACTCCATAATGTATTATACAAGTGTTCCAGTGCTTTGGAAGCTCATGGATACCTCTAGAAATAAATTCTGTAGGTTGTGATTGTAGCCACTTACTCACTGCCTGCAAAACCATCTTCTCTTCTCACAATCTGTGATTTGGAGGCCTCTACTGTTCATAGCACTTTCTATCCTATTAAAAGATAAACACAATTTAGTGGTTAAGTCTAATTTTTACTAAACTTGTATTGCAACCACGAACATGTAATTATACTTTCCATAAGTGCTTTCAAGCCTCTCGGCGCACCTTGAGATGGAACACAACCTTCTTTCACTTTTTTATTCACATTGTTACTATTTTTTATATACATACGCATATTTTGGTATAACATTATTAATTAATTAAGCACTGCTTATTAAACCATATTTTGCTTAACACTTTTTTTAACTTCACTTTTAATTTGAGATAGTTAAACACTTTATTTGCCCTGTTAAGATCCCCACTTTCTATTTCAGACTGCACATCTTATACAATTAACAGATAAACATAATTTAGTGGTTAAGTCTAATTTTTGCTAAACTTGTATTGCAACCACTAACCTGTAATTATACTTTCTAGCCTCTTGGCTCATCTTCAGATGGAACACAACCCATCTATGGTTGTGTTCCATCTCAAGATGAGCGCTTATGGAAAGTATAATTACATGTTAGTAGTTGCAATACAAGTTTAGTAAAAAAAAAGTTTCTATACCTCTGTTACATAACAATAATTTAGGTCTATCCTTGTTGTGTTAACCATTTCCATATTTTCTGAGGTCACCTTGTTCCGAACATTCAATTTACCTCGATGGCTTCTGTGTTACCTGCTAGACTTCTTGCTTCATCATTTCTAACCATATTTAATATTGTTAAATTACAACTTCTCCTCCAGTTATCCATTTCAACTGTTCTCAGTATATCCCTGTTACTTTTAGATATACTCCACACATACGATCCACAGATTTCTTTCTATAATAATATACAAGTTGTAATGTAAAAGTTGACCAGTAGTTTGATGTTTTCTGAAAGATTAGGTTTATACTGTATTGCTAAGTTTTTTTTCCAAACAGTTCTGTAACTCTACATTCATGATATTTTTTTGCCTCCAATTAATTCATAATCTCCATGGTTCCAAAACTGACAACTTATGAGACTCTACTATACTTCAATTTTCTGAATGCGTTATTTAATCATCAACGGTGGCTCTACAACCCTTGGTGAGTCTTGGCCTGCTCCAAAAGTCAATGCCATTCCTCCCTATTGTATGCCCTAGCTTTCCAGTTTCTTATGTTCAGCTTTCCGAGGTCCTTCTCTATCTGGTCTTTGAATCTACTTCGAGGTCTTCCCCTTTTCCTACTACCCATTGGTTTCTGGTGGAAAATGTGTTTCGTAGGCTGTCCTTCCTCCATTCTCTCTATGTATCCAACCCACCTTAGCATGTGTATTTTGGTTATCCTGACAATGTCCAGCTCTTTATTAAGATATTATAATTCTTAATTATAGCGCCTGTGCCACATTCTGTTTTCTTGAACTCCTCTAAATATCGTTCTTATAACCGTCTTTCACAGCAACCTAGAAGTCTCTCATATTTTTTGTCATTGTCCAGGTTTCTGAAGCTTAAGTTAGTACCGGCCTGATAAGTTTTTGTAAATTTTCCAAATTCATACTTCTTGAGATAAAGCTATCCTTTTATAATCCATAATATGTTTTATTTGTGAAATATACCCTTCTTCTTATTTCAGTGTTGGTGTCATTAGTGCTTACTTCCCTTATTAAAGCTTAGTTGGTGTCTTATTTCCCAGGTGTCATTAGTACCTGGGAGCCAAGATATATGAACATATATCTGTAATCTGATACTTTCAAGATAAATTCAGGATCCTTCACTAACACCATCATTTTAATGATTAGTTTCTTCATATCAGTTTGAATTGAAGTCTAGGTTTCAACACTTTAGAGTAGCATAGAGATAAAACAGCAACATAATTAGGCTCAACTTACATCCGGGCTCCAAAATAAATTTCACATTTTTATGAATGTAGCGCTAGCCTTTTTCAGAGGCTGTGTACAATTAAAATTATTAATTATAAGTATAATGTTCCTGACTTGGAACACTAAGTTTTATATTTGTAAAATTTTTACCTTGTAGCCTGAACCTGTTTTTGCTTATTATAAGTTTTGTCAGAGGCTGCAAAAATTTTACATCTTTACCAGTAAAAACTTAGTGTTCCAAGTCAGTAGTACTATACTTATAATTAGTTAATCAACAGACACATCATGGACAACAAAATCCAGAAATTAAAATTATGTTTGTATTAAATTTATAGTTTTGTGTTTGCCTACACTGAGCACATTGATTTTTTAAAGTTACGTTTTCAATTTTCAGGTCGAATACATCAAAACAAATGGTTATGGTGGTGTGATGGTGTGGGGTCTGGATACTGATGATTTTCAGAATATATGTGGCTGTGGAGCTAATCCTCTGCTAACAACAATGAGATACCCAGATACTGAAACACCAGACTGTCCATTATGAGTACCAGTCCCATGTTCATGTGAAGCTGTTTATATGACAAGACATTATATTTGTTTATTCGTCAGCATGGTCAGGTTTTTAATAACCTGTAAATGTTTTAAAAGTGTGGCCTACAGTGTGAATTGAAAACTCAAAAAATTAAAAATTTTAAAAGAGTTCTAAAAATTAAACAAAAATATTTATTTGTACCAATCAAAACAGTAAATGTTTATAAAATATTATATAATAAAATTATATAATAACAGTATGTTTATAAAATAGTAAACATCTATGCTGACCACACGTGATCTCTAAAATAGACTTTACATGTCACCTCATACATTTATATACACCATGTTTTATATAAAACGATACTTGTTTTTGAGGAGGGGGACATGCTTATACCATCAGGAAATATAATGCTTCCTGGTGCATATGCTTGGACCCACTAAAACCCTACCTCATTTGTCCTATCAAGAATAACCATGGAACTAAGTTTCTACGATGTGTCATAATGTTGCTATTTTGTAGTCTATTTAGGCTTCTTGTTTCTTGACAAGTTTTTGACATGTTCGTTAACACGTTTCTTCATTCTCATGTCCATAGTGTGGAGAATTTGGTCTACCAACCCTACCCAACAGATGACTGAAAGCCATGTCCTGCGTTTGGTAGAATTCAAAGTTTCCATGTTTTTTTTTTTACTTATCCAAAATGCAATTGAGCAAAAAGCCCTCTTTTTGGGAACCCTCAGGGAAGAAGATGACAAGGAAGACCAAGAAGTTCATGGAGGAGAACTGTCAAGATGGAAGCAGAAAAGGAGGGGAAGTCCTTTGGAGAGTTCTGAGTCTTCGCCCAAAATAGTCTCTGTTGGAGTAGCTTTGTCGAGCCCTATGATCTGCAGAGAGCGACAGGAATTAGTAGTAACAATAGTATGTTTTTTACTTATCCAGACTTCCAAATTATTGATGATTTTCATTGTCCATCTACGTTTAGTTTCCTGTGACCACCAGTCTACCAATTTCTGCATTGTAATCATACTTGCTGTACTTTTTATCCTACCATTGCCTTGCTATTCTTTCTGTCTCCTATATATTTCCTTGTTCCTGATAGCCGGCCAATGGGGATCATATCTGCAATTATATATATCGCAGCATGATATAAAATGATACTAATGCTAATAATAATAATCATCATCATAGTCATAATCATAATATTCATAATAAAATAATATTAATAATAATCATAGTCATAATCATATTGTTACGATGGTCTACTTGATTGTCGTAGGTACAGTGGAAACAAAATACAAAACACCAATTAAGTCACTAATCACACCTTTAATTTTTACAGTTAAACAGTTCGTAATTAATAACACAGTTTCTACAACAAATCAAATGAAAATTGCTCACACGCAATAAAATGTCCACTAAAATTAATCACAATTGTTTTATAATTATACTGTCCGATTATAAAACACAACACTTGACTAATAACCACTTGAACGCACACAGTAATATATCGTGACTATAACTCGAACCGCTCTGTAAATATATCGCCACTATACAGAAAATTAAGGCCGCTGCCGCCATGAATTTATACTTGTGCTCACACACCAGAATGTTCCTAATTGCATCTTAGCGCTGGTGTGAACTACGTAATTAACTGCGGCCTTGACACAGTCCGTGCGGCTGGCGCCTTCGAGAAACCTCTCGAAAATGTGTCGACAAGCACGTACACCACACGCGTTACATCGAGATTCTTCTGGCACATTCGACAAACACGTAGACTGTTCTGTGATGTCATAACAATATATTTATAATAAAATAATAATAATAATAAAAAGAAGGAGAACAACAACAACAACAACAACAACATGAAAAAAAGTTAAGATGACCATTTTCAAAAACCCATATGTACGCCAGTTCTTACTTATGGGGCTGAAACCTGGCTTCTAACTGAGAACCATCTAAACTTTCTCCAAGCTATGGAGATGAGATACCTCAGGAAGGGTGAAGAAAAGACAAGAAGAGATCGAGTCTGAAACACTACTATAAGAGTGAGTCTTAAGACAGTACCTTTAAAAGATCAAATTAAGAAAGCACAGTTGTGCTGGTTTGGACGCATTCAGAGGATGGAGTGGACTTCCAAAAACAACTGTATCAGGCAATAATTGATGGGAGAAGACACACAGCCCCCTCCTTAAGCCTGTTCGTCTTGAACTGGCAAACTGTCTCTGAAGTAGTACTTAGCCAGGCGATCTAGGTGGACGACTTTGAACTTTTGCTGCCCTTCCTGTTGAATCTGATAAACAACATCGTTGACTCTTTTTTTCACAGTGTAGGGTCCTTCACAGTTAGACTGAAGATTAGGTGAGCGACCATGACGGCACTTTGGGTTGAACAACCAGACCTGATCTCTTTCTTGGAAACCCACACTATTGCTGCGAATGTCATTCCGAGTTTTCATTTTATCACTGGAAATCTTCAGCCATCCTTTTACCAAGCGATTCATTTCTCACAGTTGGTTTTCTAATTGGAATAGTTCTGTGGCTCTAGGGACTGAGTCTCAGGTGATCTGAACATTAAGTCCCCAGGAAGACGAATCTTCCGCCCAAACACCAATTTTGCTGGAGTCATGCGGGTTGTGTCGTGTACTGATGATCTATACTCCATGAGGAATAGTGGTATACGTTGGTCACAGTCTGTTTGGTTCTCGTAAACAACCTTTGAAAGATGCTGTTCATGTGTCCTATTGAATCTCTCAACCATCCCGTCCGACTGAGGATGCAGAGGTGTTGTCCTGGTCTTTCGAATTGCCGAGTAGACGGCATAATTCTTTAAACACTCCTGATTCAAAATTTCTCCCTTTATCCGTATGGATTTCCATAGGGGCTCCATAATGGCAACAGAAGTTGTGAACTAACTCCTTTGCCACAGTGATAACCTCCTGATTTGGAATTGCGTAGGCTTCCACCCACTTAGTAAAGTAGTCACCTACAACCATGATGTACTGGTTTCCATCGTCAGTTACTGGGAATGGACCAGCAATGTCTATGGCAATTCTCTCGAAAGGCAGTCCAACGTTATACTGTCTCATTTTTCCCCTGCTTCTGGTTTGTGGGCCCTCCTTGGAACACATATTTCACACGCCGAACCCATTGCTCTACGTCGTGGCGAATATGAAGCCAATAGAGTCGCTTCCGTATTTTTTCAAGGATTTTGTTAACGCCAAGATGGCCTCTAGATATTCCATCATGCATCTCCTTCAAAACAGACTGCACTTTACTTCGGGGAACTATCAACCGCATGACCACGTCTTGTCCATCTGCACTTTCCCAAGCCCTTTTCAGCAATCCGTTTCCTAAGGTAAGAGATTCCCATTGTGCCCAGTAGCCCTTCGGAATCATGGCAGATATCTTGCCAATCCGGGCGGCGACCTTCCTCTTTTCTCTTTTGCTGTCAAGATCGGTCCAATGTCTTCACCAGTCGTCTGTTCTTGTTGACAATCTTGTGTTGTCCAGCCGTCTGCCAGGAAACCTACAGTGATGGCTTGAACATGTTCACTTGAGTTTTGTTCTTCCTTTCTGTGTTAATGTCAGCAGTCTTCCGGGCACGGTCTTCATGATAAGCCATCTGCATTACTATGCAGGCGCCCCCGTCGATGTTGTACCTTGAAGTTGTACTCTTGCAGACGTTCATGCCACCTTGCCAACTGTCCTTCCGATTTTTAAATCTTAAGAGCCATGCAAGCATGGCATGGTCGGTACGTAGTGAAAACGCTTTTCCATAGAGGTATTTATGGAAGTGCTCCAACGCTCGGACGATTGCCAGCAACTCTCTCCTTGTGATGCAATAATTTCTCTCTGGTTTAGAAAGTGTCTTGCTGTAATACGCTATTATTCGTTCTTCATCCTTTTTAAACTTGAGACAAAACTGCTCCTAGACCAGTATTGCTTGCGTCTGTGTCCACAATGTACTTTCCTTCGGAATCTGGGAAAGCGAGAATTGGCTGCGAACATAATGCAATTTTCAAAGTCCTAAATGCTTGATCACACTCTCTCGACCACTGGAAGTTTCATTTATTTTCTGTTAGCTCATGTAGTGGTTTAGCAATAGTAGCGAAGCCTTTCACAAAACGTCTGTAATATGAGCATAACCCCAGGAAACTCCAAACTTAGTGTTTACTCTTCGGAACTGGCCAGTCTCTTATGGTGTCTACTTTATTAGGATCCATGCTAACACCCACTGCCATAATAATGGCCCAGATAATGTACTTCCTTCTGGAGTAGAGAACACTTCTTCGGGCTCAGCTTCAGTTGGGCACCGTGATTTCTAGTTAGAACCTCCTTAAGGTTTTCCAAATGGTCTTTGAAAGTCTTCCCGATGACTATGACATCGTCTAAATAAACAAGGCAAGTTTTCCATGTCAGGCCTCTGAGTACCAGGACCATCAATCTTTCAAATGTTGCCGGTGCATTACAGAGTCCAAATGGCATGACGTTAAATTAGAATAAGCCACTTGAGGTAGAGAAAGCGGTCTTTTCCTTGTCTTCTTGATGAAGACCCACTTGCCACTATCCACTCTTCAGGTCCAATGTGGAAAACCACTGTGCTCCGGATGTGTCGAGTGTATCGTCAACGTGAGGTAATGGATAGCAGTCTTTCTTTGTAACGGCATTTAACCTCTCGTAGTCTACGCAGAAACACAATCCACCAACCTTCTTCGCTACCAGCACTACAGGAGAAGACCAAGCACTTGACAAAGGTTCGATTACTCCCTCTGTCAACATGTCCTGTACTAACCGAGACATTTCCCTTGTTTAGATAATGGAAGCCTTCGAGGAGGTTGGCGTATCGGTATTGTGTTCCCCGGTATTGATGCGATGTTACACAAGAGAGGATCTTCACAGTGACTGTCCCCGAACTGCTAAACAATCTTTGAATTCATGTAAAAAATGTCCTAGTTCTTTTACCTCACCACTTGATAGGTTGTTAGAAGATCTGTTTAATAATCCCTGCAGTTCCTCTGGTAATTTGCAATTATCCGAAGCACTGGCTCTTCGATGTGTCATTCCGACTACCCAGGCCACAGGAGTCAATTTGCCTAGAAGCAATTTGCCTATTGCTTTGTAAAGTGACACCTTGATCCAAAATATTCGCCACTCTAATAGGTACATTTCCAGTTTTGTCAGGTTTTACTAAACTTCTGGCAATTAGTATGCCCGGTGTGCTGACTACCTGGTGTTCGAATATACAGTACTGGTTGCCCCTAGTATCTACCTCGGTTCTAACCATGATGATCTTTTCAAAGTTTGGCAGAACAGTTACGGCCACTTGGTTTATGACGTCCATTGATTTTTCTGCTGTCGTCATTGTTGCTAGCATTACCTCTTCGCCTGAGATTCTCAAGACATTGTTTTTGAAGTCATCTATAAATCCGTATGCGTTCATAATGTCCACACCAAGAATTGCTTCAAGCACAATGTCTGCAACAAGTACTTGATGATTAATGTTAAGTTGACCGAGGCATAGATGTATCTCCACTTTTCCATACACTTTTACAGGTTGCCCAGTACCACGTGTTCGCAAGCTGCAAGAGCACCAGAATGGCTTGAGATCTTTCACCATGTCGGGGCGCACAATAGAAACTTTTGCGCCTATGTCAACTGTAATCGAGGTTGGCATTTCTTGAACAAATCCAGTAACCATCAAGCTCCCGCTGTTTTTTCTGAAGTGTAGAAATTGCGTATTGTCTAGGGGCTTTGTTCCTCCAGTTAGTCAGCATACGCCACATTGTACCGACTATTGCTCGTTTCCATGCTGCTGAATTCTAACCCGACAATCTCATTGTAGATGTCCAGGTTTCCCACATCTATAACACTTTGGTCTTCCATCCCTTCTTATTTTATTCTGTGGCGCCGACCGTCGAGTCTCTGTTCCTTGTTCTTCTTCCTCATCGTCTGTGCCGTCGCGATCTTTTAGTGCGCACTTTATGACTTGTCCAACCAGACGCTGATTTGGCGGCCTCAAATTGCAAAGCATGTACCAGGGCATCCGCACTGTTCTGGTGTCTTGCCATTCATAACACTTGCTGTAGTCCATTATCTCAGACACTGGCAGTAACTGTCTGCATCGCAAAACTCGTTCGAAAATCTTCTGGCGCTTCAGGATAGGCCAGTCTAATAATTATGAGTCTGTCGATACTTGCTTCAAACTCTTGAAGGCTCTCCCCGGCATGCTGTCGCCTTGCTCTCAACTGGGTGCAGTATACACATTTTGCAAATGTTTATCATCATACCATAATTCCAGAGCTTTTATCAATTCGGCATAGGTGTTTTGGCTGTCAGGTGGCACTTTCTGTAGTAGTTCTGCTGCGGGTCCTTTTAATGAGACAACGAGTGAAACTGCCCTGTCTTTCTCCATCCAATTATTTGCGCATGCAGCAGCTTCGAATTGGCGTAAATACGTCGCCCAGTGCGTGCTTCCATCAAAGGTTGGAGCTTTGACATGAGCTTTCCGTACTGCAGGCAAAGTGACTTTCTCTGTTAACATATTTTCATCTTTATCATAGGTACAGTCTGTTCACAAAGTTGTTTTGGTTGTATCTTCAGGCACTGCTCAACTTCAATTTTAATTTGCTTTCTTATGTTTGCCACTGAGTTTTCTACTGAAGATATTTTATTTGACATGGTTTCTTCTATGTCAGTTATTTTTGTGGACATCGATTCTTCAACACTCGAAACAGATTTCACTACTTCAGCTATTTTTAATGTCATTGATTCTTGTACCTCCGATATATTAGTAACTTGTTTATTAAGCTCACTTCTTAGGAGACCCAACTCTGCAGCGGTTTGTTCTTGTGTCTGCTTTTGCTCCTGTATTAACTCCTTGAGGTCTTCTGTTTCATGCTTCCGTTCTTCTTTTCGTCTTTCTTCTGTTTCTAGAATTAATGCTTTCTGACGTTCCTCAGCCTATTCTCTTTCCTGCCTGCGTTTTCCATCCTGTCGTTTTTCTGCTTCTTCCGCCTCCTGTCTGCGTTTCTCATCCTGTTGTTTTTCTGCTTCTTCTCTTTCTTGTCTTCGTTCTTCTTTTTGTCCTCTTTCTGCTTTTTCCGCCTCCTGTCTGCGTCTTTCCTCTGCTTCCAGCAGGAGGGTTTTCTGTCTCTCTTCCGCTTTCTCTGCATACAACATCACTGCTTTCTGTCTCGTCGTTCCTCTGTCTGCAACAACAGCGCCTGGAAATTTTCCATCATCTGACTGGCATCCATTGTTTTCCTATTAATTACGAATTACTCTCGTCTTGTACAACGTGTCCACTGTTTCCACTGTTAACCGTTCTATCCCAGTTCTGACACCACTGTTACGACGGTCTACTTGATCGTTGTAGGTACAGTAGAAACAAAATACAAAACACCAATTAAGTCACTAATCACACCTTTAATTTTTACAGTTAAACAGTTCGTAATTAACAACACAGTCTCTACAACAAATCAAATGAAAATTGTTCACATGCAATAAAATGTCCACTAAAATTAAACACAATTGTATTTCAATTATACCGTCTGATTATAAAACACAACACTTGACTAATAACCACTTGAACGCACACAGTAATATATCGCGACTATAACTCGAACCGCTCTGTAAATATATCGCCACTATACAGAAAATTAAGGCCGCTGCCGCCATGAATTTATACTTGTGCTCACACACCAGAATGTTCCTAATTGCATCTTAGCGCTCGTGTGAACTACATAATTAACTGCGGCCTTGACACAGTCCGTGCGGCTGGCGCCTTCGAGAAACCTCTCGAAAATGCGTTGACAAGCATGTATACCACACGCGTTACATCGAGATTCTTCTGGCATATTCGACAAACACGTAGATTGTTCTGTGATGTCGTAACAATATATTCATAATAAAATAATAATAATAATAAAAAGAAGGAGAACAACAACAACAACATAAAAAAAAGTTAAGATGACCATTTTCAAAAACCCATATGTACTCCAGTTCTTACTTATGGGGCTGAAACCTGGCCTCTAACTGAGAACCATCTAAACTTTCTCCAAGCTATGGGGATGAGATACCTCAGGAAGGGTGAAGAAAAGACAAGAAGAGATCAAGTCTGAAACACTACTATAAGAGTGAGTCTTAAGACAGTACCTTTAAAAGATCAAATTAAGAAAGCACAGTTGTGCTGGTTTGGACACATTCAGAGGATGGAATGGACTTCCAAAAACAACTGTATGAGGCAATAATTACTGGGAGAAGACCCAGGGGCCAGAGAAGAGTGACTTGGGAGGACAATGTGAGTTGCTCTCTGCAGGGGCTGGGAGTGCAGTGGAATGAAGCCAAGGCCCTGACCATGCAGAGACCATGGTGGCAAAATCTTTGCTCAACCACTACACCTTGTGGTAGAAGTGGATTGGAAATATAAAAGAAAAAAGAATTGAAGAAGAACAACAACAATCAGATGTATATAAATATTTTTATGATAATGGTATTCCAGTTCTTTTCTGTCCTGTATCATGTACCTGTACAAGTGTTTGCTAAAGACAGAAGATATAAAGCAGAAGAAACAAGAAACCTAGATAGATTAGGATAGGAAATCTAATGTGCCATCGTCACTGTGTCCTTTTCCAGCTTAGGCCATTAGACCTGTTCTGCAAATATAATATGTGTGTTGCCTAAACATGAAGAGGAGATAGTGGTACATCTAGAATTTGACCTGCGGGGAGGGGTCTGATCGAGTCAGCTTCATACAAAAGAAAAACAATTTAAGACGAATCAACATTATATCTTCAGAGTAGCTGAGAAATGTGTGATAACATCCTGAAGTCAGTTCCATTGAAGTAAACGGCAATTAAACAATAAAAATACATGTTATTGAACCATTGTTTACAAGATTTTTATTGACTAAATTTATTTTCCTATATTTCATATTTCAAACATTTTCAAATTCTGTCTAATAAACCTGTTTGTATAATTTAAGGAAGAGTAAGTATAACATTAATGTGCATGACTGAAAAATAATAAAAACACCCTAAAAATTACAAGATTAATATAATTCATAAAATTTTTCAATCCTCTGAGGGGGGGTCCCGTTTGTCTCTCCCCTCCCACCATAAGTACACCCCTGAGTGAATATGATGATGCTAACAATACAATTCTTCTCATTAAAAAAAAATAGTTGGATACCTGTTTGTTTTTTGTATTAAATTGTTATCAAATCAACCACTAATTCAAAAGTATCTGGAAAGAAAGTCAAGAATATCAGTGTCTGATACTTAAACACATTAGAGGATGGATTTGGACTGAAAAGATGCACAAAGTTACTTCATTTCTCACTTCAACAACTTTGAAGTGAAATTATGTGACTAGTGCAAAATGCTTTAAAATGACCATTTAATGATGCAAAGGAGGAGAAATTGATCTAAAATTGTGAAGTGATAAAAATAAGTGCTGAAAATAATAAAAAATCGGTATGGAGAACCATGCATGACTTCCATGTTCTAATTACTTATAAAATTGTTTTTAATATATACACTCAGAATTAAATTAAATATATCAGCATGCTTTTGATAAAAATGCTGAGAAACATAATCAAAATATGAATTGTACATTGTTGTCAATATTTTAAAAATAAAGAATTAATTTGATTAAATTATCTTTTATTTAAACAACGCGAAAGAAAGTGAATACCGCCCAGTGTTTGTAATCTATGAATTCTGAAAACGAAAAATTATTTTGTTTACATATCCGTGGTTACGATATTTTGTTTACATGCAACGATATCAATTGTTAATACTTTATTGAAATTTTTCTAAGTTTCGGTCGAATAAATTTATAACATCAATACAACAAAGTTACCCCCTCCATTTCAACTACCCTTTTCATTTATAGATATTTCATCTACGGTGGATTATTATAACCTTCTTTTCAGGATTGTGCCGGGTTTTGAATTTCCCGGTGCGGTTAGGTTTGTTCAGTGCTACCAATGCAGTTGGCAGCAGTGCTTGCCAAGGCCTTGTCGACGCTACGGCGACGTAATTTAGTGAGCCTAGTCAGCCGTGTCAGCTGTTGGCTGTGGTTTGTGCACAATTAGATTAGCTGAGGGCTTATTTTTTTTTCAAATTGGGACAGGTTTGGTTTATGCAGGATGTGCGACCAATTAACTCCGGTGTCGACCTCATTTCTCTGCCAGCCTTCGATCTGAACGTTCCACTGGTCTGACGGCCCAGGATGTGTGTAGATTTTCTTTATATGCAGCTGTAATCTCGTAAAGATGTTCAGGGTTCCTGCACCATCCAGGAGAAAGGGGAAAGATCGGTGGTCACACTAACACCGGTGACCACCCGCAGAGGAGTTTCACAGTATGCTCCCCGAAGCCGTCAGACCAAGGAATGCTGAGTAAGCCTAATACACCGAAGGACCCAGATATCCCAGGAACGAGTTCCAGTAGACAGTCACCGTAGTCCTGGGACAAATTTTGCTACTCTACTCGCACTCTGTTCATCATGGTTCCACTGGAGTTTGTCTCCACACAATCACAGGTGGGAACGTTTCATTTATCACTCTTCAATCTACATCAACTCCATAGACTGGCTATCCTTGTGTACAACATTAAATATCTGTAGTAAGAACTGAAAATATCTCAGATCACAAGAACTCAAGTTGTTAAAAGATTGTAACTGCTACTCTGTAGCTTGTCTGACATACACCATGAGTAGTTAAATTGTTTTGCTAGAGCACGGTTTCCTTACTTAAACTATTTCGAGTCTGATCTGTATTACCCTTATTTATTATAATTAGTGTAAAGGGTTATTCGTGTTTTTATTAAGTGGTGGGGTTTAACTTAGTTTGGTTTGTTATTTCAACTGTAAGGATGTTCGCGTTGTTCTCCCTCATGGGGTATGCTGGTCTGGACATTAATATACTATTGTATTTGGCTTTAAATGTTTTTTTGTATAAATTACTCCACGATGTTTAAATTACTGGACTGCACCCAACCAAAGGAGGTTAATGTTTTTTACAAGTAATTTTTTGTGCGCCCGAAAAGAGTAAATGCCTGGACTTGTGAATCATGTATCAAATGATTTATTTTAATCTCATGGATGTCACTAGCTACGTACTTTAGTTTCTATTTTATCCAACAGTGTACAGACATGGAGGACAATAAATGCAAATTCTCATGGCCAGAGTTGAGAAAACAAATAAAAATTTTCCAGCTGTTAGGTTGTGGTCCACAAGATCTCACATGTGTAAGTCATTCCCAATATGGCTATTATCAGTGGTGTGGGAACAAAGAACTAAATTCTTTGCCAGAGGACTATATTAATAAGTAAACTAACGTTATAAGTACAATACTACTGACTCTGAACACCAAGTTTTTTATTGGTAAAAATGTAAAATTTTTACCTCATAGCCTGAACCAGTGTTTGCTTATTACAACCTTCATCAGAGGCTGCCACTAGGAGCACTGTCCGTCTTGTTCTTGGTGTACAATATTTTTATTATTTATTATTTCATTTCCTATGTTTTATTTTCCATTTTATTTTACAATAAGGTACAATTATTTAATTTTATAAATAAAATTATTTTTTATACTTAGTCTACATTATCCTTGTAATAATATTTAAACAATTGGAATATGCTTACACTCTATAAAATTTCCATTTTTTTTTGGAAATTTTAGTTACGTATGTGAGGGAAAAAGAGGTTTGACTGACATGGCAACACTGCTTTTTCATTTCATCTGTTTCATTACACAGTGAATCAGTTTACTGCCTTAGTAGTGCAAACTGTACGGGAGTGAGGAGGGTACCATAGTGCCATATATGAAGTTCTCACCTCAATAAAGCATGTGTCCCCAAAATAGAATTGCATTCAGAAGGTAAACGATACTGGGAAATTAATATTATTGTACTGACTGGGCAAGTACCATTAGGGACAGAGATATGAGGATAAGAAAAGTAATGGTTGTAATTAAACAGACTAATGAAGAACTGCTGAATATTAGCTGGGAATGAAGGCAGTTGGAGGTTTGAATGTCTGGGAACAGTGATTACTTCAAATTGAAATGCTGATTGGGCATACGTCTTCATGTCCATAAGCCATTCAAGAGGTCAAGTTATGTGTATACAAGACAGTTTAGCTACTCATGTTACTCTATGGGACAGACAAGCACAAAAGCAGACTGCAAGCTAGCGAAATAAGAGTCTTCACGTGGGCCGCTGGAAGAATGAGGAGAGGTGCAATTAGAAATATGACCATCGGGAATCTGTTTTACCAGAAATCAGTTGTGAAGATAGCAGTAATGAGAGGAGATCATTGGAATGGTTTGGTCACGTAATGAAGATGGATGAGAAAAGTCGAACACTGGGTGAGATGATGGCTTCAGGAAAGGAAAAGAGCTCCTTAGAAGTTATACACCTAGTCCATGGTAAAAGGAAGTTAAGGAAGTCACTGAAGGACCCCAACACTTGCTGGCACAAGAGAATGGATGCAAAGAAGGAGAATAAGAAGAAGAACCATATTGTTACAACAGTCTCCTTGATAATTGTATGGTACAGTGGAAAACAAAATACAAGACACCAATGAAATCACTAATAACCAGTTTTAACTATCACAATTAACAGTTTGTAATCAACAAGTTATTCAACAAGATTATAC
The DNA here is from genome assembly GCA_034769895.1 of Magicicada septendecula. Taxonomy (NCBI): domain Eukaryota; kingdom Metazoa; phylum Arthropoda; class Insecta; order Hemiptera; family Cicadidae; genus Magicicada; species Magicicada septendecula. The sequence continues at coordinate 28,803,998 of CM068369.1, forward strand.
TCGTAAAATAATGCAAGTTAATCTGTCCACACAAATAATAATGTCAACTATAAAGCATTCCGCATTATAATCACTTTTCACTAGTACACCAGTTGAGATGCACTGTGTAAATCACCCGACATAAAACTGAAAAGTAAATGGCAGGGGTGGGCTATTTATAATTTATAGTCTGTAGGGTTCCATAATATGCATCCTTAACAAACAATCGAAAATTCTAGAGGATACTTCAGCACGACCTTGGCAGAAACATGCACTGTTGAGCTCGTTGAGAAGCTTGTTAAAGAACACTATCTAATGTACGAGCATGTTCCGTATTATGTAACACTGCCTCACATGTTAAGTGTCACATACACACACAAACATTACAGTTGGGATAGCCGATAAATGTGTATAACGTTCTGTAATGGCACAACAATATGTTTTATTAACATAATCTGGAAGTTATTAAATTATTCTCATTACAGACACATTCATTTACAAATAAATTAAACAGTTAACATTTGAGTGCTTTAATGCTTTGTTTGATGATGTCGAGAGCATCTGAGAACTGTCTGTAATCCACTTCGTCATGTAGACCTTTGGGTTTGTTGAAACACTTCATGACGATGGCCAGTTCTTTGCTGGAGATAACCGTGTGCAAGTCGGCAATGGTCAGTGCACGAAGAAAGTTGTTGTGATCCAGAGTGCCACAGTTGTGGCTGTCCATGTTCTGCACAGAATAGAAATTTGTTTGTTTACAATTTTTGTATACATATCATACATAATGTAGAGCACACACACACACATACACACACACACACAATTAACATACATAGTTTACTAATTACAAGTACGTACAGTATAATACTACTGACTCGGAACACAAAGTTTTTATTGGTAAAAATTGTATATACCCTGAACCTTGTAGCTTGAACCAGTTTTTGTTTATTATAAGCTTTGTCAGAGGCAGCCACTAGGAGCACTGTCCATCTTGTACTTGGCAATGGCACCATCCTTTGAAAGATCGATGTTGTGTATGTGTGGTGTGATATGTTCGAATAGTATATGTTATTTGAATTGTGTCTGTTCGTTTAGGATGTCATTTTATGTGTTTTTGTATATTTCTAGTTGTTGTGTATGTGTAGAATATCCATGTCACTTTTGATGTTTGTGTAGGTGTGGTTTGCTTCAATAAGGTAGTTTGCAAAGGTGGATTCGGTGGTGGAGTGTAGTGCCTTTGTGTGTTCAACGTATCTCTGTTTGAAACAATGTTCTGTCTGGCCTACGTATACATGTTTTATATTTTTACCAATAAAAAACTTTGTGTTCCAAGTTGGTAGTATTATACTTATAATTAGTTAATCAACGGACACGTTATAGACAACAAAATCCAAGAATACATCATTTAATTAATTATTATAAATATGCAATTAATTGACTGTTTCTGTATACATACTATCTACATACATTTTCTGCATAATACCCAAAAAGTTGGGCATATTTGGTTCAATATACCCAAAAAGAACTAATAAATAAATCATATTACACCTTACAGTAGTACTGCTCTTATGTAATAATTATAATATTTGAATGTTTTAATATCAACTATCTGAACGTCATTATTGCCACCATCACGACATCATTGTCATCATCATCATCATATATCATTCTGCCATGTGTCAACTACCAGATACCACTTGTGTTTGTGTTAATTTCTCTGTAGTCATAATTCTATTGTATGAAATGATATGCTACGCACATAACAAAATTGATGGTTCAAATTCAAAACACATGGTTGTCAATCTTATACTGTATTATTGTAGTTCTTCAAAGAAATACCAATATATTAGGTAATTTCACTAGGAGATGCATAAATGTAGGAAGAAATAAATATGTGGAACATAATAATATTTTTTGGATGAACAGTGAACAAAAGTGTCAATTCATTCATATTTCAAGCTGCTTCCTAGACTGTCGTAAGTTTTTGCTTGTATTCCCATCATTATATAAGACTATAAGAGAAAATAAAATTACTCAGCCAAAATAGCTCAACAACAATACTAATTATTCCCAATGTTGTTAAAATTACTTCCCAAATATGTATATTCTACAAAAACAATGGACCATTGCAAAACAGCCCAGGAAGGAAATTCAACAACATTGACTCCAGCCATGTAAGCCTACGAAGTACTTTAATGATTCCCAATAGTTCGTTAAAAGTACAGATATTCTCACCTGAAATATCTCCCTGAGATGTTCTGTTCGTTTTTCAGCAAGTTTTCTCATTGCTGCATTCACTATTCGCCTCTCATTAAAGTTAAGGAAGTTATGGTCACCATCATAGCAGACAATGTGCTGGACTGGTTCAATGAGTGGAGCGCGATCTAGAAGACCTTGAGTAAATGTCTCCTCAACTGTTTCGCAGAACCGTCTGTAGTCCACATAACAATGCCGCTGTGGCGACGTAAAACTGTGACAAAACAAAATGTTGATTGATATTATTTATTAATATTACTACTGTGTAGGTACATGATGAAAACGTGGTAGTCACCTCAACAAACTTGTTTTGAAGAGCTAAATTATCCATACAACCATATTTTACCAATGCACATTAGACAAGTATAAGTTCCAGAACAGACTGGACATTCTTATGGACTGCTACCACTTATGTAACTCTAGGGGAAGGTAGCACAAAGTGCAAAATGATGATAGAAGTAGTCCCCACAAACTGGTTAAATGGTAAGCAAATTATGCTGATTTTTATTAGTAATTCTTATTTTTATATACATACCACCAAAATCAGTACAGTTTCAATTTAGCAAAATATAAAATAATTCTCATTTCAGAACAAAATTATTTTAAACATCTGTAAAACAAATATTTTTCAGTATTCCCATGAAGCATGTTTTACACATTCCTTTAATGTATTTGAGTATGATTCTGGATGCCAAACTTAGGTGGAAGGAATATGTTAAGAAACTGCGAGAACGTTGATTAAAATTGAAGAAAATGTGGTGTCTGCTTGGAAGACATTCTGAGCTGTTGTTATACAAACAAGTCTTGAAACAAGTTTGGGTGTATGGTGTACTGCTTTGAGGTTGTACTAAGAAATCTAATATTAAAATAATTCAGACTTTTCAAAATAAGGTTTTTTGCAGTATTGTTGATGCACCCTGGTACGTAAGAAATGATGACACCCATCGGGACCTGAAAATGCCTATGGTTGCTGACGAGATTAAACGGGTTGTGCATAAATATGAAAGAAGATTTCATGAACACAAAAACATTGAAGTGCTACAACTGTTTGATAATGCTGGGAGTATTCAGGAATTGCAGAGATAGAAACCATTTGAACTAGTGAACTAAATATGTATAGTAATTCTCGGCACATGAACAAAGTGTAACTTACTGAGGAATGCTCCAGTGGGAGCTTATCCTACACACTGTTAACTTATCTATTAGAATAAAATTGCTAGATAGCTTGTAACTAGTTGCAATGACGTTAAATTAAAAAAAAAAACTTTAATAATTGCCACCATTCTGCTACTCTCTCTATGGCAGCTCTCTAAGACATCAGTCTTAACTATTTTTTTCACTAGAGAGAGTACTGTCATCTTAAGACTACATAACTTGGCCTTAGGTGATTTTTATCCTTTCGAATAGCCATAGTCCCCAGTGGACTAGCTCCCTTGGGATTACTTTGCAGTCAGGGTGCCATAAAGTTTTCTGCCATGATCAGAACAAACAGATTCACTGACATAAAAAAAAAAACAGTTTCTTATGGTGCACAGCTGAAAACAGGTCTGTTGTCATTTCTTATTTCCTTAACTTGTTGGCAATTCGACTCAACCCCCTAGTAGTTGTAGTGTTGGAATCGTCACGTGGTGGCTGCACTTTGACAGGCACCAGTCAGATGTGCCTGATTATGTGTGTGAGAAAGTGGACAGCATTGTTCTAAACAATAAAGTCATATTGGTCTGATTACCTAAAGATAGTACAAACGTTTGAATACTTACTGTTACCTGAGACTATGATACTAAAATAAAAACTAAATACCCTGATTACTTTGTTACATACTGTTTTAAAAGTTTAACAATGTATATAAATTGAAAATAAAATGGATAAACAATGAGAAAATTAATGTTAACAAACTGGAGAAACCTGCCAAAGCCTGTCCCCCAGCCAGGTTGCAAAAGGTTGAAGGGGAGGAGTAACAACCTCATTAGAAAACCAGGGTTCATCTGGTCTGGATGATAGTACTCTGTGAAGCTCCCTGACAGGGTTACAGTGAAGCTGCTGCCTTGCAGTCCGGCATTGGTTCATCAAAGGCTAGAGGAAGAAAACCTTGATTAAATTTTATAAAGCCACTGCCTTGTGGCATGGAGGGATCCTCGAAGGCTAAGGGAGAAAACCCCAACAGAAAATCAGGGACATTGGGAAGCCTTAAGGTGGCAGCCCCATCACCTAACTACCTAGCTGGAGGCTGGTTACCTCTGATAAGGAAACTACACCTACTCGTAATCTTCACAGAAATAAGCTGGATGGATTTTATGGCAATAGACCTAGGCATGTCATATCGATAATAAAATAAACAGGTACCAGAGGATGTGTGGCACAATTCATAAGACTCTGGGAAAGAAAGTTCGAAAAGATACAGAATTGAAATTTTATAAAGTAATGGCAGTACCAGTATTGATGTATGGGAGTGAATCATGACACTCACCCAAAATCGGAGAAAACAAATTCAAGGTGCTGAAGTGAAATTCTTAAGGAGAGTCAAAGGATTCACCCTAAGAGATCGCATAAGAAATGCAAACATAAGACAAGAGCTGAATACATACTCAATTTATGATAAACTTATACAAAATAAAGAAAACTGGATAATAGGCTGCAAACCTAATCCTTGAAGTGAAGAAGAAGAAACTGGAGTTAAACTAGAATCTGTGGATCTGGTGAGTGGCTGCTATTTAGTTCAGTCACAGAAAGGATAAGAAGTTAAAAGTAATAACATAAAATTTCATACTCATATTTGACATCTGTGGAAGCCACAAATTTGAAACCGCATAATTATGAGTATATAATGTATAGTGAGAGTCTTACACTTCCATAACAGTTTCAACTTCTGTTGGAGTCAATTCCAGTTTTGTATCCAGGCTCCTTTTGAAGTTCTCTCTTGTGATGACCTGTTCATTGTGTGTATCAAATTGTTTCATGAAGTCGCTAAGTCGAATTCGGTAGCAGACAAGCTGAAAAAATTAATGCAACAATAATTTTAAACATAAGCAAATATTTTGTTCAACTCAGTGACAACAGATGATCATTTGGGAAGGGAGTTTCCTTCTATGATAGGAAGACAGCTCACTATAAACCATTCCTAACAGGCAAAGTAGTCATGGCATCTAGGAATTATGGATCAGTTGATAACACTGGGTGTTATTACAAGCAGTGAAAATGTTTTTTGTAATTGTATTACAAACATTTTCAGAACAACAGCCACCTACAAGCAATGCAGGAGCTCGGACGAGAAAGGGCGAATAAAAAAAAAATCGATTTTTTTTACAGAATCCTATTTTATGACATGTTAAGAACACGGTAATACCACTATCACTTATATATTCGCCCTTAGTATTTTGTAAATAGCAATGAAACGTATGGACTACATAAAACCAGCTGAGAGCTTAGTGCTCTAATATTGGAGAAGTAAGGGGGAATATATTTTATATTATTCTTTTGTTATTTTACTCCTCATTAATTATTTAAAAATAAAAGTGTGAACTAATCAGAATCTATGTTTTTTAATACTGAAATACACATTTGCCCTTTCTACCCTGAGAGTATTCACAAACTTTAAACGCGATTTCCCAACACCATGATTTTCATATTCACCCTTTCTACTCCCAGCTCCTGAATTGCTAGAAGCCTCTTGGTCCAGTTTACACAAAAGATGTATTGAAGGCTATTAGAGAAACAAGGGATAGGAACAGAATATAGGTTTGACTGTAAAAGTACAAACTTTATAAATAAAATTGGTATAGAAAAGCGAGTAAAATGGTGTAGATTGTCATCTTCTAGGTCAGCGATTGAAATAAAACAATCATATCACTGTCGACGTCTTGTTTATTTACCAGTATAACAAATATTTTTTTAAAAATAAAAATATAACAGAAAATACAATTTTGATCTACAACTGTGATACTGATTGTTGACACAACCGTAATTTATACAAACAAAAAGATAACACACAAATATAATATTGATCAACAAATCTGCTATCAAACATACACACTAACTCTATAACTCACTAGCCAAACTCTCGGTGAAGACTGATCTTTTCTCTATCTACTACTGTGGAACTGATGTCATTCATAAAAAAACCATCACTTCAGAACTGACCACACTAGTTGAATCTAGGTCATTCTAGGTGTTTCAAGTAGAACATTATAGAACAAACTACGTTAACCTATAAATGTATGGTACATTGATACAGAACATTTGAACGTATTCTATAAATAGTGTCCATCAATACACATAAGTTATACATCAATTGTTGACAATGTAAATACAGATGAGTAATATAACCTACATACTACTCTAATGACAAATAGTTTTAATAAAACCAATCACAAGATTACTTAATATATAATACAATATTCATAATATTACTTTGAATGTGGGTTGGGGGTTCTCCAGTATACAACAAGATTGTTCATGAGTACTCTATAACGAGCCAGTGCAAATATCAGCATTTGGCAATGATAAACATAAACACAATGATAAACACTTGCATTTGGTATAGTTCCATCAAATATAGTTATGAGGGAGACTTTATAATCCTGAAAAGAAGTACTGGTACAAAAGAGGTAGGACTATCAGTAAATATGGATAAAGCAATAATGATAAGTCAGACAAGATCTACCTGACCCAGGCAAAACATTATGAAAGTAGAGCTCATAGAAGCAGTTACATGTTTCACACAACTAGGAGCAATAATATCCGAAGATAGGAATGAAGAGGTATAGTAAAAGGAAGGATAACTCTGCCCAACAAAATGTGTTTTGCACATATCGCCACATTTAAATCAAAAGACTTCCATTGGCAGACAAAAGTACACACATATATAAAACTACTGTACACCCTATCCTATGTTATGTACCCTTCCTATTTTATGGAAATTAAAGATGGATTATGAACATAAAGAGAACTGGAACACCTGAAGATATTTGAGAAGCTTCTGAAGTGGATCCTGGGCTCTATGTATAGAAATGTGGAATGGAAGATATGAGATAACTAGGACATTTATTATCATTTCAAATGAGCCAACAGGAGAAATGCATGTGAAACTGACGAGTCTGTAGTTGTGGGTGGCCAATTTGCTGTCTGGGAAAAGTAGGGAGACTGAGGGACGGGCCATTCTGTGAGAATGGGCAGTGGTAGAATTCCAAAAAGAGGACTATTGAAAACATGGTCACTAAGAGGTCATGACCTAACCCAAGCATGGGGGAGAGACAAACAGGATCCCCACCAGAGGGTTGGAAAAGCTGATGAATTATGTAAATCTCTTAATTTTTAGGGTGTTTTTATTATTTTTTTCAGCTGTGTACACTATTTTTTAAAAATATACAAACAGGTTTATTACACAGCATCAATGTATACAACTGAAATATGTAATACAGGAAAATCAATTCAGTCAATAAGTATCTTGTTTACAATTTTTCAATAACACATATTGTATTGTCTTATTACCATTTACTTTAATGGAATTGATTTCAGCCACTTTAAAGATAGTAATATTGATTAGTCCTAACTTGTTTTTTCTTTTTTATGAAGCCAACCTGACCCCGGGCCTACCCCAAGGCCAAATTCTAGATATGCCACTGCATCCAAGGAAAAGATAGGAAGGTGTTGTCACTGCAGACATGAACGAGATGCTAGGAATACAAGGATGAAAGTCTTTCGCTGCTGACAGAGTAATATGGGGGGGGGGCAATAAGAGATTTCAGGTGTAGCACCATAAAGGAGAAGGAAAAGAGAATACTGCAAGCAGATATTGTTTCTCAGCATTGTTGGAGTGTTTATGATGGAAAACAAAAGAAATTAATTAAATAGAAGATGTACTTCTAATCTGATATTCGAAGATTACATATTATTACGATTATTTTCTAAAACTTCCGGGCTGAAAGGCCGTGGTCGATTGCTTAAAATGCTGCTAAACGTTTCGGCCGCACCACCGGTGGCCATCTTCAGTAGCAAAAGAAAGAAATGTGTTCGATAGATGATACGCCGAACACGTCTCCCAATGGACTGGGAACAAGCATTTATTTCTTTCTTTTGCTACTGAAGATGGCCACCGGTGGTGCGGCCGAAACGTTTAGCAGCATTTTAAGCAATCGACCACGGCCTTTCAGCCCGGAAGTTTTAGAAAATAATCGTAATGACACCGGCCGTGAAAGCCTACGCACTAAGATTACATATTATTGTTTGCTGAAAATTCATTTGAGATAGAAACAAATTGTTAATAAACTGAACCAAGAAAGTGAAAACATTGATCTCAGTATAAATATGGAAAAGACAAACATAATATTTTTTAAGGCTGCACCAGCTGAAGAGAGCAAAATTTATTATAAATGCTTGACAGGATAATAAAGAAATATTTGGAGTATAAAAAAACCGAGATGTAATATCAGAAATTGTCACTTGTGTGTGTGTGTGTGTGTGTGTGTGTGTGTGTGTGTGTGTGTGTGTGTGTGTGTGTGTGTGTGTGTGTGTGTGTGTGTGTGTGTGTGTGTGTGCGCCCGCGCGCGTGTGCCTTTCATAATTTTTATTTAAGTTCATGTTATAAAAAATATAACAAGCACATTCTGTTATATTAAATACCTTGTTTTTAATTTTTGCCAGAACTTCGACAATATTCTTTTCATTCGGATGGACAGGCATTTTGAACTCTCTGGAACTGAGTCTCATTTTGGCTTCACAGAACTTGTTGTACTGAAAATTGAAATCAAAAGAAATTTAGATGTTGTCTTGTTTGCAGATAATAATGTTGTATCTTGTTCTTACACTACAGTCTCACTACGTTTCACCCATTCTCACTCTCTCTCTCTTCATTTTCATCTGGGTATATAAATATTGCGTGAACTACATATCTGTGTCATGTGTTACCAAAATCTTAAGCAGTTTATATGAATGTACGTGGTTGATTATTGTGTATGCCAAACTTAAGGCACCTGTCTTCAGTAGCCTGGACAACTGTCCAAATATTATCAGTCTAGTCATTAGGACACCACACTGAATTTAATGGTTGAGCACAGCTTCTCCCATTTTTTTCACATTGCTGTACACTATTATGATTTAAAACTGAAGTGGTATGCAATTTAATACAGAGTGAATTAATGAGTGAGTTTAATGTTACTAGTACCAGTGTGCTCCATGAGCTGCAGAATCGCTCACTATTTTGATCAAAGTACATTTATTATTATACAAATTTTTATATTAAATAATTTTTCAATTATTATTGCAAATTTACAAACGTCCTGATATTTCTTTAGTAATAATATAACAATTCTAAAGCACACGATAATACAATAAACATTAACCATTTGAAACATTCTCATTTGGGTTACAATTCCTCTTAGTCTGACGCCATTCTGGATTTTCACAAATGTTTGAGCTCTTTTTTGGGCCAAAAATGTTGAAATTTCCAAATCTTAACATTACTTTTAGATGTCAGTTAAAATTTTCTTTTATTTAATACTCCACATAAATTTTTACAATTTTATCAAAATTTTCCCTTACATTTTGGCCCCTGATGTCCAAAAATTTATAAAGTTTCTAAAATGAACAGTATATTCAGATTTTGGTTGAAATTTTTACATCAATTTGATGCCCTACACGGGCTTTTGTGATTTTTTCACAATTTTGCCTCCTCAAGTTTTTTCCTCTTCCTCCCCTATTTTCAGGGAGGATCAGTCTCAAAAACAATACGGTTCTCTAGAGTGAAAGTGTGGACACACATGCCAAGTTTCATTAAAATTGGTTGATTCTTTCAAAAGTTATTGTGAGACATACCCTAAATAGACAGATAGACAGACAGACAAATGCTAAACCATGGAGTTAAAAATTTGTCTTGTCTGCAGACAATAATTTTGTATCTTGTTGTTACTCTAGAGTCTCATTGCATTTCACCTATTCTCACACCTCTCTCTCTTTGTTTTCATATGTAAATGATGTGTTAACTACATAATATCTGTGTCATGTGTTACCAAAATCTTATGAATGTACAATAATTTATAGGTTTGGTTAGATCCTTTACTTGGACTGCTTCGATTGTATTATTTTTCTTGCTTGATGTTTCTACATCATTCCATTCTTGCTTGGCCCTGTTGAAAGATCTGATAATGACAACAGAGTCTTTCAACTTCCACTCACAGCTTCAGAGAACGATCCCAGATTCCAGGGATCGTAAAATCAAGCAAGAAAAATATTATGATGGAGGCTATCCAAGTAGATGATTTACCCATAAGAAATCATCCATCGCTTACAAGTTTTAAAGAATTTATATGTATTTGATCTTTGTGACATGATTAACCTTCATCATCATCGTCCTTTATGGCTTAGGCTAGTAGCCTGTTTCAGTCTCAATGAAATTCGTCCAACCATTGTTTACGGGGTCTTCCCACACTTGTCTTCCCCACAAAGGCTTGGATGATAGTCAAGGGCTCTTCTTGAAAGTCTAGTTGGATCCATTCTCTCTACGTGTAACCGCCACTCCATTTTGTATCAGATTTTCTCATTTAAGTTTTCAGATACGCCTAGCTCCATTCTAATATGATCACTTCTGACAAGATTTCTCCTGGTGCAACCCTTTACAGCCATCAAGAAATTCATTTCCGCTTCTTGTATTCTAGATACATCTTTGGCATTTCTAATCCAAATCTCACTGCCATACAGTAGTTGAGGTATGGCCATTATGTTATAATATTTCAATTGTGTCTCTTTCATTGTTTTCTTCTTTAAGTGTTTAATGATACCTCCACAAAGCAACTGGAAGAGACTAATTTTGCTTTCAACCTCCTTATCATCTTTATACATAATGCTACACTCTAGATACTTGAAATCTGGTGCACCTGTTCTATTGGAGAGTCCTGTATGACAATCTTTGTTCTAATATGATTTGCCCCAGAAAACTCCATAACTTTCGTTTTAGATAAGGAAATGGTTTGTTTGTAATCTGTTAAAATGTTAGTAAGATAAAACAACAACCTTAGGATTAATTTTTATAATAATTAAATATTTTATACATTGTATTAAAACTATATAAAAAGTATAATAATTTGGTAAAACAAAAACATCAGTGCAATGAAATAATATGGTAGATATAAATGTAATGATTTTTTTTTGTCACCTTGTCCTGAGGCTAATAACATTTTCATTTATTCTGTGCTGTGCAGAGTAGTCTTGCTCACAGCCGTAACATGATACATATACAGATAACAGATACATAACAAAATCTAAGAAATTAAATATCACTTTTCACTATATAGATTGGTTGGAAGTCTTCTTCTTTTTCTTCTTCACTTCATGGCTTTGGCTATAGCCCGTTCTGACTTCACAGAGTCTATGACCATTTTTTCCAGGGTCTTCCACAATCTCTCTTCCCGAATGGCCTATATTCAAAAGCTTGTTGAGGAATACACCTGTCTACTATGCGTTCCACATGGGACTTCCAATTCTGTTTGTATTCTCTCCAGAACCAACTTTTACTTAAAGTCTTTCCTTATATTGTCATTTTGTAGATGATCCCTCAAACTACATCCCTTAACTGCTCTTAAAACTTCATTTCCGAGGCCTTTATTTTTGAAATATCCTTTTGCAGGAGAGTCCATGTTTCACATTCATATAATAAAGTCATCTTAGCCACGACCTTACAGAACTTTAGCTTTCTCTCCCTCTGCATTTTATTCTTCAATAGTTGTCTTTTTGTTCCACAGGTACAACTAAATTTATTTAACTTTCTCTCAATATTGCAGTCCTTCCTATATGAGATATCACATCCCAAATAATTAAAATGTGATACCGACTCCAAAACACTATTATCAATTACATTTTTTGCTCTTACAGCCTTCTTCCCTAGGAAGGCCATTACTTTTGTCTTGTATTTGAAAACTTAAAGGTGTATTTCTGGAAGATTGTTTGCAAGGTATAAACAGTCCTTTGTAACTCTAAAAGTTACTTCCAGACCTTTGGCTGGAAGTTAAAAAAAAAAAGAGCAGAAGAAAACATTATAGTTGTAACTTCTAAATAACAGATTGCATACAGAAGGAAGGCCTGTTAGAGTTATTATTTAATTTATTAATGCATTGGCAAATAAGGTACCATATATGGCATATGATAAGGGTGTTGAAAAAAAATGAATGAAGAAGTTGAAGTGAAATGTAATGTAGAGACATAATAAAACTTACAGCAATTGAAGAAAATAATGGTAGTCACATGATGTAGTGGATTTCAATATAGCGTTTCTTGAATAAAACTTAAACTCCAAGTAATACTAATTTACTATTTTTAATTTTTTTTAAAGTAAATTTACCAGAGGTTCCTCTTCCTTCATAGGATCGACATCTTTGATGAAAGCAATGTAATTGAATCCCATTTCATCATTGTAGCGCTGTTCCAGAGCATAGAACTGATTGTCCTGCAGGAAGATGCAGTTGGCAGACATGGCCTGACGGAACTGATTGCGACTCACATGGCCTGTGTTCAACCTAAACACAACAACCATCTCTGACTCATCATTTATATTCTATTTTATTATATTGTATAATTTAAAGTTTTTAATATTTCATTTACATTAATGATGCTCTTTAACAATATAATTTAAGTTAACAGCGCTCTGTTTATTGATCTGTATACACACTTAAATTTAATGAATTTTTTTGTAACTTTGATGTATGTGTGTGATATGTTGTTACCCAGAATTAAAGTGACTGACTTACTCTATTTTTATTGCACGAACAGGCCAGCCATGAACCACGTGAATCATTTCCTTTTCTTCTTCTGCCAGAAGGCCCTCATTCACACACTATGCACTGACTTCCTTTCCACTGTCCACCCCTTTCTCACCTTCTTCTCACTGCAGAGAACCTCAAGATTTTGAATTTTGTTTCTGTATGTATTTCTATCCACACAGTCATTCAAAGAGATACCCAGTTTCATCATTTCTTCCTTGAGTTGTTTGGTGTATCTGTTCACAGGCCCGGATTTAGGTGTCCTGCCGCCCCTAGGGACTATTGTTAGCCCCCCCCCCCAACAAGTAACTCCTATATATTCAATTCTCCTTGACTGCTGAATTTAGCCATAATGCAAGTGCTCAATACAAATACTCTAATTAAAAACCGAAAACATGAAATTTTAACAAATAATTTTTCACCTCGTGCCGCCCCCCTGAGCCTGTTGCCCCTAGGCACGTGCCTAGTGTGCCTAGTGGGAAATCCGGGCCTGTCTGTTGTAACGACACCAAAATTCTAAAAGTAATAAGTACATCTTATTTAAATAATGATGGAATGACATATTGTAAAAGAAAGAAAAAAGAATAATGATGTTTAAACTAAACAAATAATACCAACATTCTAAAAGAAATCAGCACATATTATATAAATCAAGCATAAATAATACATTTAGTAGTATAATAATAATAATGGAGCGCAATATTAATGACAATAGGTCTAAGAGAAATTTAATAAACTAATTAGAAAATGAACTTACTGAAGAAGAGTTCCATATAAAAACAGATAGAATAATATAAGGATAATTAAAACTACTATATTACAAGAGGTATTGAATAACAAAGGTGAATGACATTAAAGCTAATAAATCATTGAATTCTGAAGTGAAGTTATATAAAAGAGAAAGAAATCTACTTAAGAAATATACCAACAGTAATATTAAATATAATAAATAAATGGAGTTATTGGAAGGCAAGGTAGAATAAGAAAAAATATTCAGAAGATAAAAGATTCCAATGGTGTGTATAATGATATAAGATTTATAATTATTTTTATTTATAGAGTGTAGAAGGCTAAGGCGCCACTCTAGAATTATTTTATGGGCAGCAGCCAAAGTGCACTGTACCAGGTATGTAAATGTTCGGATGAGCAATTGGACGTAAAAGAGCCACTCAACGCCGATATTCATTCATAATACCATATTAATATAGGGGGAATCATTTAACAATAGTATGGAATCAATGTGAATAAAAGAATGGAATATATAAATAAAATATACAATGAACCAAGAGAAAATTTAAGAATTACAATTCGTTAAAGCCACCAATACAAATAAACAAACTCCAGAGATAAAGAAGAAAATAATTGGTATTGATAAGGAAGGTAGGTTTAAATTTGCCTATAATAATGAAGAATTTGTTTAATAAATATCAATCTTATCACCAAGCAATATTAATACCATAATATCATACACCTCAAATATTGAAGATATCAGCACGCAATAACAACAATTTATATAAACAAGTCAAAATCAAAGTAATTTGAAAGAAGAACAGTAATAAACAAAAGTGTGTACCTATTTAAAAACCAAAAGTCCTATAACAGACGTTACTATGACAAATTACTATACTAGATACACAGTACCCAGTTAGATTTGGAGTAGTTCATATACAAATAACTAAGGATGATAAATTTAATAAATAATGAAAAAATCAAATACCACGGCACGTAAAGTACAATACAAATTTAGAAGTATATGTAAAATGTAATTAAGATGTGATACAAATGTAATATAAGACAAGTGTAATTACTTGGTCAGAGGATGTGAGATACAGTTGGTGGTATTCAATTAAGAATAACTGTGAGTGGGTAGTAATTATAAACAATTATTTAAAGAAATGAATTACTAATCCATAGTAGCAGATGATACTGACATTAACATTTAGTTTTTTAAAATCCATGATATTCGTATCCAAGTCACACTTTGAATAAATTAATATATTAAAACTTTACCTTATTATCCGTCTTGTGACTTCCCATAGTGTTGTTTTAAAAAGGGAAGTCACAAGACGGATAATAAGGTAAAGTTTTAATATATTAATTTAGTTTTTTCTTCATTAGTGTTTGTGTTATATAAGTTTAATAGATATTGATCACACAGACAATGGTTTAAAAGTGTGCATTCAGAAGCCCTAAAGGGAATTATAGTAATTAGAATATAATTGTTAATTAACAGTTTGTTTATATTTAAAGAAATTAATTAACATAAAACAAGTGTAAGCAGGATCGATTATGAGTTTTCCAATATAAAAATATAATCAGTCAACATAGGCCTAGATGATTATGTTCAGTAAATAATAAATTATTCCAAAATATTTGTCAAATTACAAATAACTATAATATTTGGTATTAAAATTGTTCATAGTTTTGTCAGATAAAATAATATGTAAATTGTATTAAGTATTATGATGTAATAACTAAAAAACAAATTGTACATAAAAGGTAAAATAATGTATTATATAAAAATAATATCCTATGACAACTAAATCTCAATTTGAACAGATATGACCAGAGTATTTATGTGTATCCAGGAAACCAAAAGAGAGAAAAAGAATTACATTATTATTATTATTATTGAAAATAAACCAAGAAGGAGAGTTGGATGTAATTTTGGAAAAAAGCTAAATATTTATACAAGCAACATATGAATATTATTAAAAAATAATATAATACAAAGTAAAAAACATTATATCGAACTATAACAGAATGTAAAATTTGAGCAAATAAAGAAACATCATAAATAAATCAGCTTTTAAACAGTACATATCTAACAACCAGAAAGAATGTTAAATAAAATAAAAAACGAATAAAGTTATGGAAAAAACTAACCTTTAAATGAAAACAAATTACTATTGAAGAACAACTACACTTGGATTAAATTAAAAACAGAAACACTGGAATTCAATCATTATATGACACCAGAAGATTTCTGATAAACTACATTACAAGAGGTAACATCTATTGATCACAAAAGAAGTGGATTTCTTCAGTAGAACAAAATAAACAAACTGAAGACACTGGAAATTTCCATCACAGATACCAGGAGGCTGTGTGAAACTGAACTGAACGGATAAACATTGTGTAACGTATATCTATTATTACAATTAATACTAAATTTATATTATTCATTATTATATTGTTTGTAATGTAATGTACTTTCTGTACTTGTTTTTCTTTATAATCACTGAACCTTTATATCAGCCAAAAGGACCTACAAATAATATTAACATAAAAGAGAAGAGAATCGACCCTGAGATTTCTGAATTATATTAATAGTTACAATAAATGGACTATATCAATTTTTGAATAAAATTACAATATTATTATTATTATTATTATTATTATTACCAGATACCATTCCATGTGTTTTATTTATATAGAAATAGAATTAACAAGTGTTACAAATTGATGTATACAAAGAGAGGAATAAAATAGGGTAAAACCCGTCTTGTTATAAATTGACGCATCTAAAATGAGGCATAAAGAACCTGTAATTCCTGTAGTGTAATAAATTGGCGAACCCAACAGTGGTTTTAAAAGATAATGATACGAGAGAATTACGTGGGGTTATAAAATTGACGCTCAACTAGTGGGGCATAACATACAAACGAGCAAGTTTCGTAGGGTTATACCATTCAGACTAGAAAGTTGCCAAATATATTTGAAAATTTGTATATTTAATCTGGACCAATCCATCCAAACCATATATCCAAGATAAGTAGCATCATTGTCTGACACCCTGATCTGTGATGACCAAATCACAAGTTTCAGGGCCTCTTTAGTTCACACACACACACACACACACACACACACACACACACACACACACACACACACACACACACACACACACACACACACACACACATACACACACACACACACACACACACACACACAGTTTCCCTCTGTCCACTCTTACAGGTGTAGAGGTCACCAGTCACCAAGACACTACGTGCTCATTAATGCAGGTTTTTGTACTCAACATGTGATACATGACTTTGCAAGTGGAGCCACATGAGGCTTGATCACAGCGAAATAAAAGGACAAAGAAGGTATGTGACTGTTTACAGACAGAAGGAATTGCAAGCCCACCAACCTGTGGGTTGAGGCAGTAGCATATGTTTGGGTCAGAAAAATGCATGATAACATCGTGAAATCAGCCCCATTAAAGTAAGCGGGAATAACACAATAAAAATAAGCGTTATTGAAACATTATCAAAAGATACTTATTGAATGAATTGATTTTCCTATATTTCATATTTCAAACATATACCTTAATGCTGTATAATGAACTTGTTCACATTTTTTAAAAAAGAGCTACTGCCATATTAGTACATAGCTAAAAAAAGTAAAATAGAACAGCCTAAAAATTAAGAGATTAACAAAATACATCAACTTTTTCTACCCTTTAGGAGGAGTGTCAGGTCCCATTCGTCCTTCCACCATAAATACACCCCTGTCAGGACCCAAACCACTGAACAATCACACCTTTACAATTTTATTATTACATGTAAATTAAATATAATTTATGTATGATTAAACAAAAGGATTAAATAGATAAAACAAATAAATAGATAAAACTTTTCTTAAAATAAGAATAACAAGTAAGTCCTGTGATCTGGAGAAGAACTCTCTCACTAAAATAAATGAAATACATTTATTGTTAGATAAAATCAAATTAATAAATTTTATATTTTAACACTCTAAGTAATGGGTTTGAACGTAGAGTTAAGGAAGCTGCTTTCATAATGACTAATGGTAACTGTATTACTCAAAGAAGCCGTGAAATTCTTAATGTTTCATTCCATCAGAAAAATAGTTTAGGTTTTGGGTAGGTTAGGCTTTGGGGTAGGTTAGTGTTACTGTACTTTGGGGATTAGTTGGTGGGGCGATGGGGAGTGTCTTCTGGTTGACTATATAAAGGAGTGTGACTTAGTGCCGCCTGTCGCAGTTTGCAGTTGACCTTCAAGCATGCGTGTTCTTGTGAGCTTTGTGTGTGTATTCAGTGTCAGGGCCGGCCCCAGTGCTTCTGCTCCCCTGTGTAGTATTTATGAGTGCCACCCCCTCGGTGTTTTAACTCTGAACACATTCACGCACACTAGACCTACTCTAAAGATACGGCAATTGCCTTCAAATGACGACTAGGAATGTTTGCATTGTTGTGTTTATCAAATAACAAGAACTTTTTTGCTTTTATGGTGTGGCGAACGGCTAGAATAAAAATTGTAGAGACAATACAAGGAATCGTGAGACAATAAAAAAGTATGCCTATGTGATGACTTAAAATTAAAATACTAACTAAAATTTTATTTAGTGAATAATTTTTTTCTGTCAATTTCAAAACTTAACATCCCGGACACTTAGCAACTGCAGCCCTTTAAAATTTTCTGCCCTGGGCGGTGGCACGGTTCACCCCTGCCTGGAGCCAGGCCTGTTCTGTGTGTATGTGGTCTCTTAAAGATACCATAGTTGATAAGTTTTATTGGGTTGAGGAGAAGAAGCAAAGAACGTTAATGTTAAAAGTGTGATTAAACAAACAACTCGGCAGGGCATAGGCTTAAAAATTATATTTTAAATTATGTCCACTTATGTAATACAAAGCAAAAACTGTTCAGTCACGTACCTGTCAAAGTCTGTAAATGATGGAAGCAGGTCAAGCCTCCAGTTGGCAACCTTCTGTCTGATTTCTCGGACCACTTCTTCGCAGAAATTGCGTTTCTTGGTGCTGATAGTGTTGAACGTGTTGCCTTTGGTTGGCATCTCCATGACGTCTGCTGGAGGAGCATCCACAACTGCGTCTGGCATTTTTTCCAGTCCTTTTATAGTGAACACTGTGCAGACATAGATTTAAATACTGTACCAATAAACAAAAAGAGTTGCAGCAGAAATGCATAGTTACAGTGAAATATTAAAGAAATGTAAGGTACATTACAATATACTTCACTGAGTATGTACTAATAAGAAGAATGGACATCACCATGACATTTGAAGAACTGCTAAATGATGGAAAGAATGCAATGAATACTATGAGCGCCTTCTATGAGGTGAACGTTGACTAATGTTGGGAGGCTCATGAGCCTTATCATTTTATCACTTTATTCCTACCACACTCCCTGTTGATCTAGTCTTCACTGACAAGATAAACTGCTTAAGGTAATATTATTTAAGTTGGTAAATTTTATTTTTGAGTAGGCGATATTACAAACAATGTTTTATGAACTTTGCATTCTTTTTCTTTTTCTTCTTCTTTTATTTCTTTTTCTTCTTCTCCTTACTTCCTTGATCCATCTCTTCCTCTTTGCAATTTTCTTACATTTGCATGCTTTTGTTATCGATTTGCTTCCTATGGATCACTGGGCAGTGTAACTGCATAACTTGTGTTCATAACTTTTTGTCTTTAGGGAATTAACCCTCTGCAATATGCTCAGGGTCCATGAGTGACTTCAGAGCGCTTCGGAGGAGGGATGATTATATGCATAGTTCAGTTTCTTTATAAGAATAAAGTAAGCCTACCTAATTTTTATGGATAAAGTGACTAAAAATAACATTATATTAAACGACTACCCCATAATTACAAAAATATCTATAGGCCTAAATAGTGAAATTAGTTTGAGGGTGGATGATATTTTTTTAGAAATTACCGAACTGAATTCAAGTAAATTATTTTAAACATAAATCTTACAACATGGAAGTCATGTATGGTTCTCCATACCGATTTTTTTGAGTAGGCGCAGTAACATCAGTTACCGCTAAGGATTCTCACCTGGATGTCATTGTTTGTGAGCCTAGGTAGGAAAATTCTCTTGCTTTTTTAAATTCATGCTTTTTGCATTGTAGAGATTGTCTGTTACCTGATGTTCTTAATATTCCCATGTATTTGGTATTATTTATTGGTTCTATTATCATTTATTTTCAGTCCTTTCTCCATTGCCTTTCTATCTATATTAATTACACTTTCTTTCAAGAATTTTTGTTTCTACTTACAATGGATACATTATCAGCATAAGCAAGAATTTGTGTGGTTTTTATTCCTGTAATAATAATGGCTCTCATGTATACCACCGAAGTAGCTTAGGAGAAGGCAGGGTAGGCTGCCTAATGTGAGCCTTACGGCATACAAGGCAGGCAGTGTGGCCAGCACTACATTTCAGCCGCCATTATTATCCCCAGGATGTTATCCCAGGTACTCATTTTCAACAGGCTGAGTCGACCTGGGGGCTGAAAAACACACCTTGATTTTATGGTGCGAGCCTGGGAATTGAACCCGGGACCTCTAGATTAGTAGCCAGGTGCCATACCCACTGGTCTACTGAGCCGCCTTGTATTCCTGTATGTCCCCAAATTTCCGTCTTGTTGATTATTGCTTCTAAAACTAACTCAATCAGTAAAGAGGACAATGCATCTCCTTGTCTAACGCCTGTGGTAATGGGAACTTACTGCCAACTCGTGTTGTTGCTTTCAACAAATGATACAGGGTCCGGCAGAGAAGCCTGACGATTTTTGAAGTAGTTCTGTGGAGTGTAGCATGGAGCGCTGTGATCGACCTTGCACTCATGTGTTCGACAGCTCAGAGCATTTCAGACTTGCGTCTGTCTATGTGCCATAGGTGTTGCGGAGCCTGTAATTTGGCGGCTTGGTGGGGCGATGACCGAGCCGCGAATCTGGCATGGTGGGGAGCTTAGCTGATTATAGTACGAATTTTAACGAATGTTTCGTATGGCACTTTCCATACACTAACACACAAACTCATGAAAGCAAGAGTTACAGTGTATGCACTGTAAATGACATGATTTGCAGTGTTTAATCCGTTTAACAGTATAAAATTCTGTTTGTGTGGATCACTGGACCTGCCACTTGTCATCTAAAGTTGTCCAAACTTTCTCTGCGTCCAACAACATACTAGCTTTGTGACGATTTCTTAATACTTGCAATTTTTTCACAAGTTTTCCTTTTTTCATTTTAATTATGAGATCAAAAATTTTATCTCTGAGCAAATGTAATATGGCACAAATTGTTTTATCCACTCTTTTAATCCGTTTTCCTTTTAGATAACAATATTTTATTAAAATTTTCTAAATATCACTATAATATTGACGACTCGGAACACAAAGTTTTTTATAAGTAAAAACGTAAAGTTTTACCTTACAGCCTAAACCGGCTTTCACCTATAGAAGGCTTCATCAGAGGCTGTCGAAATCCAAGAAATTAAAATTTTCTATTGACATGTTAGTGTTTATGCCTAAATGAATTCGATAACAGTAGGCCCATGATCTGTATTGTTTCTTATTAATATGTTGTTTTATAAAATATTCATAAAATGAATGTGTTTCTTCATCATTAAACAGTCTTTTTAAAACTTCATGGAGCACTTATAAAAAATTAGTGTTCCTAGTCAGTAGTGATATGTTTATAATCAGTGGACAACAAAATCCAGGAATTCAAATTACGTTAAGGTACTACATGATATTGAAATTTTTATTATTAAATAGAATCTATATATATAAAAGAGAAATACCACTGACTCACTGATTCATCACGAAATCTCCGAAACTATAACACCTAGAAACTTGAAATTTGGCATGTAGGTTCCTTATGTGATGTAGGTATCCGCTAAGAAGGGATTTTTGGAAATTCGACCTTTAAAGGGGGAAAAGGGGGGGGGAGTTTGCCTGACTAACTGACATAGAATCAACGTAGGGCAAAAACTACTGAATGGATATTAATGAAACTTTGAACATAGCTTCATCATAGGTCTTAGGTGCTCACTAAGAAACGGTTTTTAAAACTTTCACTCCTAAGGGGCAAACCCCCCCCCCCCTATTGTATGTATGTATCTATGTATGTATGTTCCACATCTCCTCCTAAACCACTGGACCGATTTCAACCAAACTTGGCACAAATATTTTACGCGACGGGAGAACCAACATAGGTGAGGTGCTTTTTTTGATGGGGTCCTTTGGGGGTTCTTTGGGGTCTTCCACATCTCCTCCTAAACCACTGGACCGATTTCAACCAAACTTAGCACAAATATTTTATGCAACGGGAGAACCAACATAGGATAGGTGTTTTTTCGATTGGGTCCTTTGGGGGTTCCTTGGGGTCTTCCACATCTCCTCCTAAACCACTGGACCGATTTCAACCAAACTTGGCACAAATATTTTACGCGACGGGAGAACCAACATAGGATAGGTGTTTTTTTCGATGGGGTCCTTTGGGGGGGTTCTTTGGGGTCTTCCACATCTCCTCCTAAACCACTGGACCGATTTCAACCAAACTTGGCACAAATATTTTACGCAATGGGAGAACCAACATAGGATAGGTGTTTTCTTCGATGGGGTCCTTTGGGGTCTTCCACATCTCCTCCTAAACCACTGGACCGATTTCAACCAAACTTGGCACAAATATTTTACTCAACGGGAGAACCAACATAGGGTAGGTGTTTTTTCGATACGATCCTTCGGGGGGTCCTTTGGGGTCTTTCACATCTCCTCCTAAACCACTGGACCGATTTCAACCAAACTTGGCACAAACATTTTACGCAACGGGAGGACCAACATAGGACAAGTGTTTTTTCGATACGATCCTTTGGGGGGTCCTTTGGGTCTTAAAAACTGTTAGATCTGGTTACTATGGCAACCCAATAGAATAGATTCTGGTTACCATAGCATCGGTGGAAGTCTCCCGCGTAGGAAATAGCGCGGGAGTCGTCCGACGGGCCTTCCCCGGAGTTCATCCACGGAACCCGTGGAGTCTTAGGTCAGATCCCGCGAAAGACGGCGGGGCCAGAGTCCACGGTTCTTATAAATAAAGATACAGGTTATGATATCAAAGGTGGTGTATGCATCTTAAGAAACTTCTTAACAGTGTGTGAATTCAGAGTTGTTTCAGTTTGAATTTAAAAGTGGATAAGTTAAGATCGAAGTAAGTTATAAGCGAGTATAAAAAACGAAGTTTTGATAGCAAATGTATTCAGATCATAGTGTTCAGACAATATAAATGCACTTGCTTCAGTTTGAATTTAAAAATTGATAAGCTGAAATCTATAGAGGTATTGTATTGTTAGAATAAGTTTAGGAGACACTAATTTAACAAATGCCTTATTTCAACATTAACACAATGAATTATAAAAGACAGTAAATACGCAGCGCGTGCAAGTACTGTAGACATTTTATTGAAAACTAATTTAGCTGTTCGCCCTCTCCCAGAGTTAGAAATCGAGCAGGAGCATCACGCGCAACAGAATTCTTCTCCAGATATAAGAATACAGTTTATGACATGGTCTTAAACAGGTGCGCTACAGAGTATTCCTCCAGTGAGAATGTGAACGTAACAATATAAGGAAGATTATACAATATACAAGTAATATAACGTTAGAACAAGAATAGGTGCCTATGAGCCTATGAATAAATTGTGAACCCGAGCAACGCTGGGTAAATCGGCTAGATATAGATATCTATATAAGCCAAATACCACTGACTGACTCACTGATCACAATATCTCTGAAACCACTGAATGGATATCAATGAAACTTTGAACGTAGCTTCATCATAGGTCTTAGGTGCTCACTAAGAAACGGTTTTAAAAACTTTCACTCCTAAGGGGCAAAAAACCAAATAATGAAATTTATCGCGGGAATTGCATACTTTGTAAATGAAGTGGTTGACATCTCAGTTTATTGGAAACCCCTAATACAATTAGTTCTGAGTTTTTAATCATTGTTTTAAATTGAAAAACTTCGTTGTTTGCAGGTTCTTATAGTCGAGAAAATTTCGAAGTTCAATTAATTAATAAATGTATGTCCTTTTTTTTCTCGGAAACGGCTCTAACGATTTTCTCGAAATAAATAATAAATAGCTGTTGCTATGAATGTAAATAAACAAACTAAGAGTTGAGAATTTGTACAATCTATCTAATCCTGTACTATTAAGCGAGCAATAATTGTACAATTACGTACAACGTGAAACTCCGTAGCGAAGCACGGGTATTTTGCTAGTAATATAATAAATGTTGAAATATTATTATATTAAGGTAATATTTATTATTAAGAAAAATCGTTACAAGAAATATCGCTGCATGTGCTAACCAACTAAATTTCTTATAAAACCGCCAATATCTCGAAAAAGAAAAAGCCGATTTTATTGAAACAAAAGCAAAATAAAATTTGGAATTTTCTATAATTTTCACTCGCTGACACCATATAGCTATCTCTCATAAAACGAAAGTTTGTCGCATGCCGAAAATTTCACTACATGAAAATTAAAAAAGAAACTTCATGACGTGGAACCGTCTGAAGACTCTGTTTTTGAACATTGTTAACACTATCGGTTAAAATTTATGCCTAAAACCATCTTCAAACTTCAAGGAACACGGTGGTGAAAGAATTTTAAAAATCAGATCAGCTGTTACTGATGTTATGTCGAGCAATGAAACACATCGCATCATTCTCTCGCGCTCTCCGCCCCACCATGCGGCTCGGTTATCGCCCCACCATGCGGCCAGATTACAGGCTCCGCAACACCTATGTACAAACATGCACTTGTCATGCACAGACGCAAGTGCATTTCAGTCGCCATGGAGCGTTGGCCGATAAAACGTCTCGCGTTCGTAGTGGAAACGTTTTTTAAAAACAACGAATCAGTGATTGTTACGCAGCGCGCTTCTCGCTGTCATTTCAACATTCATCGAAATGACCGTGTTCCAAGCCGCAATACCATACTGTGTCGTGGGTGGCGAATTTTCGGGATAACGGCTTGTGCCATAAGGAAGAGACCACCATATAAACAGCGTACTGTTCGTACACCAGGGAATGTTGAACGCATGCGTCACACTGTTCTTAGCAGTTCTAGGCGATCGGCATTAAAACACGCAAGTGCCCTAGGGATTTCAGACAGCTCCGTACGCAGAATTTTGCATTCGAAATTCGACTTTCATCATCAAAACGTGTTATAGTGCAAAAAGTGACTGCCCAGTATAAGAGAATTTTCATGCGTTGTTGCCATGAACTTCAGAATATTGTGAATGACCAAGTGCTAAACAATCTGCTCTTGACCGAAGAGGCCAATTTCCATGTGTGGTTATGTGAATACGCAAAACTGCCGGTACTGGGCGTTGCAGAATCCTCAAGAGCTATTTGAACGACCGTTACACAGTGAACATGTTGTGTGGTGTGGCTTACCATCTTCCGGGATAATTGGCCCTTACTCCTTTGACGACGAATGCAGTGACGTAAATTCACAACGTTAAGTTCACATGTTAACAACATTTCTTGCACCTGAGTTACAACAACGTGGTACTGCATTGTAAACCACGTGGTTCCAGCAGGATGGGACAACTTCTCACACTGTCAAGGGCTTCCATGAATAAATTGAGTGAGATGTTTGGAGCCAGAGTGATCTCACACCGAGGGGACATTCAGTGGGCTCCAATATCGCCCGACCTCAACACTTGCGATTACTTTCTGTAGGGGTATATCAAGAGTAGGGTGTACCTGAACCGGCTGAGGACAATAGTGGATTTGAAGTGGAATATTCGGACAGAAGTGGTGGCAATCTCTCCAGGAGTTCTGCGGCGCTTAATGCGCAGTGTAGCGTTACGGCTCCAAGAATGTGTTGAAAATGAGGGACACCATCTAAAGAATGTGATTTTCAAAAAGTAATTGACGTAAGTAAAATGTTTTGAGATGTACTTTAATTCTGAAATAAAATATTGTTTACAAACCATTATTCTGGTCATAATTTCACTTATAAAACCGTCAGGTTTCTCTGCCGGACCCTGTATGATTAATCCGGGCCATGGAAGCCTACGAAATTATGTAATTAATTTTTATTAATTACATTTGCCAGTATCAATAAAACGCGGTATTAACTGAGTTCAAATTAAGTAACCACTGCGTGCCTTACCTCTGTCGACGTCATCTTCAAATGTACGCCACAGCACGAGGTCCGGATTGATGGGGTCCTTGTAGTAGTTGACCAGAATGTCCATCTCGTACGGTGACAGGTAGAAGCGACTGACGCCGCCTGCGCCCACCGACATGGCGCTCAGACACCGACGGAACTGCGATTCCGTCACTCTGCCGTTGTTGTGAATGTCAAAGTCCTATTTGTGAACATCGCAATATTGTTATACAATACTGATAATACTGTTCCTATATGAAGTGTTGTATAGATCCTTATGGGAATGACAGTAAAGGCATAGCTTGTGTGTGTGTGTGGCATAACTAGGAGCTACTTTTTGGTGGTGGGGGTGAAACTAGCTTCGAGGGGGAGGGATGAAACTAGCTAGAAGGTTGGACTCTTTATTTTCCTCATGACAAATGAGAAATTCAGGATTCTTCCCATATAAATGTACAGTGATTGTCATTATTAAGAAAACTATATTTTATTAATTTATAAATATTATAATTCATTTTATTCCTCCACTTATGGCTTAAAAATAGGCATACATTAAGTGATTACGTTAGAATTTCACTAAAATGTTTAATAGCTCTGGGGGAGATGATTCCCACGTAGTTACGCCACTAGACGTAGCAGTAGTAGAGTAGTAGTAGTAGTAGTAAAATAATATTAATAATAATCAACAACAGACAATAAAATATAATTTGTCTTATAAATATATAATTTTAAAAATTAAAGAATATCTTTGAGGAAAAAAGAGAAGCATTGAGGCTTTGAGGAAAAAGAGAAGCGATAAATAAAAACTATTTTGCCAGAAGAAAGGAATACTGGAAGGTAAAGGAACGAAAAAATACTGGAAGGAAGAAGAAAGCGAAAAAATGAAGATTATGTCACGTGGACCATAGCCGGACAAAGTCGAAGAAACAAGAAGAAGAAAAAGAAGAAGAAGGAGGAGTCAAAGAAGAACAAGGAAAAGAAGAACATTGTATTTTTATTATTATTATTGTTATTATTATATATTAATTGATACGAGATTTTGATTATACTGGTCGGAACAAATGGATCAGTTCGTGTATGTAAACTAAAATCTAGTTAACGTGGTACTCACCCGGAAAAACTCGCCGATACGGACTCTCTCGCAGTAGACGTACTTCTGCAACCGTCTCAGGATGTTGTCGAAACACTCGTGTTGCACGGGCGGGTCCAGCACCGGATGGAAGATACTTTGTACGCCGAACACCTCGTCCGTTCGCACGTGACCGATTTCAGGCCGCGGCAGTTTCGGCAGTTCCGCAGATATGGCTCTTCCGGGAAACAGCGGAACCAGTTCCTGCAAAAAATACATGCAGTCGCTCTACACTAAAACAAAACGGTGGTACTTTTTTATTAAATTTAATTTCGTTCTTGAGTTTTGTTGTCCATGACGTGTCCGAATATTATCACCAACTATAATATATTATTCTGAAGCGGAACACTTTTGTTTTAGATAAAAATTTACTAAATTTTTACCTTACTGTCTGAACCAATTTCGCTCGTTATGAGCTTCTTCAGAGGCTGCCGCTAGGAGCACTGTCCACCCTGCTTTTGGTGACGGCGCCGTTGTTCGAAAGATCGTTGTGTGTGTGTGTGTGTTTTGTGTAATATGTTCAAATAGTATGTGTGATTTAATTGGAGATCGGTAGGAAGAAGAATAGAAGCAGACCCAGAAAAAGACCCAGAAAGTCATTGAGCAGGCTAAAACTCAAGCTGGGTTGTAACGGCAGGAAAAGAAAAGGAAAAGAAGTATGTACGATTTAAATTATGTCTGTTCGTTTAGAATGTTGTTTCGATGCGTTTTTGTGTGTTTGTATATTCCTAGTTATTCCAGAAAGTTAGTTTTCAGCGTTTTGTGTGTACATGTAGAATTTCCATCATCATCATCATCATATTCAACGGTTAAACCAAGGATAGTTTGTTCCGGTCGCAAATAGGCAAAGAATAAACTACAAACTACTAAACTATAAACTACAGCACTTTAGAACAGGCGAGCCATTTTAAATATCTCGGCTGTGCAGTAAGCTATGTATCTGAAATATGTTATAAGAAAGGAAATAAATAAATTTACGAATATTTATGGGACGATTCATAGAGATCTTAGAAAGAAAACAAGACACAGCACAAGGATTAAATTTTATAAGACAATTACAATACCCACATTGACATATGCGAGTGAGGCGTGGGTCATAACAAAAAAGGAAAGCGGGAAGATTCAGAGTGCAGTTTCTTCGAATTACTTTAAATTATACATTGAAAGATAGAATAAGAAATGAGGATATCAGATCAGAACTCGAAGTAGAGGACATAAATGAAAATATTTCAATTTACAGAAGACAATGGTGGAATCATCTGCAAAGGGTGACAGAGGATCGATTGCCAAAAAATCGGCAATGAACTATAAACCCATTGGTAGAAGAGACGTGGGTCGTCCAAGAATGAGATGGGTGCCGGAACAGGTTGATATAACCTAATCCTTGAACAGGAGAAGAAGAAGAAGAAGCGAAGTATATGTACATATATTACGGTAGAAAACGTCGGGTCACTTGGTCAGTAATACTTACGCCTCCAAGATCAGTGATGCCGTTTTCCTCCATACACTCGTAAATATACTCCAGGGCTGCCAGGAACGCCATATAGTTTATGGTGTAACTGTCCTTGAGGAACTTGCTGACCAACAACTGGAAGTCATCCACGCTCAAGTTGATCTTCAGGAAGTACAGGATCCTGCCAAAGTGCGATATCGTTATGCACCCGTTGTTTTTGGCTATCTGCAACGTAAAGCAAACATTTATTCCAAATACAAATAGTATGTTCTCTCTCTCTCTCTCTCTCTCTCTCTCTCTCTCTCCCTCTCCCACACACCCTACATCTCCCTCTCCATTCCCTCTCTCAACCACACATCCACCCACACACGCGCGCTCATGCTGAATGGCAATTATGTAATGTATATTCCAAATAGGCCTACTCTTATTCAATACAAAGGTTGTTTATGTTGCAACCACAGGAGGAATCCTTCTTTGCTGGAATGGTGAGTACTGTTTTATTATTATCATTATTTAGCACTATATTTGTTTAACTAAGATTTGGAGTTTTGACGATATCTATTTGTTAGTGACAGATTTATATTTGTATTAATTTTTTGTTCGCCTGAAGACAACATCTGATTATACAGAGGTCGAAATGTCGTGTTTCTTCATTTTAACTTACGATGGCTAATGACCGAAACCTTATAATTTGTAATGAGTAGCCTATATTGCGCCATTGATTAGTAATAATTTTAAGAATCGCATCCTTATTCAAAAGGCGCCCAACTCCACCTGCAATGATATGGCTACAAAATGTAAGACGTTACCAGTCCATTGTTTTCTTTTCCATGCATATCACTGTAACATTTATAACAGCAATTACTACACAATGAGATCAGATGCACCCTCAAACACTTAACACCCTTCTTGAATAGGTTATCACTGACAGCTACGTAAAGACAGAAAACGCATGCTGTAGGAAAACCACCAGGTGATAGCATCGTTAAATATGGATGATGTGGTGTTGATAGCGACGGCAGAAAGATAACTAAAATAAGTAACAAAAACAATTGATAAAGCAGATGCACAAGGTTGGATTGCAGCTGAGTCCAAAGGAGTGTAAGGAGATGAGAATAGGTACAGTCTTTTCGGTAGGTTCAAAACTATACGTCTGGGGAAAACTGAGTTCGAGGAGGTGGAGGGGTTTGTGATTTGGCAATGCAAACGTGAGGAAGCAAAACGAATAGCGTGGTGGGAAGCTTAATCATTTACTAAGGGAAAACAGTTGTATAGGAAGCGCAAAACTATACGCTATGTGACGGCGCTGTGTGGTTGCGAATCATGGGTTATGAATATGTAGGAGACACTATGGAGATGGGAAAGGAAGATGATTAGAATAATATTGGAGGCGGGATTGGCTATGGCAGGAATTATGATAATGATGTTAAGTTAGGTAAGTTCCAGACAATCTGTGGGATACGATAATCAACCGTATTTTTAGAAACACGGTACGTCGAGATACAAAATTAAAATTCTAAAAAGTTATGGCGATCCCTGTACTGTCCTATGGGTGTGAATTATGGACAACAACCAAGAAACAAGACAAACAGTACAGGCCTCGGAAATGGCGTTCTTAAAAGGAGTTAAAAGCTGTTCTGAACGTGACCGTATAAAGAATGAGGGCATAAGAGAAGAGTTACAAGTTTTTAACTTGAATGAAAAATGAAAACATTACAAACAGCGGTGGAAAGAGCACTTAGAAAAAATGTCAGATTGCAGACTGGCCAAAAAAGTCTGGACATACGAGGGAGGACCCAAAAATAACAAGAATTTTTCTCTGGCAGTTGGTAGAACGCTAGTTCCGACTTCTCCCGCTAGGTGCCTTCACTAGACACCATTTTGTATCAGTTTCCCTAGCGGCATTGTTGTGGAAACATTAGCGCGGTCAGTGTGACTATTTTTTGTAAGCGCTGTTTCACGTTTTCGGCGATTTATCAATGGCAGACATTAAATACCAACGTGCTAACATCAGGTTCTGTTTCCTGTTAGGGAAAACAGCAGCAGAAACTGTCGCAATGCTTCGGACGGCTTATGGGGAGAAAGCT
This sequence comes from Magicicada septendecula, assembly GCA_034769895.1. Lineage (NCBI taxonomy): Eukaryota > Metazoa > Arthropoda > Insecta > Hemiptera > Cicadidae > Magicicada > Magicicada septendecula. The sequence goes on from CM068369.1 coordinate 28,834,600, forward strand.
TCGAGCCAGGCAAGGATTTTGAGCCGACAAGAAAGCACACGCGGAACGAATTTTGCTGCAACACGTTTCATCTTCAGTCAAAATTCGTTGGCATGAATTCCAGGATATTCCAGTCATTTCCTCCAATTCATCGATTATTCTACGACAATCAAACATGATCGCAACACGGGTTTTTTCAATGTTTTCGTCCGTTTTGGAAGTCAAGGGACATCCCGGTCATGGTTCGTCTTCAATTGATATTTGACCACTTTTAAAACGAGAAAACCACTCGTAAATGCCTGGCTCAAAGCTTCCTCCCCATAAGCCGTCCGAAGCATTGCGACAGTTTCTGCTGCTGATTTCCCTAACAGGAAACAGAACCTGATGTTAGCACGTTGATATTTAATGTCTGCCATTGACAAATCGCCGACAACGTGAAACAGCGCTTACAAAAAATAGTCACACTGACCGCGCTAATGTTTCCACAACAATGCCGCTAGGGCAACTGATACAAAATGGTGTATAGTGAAGGCACCTAGCGGAAGAAGTCGGAACTAGCGTCTACCAACTGCCAGAGAAAAATTCTCGTTACTTTTGGGTCCCCCCTCGTATAGGCCTAAACCTATAGGACACAGGTGTATGGTTAGACCCAGTAATAGATGGCTGGAGGATCTTTGAAGGCGGAACAGGCACCTTGCATATGATATGATGTGAAGAAGAAGAAGAAGAAGAAGAAGAAGAAGAAGAAGAAGAAGAAGAAGAAGAAGATGATGATGATGATTATGATGATTATGATGACGTATGTGTGTTAATAAACGTTCTACAAAAATTCTCCGGTGGCGATCTTACCAACTCGTAATCTTGGAAATGCGGACGAAGAACCAGCTTCCTGGCGTTGACGATTGTAGCTATTTTCATAAGAAGAAGCCTCACTCTGCGTTCTTCATACACAGTTAAGACGTTTACTTGGTATGGATCTTCCCACTCCAATCCCGTCACAAGTGGTTTCTTCGAGTAACTGGGAACTGAAATCATTTGTTCAACAATAATATTTTAAACGAAATTAAAACAGAATTTCACCACCACCACCATCATCATCATCGTCGTAATCATTATATTATTAATACGATGTGTGTTATAAATGAATATTCAATTAAATATTATATTCCTGGATTTTGTTGTCCATGGCGTGTCCGTTGTTATTAATTAACACTACCGACTCGGATTACAAACTATTATTGATGAAATTCATACATTTTTACCTGATGGCCTAAAGTAGTTTCCATTCAGTTAGAGTGAGCCTATGACGAAGCTCTAACGGAGTGAAAACTAGTTTAAGACATCAAGTAAGATTTATGATTTTTATCAACAATAGCTTATGATCCGAGTTGGCAATGTTACATGTTAGTTAATTGATATTAGGCCTATAAGTTACATGTAGCAGTATCGTGGCTAAAATCAAATTGGTCATTACGCACAATTGCCTCCCCCCTCTCACTCTCTCTCGTTCCCTTTCCACAACACAGCAACCAAGGGAACAAAAAAAAAAAGGTATAGAACAAAATTAGTAATTTGGCCTTATTTGTATTTTGGCCTCATCTTCATTTTCAGATCTTTTTTGACTTTGGATATTATATTCATTATATTATAGCAAACCAATCATTACCAATCATTACTGAAATCAAAGCTTCTAACTCCAAGAACCAAATTGATGTTATATAAAACACTGAGCAGACCTGTTGTTACTTATGCGTCCGAGACATGGACTCTCGTAAATAAGGATATAAGTGCACTAAGAATTTTTGAAAGAAGAATTTTGAGACAGATATTTGGACCGGTGAAGGAAGGGAATATGTATAGGATCCGAAATAACGGTGAAATAAATGAGTTGATTGGTGGACAAGACCTGGTGAGACACATAAAATCAGCTAGAATTAGATGGCTGGGACACGTATTCCGTATGAATGTTACGAGGATGCCCAAAACTATATTAAGTGGAACGATACTGGGCAAAAGAAGAAGAGGAAGGCCTCGAAGAAGATGGCAGCAGGATGTGGAAGAAGATCTAAGAAAGATGGGCATTAGGAACTGGAGACTGAAGGCAGTGGACAGAGATGAGTGGAGACGGGTCGTAGCGGAGGCCAAGGCTCACCATGGGCTGTAGTGCTAGAGCGTAGTAGTAGTATATTATAGTCTCCAAGTCACGTGTATAAGTATTTAATTGTAATATTTGTAAACACTTGGTTACTCACCGTCTTGTGACTTCTTTAAAACTTTCAATAACTGCTTGTTTCAAGGATAAATCCTCATCATCAGGTTATATAAAAACAGCAATCCTTCTAGAGAAGTCGTCAAAAAATTGTAGCACCTAGTGCAACTAGTGGTTCTCGACGTGGCGTGAAGTGCTACCATAATCTGTTCTTAGATGACACACATTCTGTGATGTTTGGTAAAAGTTTTGATTTTTTGACGACTTCTCCAGAAGGATTTGTGTTTGTGTATACGAGTTTAATACTTTATTAAATATTATAATTACCGTATTTTTAAGTAAATTAAGTACTAATTTAGGTTTGAAAATAAGCGCACGGAAAAAGCAATTTTCTGTGCGCTAAACAGACATGTAAACATGGTGTTTTTCATTGAGGTGTAATGAAAAGATATTATTAATATAAAAAATATTCATTTAAAATGTATAGGCCTATGTATTCTTTTCTTTGTGCCTTATCTTTCATATAAAAATCAAAATTTTGTTTTTCCTTGTCTACGAAACGAATATTGACAAAATAATTCGCATTCGTATAGCGCCCGTAGGCCTACGAACGATGCGTGTTCTGATAAGCGTGTTGTAACTCACGGCTTCTTTAAATCTGTTGTTGTTGTAGAATAATAACAACAAAAGATGATTTATAATAATGTTATAATCTAAAATAGATTTCCCGAAATTCTATTATAAATATTAATTAATTAATCAACATTTTTTCACTGCAGTTTTGTTCCTTTTTTTAGGCGTCGTCGTCCCCTTGCCCCCACTTACCCTATTTCATAATCACCCCCGTGCACCGCGTAGGAACAATGACTTACTGTTGTCGTGGACCACGTGACATAGCTGGGTGTACAGGATGCGTCCGTCCGCGGACCTGAAGTACTCCGTCAGCTCGGATATGTCTTGTTCCGTCAGCCCGACCATATGCTTCAGCTGGTTGGACAACACCGATTTGAACTTGGCATCTGAAATTAAAATATGTATTACATGTTTTACATCTAGAGATCGATAAAGCTGTAACTAATGCTACAAGAATGTAGGAATACGAGGTGTGATTGGAAAGTTTTAAGACAGGTGTCGCTACTGCTCTATAGAAGGGGCTAGGTTTACCCGCGGGTGTGGAAGGGGAAGCTTGTTTTGACTTGAGTCTGCAGACTGACAGCGTGAAGCCACTCGGGCATTTTCGGCTTCCTTCGTTTTCATCTATGCCCGCCTATATTCTGTTAGATGTGAGTTTGGTAAACGTTTGGTTAAAGTTTGTGTATTTATTTTAGCACAATAATTTTATTAAGTTCACGGCTTCAAATACGTAAACTCAAGAGTAAATTTTTCGTGTATTCAAGTGTCTGTGTGTATTCGTGTCTAACCTACCTATACATGTCCTGTAAGGTGGCGGCTGGTAATGTTTTTGACTGGGGGGGGGGGCAAAATTTAGTTGTACCCATATATTATGTAAAAAAAAACAGTATAAACTAAATTATTGCTATTATCATCAAATAATTGTAAAATTGAATCTTTTGCTTCAATACTAAAATTATTGTTAATATCAAAAACCTACCTTGCAAACTACCAATATTTAAACAGTGTTTGAAACTAAAATTATTTATAACCCCGTTTTATAATTTTGTTGTGTGATATCTAAATTCGGTTTTGGTGGCCCTAATTTTTTTAGTTCTATTTTCTTTTCGTAAGTAAGTGAATTTGAAATAATCAATCGTTTAATATTATTTACCGAATTCATAGCCATTTTAATCGTTTCTAACAAATACGCACAGAACGCACAGGCTCAGGCCTACACAGAATAAGTTACACGTTTATGTATGCCTACGCAAGGTTCGACAAAAACACTATCGTACACAGAATACACTGCCCAATAAAGAATAAATTATTAGAACATTACGTTTACACAAAAAGTACAACAAGAACACAATCAAAACTATATAAAACATAAGAGAAAATATATGCCCTTAAACAGCAACAGAGAAGTTTTGAACAACGCTCCGGTTCTCTATAGAGATGGGCGATCCGCTCGTGAGCTGATTCAAAGAACTGGTTCGCTTTACTGAGTGAAAAGAACTTCTCTATGAAAAGAGCCACTAAATTAGACAGTGGGCAGAGCTCCTCCTATAATGGCTGCTGCTGATTTAAAAGCATAGACATGTGTACACGTCCTCTTGCTCCGCTCCCCGCAAGACCCACCTATGCAGGGAGGGCGACAGCGAAAGCGTCCGGCTGCGGGACCATGCCGAAAACATCGGGTGATCGCTATTAGTCGCCCCCAAAATATCTTTCACATAAGGATACTACACATTATAGTTATATTATTGACAAGTTTAATTTGCAAATTTAGTGGGAGGGCTGCGCCCTTTTGCCCTCCCTGTACGAGCCGCTACTGCCTGTAAGCATTTCGATGTTTCATTTTAAAGTTTTGTCATTTTATTTTTAGTGTAACAGTTTTTATTAGGTACACGCGCTGTAAGTGTTCGATGTGAAAATGTGAAGTTCGTGTAACATTTCGAAGGAGTCTTGTCAATTTAATGGGGGGGGGGAACCGTCTATATTTTAAAACGCCATTTTCTCAGCATCTATTATGTGCTACAGACTTGAAATTTGTACAGGTTAATCATCACACTTTCAGATTGTTATGGCACTAGAATAATAAATTTATAAATTTACAAAATTTATAATTTTCTAAATTTTTTAAATAAAAACCTTGTTTATTTCGGTCAATTTTTAAAAAAAATTTATAATTCTAGCAGACAAATGTTATTAGTAGAATAACTGTACAAATTTGAACTTCCTATGTTATAAAGGTAATTATATAATTCTCGAAGATAAATAATAAACACAATTGAGAATAAATTCATATCATACCATTTCTTACATACCTATTATTACGTTATTACCCTGAATCGTATATTTTGTTTCAGCGTTTATCACTCCAGAAACAAAAATAATTGATTAAATTGACTCCAGATAAATACGAAACCAACCTGCGAAGTTAGTGCACAGGTAAAGAGGAGTTTTACCGCAAGCAACTGATTACAGCAATATATATCAAAACCAACATTGTGAGTACAAAAAACTGAACTTAAAAACCGGCAAAACAGTATAAAATAAGTTTTCTTAATAATAAGAAATGTAATTTCATAATAATGTATTTCATATACTAATGCGACAATGTAGTCAAAAGGCTCATATTTATCTGGGGAACCAGTGAAATTGTGTTTGTTTCTGGAGGAAACAAAGGTTAAAACAAACACTACAATTCAGGGTAATAAATGGAGTACAACGATATGGTTAAATTAATTCTATATTATGTTTTAATATTTAACTGTGACCACAATCAATATTCATTTTAATATTCAATTCATCCGCTATGCACACAGGAAAACCCCGATTTGGATAAAAAATACGTGGATGTCATTATACACGTAAGTGTGGAGTGTGGGTTGACGAGAGAGTAGACAACAGTGGCGGACTAACGCGGGGACGAACGGTAACGAAGTTGCCCGAGTGGCTTCACGCTGTCAGTCTGCAGACTCGAGTCTTGTTTTGTTGTTGAAACGTTGTGAAACGATCACTACGACATCTTTGTTCAGTAGAGAGTGGCATCCTGGTGAGTGAGGATGTGTGATCGGATCTTGGCGGATTTTTGATTTTGCAAAATGGATGAAAAAACGGAACAACGAGTTTGTGTCAAATTTTGTTTTAAAACCGGGAAATCAGCTTCGGAGACTTATGAACTCTTACAAACAGCTTTCGGGGATAAATGTCTGAGCCGGTCAAATGTTTTTATCTGGTTCAACAGATTCAAAGATGGCCGCGAATTAGTCGAAGATGACCCCCGGTCCGGCCGGCCTTCCACTTCAAAAACAACGAAAACATTGTGAAAGTTCACGATTTAGTGAGCTCTGACCGTAGACTTACAATTAGGGAGATGGCTAATGAACTGAATTTTAAGTTTCTACGCGGTTCAGTCAATTGTAAGTGAAGATTTGAACATGCGTCGAGTGCCCGCGAAATTCATTCCGAAATTGTTGTCAGACCAGCAGAAACAATACCGACTTGAAGTGTCCCAAGAATTGTTTAATCGGGCCGAAACTGACCCAGATTTGTTAAATAGGGTAATTACAGGCGACGAAACATGGGTTTATGGGTATGACCCAGAAACAAAGACCCAATCATCGCAGTGGAAGGGTCCAAGTTCGCCACGACCGAAAAAAGCGCGACAAAGTCGGTCGCATGTGAAGACAATGTTGGTGGTTTTTTCCGATTCTACGGGTATCGTGCATCACGAATTTGCCTCTAGGGGGCAGACAATCAACCATGAATACTATAAAAGTGTCCTTCAGCGTTTGCGTGAAAATTTGTGGAAGAAAAGGCCTGCAGTCTGGCGAGACAAGAATTGGGTCCTCCACCACGACAACCCACCGGCTCATCGTGCGTTCTCGATCACGGAATTTTTGGCCAAATTCAAAAGTCCTGTGCTTCCGCAACCTCCCTATTCCCCTGATAAGCCCCTGCCGACTTCTACCTGTTTCTTAAATTGAAAAATTCGCTGAAAGGGGACCGATTTGACTCAATTGAAGACATCCAAGCAAATACGGAGAGGGTTCTTAAAACCCTTAAGAAAGAAAATTTCCAGGAATGCTTCCAAAAGTGGAAACACCGTTGGAGTCAGTGTGTTCGGTCAGAAGGGGACTACTTTGAAGGAGATCCATCACAATAGCCTGTAAGTACTAGTATATGTTGGAAACGGAATTAGGTCTACAACTACCTTCACATCAACAAAAGAATCTGATGCAGGGATTCTATTTCCCATCTTCTTTACAGCGTTTTTCATATATGGGAAGCTGTTTGTCCTTGAGTTGAGGTGTGCGCGCGCGCGCCCGTGCAGTGCTATCCAATCCGGAGCGTGTAACTGTTTCAATGTTGCCGTTTCATGCGACCGCTGTCACAGCATATGCTCTACAGACGGTCGTTAATGTATGATTAACAATGGTTTTAATCTAAATATTTTCATTGCACATTAATTGTCCTGTCAGCCTGTTAAGATGCATATTTTTTGCATTAATAGTTTTCAAGCTACAGCCTTTTAAATATTTTGAAATGTTTCAGCATATTAGAATAGTTTGCCATGAATAACTATTTTATGAAAACAGATCCTTCACGTAGAGGCTGGCTATATTCTCACATAGGCTTCCGCATAATGGACACCGCCCTAGGAAGCCTACGTGATAATATAGGCCTACTGCATTTTATGTCTGCTGGTTCTATTTTTATACGTTCAGCTCAGACTAGAAGTCCGTTGAAAACAAATTCCACACGCACATATATTTTTCAAAACCAGCGTGACAAATAAATTTCGAACAGCTGGTAAACAATGATAGACAGATAGACTTGGTAATTAACAGGTGTTTACATGAAATATAAATCTTACAACGTTTGCTCCGTCCGGTTACATCTTCCGTACGACAGTTTAATATGCAATATGCCCCATGGATATCTAAATATCCCCAGCAATTTTGTATATCTGGGCTGTAATGTGTCTTACAGTACAAAAAATGATGTGGTGAAGACGCTGCACAAATTTAACCGTACGTGTGGTACCATCAGGAGAACTCTAAAATCAACGAGAACAGAAACACGCCTGAAGTCCTATAAGGCGGGTGGCCTTCCCCACGCTCTGAGATTTGGACATTAACAAAGTCCAAGGTCAGTCGCATTCAAGCGGCGGCCAAAATGAGATTTCTCAGGCACGTGGCAGGATATTAGAGGTGGGCTAAACTGTTATTTTTAAATACTAGGTATGAAAATACCGTTCCAAAAAAATAACAGGTACAAATACCTGTTATTATATACTATATATACATAACCTATATTATCCTTTGTAAGTAACTCGTTTTGAGTTTCCTGCAGGTCTCCTATGTAATATCTTCAAATAAATACACTGCAAGTAGGTTTATTTTCACCTAGATAAACCTATTAATATATTAATAAACCTACTTGCTGTGTATTTATTTGAAGATATTATATAACCTATACTATATAATTTGTTATAAGAAATAAATTGAAACTAAAAGTATTAACAGTGTTACTTTACACTGTGACTTTATTAAACTATTACTGTTTAAATGGAAATAAGAAACAAGAGAATTTATAGGCCTATCTCCCTTTGGGAATACCAATTTAAGTTTTCACTAGTAGTAAACAAACTAACATTGGTTAGACAAATCAGTTGCGAAACTCGGGGCAATTAAATAATTTAGAGTAGGCCTACACGTAATACCACAAAAAATAATGTGAAAAAACATCAGAAACGTATAATAAAAACATAACAGTAAGCCACAAAAGTGAATGAGAATAAACAAAATTTTACAAATAAAAATACAAAAACAAATTGTAATAAAATAAATATAAATACATAAATAAAAACTTATAAATAATAAGCAACAACAAAAGTAAATTAATGCACTACAGATATTTAAGGAACAGGACTAGATAAAGTGCACAGGTATTTCAACTTTTCAGTCACTGTTACATCCGTTCCACAAAAATATCGTTCCAAAATACCTATTACAGGTATATCGGCCCACCTCTACAGGATATACTCTTCAAGATCGCAAAAGAAATGTCGATGGAGGGTAAGAGATGAACATTACGAGTATACTTGGTAGCATGGGCGTATCCAGGGGGGGCAAGGGAGGGCAGCTGCCCCCCCTTCCAACAAACGGGAAAAAAATTTAAAAAACAAATTTGTAAATAATTTATTAACAGACTGGTTGTTGATATTTCAAAACTTTTAAAGAAACTAATTACGAAATAGAGACACCATTGCAGGTGCGACATCCAGTCCTCGCGGGAAAAATTTGTGTGAATGATTAAATCTTAGATCTTAGGTAATTATACTTATCGCATATTAGCTACATGTTATAATCATTTTATACATAAACGTCATAATATGAATAAAGCTAACTAAAAATTGAAAATATCATGCAGTTATAATTAGGTTGTTTTCTTTCAAATTTAGCTTTTAGGCTCACTTTGGCGTGGAATGGCTGTATAGTATAATTTAAGTTTCATGGTCTTGTCACCATCATGATATACCAGGAGCACGAAGACAAGCCAACGAGTGCTCGGTGCTCGGTTTATGACCGAACCATTTCTTGAGAGCTTCAGTTGATCTTTCGATCCTCGCCCACCATTAATGCCCTAAATGTGAAATCGAAAACAATGTTAACAGTGGGCGGGGATCAAAAGGTCAACTGAAAGTTAAATTATACTATACTGTCTTGTATATTTTCATATAGAATTATTAAAAAATTGATAATGTGATAGGAAAAATTGCCAAAGGTTTAGTAATTTTTAAAAATTGATAATGTGATAGCAAAAGTTGCCAAAGGTACAGTAATTGTTAAATTATTCTATATGAAAATTTACAAGTCAGTGCTAATAATATGATGGGAAAAATTGCCAAAGGTATAGCTACCCTTCCATTCCCAAAGTACCTTGGTAGACTTAACTACCTTTCCCTTATCTATCAACTCTAGTTACGCCTGATTCCACACGTGAACTTTAACTGCGCTTTAAATACTGTATAGGAAGGGATGGAATGGTATACTCAATACTCACTATACCTTGGTCTTATGCCGCGACCATACAAACGATTGGTAAAAAATAATAATTTTTTTTCAGTGAATTTAAAACGAAAGAAAAGTACCAGTAGCAGCAGCGATGAGGACAAGGAAGTAAAACCACCCTCTGCTTCCGACCCTGCGACTGCGGGGCTTTCTAATGGTTGTCATGAAGATGATATTGGAAAATTCATCGGCTTGGCTACCACTATGACGGTTGATAAGAAAAACATCTTCTGGAAAATGGATGGGTACCTTCGAAGAATTACGATTTTGTGGCAGATGCCAAACATCTCAAGAGGAAATTCAATCACCAATGGCTGGAAACATGAATATAACTTACTCAAAGCGACTGAAAGGTGCTTTCTGTAAATATTGTGTGTTGTTTCCGCCGTCAGCCAGCATGGTGAGAGGCGGTTGGGGTTCTTTCATAATCAGACCCTTCACTAAGTATAAGGACGTGCACGATCATTGCAAAGCACATGTACAGAGTAAAGGACACCAGGCTGCAATGGAATCTGCAAAATCATTCATGGAGACCATTCTAGTGGACATCCTAATTCACCAGTATTCACAAAATTAGTGGAAGAAAACAAACAAGTACTATCCTCAATTGTTTCCTGTGTCATTTTTTCTGGCACACATGATTTATCTCTCAGAGGCAAAAATCTGGATGAAGGTGTACTTGTAGACTTATGCCGCTTACGCATCGAAGCAGGTGATTCACAATTAAAACACCATTTTGAGCATGGACCAAAAACGCGTCATACCGATCACCTATCATCCAAAATGAAATAATTGATCTCTGTGGTGCTATAATCAGGGAACAAATCATCACAAGGGTTAAAGAAGCTTGCGCTTACAGCATTCTAGCTGACGAAACTATTGGATTACGTTTCTTTTATGAAAAGGCCAACGAAATCAAAGAGGAATTTTTAGGCTTTGTAGAGCTTGAAGGACTTGATGCCAGAAGTATTGCCAAAGCTATTGATGATTTAGTTACAAACTTAAATATAGACCCTGATAAGTGTGTGGGATTAGGTTTCGACGGATGTTCCACCATGTCTGGCAAAGAAGGGGGGGTGCAGGCAATCTTGAGGCAAAAGTACAAAAAAGCCTTATACTTCCATTGCTCCTCGCACAAGCTAAACCTGGTCGTGAACGACTTAAACCTTATCCCAGAAATTCGAAACTGCGTTTGAACTATCAAGGAGATAATCACATTTTTTCGCGAGTCCGTTTTACGACGCAAGCTTATTGCAAACATTCCTAAATTGTGTGAGACTAGATGGTCAGAAAAGTACAAGAGCATTCATGTTTTTAAGGATAACTTCGTCAATATTGTTGAAGCATTAGAGACATTAGCTGAAGAGGGAAATGTAGCAACCAGAAATAAAGCATATAAAATGCATGCATCGGCATGCAGATCTTCATTTATTGTCTCAGTAGCATTAATTGCGAAGTATTCCGCTATACTGCAACCCATAGCAAATACACTTCAATTGAAGACACTTGACATGCTCAAAGCCAACTAGCACATTCAAACTATTCTCGACATGCTAAGAGATCATCGGAAAGATGCAGAGAGCATCACAGATGACGTTTTGAAAGAAGCATATGACATTGCAAAGCATTTGAATATTGATATAACCGCCACTCGCGTTTCTGGCCGACAAAAGCATAGAAGTAATCCTCCTGCCGAAAATCTATCCGAATTTTGGAGAAGGTCTCTAATAATTCCTTACTTGGATTCCATCATATCATCTTTAGAAGTTAGATTTTCTTCAGACAAATCGCCTGCATTTTCATTGACACATTTCCATCCGAGTAACATGAGAGATGCTTCATTGGAGGAATGGAAAGAAAGTACTTCATCTTGTGCAACATTTTACAATTTGGAAGGCATCAACGGGGAAAGGGAATTGTGGTTTAAAATGTGGAATGAGGTACAAGAAGCACCAGACATCATTGAAGTTTTAAAAAAGAGAGAATTGTTTTTCCCGGCCATTAGAAAGGCGCTACTGATATTGCTCTCACAGCCCTGCACAACAAGCACTATAGAGCGTTCATTCAGTTCTCTTCGCCGAATTAAAACATGGCTAAGAAGTACTATTGGTGAAAATAGATTAAATGGGTTAGCCATGCTAAGCATTCACTGTGAATGGGTTTTAGTAAACAAGGAGCGATTAATGGAAGCAGTAATTCGAAAATTTGCAACTAATCCTCGCAAGCTATTGTTCAAGAATTAATTTCTTTTAATAAATGGTGTTCTTCCTTTTATTATTGTTATTAAAACATGGTTAAGAATAAGTATTGGTAAAAATAAGTTAAATGCTTAGCCATGCTAAGCATTCATCGTCAACGAGTTTTAGCAAAAAAGGAACAAGGAGCTGTAGTTAGAAAATTTGTAACTAATACTTAAAAACTATTGTTTAAAAAAATTTTGTTAATAAATGTTATTCTTCCTTATGTTATTGTTTATTATATAGTATGGCACTATGGAGCCTCCCCCCCGCCATCAAAGAGATTGATTTTCGAAAACTGCCCCCCCTTCCGTTTTGAGCTGGATACGCCCATGCTTGGTAGAATTAACCAATAGGCTATAGGCTTAAATGGTTAGAACATCTTAACGGAGTGGATGACTGCCGCGTCCCCAAACAACTATGGAATTATAAGCCGAAAGAACTGAGAGAGGTTTGGGACGTCCAAAGACGCGTCGGAGTGGCCAGCTCTAGCCTATCTGCTTGCGACCGGAACGAAACAATTTTTTTTTTAATCCTTGCTGAAAATGACAATGATCTTACAACACACGAAAAATTTTAGTTCTACCGCTGAGCTATAGATGTCGCTCCGCGAACTTGTCAACTGACCGTCGTACTTAACAAACATTTATTCGCAGAAATTCTACATTGTGAAAGCAAATGAAACAATTTATACAAGAAGCGTTCACTATAATATATCTATTACAAAAATGTATTATGTTTCTGTGTAAAGAACGAGATTAATTTTTCGTGGCCTTTTTGCAAAATCATCCAAAACCTTATCGGATCTAAGGTGGTCGTCGGTGCAAAAATAGTAGTTACCTTATTGCGCGGATTATCTCGCCACTACCCTTGCAATTACTACGTAAAGTAGGGATTAATTTAGCAAAGTAGAATAAAAGATTTTATTTCTACAATACATTGAAAATTATGTGTTTTAGCTTGCACTAAAATTGTTGTAAAAAATCCTTGGGACGACATTTAAGGAACAAAGAGTAAGATTACGAGAGTAATTGGTTTGGATAAAAATTAAAGTAGTCAGTTTTGATAAAAATTGGCTAGATAGAGATATTTAAAAATCGTATTTTGGAGTATACTTTAAATTTAATTTTCGCAATAGTTTTTACTATTTACCACGGAAGTAACGGTCCTGTGTCGTCACATTTTATTCTCTTTAAGTTGAGCTCTTTCGTATCTCTGTACAATAACAACTACTCAAGTTACGGTTAAACACGAACAGAAATATTATTTTAATAAACCCGTATTGCTTGTTTGACGTGTAAAATTCGTCACACACACAAAAAATCTTGAGCAATTTTTATGACAAATCGTGTGATGTATTGAGTTTTTTAAAAAAAATGATTTGTACAAAATAAATTTCATGAAAAATTTGTTGTTTTTTTTTACATTTTGATATAAAATATCATGTTTAAATATGAAATGAAAAGACTAAAAACAGGTGTTTCTGTTGGTGTTTAGTCGTTATTAAATTACCTTATCAACTGCTACGCCCGGCATCAATTTATCTTACGAATAACTTGAAGAAAGCTGCATGAACGAAGTCAGAATTTCCTAAAATGAGTGATAAAATTTAATAATTATTGCAAAATTTATTTTTAATGCGTCTTTGAAAAAATTTCAATAGTTACCTAAAAGGAGACCGTTGCACCGGTAGGATCTCGGTAGGATTTTTGAAAGAATTGGTATTATGAGAATCACGTATTTGGAAACCGTCTAATTTTCTCAAAATTTTTATAACTTAGTGAAATATTTATTCTTTGCAAACAGATGAAAAATTGTGCATTTGAAAACATTTTTTTAAATATCGTAATTAAAGTTAACGAAATTTTCTTTTATTTATTTGTTATTTTTTATAATTTTAGTGGATGATAATTTTTAACGATGCTATAGCCAATTAAAAGTGGCTGAGTTTCGTCAATAATTTCAAATAATTGAACTTTGAATTATGTATTGTGTCTTGTAAATTTTCTATATTTGAGGATCAACGTATATATGTTATACAAAACGAAAAATTAATGAACACTACATGAATGCTAGTTGATTCTACTTAAAATTTTCTTTTTAATTTTCGTAGTTCAGAACTATTTAAAAAAAGAAAAAACAGTTCACACGTGCGTGAGTGTGCGTGTATGTGATCTATGCGTCTTTTTTATATATGGTTGGTGTGAACAATATTTGACTGCCAAATCTTCTGGAAAGGAACTGGGAACAAGCCACTCCAAAGAGTGGACTGCAATAATTATGTGCATAATATTTGTACATCACGTTTTCTACAAAACCAATTTAATACTCACGTCGAATATTACGAGAGTCGACATCAACAAAACATTTTCAAGACGAAAAAAGTGACCAAGGTCGTGTGTATTCACAGCACTGGGTATTCGGAAGCTACTGTCGTGAGACTAAAGAAATTTTCTTTGTGCGGTTGAAAACCGCACTGTAAGTTTTTAAAAATTCTTTCCTAGACAACATTCGTTGTATCATTAATTTCATTCACGCTGTATGTACGAGGATTGTTCAATAGAAACACGTTTGATCTGCGCAGCCGTGACTTCGTCGCCATGGGACGGAATTCATTTGTTTATATTGTCTGTTTAAGTACCAGTGACGCGCCTGTCAAAAATATTTGCAGTTTGCTCTTTTCTAAGCGTTGTGACTGGGTTGAAAATCCGTCCAAAGATAATCTGCGTGCCGTTATTCAGTTTTTGGCTGCTGATTGGCGTCAGCCAATGGAAATTTATACGAGAATGAAAGTTGTGTATGGTGACTATAGTTATTCTCATACGGCACTGGTTGAATGGTGCAATAAATTTTGACAAGGAAGAGAATCCACTAAAGATTTGGCCCGTCCCGGGCCTGCACGTGTTGCAGCATCAGATAAAAATGTGAGGCAGCTGGAAACTGCTTTAAACGCAAATAGGCGCATAATAGTTAGAGAACTTCCTCGAATGTTGAGCATCAGCGTGGAAACTGTTCAGTCCATCATTCATAGTCTTGGCTATCACAAAGTTGCTGCTCAGTGGATTTCACGACTGCTTACTGATGAGCAGAAAAATTTGCGTTCGGCCTTATCATTACAGCATTTGATCAACAACAAGGTAATACCTTTCTGCACCAAATTCTTGCCGGTAATGAGTCTTGGTGTTATCACTACGAACCAGAATCCAAACGTCAGAGTATGCAGCGGAAGCATCCACAATCTTCGATAGCGAAAAAATGTTGGTCCCAACTTTCGGCAGGAAAAGTAATGGTGACCGTATTTTTTTATTATCAGGGCGTGCTGCTCTTAGATTTTACAGAACCTGGTGTCAACGTCAACGCTGAGCAATATGTAGACAGCTTAAAACGCTTGCGGGTCAGCATCAAGAATAAACGTCCCGGGAAGCTCACAAATGGTGTCATTCTTCTGCATGATAATGCTCGACCCCATGTAGCCCAGACGATTCAAGATCTGCTTGGTTGCATGAAGTGGGAAATCTTACAATATCCACCTTACAGTCCCGACTTGTCCCCGTGCTATTATCATGTTTTTGGCCCATTAAAGAAATCATTAAAAAGACGGCGGTTCAAATCGGACGCTGAGGTAGAGTCTGCTGTTAGCGAATTGTTCCGCAAACAGCCGCAAGAATTTTACCAGCAGGGAATCTACAGATTAGTGCAACAGTGTTAGGTATATGTTAGTGCATCACAGAAACTTTAAAAAAACACCCTTTATATACGTCTATATATATATTTATTTATCTATTAACATTTGGTGTTACCTGAAATCAGTGTGACTTTGTCCGGATCCAAAGGCAAGAAGTAGTCCCAAAGGCTCAGCCCGGTGCGAAACACGTACGCTCGTATTTTGTTGAGCGTCCTCCATATGTCCGGCAGTTTCAGCGGCTTACACTGGCAAAAAAAAAACCACAGACACATTAGTTAAAGTATTTTTGTGTAAAATCAGCGATTTCAAGTTTTATATTTGTATTAGTACGATGCAATCAAAAATACAAAAAGAGATGACCAATAAAACTGTAAAACGAAAAAACGGGTTAGACTGTCACTTTAAAACGTAGCGTAGCGTTAAAACTGTCTATCGAAGAGCGGAGAGTTGAAATGAGGTAGTCCAGTATGATTGTGAAGCGTTTAATTAATTTAATACAGCCAACACCGGTGTGTGGGGTACCTAGGCAAGAGACTGCTCCACCCAACCCCACTCTCACCTGCTAGAGGTGGACCTTGTTGGTAAGCCGAGCAACCCTTCCTAAATCGGTGGTAACTAATCCCCGAGGCGGAAGGACCGGTGAGAAGACGCCAGTCGGGGGTCCGGCTAGGGCAGCCTACGGGTAACCTGGGTCCTAACCCGGCAGGACGGTGGACATGGGCAGCAGGATGTGCATCTAGTGTCGAGGCGGAGGAGCCTACAGCTGCACACATGAGCTAAGTCAGTTAGTCTACTGCGATCGGGCAGAGAGAGCTCCACATCTGAGATGAAAGCAACTCTCTAGGGGAAGAGCAGCCCGAAATCAAAGTTCCTGGTCCTCCAGTTTGGGGGTTTTACAGCAGGCCAGTAGCCTGCTTAAGTAAATATCGTATATACTTACAGAACTCATACGAACCTCGGAAATAGGATGGGAAATACGGTAAAACGTCCTAAGCTAACGCAAAAGGACAAATGAAAATGGATTTATGATTGAAGGCCACAAAAGGAGATGGTGTGAACACTTGAATCGCATGTCTGATATTCGTCTACTTGTGGCTGCATTGGATTATCACCCTACTGGGGAGAGAGATGTCGTTAGACCGAGGAGGAAATGGGTTCCGGTACAGGTATAAGGCCTAGTCCTTGGAGTGGTGATGATGATGACAGAATTGCAATATTCCACATTGATATGAGCCTGAAAAGTGATTAAAGACAGAATCAAGCTCAGGAACAAGGATTTCCGCATTAATTGTCTTGTCAATGTCGGCTGGCTTTATCTACTCCTACAGCCACAGCAAGATGTGGACGTGAGGTAGACCCCGTTTTTACCATTGCGCAGTTTATATGTAACACCTATTTAGTCCGAAAATGCAACCCTTAGTCAAGAGATGGATAAACGTTATAATTTTCAGATGAAAGACTTGGGCGATAATGTCGTGTCTATAGTAGTTTTTTGTTGGATGTTCAAGGCCTCTTGTATTTCGGACCACTTCGGGTCACGTGTAAATCAGGACGGCCATAGTGACGTACATATGTCATGGCATCCTGAGTCCGCTCATGCGTGTAACAGGCTCCACCGGTGAAACGTGAAGGTAAGACGACACTTGCGCGTCACTCTACTCAGGGAGTCCAGCAGATACACATACTTCTCAGGCAGCAATTAACTCTAATTTTGTCGAAAGTAATTCAATCTTCCTGTCTCTATCTTGGCATACATGTCCACCAGAAATCGATTGAGGAGACTGCGGTAGAGTAAGTTGTAGTTTCCTGAGTAGCCGTCCTCACCGCGGCAGACATGAGCGAGTACTTACCATCGTAAGTACGGTGTGCCTCACTGATCTGCACCGGCTTGGTGTCCCTTCTGTGGTCACGCTTCTCAAACTCCTGACCTGCTAATATCAAAGCCGCTTCGTTCGTTGTAGGCGCGCTACCTAACCGACTCCTGTGTGCATCCGCTGGCTTTCTATTGGCGTGTATCACAATCCTGAAGTCTTGGCCCTCTGGAACACTTACCAATTCTGTTTTAAAGTCTCTAGTGTAGGGATTTCAGTCAAGTAATATTTTTCTTTTGCAGCTGATTAACTAGCCAAGGTTTTACATTAGTTTAGTTACCGTAGCTAATAACAGTTTCCCACTTACAAACACCGCCAAAGTCTTCTTCTTCTTCTGCACCTCACGGAGCAGGCACTTTGCCTTTCCCGTCTTCACAGAGTATCTCTCCATCTCTCTCTCTCGGTCTTCCTACATCTCTTGTACTTGAGGGTCTATATCGAAACGCAACCTTAGGTAGTCGTCCATCGTCCATTCTGTCCAGATGCTGTAACCATTCCCTGCGATAAGTCTAGATTTTATAATTTATGGAGAATAACGCTCTTCTGTAATATCCTCATCCCGCAAACGATCCTGTCTCGTACAACCATTTATTCTTCACCTGCCGTCGATTGCACATCTTAATAGCAGATTAATGAAGAAAGTTGTGTTAGTGGTTAAAATCACAAGCAGAAAATTATCACTGTTGCACACCACTATATAAAAATATTCCGATTAGCGCTTTCAAGCCTCAGATTTCCGATCTGACGATGAGCTGTGAGGCTTGAAAGCGCTAATCGGAATATTTTTATATAGTGGTGTGCAACAGTGATAATTCTGCTTGTTATTCTTCACCGAGAAAGTAAATTTGTAAAAGAGGGGTTCTCTGGGGGTTGAGGAATAAACTCCCAGTTCTATGTTAAACTTCCCCTTACACTCTATATGTAGACATAAAGGCCCCCTCCTTCACCTTCTTAGCTCCAAAAGATGTCATTTCGAAGCACCCTTCATATGCCTAATGGCAATCAAAAAGTGTTGAGACTCAGTGTGTTGGTGGATAAGGAGGCTATAGAGAAGTTAAGGGAAGTTATAGCTGGCAGGAAGCTGGGTTTTGCCGTTCTTACAACGCATTCGGGGGCTTTTTTCCTTCCATTTCTTAGCATTAAAGCACTTCCAGATTATCCGAAGACCAATGGAAATAGTTTTACCGTTACCGTAGTCAATGTTACGATCGTATTTGAAACCTGATAAGGACCTAACTTTCCAAGGCGCAAGTTTCTTTTTTGTGTATTACGCTTTTCACATATCAACGATGTATTTACGGTATATTTGTAAGTTACCTAACCCGATTGACTGGAGTTACTACGAAAACCTTCTGCTTCTCTGGCTCTCGATCCTAAGTACCCTTGATGAATTCGGTACCATCAGAGTTTCTATTCGTTGCTAATTTTTTCAACATTTGGTAATTTCCAGTTCAGTTTGGCAGACTAATCTATTCCCATTGCTCCAAAAGATGGTATTTGAAAGCACCCGTTATTGCCTAATGGCAATCAAAAATGTGTTCTGACTCAGGGTGTTGGTGGATAAGGAGGCCATGGAGAGGTTCACTGAAGTTGTAGATGACAAGGAGCTGGGTTTTGTCGTTCTTACAACACACATCAGGGCTTTCTTCTTTCCATTTCTTAGCATTACATCACTCCTTCCACTTCTATCAACAAGTTCATCAGTCATTTCTCACTCCTCTTCACCGTATATATTGGATTTGTCCAATTGTCTTTTTACGTGTTCGGTTATTTTCTATTCATATTCCGTAACGCCGAGTGCAAATTGTTGAAACACCACTCTACCTTTGCTTTGTTTCCTGCGCACTTCCTCCTTCTGCAGTCCCAAAATACGCATAGCTTTTGGGATCGTTTTATATAAAGAAGAAATTCGCCTTAGTTTCATTAACAAATTAACTGGATAAAATGCACATAATCTGGATGAAGCTGAGAGGTGAGCTTTCTCGTCCATTCTATCTTATGTTTACCTCAATTCGTAACCTAGCGAGAATAATATGTACTATAAATATTCGAGAAAGGTGTTCGCGAAACGTTTCAACACGATCCCATATGCTATCAAATATCTAAAATTGTCAGAGACTCCGTCCTACGTACAAAGGGGACACGCTTCTGTGACACAGCCTCCGTCCTAAGTATAAAGGGGACACGTAAGTCTGCGACAAAACGTTGTAACATAAATACGAGAGGCAGCCAAAAAATTATTTGCACTTGCCAAAATTTTTTTTCTAAAAGAGATACTCTGATGGACGATGTTGGCAACAGTGATATACTGCCGTTTCCGTCAGTTGTCGTACATCTCTTGCGTACAAACTCTTCAACCTTGGCTCAACCTCAACCTTCCCGCACCTCCGTCACCTCAGTACGGACGAAGGCCCTCCTCCTGTGGAACGCAGACTTCCGCGAGCATTGCTCGACGATCCATAAGCATAAGCTCAATAAGCCCTTCAGTCCACATTGCCGACCTATCGAAGTAAACCAGCACTTCTACAAGTCACAGACTCCGTGCCGCTGCATGCCGACAGATGGATCGAGAGTTGCGCCCGCTTTAGGTGTGCCAAGCGCCGCCTTTTGTGGGCGACTTCTTTCCTTCCACTTTCTCGCATGTCCCCGCACGCCAGACGGCAACCTCTCGGGACTATTACTGGGTTGGCGGAGGTGTAACGACTCGTTGCGGGCGTGCAAATCCTGCCTCACGACGCGAATGGTTCCTAGAAGCTCCCCTCCATCCATTGCAAATCGCTCCACGATTCAGTCAGCCAAAATGCTGCATCCTGTCGCTCCGACAAATAAATAGAAAAGGAGGTTCCTATCTTACATAAAAGCATCAAGAACGCTACCAAGCACCATAAAACCCGTATAACCTGTCCCACGCCGATCCCTTGACGCCATTACGACGCTTCCTTCCGCCTTTAGCGTTACACGCTGCTCGTCTCTGGTCGCCTTAATCTTGTAGTTTGGCACTAAAACGCCCCCTCACCATCTCCAAGTGGCTGCCACACCACATAACGACACAGTCACAATCTCCTTACTTTCTGGTGCCTCCACCCTCTCAACGGCTGGTGTGCAGTGGCGTGCGAATCCAACATTCCTTCTCATATGGTACATTGCATACTTAGGGCTTTGGCGCCCCCCGTTGCACTCCCTGGTAGAGCGCCTCTGCCTGGAGCTGTCGTAACGTTTCCCACTTGGTGGCAATGGTAAGTCCGTTGTAGCCGCGAAACATGTCACGTCGTTTGCAAGCAGCGTCCAATTTAGAAACACGCCCAATGACTCGTTTTCTGTTAGCAAGTAGGTGTAACCCTGCTTAAATTAGTCCCCAATTCAGGAAGCGTCTGATGACGTATGATTTTCTTGCAAAAGACAATCACAAAATGGTGCGAGTTGTTCGAAAATAGTCCCATGGATACCGAGGATGATTACCGTCAAGGAAGGCTATCAACTTCGAGAACGGATGACAACGCTGAACGCATTCACCAATTTTAGCTGAAAGTAGATGAGTCACATTAGGCTTAATTAGGTTTCGAATGGAAATGTCTGCACTACATCATTTCTGAGCGTCTGCAATGGTGACAAATTTGCGCGCTTCATTTGGCACATCTCGTGAAATAACCTCGAATATTTTTTAACGGAGGAGTAGAAACACCTTCTTCACAATCCTCACATTGAGCAATGTGATTACCCCTTATTAAGGGTCGTATGAAAGAGACCCTTAAGACAACATAAGAATTCCAAAATGCAGTGCGGGAACAATGGTTGTCGGTTGTTGGACGGGACTTTTTCAGGAATCGCATTGAAAAACTCGTGTCAGGCTACGATAAATGTTTAAATATACTTGGTGATTTTGTAGAAAGGTAGGTCTTGAACTGTACTTTAGGATAAATAACAGAATTTTGATAAATATTCCATATTTTACTGAACATGTTTTTATGCTAGTTCAATTAGTTTTTTGACTGCCCCTAGTACAACCAGGCCCATTTATCAGTTAACAAACCGAAGAAAGTAAACGTCATACACAAAAGCTTATATTATGCACACAACTACATAATTGTTGTTAAAATTGTCTGATTCCGGGCTGTTTGGCCGTGGTCCAGTGCTATACACATTAGCAGACGTTTCCTGTGGTCACTAATGTGTGACATCTACGTTAGACAAAGCTTGACTTGTACTGATGATGCCCGTCACTGGCACGGCCGAAACGTCTGCCACTGGACTACTCTGGCCGTGTAAGCCTTAGAAGATACTAACTATATAATTATTATTTGTAATTTATTACAGACATGATAATTTAGTGGTCGAGTCAGTTAGTTAAATCTGACAATTTTTTTTTAATTAAAAAAAAATCATTCTCACCTCATCCGATGTGTTTACAACGCAGTTTATTTCTGTTTTCATTTTGGAATATTAAATTCATAAAACCAAATTTTGTTTTAGCTGAATATGACTACAGAAATTTGACTATAAACGAGAAAAAATATTTTAAAGTCGTACGCCTATTTCTATAGATACAAATGTATCATTTTATTGTCGTTGAATTTTACAATTATTGTAATAAGTTTGAAAAGGAAGTAGGATCCAGACGTTTTTATTCCGGTATGAATCAATGAGGACTTTTTTCGGATCTTGACAGCAAAAGAGGAAGGTCACCGCCCGGATTGGCAAGATATCTGCCATGGTTCGGAAGTGCCGAAGGGCTACTGGGCACAATGGGAATCTCTTACCTTAGAGAAAGGATTGCTGAAAAGGGCTTGGGAAAAAGCAGATGGACGGGACGTTATCATGCAGTTGATAGTTGCCCGTAAACCTGTTAATCACATTTAATCTAAACGTTAATAGGAAAAGTGCGGGTAATATAGAATACCATTTACGTTTTCAATAATATTAAAGTACATTTATATCAGTTTCCTATGATTTGCAAAATTAATTTAACAATCGGTATGTTTTTAACTATTTCGGATATTTAAAATAAAATTAAACCTTTACAATGTTCAAATGGATCTCTTCAATGACATGTTGGGAATAGGGAGGGTGGTTATGGAATAAGGAGGGGAATATGGAAACATAGACACATTTCACACAGAAACTTGAGGTTACTAACAAAATTTCTCAACAACGACAATTTTTATGTGTGACAGTAATGTCTAATAATATAATGTTAAATCAGGATTCCTGATTTCTTTAGTCAGAAATTATATTTTGCGTTAAAAATTAAATATTAAAGAAAGTGAAAAAATAATTTAGTATATTAACGAATGTAACATCTTTGTATATGTATATTTTTAGTATACTGACATCTTTGGTGCAATGAGAATCAGACGACACAACAAGAAGAGGCTTCGGAAACAAAAGGCTTAGATCCCATATCTGTAGAGCTGGAAGAAGCGTTATGTATAACAAAAAACAATAGAAAAGCATCTGGTTCAGAAGGAACATCTGCGGGATTACTAAATATGGGGGAGGGGGAATGTTACTGAAATATAGATTTCTGAATTTGATAATTAGAAAAAGTAGGAAGTAATTAAGTTGGGTTGGAAGTAGGATACCTCAGCAATTGAGAACGGCAAATGTAGTGTCAATTTTCAAGGGAGATAGATACAACACAAATAACTATAGAGGATTAAGTACCTTGAACGCAGGATACAAACTATATGCTACTGTCGGGGAAAAAAGTATGTAGACTCGAGTTTAAAGTCCTAAATCTCGAGAACGGCTTATCCGATTCTGTTCAAATAAACGTTAAACTAAACCTTGTTTATTTATATTTTTTGTGGTATAGTTAAAAAAATTTATGTATCGTCGAAAAATATCTATGAAGTAAAATGTAGAAAAAGTACCGGTTTTTTCACAGTTTCCAACTAAAAGTGAAGTTCAAACAGTTGTTGTAAAAAAAAAATAATTTAAAAAATTAAAAAACACGACTGCCAAAAAAAATAAATGAATAAATAAAAAATAAATTGATAAAAAAACTAAATAAAAATAATATTTAGTAAAAATCACAAAATCTAAATAAAGTCGATTTAAAAAGCCAAAAACAAGGTATTGAAATACAGCTCTGATCAGATTTAACGAAAATGTTATGAATGATTAAACGCATAGTAATTTTATTAGATTTAAATTACTTTTCGATGTTGAATATATATCAATGCATCATATGAAGACTACAATTATACAAAATATTGCTGATACAATTTTGCTCTTCAATTTTAATTTTCAATGCAGTCGGGGGCTGTTTAATGAAAAGAACAAATCTATTTAGAAACAGCCCCCGACTGCATTGAAAATTAAAATTGAAGAGCAAAATTTTATCAGCAATATTTTGTATAATTGTAGTCTTCGTATGATGCATTGATATATATTCAACATCGAAAAGTAATTTAAATCTAATAAAATTACTATGCGTTTAATCATTCATAACATTTTCGTTAAATCTGATCAGAGCTGAATTTCAATACCTTGTTTTTGGCTTTTTAAATCGACTTTATTTAGATTTTGTGATATTTACTAAATATTATTTTTATTTAGTTTTTTATTTAGTTTTTTTATCAATTTATTTTTTATTTTTTCATTTATTTTTTTGGCAGTCGTGTTTTTTAATTTTTTAAATTATTTTTTTTATTTTATTCCTTTTTGTGTTTAAAAAGAGTATAATGGGAATGTGCAGTGTGTGCGTGCGTGTGTGCGTGCGCATGTGTGAAGTGCAAAAAAATTTCAATGTTTACATAGTTTTATTTAGAAACTTTATTATGTACATAGTATAATTACCGTATGAACTTATAAACTTATAAATATAGTATAACTTTATTTTATATACTATTATATAACTAGTATAATAAAAACATTTCGATAAATTGCTTTATAAATTATATAATTAACTAAATAATTTCATTTATTAGAAATGATAAAGAAAAAGCTTTGGTCTACAGATTTCTGAGTCGATTTAATTCCTCAAGTGAGTTTTTATCGTGCGGTTCATGCAACAATTTTCGTGGATCCAAACAACTTATTGCTAATCCCTCTAATGTTTTCACACGACTTTGTGCGACGTAGGCCTGACCCTTGGCAAAAATATTATTACTCAAATCAATGACTGCTTTGTCTAAAGTAGTGCCTTGGAGTTTATGTACTGTTACAGCCCAACACAGGGGCGTAGCCAAGGGGGGGCAGGGAGGGGCAGCTGCCCCCCCCTAGATCAAGTTACAAAGTAAAAAATATAAAATAAAAGTAGATAAAAAACGCATGCGAGGAGTGCTAGAACAGGAGCAGTGATGGACAGTTATCCTTACTTTACTTTAAAGAATTAAAGAAACATATATAGTTAATTTACAGTTTTGAACTTCCCGCTTTTGTAAGTCCCTAGTTTTAAAGCATCCGCCATTTTCCTGGTAAACAGACCAGTCGCGTTATAGCTCAACTCGGCTTTGCAAGCTTCTTTTTAGTTTCCGTCTTTATTTAAATATAGTCTAACCTCATCAGAGACCTCACTTCATCCGCAGTACCTACAGGACACATCAATAGTTTAAAACCCTGGACCTGGTCCAATGCTCAAAACACATCAAACGGATCCTTGGAGTGATAACAACTCATTGTAGTGATGCACAGAAAGTTACTACAGAGCTTGTAAATGGTGTCGACGAGATTACCAAAGATGTTAGAGTGGAATTGACAGTCCCAAGATCTATTCAAAAACAAAAACATCGCTCCAATCCTCCAGCTTCCAGTCCTTTAGAGTACTGGAACAGATCCTTGGTAATTCCTTACTTGGATTCATTAGTTTCTTCACTGGAGGCACGTTTTTCAGATGAACACTCACCTGCCTTTTCAATTTTGTCTCTACATCTGTTAGATGATATCCATGATAACCATGAAAGACTTTAAAATAAAAGGCAAGGAGTTCTCAGATTTTTATAACTTAAAAGATGTTGCCTCCGAAGTTGAATTATGGTACACTATGTGGGAGAAGAAGAAACTCAATAAAGAGCAGCTAAAAAAACTGACAATAGCAGATCTAGTAAAAGAGGCTGAAATCTTTTAACCGGCCACAAAAAAAGCGCTGCTTATCTCTATTACTCTGCCTTGCACCACTTGTACTGTAGAGCGGTCGTTTAGTACGTTGCGGAGAGTAAAGACCTGGCTTAGGTCGACGATGACAGGGGAGCGTCTCAATGGACTATGCTTAATGAGTGTCCACAGAAAAACTGCTTTAGAAAAAAAGGAGCAATTGGAGAAGGAAGTGCTGAAAAGGTTTTCTGAAAATCCAAGAAAACTTATTTTAGTTTAACATTTTTTAGTTATTTGATTTAGTTTTTATTTTATTTAACTTATTTTAGTAAGTTATTTTAGTAACATGTTTTAGTTTAATACTTTGTGATAATATATCCTTTGCTAGTTTGCATACGAAAAACTAATATTGTTTTAAAAATATATAACTGTATAAAATTATACTGTACTATACTAATTTTATATCATACCGTACTATAAAACTTTAATTTTTTCATTCATCATGGTATTTGTACGTAACTCTGTTTTTTCATTGTTGCCACGTTTTAATTAAAATCACATTATTATTTGTGACTTTTGGTGATTATTTAACCCTTAAAGCATCTTGGGGTCTCAGACACCCCAGAACATCTTTTCTTGGATCAAGTGTTCCAATCTTTAATTTTACCCCTTGAATTAAAATATTTTTGAACTTCTTGCGGTATATATTGACAATCTAGGGTACCCTCTTAACGACCAAATAGAAGTAATCGCCCAAGAATATAACAGTGCCTAGTACAGCCACGAAAGTAAAATATATCAAAACTAAGTGTGCACTACAATGGTTAAATCTGAAACATTTCTTCGTAGTATTCTTCATTCCAGAGAAAAAATTCCTAAAGTTTTTAAATAAAGGAAAAATTTAATTTTTAACTCGATAACGGTGCGTGTTACTAAAAAGTAGCTAATAAAAAAAAAAAATTTATGTGAGAGGTAACTCACAAATAAAGTAACATAAAAGTCTTTTAAATAGATCCGACAATCACTGCTTTGGATCAATAGAGTAAAACTTTTTTAAATTCCCTTTTGGATTAATTTTTAAAACTTCTTTTCAGCTTAGATTCCTATAATAGGTATGCCATAGTTATACTGACGAGCCTTAATAACATACCGAGACGAAACAATTTGCTTATCCCCCCCCCCGGCGCTTTTTAAGTAACCCTTTAGTCCTCTGCCCCCCCCTATCCAAAATCCTGGCTACGTCCATCCAACACAATATTAATGGCAGCATACGTCGTTCTACTTTGCCCTGGCCTCGCAAAGCATCATATTCAACAGTGGTGGGCTCTATCTTTACTCCAATACCAGCAGTATTTCCCCTAATTGATCTGTCATCAAATTCTACAAATACGGCTTGTGGAAGCTCACCAGGTTGAAGCTGATCTCGACGTAGTGCAGGTCACTCAATTTTTCTAATGATGCCGATTGCTCCGTTGACCAGACCATGATTAACATTAATGTTTTTTCGCAACATTACCCTAGATCCGACTCCGATTACTAAAGAGTTTGGAATACCTCCAGTTTTGTTTGGATCCGTTGGTATGAAGTCTTTCTTTAACTTTTGTCCGTAATTCTTAGCTTCGACAGATACATCCACCGCTGCAATATCGTAAACTTTAGATGATGTTTTCAACTTTTCAGTCATCATAGTAGTATATTCTTCTACCTGTTTAGTGGTTAGGAAAATACGCAGACACTCGCCATCAGCAAATTCATCTGTCAAAGGAACTCTTCGACGATCTAAAATTTCTAGCTGATGGATGGTGAGTTGGCCGACTCGTAAATTATTTAGAATGTCTATAAAAGTAGTGTCGTTAGCTTGCCGCATATTTTGAGGTAATTCACAGAAACTAAACAGTGTCCACAAATAAATTTCAGCTGATAAGTAATGAGCCTGCTTGAAGCAGTAGGTACCACCAACTGCTTTTGATACAGGTGGCAACTGCATTAGATCGCCAAACAAAATAATATTGATACCCCCGAAGAGAGCATCATTCATTTTAAGCTGTGCAACCTTAAGTGAATATTTCTTAGGGTACCATTGAGATTTCGTCAATGATTAGCCAATTAATATGCTTCCACCTTAGCCGTTCCCTTTGAAGACGTTCACCAGTAAGAGGGCGA
Source organism: Magicicada septendecula (assembly GCA_034769895.1). Taxonomy (NCBI): domain Eukaryota; kingdom Metazoa; phylum Arthropoda; class Insecta; order Hemiptera; family Cicadidae; genus Magicicada; species Magicicada septendecula. Next base: position 28,862,475 of record CM068369.1, read on the forward strand.
AGAGCTGTCACCTTGCCTTTTTCGATAGGAAGGGCAAAAGTAGAGTGCAAAGTGCTACCTACTGGACCAATAAACGAAAAAAAAAAAATCCTTAGAACCGATCACATGTATTCACTTCCGGTCAAAACCGGAAGTCAACTCACGGTGATATATAGCCTACGACACTTCTGGTGAAGTAAGGAATCCATCGAGCCATCGAACATCAAAATCGGTAAAGCCGTTAAAAAGTTATAGTGGAACAAACATACATACATACATACCCTACCACTGAAAACATAACACTCCTTTTTGGCAGTCGTGTAAAAAACGGCTCATTCGATTGTTTTCAAATTTTTACACAGCACAGATAGGACCTTTATAAACATAATTCTAAATTTCTAGAATTTATTTTGTTTATTTTATTAGTTGCTGTTAATTTTCGAAACCCTTACAAAAATCGTAATTTGAGGTGGAAAAAATCAGTTCAAAGCGATACTAACATCTTAAAGACATGAAGAGAACGAATGGAATAAAGCCAAATATTTGTATACATTTAGTACACGTAAACAAAATTTTATTTGTACAAAAGTATTTGTCCCTACCGTTGGCAGTAGAACGGCGCTGAAGAGGGAGACTGCGATGTTGCCACATCTATTTAGCGCCGTCTTCGAACAGCTGACAGACTTTGCAGAAAACAGCCATCATCATTTCCCATCAGCTTTTTCTCATGAGGGCTTTGAACCTCCAAAGGCAGCTTTAAAAATGTTTTTTTATATTTTTTTTATTATTTTATATTTTTTTAACTTTAATCTTCCATATCAGACAGGTCTCCATCAAAATCGAATTCAATATCACTTTCAGAATCTGAATCATTTTGTAGGTCTATAATTATTGGTTGCACAACTGGAAGTTCTGCTAGATTGTCTTTTTCCCAGTAATCATTTTAGATTTTTTGCTCATGTTCGATACACTTTTTCCACAGGTCAGGTGTAACAATCTCTAGAACTTCTTTGCATAGGTCTTTTGTTACATTTATGCTGTTTCCTTTTTCGGCAGCGTTACTCTTGTTAATCTTGGCTACTTTCTTTTTCACAAACGCCCAAATGAGCTCGATTGCGTTAAACTCACAATGAGCAACGGAAGCCAAATTAGTTTTACATCTGAACGAGTCTCATTTATTATTTGTTGTAATATTTTTTCTGGAACTCCAAAATGAGGTTTAGCATGTTGTATAAACTCAGCCTTGGTCAGTTGTGCGTAGTCTGTAGCGTGTGGTGGTAGATTAATATTTCTCTTTTCAATCCATGCGATTATATCTTTTTTTAGCCATGACATTGTCGGGTTTCTTGTTTCGGGATCTGTCATAGTGTGGTAGGGGGCTTGGTCGATTACTATTGCAGATTTTTGTGGAAGGATACTTAAAGTACGTCGGAACCATCCTTGAAAGTGTTTGGAATTCATTTCGTTGTGATAATCGGAAGTCCCCTTCTTTCCAACGAAACACAACTCGCCTCCTGGTAGAAAGCCGTCCTCACTTCCGATATGTAAAATAATAACTCTTTTTCCAGCACCGGTTGGAGTTTTGAATCCTCCTCGCCAGCCATTGACTAGTGGTCGTAGGAAGTTAAATCTAAATTCAGAGCTTCAACTACTCTTTCCTGCCGGGCATAGCTCATTGTATGATTTTGTCCGCACCATGTTTCGTCGGTATAAAAAAATTTATAGCCTTCAGAACGCAAAGACCGTATCTTTCTCAAAAACTCATTTCTTGAAGCAGCTATAAAAACAGACTTCATTAGGACAGGTTTCTTGTTCAATTTTTTAAAACGGAATCCAATACTATTTACAATATTTCGCAATAAATCTGGAATGCTGTCTTCAAGTTTCTTTCTCAATACATGAATAGTCGGAAACATTTTATCTATGACAAAACCATGAATAGATCTACGGATGACACCTACGGTAATTGTATCCCACAAAACAACAACCCTTGCTGTGTAAACAAGGAACAGACAAAGCACAGCGTGAGTCAGTGCATAGTTTGGCAACGTCGGGCGGCAAGAAAGAGAAAGCTACCCTCCTAATGAAAGATTGGCCTGCGAAGTATCCGCTTACTGCTGGAATAAAAATCCTTTACAAATATCACTTAGTTTAAAATTACTAAACCTGCAAATGTTAAAAGTAATAAGACAATTTTAATATTTACATATTAACGGTGATATAAGTGCTTTGAACGGAATTTTTCCACCTCAAATTACGATTTTTGTAAGGGTTTTGAAAATTAACAGCAAATAATAAAATAAACAAAATAAAATTCTGAAAATTTAGGATTAAATTCACAAAGGTCTTATCAGTACTGTGTAAAAATTTGAAAACAATCGAATGAGCCGTTTTTTTACAACAACTGTTTGAACTTCACTTTTAGTTGGAAACTGTGAAAAAACCGGTACTTTTTCTACATTTTACTTCATAGATATTTTTCGACGACACATAAAAATTTTTTAACGATACCACAAAAAATATAAATAAACATGGTTTAGTTTAACGTTTATTTGAAGAGAATCGGATAAGCCGTTCTTGAGATTTAGGACTTTAAACTCGAGTCTACATACTTTTTTCCCCGACAGTAGGATACTTAACGCTCGATTGCAACCCATAGCAGAGGCCAGATTAGCTGAAATTAAAATGGTTTTTGGAAAGGAAGATCCTACTCAGATAATATTCACATTATAAATAGAATATTGGTGAAGCGGAGAGACTTCAATCTTATGACATATGGGTGAATTTTTTAAAAGACTTTGTGGATTTTGAAAAGTCTTTCGATAAGGTAGACAGGAAGATGTTATGGTATATTTTACAAAACAAAATGGGTACCGTAAGCACCTAATTTTAGCAGTAAAGAGTCTCTATTTGGACACAGATACTTCTGCAAAGAGGAAGAGAGCAGAAGGTTCTAAGTATAAATCAAGGTGTATAATAAGGGTGTAGTCTCTCCACAACGCTGTTTCAAATATATTTGGACGATGTCACTCGTAGGTGGCAGAGCATTTACTCATAAACAGGTATTCCCTACGAAAAAGCCAATTTGTTAATACATTTTTTTTCTGACGATCTGCTGATTATAGATACCACCGAAAACGGTTTGCAAAGAGCGCTACATAATTCACAACGGTGTTCGATTCAGTATAACTTAAGAATTTCCACAAACAAAACGAAGGTGATGGCTTTCCTGGGAAGCAGTCCTGTAAGAGCCAAAATGACGATTAACAACCAACCAACTGAACAAGATAACTATATCATATGAGAAGAACAGAGACACAGACAATAAACTACATACTTGCGTTTCAAATGATGTTCGGCACTATAAGAATCTATATATTAATACGTGAAGAGAAAACTTTGTACCCCTTTTACTTCCATATTCCTTAAGGAAATGGAAGTATGGTGATGGCAAAAAAAATCGTGTTCGAGATTATTGCAGATTCTGATTGTACTACACTCAAAACATGAAAAAAAGTCGTTTTCCGAAAAGTGTCTGTGTGTGTGTGTCTCTGTGTAGATTTGTTTTCTATGGCAAACGATAACTGCCGCAAATTCAAACAGAATCAAATAATTTTTTGCATACAGCCCTGATTTGTAGAGTACTCACGACCTGTTGTTTTTGGTGAAGATCGGTTGAGGGAAAGGGGTAGTTTACCTGCAACGGTTTTTTTATCAAGGGAAATTTTTTTTTTTTTTGGCAAACGATAACAGCCGCAAATTCAAACAGAATCAAATAATGTTTCGCATACAGCCCTGAAGTGTAGAGTTCTCAAGACCTATTATTTTTGGTGAAGATCGGTTAAGGGAAAGGGGTAGTTTACCTGTAACGTTTTATGTTTTAACAAGGGTATTTCTTATGACAAACGATAACAGCCGGAAATTCGAACAGAATCAAAAGATTATTTGTATACAGCCATAAATTGTAGAGTTCTCAGGACCTATTGTTTTTGGTGAAGATCGGTTAAGGGAAAGGGGTAGTTTACCTGCAACGTTTTTTTAACAAGGGTATTTTCTATGGCAAACGATAACAGCCGCAAATTCAAACAGAATCAAATAATTTTTTGCATACAGCCGTGATTTGTAGAGTACTCAAGACCTATTGTTTTTGGTGAAGATCGGTTGAGGGGAAGGGGTAGTTTACCAGCAACGTTTTTTATCATGCGTATTTTCTATGGCAAACGACAACTGCCGCAAATTCAAACAGAATCAAATAATTTTTTGCATACAGCCCTGATTTGTAGAGTACTCGCGACGTATTGTTTTTGGTGAAGATCGGTTGAGGGGAAGGGGTAGTTTACCAGCAACATTTTTTATCAAGCGTATTTTCTATGGCAAACGATAACTGCCGCAAATTCAAACAGAATCAAATAATTTTTTGCATACGTCAGTGAATTGTAGAGGACTCAAGGCCTTTTGATTTTGGTGAAGATCGGTTAAAGGGAAGGGGTAGTTTACCTGCAACCTTTTACGTTTTAACAAGAGTAAAGTACTTGAAAATTCAGTTAAACTTTTTCAAACAATGGTAATTGTTGAAAATAAAATAATTTTGTGCCAGGCAATAAAATTATAATTTTTTCATTTTAATGTAAATTATGTATATATTAGAAAATATATCGTGCTTGGCAGGCAAGCATATTTCAGTTATGTACTGTTTACGTTTCCATTTTATTATTATGACTACTGCAGTAAAAAGGCAGGGAAGACACACACACACACACACACACACACACACACACACACACACACACACACACACACACACAAAATTCGCGTTATTTCTGGCCTCATTCATGTTTATTTTCTTACATTTGCACGCTTTTTAAATGGAAAGTGCTGAACCCATACCAACATAACGCATGCAAGCCGAAAAAGTGTCCACCGTGGATAGCGATTTGCTTCCTGTGGATCGCTGGGCAGTGTAACTGCACGTGTTTACAGAGGAACGATTCATAAACAGACTTTTCGTCTTTAGGGAATGAACCCTCTGCAAGATGCTGAGGATCCATGTGTGACTTCGGAGCGCTCCTTCTTTTCCGCGTGTTTGTTCTGTGAAACGTACACTGTAGATTCGCAGCTTTATTCTAAGCAACGCTCAATAGGAAATGTTGAAAATTTTTGTCCACGGTGTACCCTCATACACACTAAACCTGCTCTGATGTTTTAATTACGGACATCATAATATTAAAACTTTGGAAACTTGAGCACTACTTAATGGAGATCAATCATTAACTTATACAAGCCATTAATTTTATGCATATTTTTTATATATATGTGTACAACATTATCGGCAACAAAGAAGTAGTTTTTGTTAAAATTCCTTCCCGGGATATTTGGCCGTAGTCCAATGTTTTCTACAAAACCAGACGTTTCGGCAATGCCATCGACTTCCATCATCAGTGAAAATCGAGTGCGATAACGTGAGGTGGTATATGTTAGTGACCACAGTACTGTGGTTAAGGGTGAAGCAGTAAGTAGAAAGAAGTAGTTTCTATGGTAATATTTCATTTCGAAAATTATTTTAATTATAAATCTTAGAATATGGAAGTCATGTATGGTTCTCCATACCGATATTTTAAGCATATTGCGCGCACGGAGGAGTGTGAGATTTGGCATAGTTAAAGTTTATATGGAGAAGGAGTGCAGAAAGCAAAGGTAATTGTTAAAAACAAAATAATTTTGTTGCCAGGCAACAATAGTCTGTGGAGTGTATGTCAAGGCAAAAAAGCATTTATTTTATATTTTGTATATTAGATATCTGTGTTTTATATATTAATGTTGCAGTTGAAAGTGAAATACAGCTTGCTTAATATACACCTGTTGCAAAAGGAAAATTTTATAGCAGCAATTTGAATTGACTTACTCTCGCCTAATTATTATTTGTGGTTTCAAAAAAGTGAGTACATTTTATTATTTTTAAATTAAACCCTGTCTAGTCTTAGTTTCAGTAATTTCATTACATGTTTTTTTACTTCCATATTCCTTAAGGAATGGAAGTATGGTGATGGCAAAAAAAATCGTGTTCGAGATTATTGCAGATTCTGATTCTACTACACTCAAAACATGAAAAAAAGTCGTTTTCCGAAAAGTGTCTGTGTGTCTGTCTGTCTGTCTGTCTGTGTGTCTGTGTGTCTGTCTGTCTGTCTGTCTGTCTGTAGATTTTTTTTCTATGGCAAACGATAACTGCCGCAAATTCAAACAGAATCAAATAATTTTTTGCATACAGCCCGGTTTTGCAGAGTTCTCGCGACCTATTGTTTTTGGTGAAGATCGGTTGAGGGAAAGGGGTAGTTTACCTGCAACGGTTTTTTTTTAGCAAGGGAAATTTTGTTTGTTTGGCAAACGATAACAGCCGCAAATTCAAACAGAATCAAATAATGTTTCGCATACAGCCCTGAATTGTAGAGTTCTCAAGACCTATTGTTTTTGGTGAAGATCGGTTAAGGGAAAGGGGTAGTTTACCTGTAACGTTTTATGTTTTAACAAGGGTATTTCCTATGGCAAACGATAACAGCCGCAAATTCAAACAGAATGAAAAGATTATTTGCATACAGCCCTAAATTGTAGAGTTCTCAATATCTTTTGTTTTTGGTGAAGATCGGTTGAGGGGAAGGGGTAGTTTACCAGCAACGTTTTTTATCATGCGTATTTTCTATGGCAAACGACAACTGCCGCAAATTCAAACAGAATCAAATAATTTTTTGCATACAGCCCTGATTTGTAGAGTACTCGCGACGTATTGTTTTTGGTGAAGATCGGTTGAGGGGAAGGGGTAGTTTACCTGCAACGGTTTTTTTTATCAAGGGAAATTTTTTTTTTTTTTGGCAAACGATAACAGCCGCAAATTCAAACAGAATCAAATAATGTTTCGCATACAGCCCTGAATTGTAGATTTCTCAAGACCTATTGTTTTTGGTGAAGATCGGTTGAGGGAAAGGGGTAGTTTACCTGCAACGTTTTTTTAACAAGGGTATTTTATATGGCAAACGATAACAGCCGCAAATTCAAACAGAATCAAATAATGTTTTGCATACAGTCCTGATTTGTAGAGTACTCAAGACCTATTGTTTTAGGTGAAGATCGGTTAAGGGGAAGGGGTAGTTTACCTGCAACCTTTTACGTTTTATTTTCTATGGCAAACGATAACAGCCGCAAATTCAAACAGAATCAAATAATGTTTTGCATACAGCCCTGATTTGTAGAGTACTCAAGACCTATTGTTTTTGGTGAAGATCGGTTAAGGGGAAGGGGTAGTTTACCTGCAACGTTTTTTTATCAAGCGTATTTTCTATGGCAAACGATAACAGCCGCAAATTCAAACAGAATCAAATAATTTTTTGCATACGTCCCTGAATTGTAGAGGTCTCAATGACTTTCGATTTTGGTGAAGATCGGTTAAGGGGAAGGGGTAGTTTACCTGCAACCTTTTACGTTTTAACAAGAGTAAAGTACTTGAAAATTTATTTAAACTTTTTGAAACAATGGTAATTGTTAAAAATAAAATAATTTTGTTGCCAGGCAATAAAATTATAATTTTTTCATTTTAATGTAATATAATATTTTTCATTTAATACAGCAATAAAAAGGCAGGTAAGACACAGCCTGGCTGTTTGGCTGAAAATGATTTTAAATATAAATCTTAGAATATGGAAGTCATGTATGGTTCTCCATACCGATATTTTTTTTACATTCAGATATTCGCACCTACTTTCATTATGCCTCGACATAGAACATTGACGGGTCGAAGTGAGAGACAAAGAAGAAGGAATATATATTCGCGTGAAAGTCAAAATGATAATAGACCAAATGTAAATTTAAATAGTGTAAATAGTATAACATTGACGGGTCGGAGTGAGAGACAAAGAAGAAGGAATATATATTCGCGTGAAAGTCAAAATGATAATAGACCAAATGCAAATTTAAATAGTGTAAATAGTATACAAAATGATGAAATTATTTTGAGGGATACATTTAAATGCGCACTGAATATCATTCCAAGAAATTTTAATACTTTTGATTGTGGATTAATGCATTTACAATGCAGGTTTTGCAATGCAAAACATTTCGAATCTGAGGTCACTTTAGGTGAAAGGACTGCATTCACTTCATGTTGTCATAAGGGTAAAGCAATATTACCGGCCTTAAGTCAAAATGAATACTTTAAATCATTGTATGATGGACTTACTTCAAATGAACCTTCAACAAAAAGAAAGTCAAAAAATTATTTTGAAAACATTCGTAAATACAATTCATCATTTGCTATGGTTAGCTCAGAAGCTAAAATTTCGGATACAGTTACGCGTGGAGTGTATCATTTTAAAATACATGATGTTTTTTATCACAGATCAGGTCCAATGACTGCTGGATATGGTCGCTCACCATGTTATGCGCAATTATATTTTTATGATGTTGACACTGCTGTCAATTATAGATTACGTGAACACTATAATCAAACATGCAATAACAATATAATGCGCGAAATCTCTCTTGAATTGGAACGCATTAATCCTTTCGTTCGGTCATTCATTGCAATGAAAGATCATTGTCAGAGAGTTGAAAATCACAATAAAGAAATTTGTATGCTCATTAAAGTAAATCGTGATTTAGATCTACGCCGTTATAATGATGCAGTTCAAACTTATGTAGCAGTAATATTTAGTACAGTTGATGGTGAGCCACCCTTTGAACGAAATATGGTTTCGTTTTCAAAAGTTAATGGTACCATTAAAAAAATCTCTGTTTTGGATTCACCATTGGACCCTTTAGCGTATCCATTACTTTTTCCAAATGGTGATACTGGGTGGCATATCAATATTTCTTATAATGTACCAACTACATCTAATTCAAGAACGCCCAAAAATAAATTAACCATGCTTCAGTATGCAGCCTATCGACTTGCAATTAGAGAAGATTTTAGCATGTTGCACCATTCACAAAAATTATTTCTGCAGTGGATAGTTGATATGTATGTGAGAATAGAAGGCACAAGGTTACATTTCATTCTACAAAATCAAACAAGTCTTAGGTCTGAAGTTTACAACAATTTAACAGATTATTTAGAATTGAACCCCAATGCCAATAATGCAGGCCGTAGAGTAATTTTACCATCTTCATTCAATGGATCTCCAAGAAATATGTATCAGAATTATTTAGATGCAATGTCAATTGTACAACATTTCGGAAAGCCTTCTTTGTTTATTACAATGACTTGCAATCCAAGTTGGCCTGAAATAGTTAGCAATATTGGTGTAGGTGAGTCAGCTAATTTTCGACCTCATATTGTTGTGCGTGTATTCAAGTCCAAACTGAAAGCATTAATTGAGGGCCTTACACTAAAAAAAATCTTCGGCAAAGTTGAAGCACTCATTTATACAATTGAGTTTCAAAAGAGAGGATTGCCTCATGCTCACATTTTACTCTCTTTAAATGAGCAAGATAAAATTGTTAACGCTACCGATATTGATAAAGTTGTATCTGCGGAGATTCCTAACATTCAAACACATCCTACATTACATGAATATGTTGTAAAACACATGATGCATGGTCCATGCGGTGTACTTAATCCAAATTCTGTATGTATGAGAGATGGAAAATGCACAAAAGATTATCCAAAACGATTTAATGAATTTACATGTGAATCATTAAATGGATATCCATTATACAGAAGGCGTGATAATGGTAGTAATGCTGAAGTTCGCGGTAGTTGCCTCGACAATCGTTATGTTGTACCATACAATCCGTATTTACTTGCCAAATTTAATTGCCATATAAATGTTGAAGTATGCACTGCAGTTAAAAGTGTTAAATACATTTATAAATAAGTGTATGAAGGCTATGACAGTGCATCTGTTGAATTAGGTTCAAAGAGAAATGAACCAGGTCAAGAAATACAAATTGATGAAGTTAAAAATTTTTTAAATGGCCGTTATGTCGGATCAACTGAAGCTGTGTGGCGCATCTATGAATTACCAATGCATTTTCAATCACATGTCATCGTTAGACTTGACATTCATTTACCGCGTAGACAGAATGTTTACTTTCGGGAAGGGCAAGAACGTTAAGCAATTGAAAATGCAAGACAAACAAAATTATTAGCATTTTTTGAATTGAATCGATCAGATCCATCAGCGCATGAATATAAGTATATTGAAATTCCTTTGCATTATGTGTGGGAAGATTCCCGAAAAAATGGAAGAAGAGAAGGCGTGGAGGTGATAAAATCATTACACGCATATATGTAGTATCACCAAAAGACATCGAACTTTTCCATTTACGATTGCTTTTATTACATGTCTGTGGTCCAAAATCATTTGAGGATGTTGGAACATACAATGGAATTATACACACTTCTTTTGTTGAAGCGTGCCATGCTCGCGGCATTGCTTCAAATGATAATGAATGGCGCGAATGTTTAAATGAAGCAAAAGAATTACATTCACCAAAACAAATGCGAAATTTATTTGTTTACATTTGTGCATTAAATGTGCCAGCCAATGCTTTGGCGTTATGGAATGAATTTAAAGTATATCTTAGTGAAGATTTTTGAGAGATTACAACGAAGAAGTATCCTTTAATACAGCTCTATTAGAAATTGAAGATATTTTGAATGTTCATAATTTGTCATGTCAAGAACTTGGTTTACCAGTTCCCACGTATTCGCAGAGAACAGACGAAGCAAATGCTATTGATCCAATAGAACAAGAGTTTCTGTTTTGTGAGCATTATGAAACTGCAAATATTGAACAGCGTAATCTAATTGATCGTGTGATTCGTGAAGTTCAGCATCATGATACTGGATCTAATGTTTTTTGTTTAACCGCTCATGCAGGTTGTGGAAAAACATTCACACAAACAGCAATCATTCACAAATTAAATTCGCTTAATCTTAGTTGCATTGCAACAGCGTTCAGTGGCATAGCTTCAACTCTATTACTTGGAGGTAGAACTTTACACAATGTGTTTAAATTGCCTATACCCATTTTGGAAAATTCTGTAGCAAATATTACGGCAATATTATGGACGTTACATAAATTCATCTTCATTGATAATTATTGATGAAATTTCTATGTGCCCACTGCAAGTGTTGAAAATCATAGATAGATTATTGCAGGATCTATGCGATGAAAATGATAAACATAAACCATTTGGAGGGAAAACGATACTTTTGTGCGGTGATTTTCGGCAAATCTTACCATTTGCCCACATGGATCACGTGCAACTTTAATTGAAAATTGTGTCACGAGTTGGCATAAATTTGTTTATTTTCATAAAGTAACGTTTACTCAAAATATGAGAGCCTTACCAAGTGAAATAGAATTTGTCGAATTCTTGAAAAAAATTGGTAATGATGAAGCCCCACAATTCCCTCAGTTTGGTGAAAATATTATTGAAATACCTCAGCAATTAATAGAAGATGAAAATAATATTATTAATGAGGTGTATGGAAATATTTCCGAAAACATACTCTCAGATAACATATTGAAGTCAGTTATTTTAGCACCTAAAAATGATGATTGTACTTTTATTAATACTGATATACTTAATCGAATACCAGGTGAACAGAAAACATATCATAGCTACGATAAAATAATTTGTGATGATGACAATGAAATCAATAACTATCCAGTAGAGTTTTTGAATTCTTTGACTATTAGTGGTTTGCCACCACATAAGTTAGTATTGAAAGTTAATTGCATCGTTTTACTGATCAGAAACTTAAATACAAAGGAAGCATTAGTCAATGGAACAAGAATGCGCATCAAGTGTATGCATCGTAATGCTATTGATTGCGAAGTTTTAACTGGAACCGCACGCAATAAGAGAATTTTGATTCCACGTATAAATTTAACATATTCCGGTACTGTTTTACCATTTAACTTTCAAAGAACTCAATTTCCAATTATACCTGCATTTGCGATGACAATAAATAAGTCTCAAGGACAAACATTCGAAAAAATTTGAATTTTATTGAGGCAGCCAGATTTTACACATGGTCAATTGTACGTCGCAGCAAGTAGAGTTCGATCATTCGATGGTTTGAGATTTTATATTTCCGAATATAATGGCCAAGGGCATTTAGCAAATGATGAAAGAGTTTTTACAAAAAACATCGTTTACACAGAAGTTCTGAATCATTAAATTCACTTTCAAACTATTTTAAGTTCAATGGACAACATTTATTTTTTTAACCGCTCGGTTTTTTTGATTTAATGAAAAATATATAAAAAAATACGAGGCACGTATTTTTTATTTCATTTTTTATTTTGTATTAATTTTTTATTTAAATTTTATATAATTCGAAAAAGATAGGTAAAATAACTGTGTAGCCTTGGCGAAACATGGTCAGTATGGCAATAAAAAAAAACCCAAGGAAATGTCAAAAAACGCGTTATTGCTTTTTAAATATGGCTTAGCCAAGCTAAACCTCATTTTTCCTATCTTTCATATTTTTCAAATAACTCGAAAATTAATGCATAGAAAAAAAAAATTAAAAAATTATATAAGCTTTGTAGCAGATAATCTTCAAACTGTTTTCGAATTTTGTACCTTACCAAAAATGAAATGTAATCCACTGGAATTGAAAACAATGTATCTTATACTTCTATGAATGTCAAGTCTCATTTTTATTAGCGTTTATTTGATTCAATAATAACATGAAAAAATTAAAACTGACAATGAATTATATCAAAAAATAAATACGAATACAAGTTGTAATTGTGTTTTTTTTTCAACTGTTACTAACATTAAATTTTAAATTTCATAGGTATTGTAGGGAATTAAGGCAAACAACACACGCTAATGACGTATTTGTACACGCTCGCAGCAGACGTAATAGAACAAAATTCAAAAAAATTATATGCAATGATTATAGAGGTATACTCTTTGACAGAAGAACCTCAATAACGTTCAAACTTAAAAATTTAATGAATTACGGTCGAATTTCGACCACTGGGCGACCGCTAGTAACAGTAAACACAAGACGCAGAAAGATACTCAGCTCAGGTTTTACAAGGCAATGCCTGTCCCTATCCGTTTTTATGGAAGCGTGTCGTGGATAATGAGACAGAGAGATAACAGCCGCATACAAGCAGCGGAGATGAAATTTCTAAGATTGGTCAGAGGTTGACCTAAATAAGATAGATTTAGAAATGAAGAGATCAGAGAAGAGCTGGAAATATACAACTTAAATGAGAAAATAGAGATGCATAGAAGAAATTGGAAGGACCATCTGGAGGGTATGGATGACCGAAGACTACCAAAAGCAGGAAGTAGATACAAACCAGCTGGAAGAAAAAGAGTAGGGAGACCAAAGAAAAGATGGGAATAAATCCTATGAACCGGAACATGACGTATTTGACAAGAAAAATTTTAATGTCTGTAGAGAAAAATGTTTCCAAAAAAGTGTAAAACTAACACATTTTACCACACAAAATTAAAATAATAGACTACTAATATCAGAAAGTTTTCTGAGTTTTAATTTGCAAAAAAAAAATTATATGTAAAAGTCAGATATGTGAGGATTTACATTTTCGACACCTGCACAATCAGTATGCACCCATAAAGAGCACATAAGGCATTGTTAGCATTACCGTAAGCATTGTCGGAGAACATATATATATTGTTACGACGGTCTATTTGATCGTCGTAGGTACAGTGGAAAACAAAACACAAGACACCAATTAGGTCACTAATCAACAGCTTTAATTTTCACAGTTAAACAGTTCGTAATTATTAACAACACAGTCTCCCACAATAAATCAAATAAAAATTGTTCACACGCAATAAAATGTCAACTAATATTAAAACACAATTGTATTACAATATACAGCCCGATTATAAATATCGGTATGGAGAACCATACATGACTTCCATATTCTAAGATTTATATTTAAAATCATTTTCGAAATGAAATATTACCATAGAAACTACTTCTTTCTACTTACTGCTTCAGCCTTAACGACAGTACTGTGGTCACTAACATATACCACCTCACGTTATCGCACTCGATTTTCACTGATGATGGAAGTCAATGGCATTGCCGAAACGTCTGGTTTTGTAGAAAACATTGGACTACGGCCAAATATCCCGGGAAGGAATTTTAACAAAAACTACTTCTTTGTTGCCGATAACGTTGTACACATATATATAAAATATATGCATAAAATTAATGGCTTGTTTAAGTTAATGATTGATCTCCATTAAGTAGTGCTCAAGTTTCCAAACTTTTAATATTATGATGTCCGTAATTAAAACATCAGAGCAGGTTTAGTGTGAATGAGGGTACACTGTGGACAAAAATTTTCAACATTTCCTATTGAGCGTTGCTTAGAGTAAAGCTGCGAATCTACAGTGTATGTTTCACAGAACAAACACGCGAAAAAGAAGGAGCGCTCCGAAGTCACTCATGGACCCTCAGCATCTTGCAGAGGGTTCATTCCCTAAAGACGAAAAGTCTGTCTATGAATCGTTCCTCTGTAAACACGTGCAGTTACATTGCCCAGCGATCCACAGGAAGCAAATTGATGTCCATTTTTTCGGCTTGCACGCGTTATGTTGGTATGGGTTTCGGCACTTTCCATTTAAAAAGCGTGCAAATGTAAGAAAATAAACATGAGTGAGGCCAGAAATAACGTGAATTGTGTGTGTGTGTGTGTGTGTGTGTGTGTGTGTGTGTGTGTGTCTTACCTGCCTTTTTATTGCTGTAGGCATAATAATAAAATGGAAACGTAAACATTACATAACTGAGATATGCTTACCTGCCACGAACGATATATTATTTTATACATGGAGGAGTTCAGTGACATACACACGTACAGAAGTCATCTTCAAAAATACTAGAAGTCGTCCACGCTTTTATGTTGGCAGTGTAACTTACAGGAAGTTTTTTGATGTTTTTAAAACATCTAGGATGCAAAATTTTTCCCGATAACTAAAAGTTTCCTTTTTTCGGTTCCCGTCATGTTCGCACAAACAAAAACTGTAACTCTTTGTTTAGAGAGCTTCCCACCAACGCACTTTTCATTTTTAAATTTGAAAGTCTTATCTGGAGTTAATTTATAAAAAATTCCGGCTTCATGTCCATTAAAGATGTCTTCATCTTTATATGATCGTCTAATTTCTGGCCAAGTGTTACGCACCCAATCGCCTGTAACGTTCAGATCTACGCATTTTGCCTCACCACAAATTTTTGCAAAGGAAATCGAGTGTCGGGCCTTAAATCGATCTAGCCATCCGTTGGAGCACGTAAAATGGCTGGCGCCGGCAGTCCTGTTACAGTGCTTATCGCTTGCATACAATGTATGTCTGTAGCCATGGGCTAGCGCGCGCGCGCACATATATACGTTTATATGAAATTTAGAGTAAAATATCTGAGAAATATTTGACACTATAACAGAGTAGTACAATATTTAGTGACGTTAAAACCGGGAATTTTTATAATGTTAAAGATATCAGTTTGACCGGACTTATGACAAAATAACGCTACACCCGAGTTGACGTCACAGCCGAGGCCGTAATAACCAAGTTCCACTGTATATATAAAGATATTAACTCAAACATAATTTACATTAAAATGAAAAAATTTTAATTTTATTGCCTGGCAACAAAATTATTTTATTTTTACTTCCATATTCCTTAAGGAATGGAAGTATGGTGATGGCAAAAAAAATCGTGTTCGAGATTATTGCAGATTCTGATTCTACTACACTCAAAACATGAAAAAAGTCGTTTTCCGAAAAGTGTCTGTGTGTGTGTCTGTCTGTGTGTCTGTGTGTCTGTCTGTAGATTTTTTTCTATGGCAAACGATAACTGCCGCAAATTCAAACAGAATCAAATAATTTTTTGCATACAGCCCTGATTTGCTGAGTACTCGCGACCTATTGTTTTTGGTGAAGATCGGTTGAGGGAAAGGGGTAGTTTACCTGCAACAGTTTTTTTTTAGCAAGGGTAATTTTGTTTGTTTGACAAACGATAACAGCTGCAAATTCAAACAGAATCAAATAATGTTTCGCATACATTTCCTATGGCAAACGATAACAGCCGCAAATTCAAACAGAATCAAAAGATTATTTGCATACAGCCCTAAATTGTAGAGTTCTCAAGACCTATTGTTTTTGGTGAAGATCGGTTGAGGGAAAGGGGTAGTTTACCAGCAACGTTTTTTTAACAAGGGTATTTTCTATGGCAAACGATAACAGCCGCAAATTCAAACAGAATCAAATTATGTTTTGCATACAGCTCTGATTTGTAGAGTACTCAAGATCTGTTGTTTTTGGTGATGATCGGTTAAGGGGAAGGGGTAGTTTACCTGCAACGTTTTTTTATCAAGCGTATTTTCTATGGCAAACGATAACAGCCTCAAATTCAAACAGAATCAAATAATGTTTTGCATACGTCCCTGAAGTGTAGAGGTCTCAATGACTTTCGATTTTGGTGAAGATCGGTTAAGGGGAAGGGGTAGTTTACCTGCAACCTTTTACGTTTTAACAAGAGTAAAGTACTTGAAAATTTATTTAAACTTTTTGAAACAATGGCAATTGGCAATTGTTAAGACTGATTTTCTAAAAGCCGTCTCGTCTCGTTTTTATCGTATACTCACTGTATCGCCTGTTAGGTTCCAATTATCAAATGCGGCAATTTTCTTGGTCCAATAATATGTCATAAAAACGTCAGTTTAATCAACTTCCTATGAAAAATTATTCGAGATTGTTCTAGTCTATTCTTTTGGAAACATCTCGAAGCATTGTACTTCCGGATTTCTTATTTCTTCTTCTTCACTTCGTTATTAAAATTCGCTAATTTACAATGGTTTTTCGTTTATAACTGAACAGTGTTCATTACAATGGTTATTACGTTAATAGCATCGCATAGCTTGCAATCAACTGATTATTTTGAGTACAAATATTGCCAGTATGTTTACATATTTAGTTGAAATAAATTACATTTTTGGTGGTTCGTACAATAGCAGTATACTACAATTTCTGCTTTTTACCTCTAATTACATATTATTTTGTGTGTTGAACATTAACACAATATTTCTAAATACATTTTCAACAATTAACAATACAATTATAACCCTCAAATTAGAACAAAATACTGAAAATGCCATTCTAGGCCTAACATCTCTAAAGCCTACAAAGTTTTTATTTGATTATGAACATATAATTCGATTCACTTACTGTTAATCATGTTATTTTTTATTGTAACACCTAGATTAATCCTTGTTTAATGATAATATGTACTCTTTGCCTCTTTATTTGATACATACTTTGAGTAAACCTACATAGCATCGTTCGATCTGTATTACCTAGGCTTGTTGTCCGAAAACTTATTTTGGTATTAATTATACTTATTTTGCAGCTATTATCAACTGAGCAAGTTTACATTAGTTGGTGGTTAATCTATGATACATGGTTCTTTAGCTGGTTTAGCTATTATTTTAAGTATTTATCTGCTGTTAGTTATTAGCACTTGGCTACCTGACATGTCTATTATTTAACTATATTATTTCCTTATACAATCATAGTTATTATTGTTTATTACATGGTTGGTCATTTTTTTATCCATAGTACTGGATCTTTTATAATACATTAGTACAATTTAGTTGCATTTGGGCAACTCTATGTTGACAAATAAATTGGTTTTAGATGCTCTTCATCTAACTCTTTTTTACATAGTTTCTCTTATTTACTACTGGTTATGTTTCTTTTAGGACATAATTTCCTTGACATTATTTGTTCCATTTTCTATTCTTAACATTTATATGGTCTTTGTTTAATAACTTAAGTACATTTTACATTTCATGACTTTTGTCGTGTAATTACATTTCATACCTTACTCTTTGTGATAATTAATACTGTTACTAATTAATTAATACTGTTACTTTTCCATTGATTTCATATTTTTTATTAGACATATAAAGTTAATTCTTTATTTTGATGGAATTACATATGATCCTTGATCACTACTTAATTCATAACAATTCAGTTTTCATATGTTATTCTTGTTCTCATTGTCACATGACATGTTCTTATTTTTAACACATATATTCATTATTTTTAACATTGGTCCTTTATGATTCTCCTTACTAACAGTGGTTCACTCTCTCAATACCTTATTTGAGTGTGATCTTTCTCCTTTTGTTTCATTCTATCTCACTTTATATATTGTTTATATACTATTTCACTGGTTTTGGTGCTGTTCCTACCTGCTCACTTACCATATCTATTGGGTTTATCACGTTATTATGTTTATTATACACTTATCATCAATGGTTACTAGTACTCATGACTGGTGTCTTACTATTATACAGATTATAGGTCTGTGGTGATGAAACGTACCGTCAAAACGTAAATACAGTCTTCGCAGTACTCACGTCATTTATAACCTTTATAGAAACTACTTTGAAGAGTAGGAGATGATGAAAGTGGCAGAATTATCTGGTTGCACTGAATATGCAACAAAGACACAGCGCAAGTGCAAACTAAACATGCGTTTGGCATTTCTGGATATTAGCCGGGCGCTAGAAACTGAACAGATACCCTCAGAAAAGATCGAAGCCAGTTCCTTCCCCTTACAGCTATTAAAGCATGAGGACATTGTAATATCCTTAAACGCTTAACAAATACAATGGCTACGAAGAATGGATGTGACTTGGTAACACTGACAGGGCAATGGCTAGGAGACATTGGAGAAGACTGGTGTTGGAAGCCAGGACTCACGTTGGACTAAAGTACTAAAGAAGAAGAACAATTGAAAAAATAGGCAAAGAGAAAGACCTGCGCCAACTTAGAATAAAAGAAAATATTGACAAAAATACTGTCAAGAAAGCAATAACCAACTGAGAAGAAAAAAGCGTGTGTAACAGACACGGTCAGTAAACAAATTTGAAGAAAAAACTATCAGCAAAGTAAGACGAACAAAATGTGTGCTTATGTTGACGATGTTGTGATAACAGCCAGAACAAGACAACGGTTAGTTGAGGTATATAAGGAGCTGAATCAAAAATACGCTGGAATGGGACTCAATGTAAATATCAGCAAAACTAAATGCATGCTAATTTCTGCATCAGAAATAAGAAGAAATCTAAATAATTTATGCATAGAAGATATGTCATTTGATGCACGTAATAAGTTCAGATCCCTGGATAACATGACAGACATTAAAGAGATGCAAACCCATTAGTCGTAACACAAAAATAAAATTATATATGACACTTATGAGACCGGTTGTTACTTATGGAGGCGAGACATGCATATTAACATGAAAGGAACAAGAAACACTAAGAAGGTTTGGAAGTAAGATGTGTTCATGGTCCGGTTAAAGAAGATGATGAATGAAGAATAAGAAATAACCAGGAGATAGATGAGCTATTGAAGCATGAGGACATTGTAAGATCCGTAAAGGCTCAACGAATACATGGCTAGAAGACAATGGAGAAGATTGGTGTTGGAAGCCAGTGCTCATATTGGGCTAAAGTAGTAAAGAAGAACAACAATTGGGAAAATGGGCTAAGAGAAAGACCTACACAAACTTAGAATTAAACAAAATATTCACAAAAGTACTGTCAAGAAATATAGGCTTGTCTTGTCTATACATTACACCTCAGGAAATCAACACATGTTGCTTCGTTATCAAAACACAACCTTAAATACTAAAAGTAAAAACTATGGTATTTTAATGTGGATACGTAATCTAGGTCTTAGCTTACTTTAAGCCAGTATAAAATATGTAATTACTTCTGACTTAATATTTTTTTAATAATTACACGTGGTAGTCGCAAATAAAATAATGTATTTTAAGTTTTACTTTTACAATATATAATTTCATCATACAAATCGTTAGGTCCGAGATCTAACAATGTTCTGATGAAGTATTAAAGCTTTTAGTGTTTTTGTCTCTAATAAGGAATAAATCCAGCGTTTTAACATTCCACTGACATAACGTTCGGGGTGAAATTTGTAATACTATGAGTGTCGCAATTGTAACAGCAGAGCGTGATGGCAGTGTAAGTGTGGGTGTACATGATAAGGAAGAGCTGTCCTAATTAGTTAAAAAAAATGTAATTAGAAACATACAATTTTGATCGTTGCATTAAAAATTTCCGAACCATACTTCTGGCGGACAAGAAATGTCACTTCCTAAATCTACGTCCACGGGGTGCAATAACAACACCGAGTGGGCGGACTTCGTGACTTCGGACCACCTCCATACAGCACGGAAATATTTACTGCAACAGACAACGCCTAATTTGATTATGTTGACGTTGTGACAAACGTTTGGGGAAGAAAGGAAGATTAGACTTCTTTAAAAGATAAGAGTCTAAGAATTTAAGTAAGATAGAAAGGAAAGTTATAGAAAAGGAAGAAAATGACAAGGAGGTCAGTGAAGAATCCAAGTGGATTCTACGAGCACTATAATTTGTAACGGAAAAAGTAACGCTGCAGAAAGAATATTAACGAACTTTAGCAATGAAGATTTAAAAAATAACGAACAATGCCATCATAATAATAAATGATTGCATTTATTAATGATCTAACGACAGTAAAAAAAGGGTTGAAGTGCTGGTTTGTTCTAATTAGTTAAACAAATCTGTAATTTGAAAAATAAAATTTTGATCGTTGCATTAAAAATTTCCGAACCATACTTCTGGCGGACAAGAAACGTCACTTCCTAAATCTACGTCCACGGGGTGCAATAACAACACCGAGTGGGCGGACTTCGTGACTTCGGACCACCTCCATACAGCACGGAAACATTTACTGCAACAGACAACGCCTAATTTGACTATGTTGACGTTGTGATAAACGTTTGGAGAATAAAGGAAG
The DNA here is from genome assembly GCA_034769895.1 of Magicicada septendecula. NCBI lineage: Eukaryota > Metazoa > Arthropoda > Insecta > Hemiptera > Cicadidae > Magicicada > Magicicada septendecula. The sequence goes on from CM068369.1 coordinate 28,883,318, forward strand.
ATTAGACTTCCTTAAAAAAAATAGGAGTCTAAGAATTGAAGGAAGAGAGAAAGGAAAGTTAAAGAAAAGGAAGAAAATGACAAGGAGATCAGTGAAGAATCCAAGTAGAATTCTACGGGCACTATAATTTGTAACGGAAAAAATAACGCTGCAGAATATTAACGAACTTTAGCAATGAAGATTTAAAAAATAACGAACAATGCAACCATAATAATAAATGATTGCATTTATTAATGATCTAACGACAGTAAAAAAAGGGTTGAAGTGTTGGCTTGTCCTAATTAGTTCTGAAAACATTTAGGTTTCCAAACGTAAAATTTTACTTGTTGCATTAAGAAATTTGGGAACCGTATTTCTGGAAGTCAAGAAATGTCACGGGAATAAGTCATACAACCACCGGATGGGTGACTTGTGTGACAACGGACCACAAAAACCTTTAATGCAACAGACAACAACGGATACAAAAATTATAATGAAGTGACAAAATTTTGAATCTGAAAAAGTGGAAGTACGAAATCTAAATTTGAATTTTAAAAACATGAAATTTGAAAACTAGTTTTAAATTAACTCTCACTTAATTAACTTCCGATCACTGGATCCACCACTGTGACCGGATGAAGTGTAGGGTGTGGGCGAATGGGGTGAGTGTATCACGCCTGTGCTTCAACGGCGACACTCACAGCGATAAAAACTCCCATTAACCTGAAGTATTATGTAGAAGAAATATAAAACGCCAGCTTATTCCTTATTAGAGACATCTTCCTCTGTGCCAGTCGCAAACGTGTCTGTTCTGATGGCTTGTTGGAATTAAAATAAATAATTTGTTGAAATATTTTTTGTTTCTTAGAAACAGACTTCTGTTTATAACAATAACAATTAGTATTGTTAAAGAAAATTTTATAAATTTGTTTAAATGTTAGTGAGAAAAAAACAGACATGCTTAAAAAAAAGAGAGATTTAAACAAATTCCAGTTTTAGCGTTGAGGGTTACCGGTATAAGCTAGCAAAAGACAATATATAGACATAAATAAAGTAAACAATAAATAAAGGTAAAAATAAAATACCTTTTATTTATACATTTAAATAAAGACATAAACTTTACGTAAACTATTTAAAGATACAAATTTTAAAATACCTTATAACACAGATAATATTGTTTTTAATCAAATAAAACTAAAACTAAATTCAATATTCACAATAAAAATGGAATGTACAAACTACAATGTCCATATTTCGAAAAATTTTACGTAGGCCTGACAAACAAAAACTACTCAACACCGCACTGGATTTTTAAAGCCAAATATTTACAAATCTAATTTAACCACCCATTGTATAAACAATAAACATTAATTTCCCGACTTTCAAAATATAAAGTTAATTAAAACATACACAATGGTAAAAAAATTCAATATTTGGAAAAATCTTAATATTTACAAACACAACAACAATAATTTACTAACTAAAGAACAAACGCAAGAAAAACAATACAAGATGATCTATTTAAAATTATAAATTTATTAAAATACATTAAATATAAACATAAAATATTTTCGATATAACCGACAAAACAGCTGATTCAGTAAATAAACATTAAAACAATCGATAAGTAAAATCAAGTTAAACAGATCGGAATTGAACCTTTATGCGTACCCGCAGTACATTTTCGATGTTTTTAATACGCTATCGTATCGATATATTAGGATGTGGAAAAGAAGAAGTATACTAATTGAAAATGGTCCTATTTCTTAATGTAAAGTGAAAATACGCGTTGTTTTCATTTGGTAGATTAATTAACGTTTGTTTTGGGTGTTTAGTTTACTGCTGCAATAAATAAATGTCATGGTTGAGAAAAACATGACGTTTAATGCTTAAATACAATGCTTATAACACAGTAACAATTTACATAAAGAACCTAAACTTTTAAAATTTTCAAGTTGACAAATTAACAAAACTACAACATCAAATGTAAACTGAAAAGTACAAATATTGATGGTTAATTGAAAGAACAAAAACACAATATATTATGGAATGGCAACGCACGCTCTACATTTTGTACATAATGCACGTTTCTTTTTGATCAGCCAGAAAACAAGTACTTGGTGCAAAACGAATATCACCAAAAAAATAAGTTCTGCTACAAAAAAGTGACATGTATAGTAATAGGTAACCCTTACTTCGGGTTGGGTTTTTCGTGGTTTTAGAAAAAGATAGTTTTATATTACACACGTATTGGTTTCCATGTGTAATGTCAGTTTTCATGTTAACCTAACGACATCAAATTTTGACGTCACAGGCCCGCGCCGGTGATATATTACTGCTACAAACATTTTCCAATGAAAAAATTACAAATAAAACCAACTGCAATCGCAAGCCAACTATTTTGCAAGATACGAAATTAAAATTTGTATAATTCTTTCACCAACATAAAATTATGTGTGATATTCACTACATATCGAAGATAAAAATCGCATAATCGAAATATCCAAAATGACTGCGGATATGCAAAAAGGTACAGTAACAATAGTTCATTTCTTTTATATTAAATTCATTTATCCGTTACTTTTTATATTAAAATCGAAACCCTGGTGCGCCAGGGTGGTGGTCTCGGAAGAGATCACCGGTAATCAGCGGTATAACCCATCCGACAACCATCCCTGGGCCGAAGACCAGGAATTCAGCAGCCACGAGGCGTTTCCCTCCACGGCCCTCTCAAACCAGTGCAGGGGCGTCCCGCGAAGAGACCTCACTTGCTACTAGGCTTCACCGCACATGATCTTGTTTAGGACCACTGGGGTAACTGGCTTCCTAGTGCGGCTACTTGCCAGGGACGCTGGAACCCTGGTTACCGTTCGCCAGACACCCGCCTTAGGCTGGCGTCAATCGGCTCCAGTCCAGCCGTAATGCCGGTTCACCCCCGGGCCAACAATGAGACGGCGGGTATCAGATGGGGAGGGCAGAGACCCACCGGGAATGGCGGTATATGCTCGTTCTGCACGCCTCCCAGGTGTCGAATCCCCCAGACCCCTACCCTCGGGGGCGTTCTTAGAGGACATTTAGCCTACTCGGAAGTTGCAAAGGAACAAATCGGATGGAAGCATTCGGAAGCGCTGGTGAAATGGTTACATTTCTTTGGGATTACCTAGTCCCTGATGGAAGAAGAAAAAGGTAAATTGAGAAAATCGACGGCAACAGAAATCACTTTCATAAGACAATTCTTCCAAGTAAAATAAGTCACTAAAAAAATTAATAAACTAAACCACACAGTTATGAACACTTGATGTTCCTTGTTAACAGTGAGATCTAATTACAGTGCTCTAATCGCCTGTAAAAATAATTCGCATATAAATGACTTCGTCTTGTCACCTTGCCGTCGAGGTACACGATGATGTAAATAGCTAGCCAGGGTAGTGCCAAAAAACTTGCCGAACTATTATTAGAGAAATTGCCCGTTTAGTCTTGTTTATTCTAGAATTTTCACGAATGCGTTGTTCTGCTTAAGAATCGGTTACGCCTCGCTCGGCTCAGGCTGTTATCTGAACAGTTATGAACACTTGATGTTCCTTAACATCTTGAGTCGTCGGAACATCTAAACGTTTTTTGTTATGATTTTGGACTTTAGTGTTGTCATGAAAACAAGTATTTCATCGAGTACACAAATCAAATAGGCCATCAAACCGTCAAACACAGTAGTAAAATACTGAGTGAGACAAGTGTTGCAATATAGAAGACATGAATAGTCTACACATTGTCGTATGTAATAAACTCTGCCGGCGTTCCACTATGCGTTTTACGTCTCCGGCTAAAAAGTCCGGTTTTATGGGATGATTAAAACACATTTTTTTATTCTTGGATTTCGTTGTCCATTATTTCGTTGTCCGTTAATATAAGTATAATTAAAGTATAATTAGTAAGTATAATTAAATCACTACCGACTCGGAACACAAAGTTTTTTATGGGTAAAAACGTAAAAGTTTTACCTCATACTCTGAACCAGTTTTCGCTTATTATAAGCTTCGTCAGAGGCTGCCACTGGGAGCGCTGTCCGTCATGTTCTTGGCGACGGTGTCGACTTTTGAAGGAGCGATGTTGTGTGTGTGTGGGGGGTATGATATGTTCCAATAATGCGTGTGATTTGAATTGTGTCTGTTCGTTTAGGATGTCGTTTTTATGTGTTTTCGTGTGTTTATATATTTCCAATTGTTCAAGAGTGTCTAGTTTTCGGCCTTTTCTGTGTACGTGTAGAACGTCCATGTTATTGTCGATGTTTTTGTACGTGTGGTTTGCAAAGGTGGATTCGGTGGTGGAGTGTGATGCCTTTGTGTGTTCAATGTATCTTTGTTTGAAGCTACATCCTGTCTGGCCTATGTAGAATTTGTTGCAATCTGAGCAGTTTAGCTTGTAAACCCCAGGTAGACCGAATTTGTTTTGTGCTTTGTGTGTGTGTTCTGTTTTGTTTGTATGTGATTCTGTACCTTGCTTTTTTGAATTTGTGGGCTATTTTTTCAGTGTGGTTATTGATGTTATGAATTTTTTGTTTTCTGTCTTAGTCTGTTTTTTTTTTTTTTTTTTTTTTTTTTATGAATGCTGTTACATTAGGCTCGCAGTGAATTCAATCGACTCTCCAGGTCAAGCATAGCTTCACCACTTACTCATACTGCTTATCCCACCAACATGCTTCTTTACACAGTTCTGATTCATGACTGCACGTGTTGTTCCGCTCAAACAACAATATACTGTATTTGTATCACTGATACCCCGTTTCACCGACGTCCGTTAAGAATTTAACGGCCGATAAGTCACCCGTTAAGGATTTGACGGGAGAAACCCCGTTTCACGAAGCTCACTTAAAGATATCGGCCGTTTAGATCACCAATTAACTTAAAGGGAGACATTTGGCCTGTTGGGTTCGTAACGGGCCGTTAAAACGACGAGAGTTAACCTGAAAATTACGTTCTGTGTCATTATGTTTGTCTACGTTGTTTTCTGTGAAATAATAGTTCGTGCAACGATGCTCATATTTGTTTGATTAGAAAGTTTGTTTTACCCCTTTTCTGTTTTTTCATTAAACAATTTATTTTATTCTTGGATTTCGTTGTCCATGACGTGTCCGTTAATTTAACTAAATATAACTAAATCACTACCGATTCGGAACACAAAGTTTATTTAGCAGAATCAAATGGATACAACAGAACAATCGTCAATAAACTCCTACACAAAACACAATACAAACAGCAGACAAAGACAGAAAACAACAAATTCATAACACTAACACATCAATAACCACACTGAAAAAATAGACTACAAATTCAAAAAAGCAGGATACAGAATCACATTCAAAACTACAAACAAAACAGAACACACACTATTAAAACACACACACAAAGCACAAAACAAATTCGATTTACCTGTGGTTTACAAACTAAACTGCTCAGATTGCAACAAATTCTACATAGGCCAGACGTAGCTTCAAACAAAGATAAATTGAACACACAAAGGCACTACATTCCACTTCAAACCATCTCATTGAAGTAAACCACACATACAAAAACATCGGCAATGCCATGGATATTCTACACGTACACACAAAAAGCCGAAAACTAGACACTCTTGAACAATTAGAAATATACAAACACACGAAAACACATAAAAACGACGTCCTAAACGAACAGATACAATTCAAATCGCACGCATTATTCTAACATATCACACCCCACACACACAACATCGCTCCTTCAAAAGTCGATACCGTCGCCAAGAACAAGACGGACAGTGCTCCCAGCGGCAGTCTCTGAAGAAGCTTTTTGAAGCGAAACTGGTTCAGGCTATAAAGTAAAACGTTTACGTTTTTATCCATAAAAACTTTGTTTTCCGAATCGGTAGTGATTTAAATATATTTAATTTATTTTAATTTCAATTGTTGCATATACGTATACAAGCAACTGTGATAAACAAAAGTGGATGAGAGAGAAACGTAGACGGAAAAGTTATCCAAACGTAGACGAAAACAAATGTCACCAGTATAGAAATAGGCCTACCGGCTTTGATCATTTGAGCGAGTCAAAATTTATAGAACGCTAATAGGCTTTCAGAAAAAGGTGCTCTCAAATTCTTGAATTGAGGTTACACAGGTATATCCTCAAAACAGGAATAAAACAAAATGTACAAATACTCTAGGCAAATAGAAAATCATGAAACAGGAACACCACGCTTCAGATACTTTACAAGTTATTTGAATTTCTCAGCCTATGCGAAGCGAAATCGACAATTATCATGGTAGCATAGACGTGATAACGAGAGTTTTAATAACCGGGTGATGAAACGGCTGTTAATAGACGTTAAAATTTATTTCGCCATAACAAACAGTCTGTTGGGAAGAAATTTACAGACGTTCGTGATACGTGGCATGATTTAAGTATTGTTCCTCGGAAAGTGTAGTTTTATATTCTGTTATTTTTGTTTACTTCCATGTTCCATAAGGAAATGGAAGTATGGTGATGACGAAAAAAATCGTGTTCCAGATAAGGCCTGAATCTGATTGTACTACCCTAATAACATGAGGAAAAGTAATTTTTCGAAAAGTATCTCTGTGTGTGTGTGGAATTTTTCTGTTGCAAACGATAACTGCCGCAAATTCAAACAGAATCACATAATGTTTTGCACACCTGCCTGAGTTGTAGAGGATTCAATGCCTATTGATTTTTGTGAAGATCGGTTAAGGGGAAGGAGTAGTTTACCTGCAACGTTTTACCTTTTAACAAAAGTAAAGTACTTGAAAATTCATTTACACTTTTTCAAACAATGGTAATTGTTAAAAACAAACTAATTTTGTTGCAAGGCAATAAAATTATAATGTTTTCATTTTAATTTGAATCATGTATGAGTGAAAATATATCGTTCCTGGCAGGCAAGCATATCTCAATTATGTAATGTTTACCTTTACAAAGTTTTATTGTTGTGATTACCGCAATAAAAAGGCAGGCAGGACACACACACACAATTTGCGTTATTTCTGGCCTCACTCATATTTATTTTCAGAAATTCGCAGATAACAAACGCTGGGCGGTATTCACTTTCTTTAGGCTGTTAAGTAAGGGATAATTTCTATTTCGCGTTGTTTAAGTAAAAGATAATTTAATCAAATTATTTCTTTATTTTTAAAATATTAACAAATAGGTACAATTCGTATATTGATTATCTTTCTCGGCGTTTTTACCAAAAACATGCTGACATATTTAGTTTCTTTCTGAATGTACATATTAAAAATAATTTTATAATTAATTAGAACGTGTAAGTCATGTATGGTTCTCCCATTTGACAACCCATGTCCTTCTGCTAGTATACTGCTCAACGGATGTTATGTATCTTTGATTATGCACATTTCGACTTTTCAAACTAATTTATTACTATATTTTTAACATATCTCGATTTTTCTATAAGGTAACACTATTATAGCGCACTCGAAACGCTTTAAATTAAAGACCACTTTATTAAAAAAAAAGAAACCTATTAATTTGTGTTTGATGCGCGTGATTTACTTCTTTTGCCGAGCTGTGACCGTTCGTGAGTTGGGGACTAAACTACTGTTATAATGTAGATAAACGCGCTGTCAAGGACGTGCACAAAATGAGACACCGCACACAGCACGCCTACGTTATCGCTCTACCGCCTAATACCACGTTATCCCCCACCACTACCAAGCGCCGAGCTACAAACTTTTAGTCTCACCCTTTTTCGTTAAACCCGATCCGCCTGCACGGTACCTCGTACCAGATAGACAAAAATTCATTCTCCGCCATAAATGCAATAGTAATACAGAAGAAGCTTTCCTGATTTTGTAATCACTTTATTGGAGTGTAAAAAACCTTGTTGTGTTTACGTGTTTACGGAGCAAGGCATGCCATACTCCGCGTGCACTTTACAAACAAAGAGCAAAGAAACTGAAACATTTACAAATTTATTTAGTAAATTTAAATCTTTTTAAATAATGAACCACTGCTCCATAACATGGAAAAGTATACCTGAATTTTAAAACTTGCTGGAAGTGACATTTGACTCATCAGTCACGGAGTTTAAGAAGGGGTATGCTACTGTCGGTCCCAGAATTCGTCTACGAAGACATTTCTGGGTTTTTGTAAAATAATTGATCGAGTAGGTTCCAGACAGCTAAACTTTATCACTGTCTGATATACAGGTCACAATACTAGACACGAATATGCATTGTATGTTCGTTTAAAGAACTAAAATATTATTTGATGAAATTTTGGTAACAATGATGGATTTAACCTGGCAATAATGACATAACATTCTGAGTACTGACAGATGATGAAACTTTGAACTAGTTACTAAAACGGTCGATAAAGGTCGCGCCGCTGAAACATCACCAGAAAATGAAAGGCAATAACAGTATAGACAGTAAAATAGAGTAATCGATTGCAAGAATAGCGAAACGCGTCATGAGTTGTGACAACTAGTAGCAGACGCAGCGATTACTGGTAACTGTTTACCAAACCAATGTATTGGAGCTATGTGGCGACATTACCTACTGACCTGGTTCCCTACTTGAGTTAGGAGACTTAAGTAACCCACATTGTTGACGCCCGGCTAATGACCAATAGCTACAAGGGAGGGAGGAGTGAATACGACCTCGGAGAGTTGATTACTTGTATAATAATCTAAGATGTTCTGAATGTGAGTGTCATTTTGTGGGCAGGCGTACTATGACGGTCCGTTGGGAGCAAAGCCAGCGGTAAGCGGACGTGACTGTTGTCAGCTCATTGTTCTGTGTATCAGACCGGGCGGTGCAAAGAGACAACAACGACAAGATGTTAGAGACAGTATATATTGTCAAAAGGATGTGACCAGAAAGTAAAAAGCGTGCTATCCCACGGACTGACCTAACTAAACTGTCTAATTGTCTTGTCGCATTTACTAGAATTGCTTTGACTGCGGTGTCTGGGTACGAATTGTAACAATGTCCGCCAATAATAGGACCGGGAACTTCAACAGAGCTGAGAAAAAGGAAAGTGTCAGCATAACTACAGTATACACAATTGCCGGGTTTAAGCATAGGCTACATAGACTGCAGTCTGGGGCCCCCAACCACAAGGGGCCCACATTACAAACGAAAAGAAAAAAAGAACAGTCGACTTGCATAACAATTATTTGATTTGTGTTCTTCTACACGTAAAAATGCTTAAAAATTACTGTTCTTCTACAGAGAACAGTAGAAGTTATTAAAGGAAAAGGTGGTATTAAGAGCCATGTATAGGGTAGAGTGGGGCAAGAGTGCGCACTTGAAGTTTAATTCATCTCAAACTGCACTCATTCCAATAAGACTCATTATATTTTGCCAGAAACATCATGGATCGGGAAGGCTCGATTATATTCTACTATTTATGATTTTAACTACTGCAACACCTGTAAATAAATATATTTCCAATACCCATTCTAGTACCGAAGAGCACCACCACAACACACTGGCCATGTCATGTTGATGCCACTAAAACGTTAATACGAGGTGATAAGGAGACAAAAGATGCACTATTTAAATCTTCAGACTCAGAGGGCAATAAAGATTCAGCAAAATCACTGCTCTAAATTTGCATTAAGAAATGTCTAAGTTGGAAACAGGGTTCTACGCATCATTTTGAGACGATATCTTGGAACAAGTTAACAAAACTAATGTCACTCTGCACATCCACAGACTAGACGTAAATACAGTCTTCGCAGTACTCACGTCATTTATAACCTTTATAGAAACTACTTTGAAGAGTAGGAGATGATGAAAGTGGCAGAATTATCTGGTTGCACTGAATATGCAACAAAGACACAGCGCAAGTGCAAACTAAACATGCGTTTGGCATTTCTGGATATTAGCCAGGCGCCAGAAACTGAACAGATACCCTCAGAAAAGATCGAAGCCAGTTCCTTCCCCTTACAGCTATTAAAGCATGAGGACATTGTAATATCCTTAAACGCTTAACAAATACAATGGCTACGAAGAATGGATGTGACTTGGTAACACTGACAGGGCAATGGCTAGGAGACATTGGAGAAGACTGGTGTTGGAAGCCAGGACTCACGTTGGACTAAAGTACTAAAGAAGAAGAACAATTGAAAAAATAGGTAAAGAGAAAGACCTGCGCCAACTTAGAATAAAAGAAAATATTGACAAAAATACTGTCAAGAAAGCAATAACCAACTGAGAAGAAAAAAGCGTGTGTAACAGACACGGTCAGTAAACAAATTTGAAGAAAAAACTATCAGCAAAGTAAGACGAACAAAATGTGTGCTTATGTTGACGATGTTGTGATAACAGCCAGAACAAGACAACGGTTAGTTGAGGTATATAAGGAGCTGAATCAAAAATACGCTGGAATGGGACTCAATGTAAATATCAGCAAAACTAAATGCATGCTAATTTCTGCATCAGAAATAAGAAGAAATCTAAATAATTTATGCATAGAAGATATGTCATTTGATGCACGTAATAAGTTCAGATCCCTGGATAACATGACAGACATTAAAGAGATGCAAACCCATTAGTCGTAACACAAAAATAAAATTATATATGACACTTATGAGACCGGTTGTTACTTATGGAGGCGAGACATGCATATTAACATGAAAGGAACAAGAAACACTAAGAAGGTTTGGAAGTAAGATGTGTTCATGGTCCGGTTAAAGAAGATGATGAATGAAGAATAAGAAATAACCAGGAGATAGATGAGCTATTGAAGCATGGACATTGTAAGATCCGTAAAGGCTCAACGAATACATGGCTAGAAGACAATGGAGAAGATTGGTGTTGGAAGCCAGTGCTCATATTGGGCTAAAGTAGTAAAGAAGAACAACAATTGGGAAAATGGGCTAAGAGAAAGACCTACACAAACTTAGAATTAAACAAAATATTCACAAAAGTACTGTCAAGAAATATAGGCTTGTCTTGTCTATACATTACACCTCAGGAAATCAACACATGTTGCTTCGTTATCAAAACACAACCTTAAATACTAAAAGTAAAAACTATGGTATTTTAATGTGGATACGTAATCTAGGTCTTAGCTTACTTTAAGCCAGTATAAAATATGTAATTACTTCTGACTTAATATTTTTTTAATAATTACACGTGGTAGTCGCAAATAAAATAATGTATTTTAAGTTTTACTTTTACAATATATAATTTCATCATACAAATCGTTAGGTCCGAGATCTAACAATGTTCTGATGAAGTATTAAAGCTTTTAGTGTTTTTGTCTCTAATAAGGAATAAATCCAGCGTTTTAACATTCCACTGACATAACGTTCGGGGTGAAATTTGTAATACTATGAGTGTCGCAATTGTAACAGCAGAGCGTGATGGCAGTGTAAGTGTGGGTGTACATGATAAGGAAGAGCTGTCCTAATTAGTTAAAAAAAATGTAATTAGAAACATACAATTTTGATCGTTGCATTAAAAATTTCCGAACCATACTTCTGGCGGACAAGAAATGTCACTTCCTAAATCTACGTCCACGGGGTGCAATAACAACACCGAGTGGGCGGACTTCGTGACTTCGGACCACCTCCATACAGCACGGAAATATTTACTGCAACAGACAACGCCTAATTTGATTATGTTGACGTTGTGACAAACGTTTGGGGAAGAAAGGAAGATTAGACTTCTTTAAAAGATAAGAGTCTAAGAATTTAAGTAAGATAGAAAGGAAAGTTATAGAAAAGGAAGAAAATGACAAGGAGGTCAGTGAAGAATCCAAGTGGATTCTACGAGCACTATAATTTGTAACGGAAAAAGTAACGCTGCAGAAAGAATATTAACGAACTTTAGCAATGAAGATTTAAAAAATAACGAACAATGCCATCATAATAATAAATGATTGCATTTATTAATGATCTAACGACAGTAAAAAAAGGGTTGAAGTGCTGGTTTGTTCTAATTAGTTAAACAAATCTGTAATTTGAAACATAAAATTTTGATCGTTGCATTAAAAATTTCCGAACCATACTTCTGGCGGACAAGAAACGTCACTTCCTAAATCTACGTCCACGGGGTGCAATAACAACACCGAGTGGGCGGACTTCGTGACTTCGGACCACCTCCATACAGCACGGAAACATTTACTGCAACAGACAACGCCTAATTTGACTATGTTGACGTTGTGATAAACGTTTGGAGAATAAAGGAAGATTAGACTTCCTTAAAAAAAATAGGAGTCTAAGAATTGAAGGAAGAGAGAAAGGAAAGTTAAAGAAAAGGAAGAAAATGACAAGGAGGTCAGTGAAGAATCCAAGTGGAATTCTACGAGCACTATAATTTGTAACGGAAAAAGTAACGCTGCAGAAAGAATATTAACGAACTTTAGCAATGAAGATTTAAAAAATAACCAACAATGCCATCATAATAATAAATGATTGCATTTATTAATGTTCTAACGACAGTAAAAAAAGGGTTGAAGTGCTGGTTTGTTCTAATTAGTTAACCAAATCTGTAATTTGAAACATAAAATTTTGATCGTTGCATTAAAAATTTCCGAACCATACTTCTGGCGGACAAGAAACGTCACTTCCTAAATCTACGTCCACGGGGTGCAATAACAACACCGAGTGAGCGGACTTCGTGACTTCGGACCACCTCCATACAGCACGGAAACATTTACTGCAACAGACAACGCCTAATTTGACTATGTTGACGTTGTGATAAACGTTTGGAGAATAATGGAAGATTAGACTTCCTTAAAAAAAATAGGAGTCTAAGAATTGAAGGAAGAGAGAAATGAAAGTTAAAGAAAAGGAAGATAATGACGAAGTGGACAGTGGCGAATCCAAGTGAAATTCACTAAATTTTGTAACGGAAAAAATAACGTTGCAGATTATTAACGAATTTTTCCACTGAAGAGTTTAAAAAAACGAATAATTGAACCGTAATAATAAATCAAAGCTAATGATTTTACGACAGTAAAATAGCGGTGAAGTGTTGGCTTGTCCTAACTAGTTTCTAAAATGTTTAAGCTTCAAAAAGTAAAATTTTACTTGATGCTTTAATAAATTTCGGAACCATATTTCTGGAAGTCAAGAAATTTCACGGGAGTAAGTCAAACATCCACAGAGTGGGTGATTTGTGTGACAACGGACCACGACATCCTTTAATATAACAGACATCACCGGATACGAAAATTGTAATGTTGTGATACAATTTTGAATTTGATAAAGTGGAAGTACAAAATCTAAATTGGAATTTTCAAAAACATGAAATTTGAGAACTAGTTTTAAATTAACTCTCACTAATTTAACTTCTAATCACTGGAGCCACATTGTGACCGAATGAAGTGTAGGGTGTGGGCGAATGGGGTGAGTGTAACACGCCTGTGTTTCAACGGCGACAGTCATAGCGATAAAAACTCCCATTAACCTGTAGTATTACGTAGAAGAAATATAAAACGCCAGCTTATTCCTTACTAGAGACGTCTTCGCCTGTGCCAGCCACAAACGTGTCTGTACTGATGGCTTGTTGGAATTAAAATAAATAATTTGTTGAAATATTTTTTGTTTCTTAGAAACAGACCTTTATTTAAAACAATAACAATTAGTATTGTTAAAGAAAATTTTACAAAGTTGTATAAATTTGTTTAAATCTTAGTGAGAATGTTAGCCACGCATTCCATAAATAATAAACATCAATTTCCCGACATTGAAAATATGAAGTTAATTAAAAACTTATAAAAATATCAAAAAATGAATATTTTGGAAAATCTTAATTTATACAAACGCAACAAAAATAATTTACTAATTAAAGAACAAACTCAAGTAAATACAAAACAACATGATCTGTTTAAAATTATAAATTGATTAAAATAAATTAAATATAAACATAAATAATATTCCAATATAACCGACAAAACAGTTAAGTGAGTAAGTGAACATTAAAACAATCAAGAAGTAAAATCAAATTAAATTGATCATTTCTTTTGGTACTCTACCTTTATCTAATGTGCAGTCATTTTCGATATTTCGATAATGCCACTGTTTGGTTTTGATGTTTAGAGAATATCGCACATAATTTCATGTTGTTAAAAGAATTATACAAATTTTAATTTTTCATGTTTGCTGTTCTAGTTTTGTTAATTTGCCAATTCACAATCGTTAGGTTTTGTATTTTAATTATTACTGTGTTATAAGCATTGTATATGCACATTAAACATTGTTTTCCTCAACCATAGCTTTTATGTATTCCAGCAGTAAGTTAAAAACAAAAAACCATTGTCACCTAACCTCACAATGAAAACAACACGTATTTTCGCTTTGCATTACGAAATAGAACAATTTACAATTAGTACACTTCTTCTCTTCCACATCATAATATATCGATACAATCGCATATTAAAAAAATCTAAAATGTACTGCAGGATCAGATAAAGGGATAGTTCCTTTCTTTTGTAAAAATCCGATTATTCGTTATTTTTTAATACTGAAATCGAATCACTTGTATTGTTTGTTAATTCATTTATAAACCTCTGATGATACTGATGTGATCAGTGAAACGTGCATCAGGTGTAAATACAATAATAATAATTTTACTTGCAGAGGTAGTTAACATTTGAAGAACTAGGTTTCATAATATAGAAACCTGCAATAAATATATAAGAGTTATTTACAAAATAAATATGAATGAAAACACCATACAAGGTGATGTAAATCATTTCTATAACTTATTTATTAGACGTAATAAACAAAATTAATTAATTGTCTTGGAAATATCTACTTAAAAAAAAATGCCTAAAACTGAATATTCTTTCAAAACATACTAAAATAATTTAAAAAACGACAAAAATAATAAACTAAACAAATACATTATACAGGCTCAATATAATTTTAAATACTTAGAGAACATGTTACTACCTCAATAAACAGTTAATTAATTTACACCTTCTTTTAGCCAACATCCTTAAGTATCATACTTGGAACAACAAATATACTAATGTGTTATCAATCCTACATAAACACAAACAAATAAATTTAATGCACTCAGTAAAAAACTTAACAATTCTCTAAAAAAATAATAAACCTAATTAAAATCCCCACAATTTACAAAACTTACAAAAACTAAACAATGTCTACACTTTTTACCCTAAATTTATAAATTTATCTACCGTTAACTTTACTAAAAACGAAATAACAACTTTAGCAACCTCAAATAACACAAATCTTAAAAATGTAAATACACATCGAATAGAAAATAATAAGGTTGAAACAGAAAACACCATTAATACCACAGACCAAAAAAAAACATAAGGTAAAATAAGATCAGAAATTTCAATGGAAATTATAAAATTTATTAAAACATATAACAACAAAAATCAGCATATTAAAAATAAACATAATGATACTATTCACAACATAAAACACAAACTAACAGCAAATAACCTTACTTTAACCAAAGCACATAAAAATAATACAACATTAATGATTTATAATAATGTTTTAAATGATAAAACTGAAGAATGTATAAGTACCAATAATTGTATCTTATTAAACAAAGGTCCTACAAGTAAATATCAAACACAAATATTAAGTATGTTGATAAATAGTAAGAAATTATAAATTCTAAAGAATCATATAATGTAAAGTGGACAATCCAAGTGCACCAAAATTAAATTTCCTAATAAAATTACACAACGTTGACAAACCTATGCACTTATTAATATATGCTAGAACATCACCAAATTATAAAATATCTAAATTACAATCACAAATTTTAAAACATAAAATAAAACTCCAAGCCAAATACAATATATATAGTAGACAGTATCGAACTCGCGGAACAACTAAAAAACATGCAAGTAAACAAAAATACCAAATTAGCTTATATTCTTTACTTTACGGCCCAAATATATTGCAAAAATTAAGGCATTAAATAGATCTGTACTTAACTCCTGACTCCGTCAAATAGAAAAATTTTTATCTTCGTCTGTCACAATGACCTCCGCTTCAAGATCCTCGGATGTCACTTCCCCTCTACAATCATAAAAAGGCTTTCCCAGTTCTTGGATGGACGTACACCACAAGTCCGAGTCCGCCAGCATCTCTCAGCACCTTTCCTACAATGCCGGTGTCCCCCAGGGCTCCGCGATTAGCCCGATACATTACATTTTGTTCACCAAAGACACCACTCACCCCCCACCCGGTCATTGACTTATTCTTTAGCGGGTCTCGCCCACTATGCTGATGATACTGCCTCCTGGGTCTCCGCTGGAGGTCACTGGCAAGCAATATCTAAACTACAGTTAGTTTAAAACACTTCATAAACTACTGTAAGACATCGCAAATCTCCGTAAACGCGAACACGACCCAAATTTGTGTTTTCAGTTCTACAGGACGCAACATGAACCATTTCTTTAAAACTTCAAACCGCATAGACCCATCAACAGTAATACCGAAGCGTGTCTGCAAATATCTTGGCGTCACGCTTCACTCCAAACTTACCTGCCCTCCTCAAATCACAAGAAACTCCAACCAAGGAGTGCAAACGAATCCGCTCTCTCAGAACTCTCAGTAGCAACGATCGTTGCTCCAGCGGACTTCTTAGCCGAATCTACACTGACTGTATCCGCCCTATCATGACATACGCCCATCCCATACTTCCGACTGCCGATCCCGCCCGACTCAAACCCTTCTGAATCACCGAACGGCGAGCTCTTCGACTTATCTACCGCAGACCTCGCTTCACCAAAACCTCTAGTACCACTCTGTATGCACTCAACAAACTCTTCCATAACCTTGACTCTTTCCTGTACAAGATAAACTGGAAACACTCCCAACCTGCAAAACACTTCACTACAATCCATAGCCACCTCCATCAACAGAACTACCCGTAACACTCGCAGACCTTACTTCCTCTCAACCGCCTCCTTACCATAGCCGATGAACCTCATCCCAGAACTCCTCGCCGCTATCGTCATAAAAATAGAAACACCTAACTCCCAACTTCAAACATACTCAAACTCCCATCGTTCCTGATTCCTGATCCTGATAAATTAAATTTCCCATAATTTCTTAACGAGTCTTCAGTCATCTTCTTTGTGTCTCCGGCCTCCTTTGACGCCTCTCTGTCGCCTCTTTCCAGCTTTGGCGACATGCGCTACTCGTCCCTGTCTTGGCCGCACTCATATAAAAACTAAACTTAATGGCACTTCCATCACCCACTTCCTTTACCTATACGGCCACAAACTACATCTACACACAAATACACACGCACACACTACTCTATCTTCAATCTGCCCCCACCTTCTTCGCTTCCGGCCTGCAGTGGCGTGCGTCTCCCCGCATCCTACAATCTGCCTGAATGGGGCTTACCCCAGATCAGCCCTAGGCTTGTCCTTCTGGCCAAGTCTCAAACATCGCAAAAAAACAGTAAATACAATGTCCGGATTGCAGTAAATTTTACGTAGGCCCGAAAAAAAAACTACTCGATAGATTCGTTTAACAACGCAATGCGTTTTTAAAACCAAATATGTACAAATCTAATTTAGCCACGCATTGTATAAATAATAAACATCAATTTTCCGACATTCAAAGTATGAAGTTAATTAAAAACATACAAAAAGGTCAAAAATTGATATTTGGGAAAAGCTTCATATTTACAAACACAATAACAATAATTTACTAATTAAAGAACAAACTCAAGAAAACCGGAACAAGATGATCTATTTAAAACTATAAATTTATTAAAATAAATTAAATATATAAGTATAAAATATTTTCAATATAACCGACAAAACAGCTGATTAAATAAATAAACATTAAAACAATCGATAAGTAAATCAAATTAAATTGATCATTTATTTTATATTAAATTCGGTTGTCCGTTACTTTTTATATTAAAATCGAATCAGTTCAATTTATGTTAATTCACTTATAAACCTTTGATGACTCTTATGTGATCAGTGAAACGTGCGTTAGGTGTAAATACAATAATAATTTTACTTTCAGAAGTAGTTAATGTTTGAAGAACTGTTCGTAATACATAAATAAAAGTACACATTTATTTGTAAGATAAAAATGTCAACAAAACCCTGAGACGATGGTACTTAGTACTCTGTACGGTAAGAACCTTGGGACGTCTATAGGGATCAAAAACAGAACAGAATAACCCATATAAGATTAAATATTTGCCTAGCCTATGCGGGATCGCGAGAGACATAGTAAGAGATACAGAAATAAAAGAAGTATTCAACATATATATATATATATATATATATATATTAAACTTATACTAAACAATGTTGAAGAGAATCTAGTGGTGACATATGAATAGAATGAATGAGAAAATTCTGTGAAAAATATATGGGAATCTATAATAAAAAGAGGGAGGAAGAAGACCTGAAGAAGGAAAAGATACGTAATGTTACAAACAGGAACAACAATTGAAAAAGCAAATATTATTAGCCAAAGGTAGGTACTTCTTCATATTCTCGTCGATTTTCTCAATTTACCTTTTTCTTCTTCTTCTATCAGGGACTAGGCGATGTAGCCAACCAAAAGAAATGTGGCCACTTCACCGGCGCTTCCTAGATCGTCCATCCGATTTTTTTTTTCCTTTGTGACTTTTGAGTAGGCTAAATGTCCTCTAAGGACGCCCCCGAGGGTGGGGTCTGGGAGATTCGACACCTTGGGGGCCTGCAGAACGAGCCTATACCGTCATTCCCGGTTACTGCGGTCTCTGCCCTCCCCACTTGATACCCGCCGTCTCATGCTCGGGGGTGAACCGGTATTTCGCCTGTATTGGAGCCGATTACGCGAGCCTAAGGCTAGTGTCTGGCGAACGGTAAACAGGGTTCCAGCGTCCCTAGCAAGTAGCCGCACTAGTAAATCGCCCCTGCCCCAGTGGTCCTAGCCAAGTCCCAAGATCACAAGCCAAGACATGCGCGGTGAAGCCTAGTAGCAAGTGAGGCCTCCACGCGGGACGCCCCTGCACTGGTTGGAGAGGGGCGTGCATGAAAACACCGCGTGGCTAGGGTGGTTGCGGGATGGGTTATATCGCTGATTACCGGTGGCCTAATCCCCTTCCGAGACCCCTCACTCTGGTGCACTATGCCTTACGGGGCGTGGGGTTAGCAGATTTTTGGCGGTATCAGACTGATAATCGAGACAAAGCGTGCGTCCAGTGTTGGGAAGCGCGGCTCGAGATCTCGAGTCTGTGCAACTTGCGTTGCCGGAGCCTGTACGTGACTCGAGTGCGGTGGCTAGCCCCCCATCGATCGCTTGTCTGGGTACCGAAACGACACCTCCTTGAGGCCCCCACTGGGGAACGTTGTGTTTCGTACGGACATTCGTGCTTTCACATAAAACAGCGGCTACGTTCGTTAGTCTCCTCGTGTAGAGGAGAGGGCTCCAGACCCGCTCGTTGACGTATCCGGCGGACGGAAAGCAGAGATTTTTACTGCTCTCTTCCCCGGTTGTTGTTCGCGGGTGGTGAGTAAACGGGCATCTGTCATGGGTGCTTGTACCCGGGGAACGGTTGAGTGGTTCGCCACTCCTCCGAAATTACGTGTCCTCTAAGGACGTTCTTTAGAGTAAGACCAGTGGTAGGAAATCACACCTGTGAGGAGACTTGGCCAGTGACAGGAGACCTTTGAGCCTCTGATCCTGCTGTTTTCATTCGGAGACCCACCTCCTATGTTCTTCCGTCCCTGGTACCGTCGGGAAACCTTCCTCTTCCGCCTCTAGGAACGTTGCCCATTTGACACCTTTAACCCTGGCCGGGCCCTTACCGAGTAGTACAAAACGAAAGCAATAAAACAAGAACTACAAAGGAAAGCCGAAGTATGAAAACAATGAAAGACTCCGTAGCCCTTGAAAACCTACTAGCGTCGGGGTTGAAAAGACCAAGAGTTGGCCAAAAGAGACCAGACAGGAAATATTGAAGAGAGGAGTTCCACTCAAGCCAGGTTAAAGCAAGGTGAGAATCCAGCTAGGGTACATCGCGTGTGTTAAATCCGTTTCCGTTTTCACCCCTAGTGGTTTTCCTGCATTACATTCAATATCTTATTGTAAATAATCACCAGCCATCTTTAGTGGATGACCAATCCATTTTCATTTTCTTCTTTGGCTTTACGTATAGGTTTCTGGTTTTCCTGCGCCTCAATTGCATATTGTTAATCTATTCAAACAGAATATTCCAGTTATTTTTGTAAGACACTTGTTAAGACTATCCGATTTTGACCTTTAAAAGAATGAGACCTAGCCCAGTGGATTTCTCACATCCGAAAACATCAGATGCAAAGTCTCGTCAAAATTGTTACAGCGGTTTTTGAGGAAAAATGTTGTTTTTGAAATCAGTTTTTTGCTAGTTTAATAATATAGGATGTATACACGTTATACGCGCTTAAACAGAGTAACATATTTTACGATTTTCATTTATTGTGTTGTTTTAAATATCAATAATATTTATCAGTGCACGTATTAGTTCGGGAGCATGTTACTTGATTTAAATACGAAACAAAATAACCAACAGAAATGATGTGAACGGAACCAATAAGATGTGCAAAGGCGCGACCGCAAATTTCTGCTAAACCGGAATAACTCGGCCAGTTCTCAGTGCTGAAATTTAATTTTTATTCACAACTAATAGCTCATTACCTTACGTAATTTCAAAAACGTTTCTTTACCAAAATATGTATTTATATTATTTTTTTTTTCTTAAACATAAGTTTACATAACAAAGGAAAGCGTGGGAGGAACAAGCTGTTAGAGACGCCTGCGGGAATTTGACTACCGTCGATCAGCTGGCTACGACTTTCCTCTTTAATAATAACCGCAGAATTATATTTGGAGAATTAGCAACTGTCCTTGTTCTATTTCTCAGAAATTTTTATTTTCTCTAACCTGCTGATAGTAGCATACAGTATAAATCCATTACCGCAGGGTTCAAATCGGATAAAATTTTCATGGACATTAGCCAGGCTTACCAGTAATACGCTTCCAATAAATTTACCAGCCCATCTCGTAAGTAGAATACAAGAGTAAGCATTATGTACGTGTTGTTACATCAACTTATTTTCAAAATTGCCAAAGGCATACATTTACAAATGCGCCTACACAAACGCCACAAACGCGTTCATGAAGTCCGAGAGAATGCAAATATTTAAAAAATTATATACAATTATTTACTCTCCCGATTTTTAATCCGCGCATAATAATTTTAAATATGGGGTTACCGGGCTTCGCTTGGAGTAAGAGGCGTATGCCAGTTTTTTTTTTTTAATAAATGCAAAATGTTAAGTGAATAGATTTTTATATAACTAACACATATCCACCACATACATACAAACACACGCGCGCGCAACAATACACCCGCACAATTCCATATATTCATACATATACATTCATACTCAACCTACACAGATAGAACTACACATATACACATAACACACAACATACATACTGTATATACACTATGCGCCACATAGGCCTACACCGAGCCACATAGGCCTACATACAGAGGCACACTAATACACAATACCTGCATACATATAGCCAATATGCCTACACATACACACGCCACACCAAACCGAGCATGTTTACTATACATAAAACTTAACTTTCTGTTCTTAATCACAAAGAAAAATAAGCAGCAGTTTCAAAAAGTGTTGTGTATTTCTAAAGCTTACAAGTAACTTGCAATGTTACAGAATTTCGTGTGTCACTAAATACTAAAACAACAGACAGACAGAAGATTCGCTGGGCGTATTTTTCGTACAGTTCAGCTCGGTTATGGAGCGGTCCACGAGTACACGATAGACGTGTATGACATGGGGCAGATGATACAAGGTATTGCTCCAGTCAGTCGTCAGGCCTGAAGTGCGTCTCCGTCACTTGTTAAGAGTTTTTCGGATTGTAATTATATTTTTTTAAATGTTTTCCTAGTTTCTTGCACATAGAACAGAACATTTTTAACGTTACTTTAATTATTTCAATTTTTACTTCCATGTTCTATAAGTAAATGGAAGTATGGTGATGGCGAAAAAATCGTGTTCCAGATAAGGGCTGATTCTGATTGTACTACCCTCAAAACATGAAGAAAAGTCATTTTTCGAAATGTGTGTGTGTGTGTGTGTGTGTGTGTGTGTGTGTGTGTGTGTGTGTGTGTGTGTGTGTGTGTGTGTGTGTGTGTGTGTGTGTGTGTGGAAATTTTTCTATGACCAACGATAACTGCAGCAAATTCAAACAGAATCAAATAATTTTTTACATGTCTGAATTGTAAAGGACTCAAGGTCTATTGATTTTGGTGAAGATCGGTTAAGGGGAAGGGGTAGTTTATGTGCAACGTTTTATTTTTTAACAAGAGTAATTTTTTCTGTGACGAACGATAACTGCCGTAAATTTAAACAGAATCAAATAATTTTTTGCATATGTGCCTGAGTTGTAGAGGACTCAAGGCTTTTCGATTTTGGTAAAGATCAGTTAAGGGAAAGGGGCAGTTTACCTGCAATGTTTTACGTTTTAACAAGAGTAAAGTACTCAATTTTGATAAATGTTAATTAAGTATCCTGAAAAGAAGGTCATAATAATGCACTGTAGAAAGGTAGATGAAATATCTATAAATGTAAAGGGTAGTTGAAGGGGGAGGGGGTAATTTTTTTTATAAATTAAAATGATAGTTGATGGAGGAGGTAAATTTTTATAAGTTTTATATGTGTACTACGTTATTGACAACAAAGAAGTAGTTTCTATGGAAACATTTCATTTCACTTTAACAAAATTCTATATTTTTCATTTTAATTTAAATCACGTATGAGTGAAAATATATCGTTCCTGGCAGGCAAGCATATCTCAATTATGTAATGTTTACTTTTACAAAGTTTTATTATTGTGATTACCGCAATAAAAAGGCCGACAGGGGACACACACACACACACACACACACACACACACACACACACGCACGCACACACACACAAAATTCGCATTATTTCTGGCCTCACTCATGTTTATTTTCTTATGTTTGCACGCTTTTTAAATGGAAAGTGCCAAAACCCGCACCAACACAACGCGTGCAAGCCGAAAAGGTGGACATCGATTTGCTTCCTGTGGATCGCTGGGCAGTGTTGTTGTACAGTATTAAAGCAATTAATACAATCTGTGTACTTATTTCTATTATGATATGAGAATTATAAACTAATATGTGCATGTGTGTATGTATGAAAAATATATAAATATTTTTCTCCTTTGGAAAATTGTTTGCCCTCCCTGAAAATATTTTGACCTCCCTGATGGCTAGTTATTTACTAGCCTGTGTGGAATATAGCGTTATGACATGGATCAGAATGGTGGGTGTTAAACAGAAGACACAAACGTATTATAACATCTTAACTTGTGTTATAACGTAGGGAACCAGCGTTAATTGGTTATGCCAATTATACATGCTGCCTTTCGTTGTGACGAGCTGAAAATTAATCACAACAAATAAAACAACTCTTATATCAGGATATTGGGAAGGGGAGACTGTTGATTTATGCACTCAGTTTACTCGGTACTCAGATGACATCTCTTTATTACTTTATGAGATAAAGTTCTCTATTTAAAGTTCTCAACATATATAGTTTACAGTATAATTATGTATATTACTCTTTCATAAGGGCCCTCAAAATATGATGTACATCTATTTAATTTATTCCATGGATCCGGGATTGAATATATATTAAGTTAATAATGGTCACCTTGCCATATACAATATTGAAATTTGAGCCATTTGAAGAATGGACTTTATTAATCTTTCAAAACAAGAAAACTTTTAGTTTAAACATTTACTCTTTTGCTATAACCAGTGTTATTAGATTACAGACTACATGTTACATATACTGTCTGTCTTTTAAAGTCTTAAAAGTGGTGAGTTAAATTGTCTTTTGTGGGTAATAATTTTAGTAACTCATAACCATGGAAGACAAGCCTCCATGTCACCTGGTTTTCAGTATTTGCTGCAGAATTGGTTTTTCGGTCCTCGTGCGTTTCCTGAAGGTCTGTCGTTGCCTTAGTATCCGGTGACGGTGAAGTTCCTGAAGTCTGTTATATCATTCGGGGTGAAGTACTCTCATCTTCGACGACTGTTGTAATTCTTGTAGTTATAATAAATAAATAGAAAGTTTGTTTCACAGTAATACACTTCACATGATTATTTATTAGTTGAATATCACCTTCATGTTTGTAGTAATGTATGAATTACATAGTTTGTTATTTATTCATTGAGAGAGAGATGTCATCGCCGCACAAATTTAGTTATTTAAATATTCATTGAACCAACCATTCACATAATTATACACGCGTCGCGAAACAACGCTGTACGCAGCTTACGGCGTGAGCGCTCCATAGCAAGTGGGCAAAATAGTAAGGGGGAGAGTAGTAATCTCGCGACAATTACTAGTCAACATAAAAGTAGTTCCATGTTTCTAATTTAATTAAAGGACTAAAGTTTGATTAAATAATTAAATAGAGATATTCTTAGTTACAGACGTTATCAAAGTACATTACAGTGGTCTTATTTAATTATTTAAATAATAACAAAATTTACAATTATATTTAGTTTGTTTAGGGGTCAGAAAACAAGTTAATTCTGGTCAGTGCCTGTATATGCAGGATTAATTAACAAGCTTTACCCTTTCTGTACAATTGTATTCCCTTTTATTTTATTATTAGACTTTTTATTAAATATTATTATTATTTAATGATAGCAATAAGATTTAGTTTAAAATGTGAGATTTTATTAAAATTTTAAAATTTCTCAGCTTATACATTAACAATTTAATTAATTAACATATTTTTATTAATGAAATCGTCACAGTATTAAGGAAGAAATGTTTTGCTGAGAAATTTATAATTATACGGGTGGACAGAATAGTCGTTCAGGAAATCAGAAGACAAATGGAAAGAAAGAAATCAAGACTCGATTTTAAAAAAGAAAATGACTAGTATAGTATTGACAGGAAAGACTTTGATAACACTATAGACATCCCTCGGCCCCTCGCAGCTAGAGTCCAATTTCATTACAGGAATCAGATCGCAGCTACCTTTAGCTAGCTCTTCGTTCGACCTACAGACATTTTAATCAAAAGTACAGTCCTTCCTCACGAAGGTTGAGGATAGTCTTAATCCACCTGACATGGTGGTACCATTTTAGCTGACACGTAATTTCTTCAGAACTCAAGCATCCAGTTATTCAATTAATATTTAAATGATTTTAAATATAAATTTTAGGACATGAAAGTCATGTATGGTTCTCCATACCGATTTTTATATGTGTACTACGTTATCGGCAACAAAGAAGTAGTTTGTTGTTAAAATTCCTTTCCGGACTGTTTGGCCGTGGTCCAATGTTTTCTGCAAAACCAGACGTTTCGGCAGTGCCATCGACTGCCATCATCAGTGAAAATCGAGTGCGCTAATGTGAGGTGGTTGGTATACGTTAGTGACCACAGTACTGTGGTTAAGGATGAAGAAAGAAGTAGTTTCTATGGAAATATTTCATTTCGAAAATGATTTTAAATATAAATCTTAGAACATGGAAGTCATGTATGGTTCTCCATACCGATATTTAATTTTTTCGTTATCTAAATTTCAATGTGATATGCAATTTCTACTTTACTTATTTAACGCATTGACACATACAATAATAAAAGTTACCAAATTAAAAGAAATTGCATAATTGCATTAGTGCTTACTGAAACGGACAATTGACTACTCAGCTCGTTCACTAAATAGCTCTATCTAATATTTTACTGATGCAACATTGAACAATGCCCACCCATACAGCTTGTATGTTTCGTCGAAACCCTCAACATTCAACTGGCTGAACTGTCGACGCTCACATTATGTAAATAGGCCACTGTTGTGTGCTGTTGCTTACGACAGGGTTCACATGCAAGGAGAATAAGCTGTCGGCGGGTTATGACGGACCCATCTAGTCAGACTGCCTGCTTTAGTCGTAAACGATCGCATTTACAACCTTAAAAGGGTCGCTTATTGTTCCAAAATACAACGACTGCAGGTATAACAGGTACAATTTAGGATGGCGCCGTTAAATTGTTTGAGGTACATTTTATAATAAAAAGAGCGTACTCGGATTGAACTGTAACTATTCTGTTACTGTTTGTCCTAACAAAATAATACTAATGTCTTTAAATACTTACCGTATATTTTTCTTAACGGCTTCTGTAGAATGTATCTCTACCCGCTTAAGATAATATGGAAAAATACTGATTATTTTCGGTTTCCACCGACACCCAACGAAACTGACTTAGTCGCCCGCGATTGTACTTCCGTCTACCGAATCCATTTTCATCAACTTCGACCGTTTGCCCTACGCTCCCAATTTTACAAGAATTTTCAATCAGCCACACAACAAGAATTTCTCTGAAAGAATGTATTAATTTTCTTGCCGTTGGTTGTGAGAAACCAGTCTCTCTCACAATGACAGGAAAAGGGTACTTCAAAATCCATCCAATTAAAACGGACAACAAGGTGACGGGAAGAACACGTGAAGTCCAAAGATATTACTGTCCCGTACATGTTTTTTCACTCTACAGTTTTTTGCCCCACATCATTAAATCAAGTTTCCATTTGGCCCATAATTAAAAGTATGTTTCTTCCATACTTTACACAGTCAGTTGATTTTTTCATTACCTTCCAGTCTTTGGCACAGTTTTTAAGGCCTCTCGTCAGTATATAATTTATCAATGAATCTATACTCTTGAAATTCATCTCGCTGTTCAGTTTACCGCTTAAAATTTTATGTAACAAAACGCACTGGCACTGTATTACACACTGTAGTTTTAATGCTCTACGCTTCAAGAAAACACGATGTTGATAGAACACTGTACACCGACTAAATAAAATGGCCTTTAAGAAACTAGACGGGACCACGTTGGTTGGGATTTCCTTAAATATAGGACTATATGAATAGACGACTTGCTTAGGTGCAGGTGAAAATAAACAATAGGCAATCCTTTCGAAGGTTGTTAACGTAGTACCCAGGTAGTCTGATACGATGGCCCTGTCAGGTTTCCAAAACCCCTGTCGGCTTCATGAAAGGCACGGCAGCAGGAGTAACCGAATGGGGAGGTGTCAACGTCACCCTTTGTATAATAATGAAGAAAAAATTTTAGAAGTCTCGGTCAGCGTGTCAGAGATGCTAGAATATTAAATCACGCTGCCGACAAGTTGCGTCATAAGGAGGACATGACAATCTTCACGTAGGCTAAGCCTCTTATTTTTGTCCCATGGGTGTTAAAACAGAAATTGTATATAATCGGACTACTATTAAACCCAACCCTTCAAAACCTTGAAATAAGCACAAAAAATGTAGAGGCAGTAAAAGAGTTCATATGTCTTGGCTCTCAGATAAGCAGCTCTAACAACATCAACATTGAAATAAGAAGAATATATCTCGCAAATAAAACATATTATTTATTAAAAAAGCACCTGACATCTAGCTTCATCTCAAGAAGCACGAAATGCAAAATCTACAAATTACTTATCAGCCCAGTGCTGACATATGCTTCAGAAACCCGGACAACGACAAAAAATAGCGAGAGACTTCTAGATTGTTGTGTAAGACGGATTCTAAGAACAATATTTATAGGAGTACAAGAAACTGGAAAGTGGCGCAGGCGCTATAATTATGAACTATACCATCTTTACAAAGAGCCGGACATTGTCAGGCTAATCAAAATACACAGGCTAAGGTGGGTTGGACACAGAGAGAATGGAGGAAGGACAGCCTACGAAACATATTTTCTACCAGAAACCAATGGGTAGTAGAAAAAGCGGAAGACCCCAAAGTAGATTCAAAGACCAGATAGAGAAGGACCTCGGAAAGCTGAACATAAGAAACTGGAAACCCAAGGCATGCAGTAGGGAGAAATGGAATCGACTCTTGGAGGAGGCCAAGACCCACCAAGGGTTGTAGAGCCACGGTTCATGATGATAAAATCTGACCTTATTTTTTAGACTTCCGCTCCTAATGGAATGAAAATATACGGCTTCTTCCGCTCTGGATCCCATCACTTGTCTTCAAAATCTCGCGACGTTTCATCAGTCCTGCAAAAAATTTTTCAAGTCGCTCCAAGTTCCAATCGATTACATGTACCACGTGTATTTACTTTTTATGTGATCGAAACACTATGAAAATTGAATTATTACATGTTGGAAAGAAATAACATATTTTTTCTTACATATTGGAAACAGCATATATTTTCCACGGTTAACAACCTTTAGTAGGTAAAATTAGTTGAATGAGCACCACAGAGTTAACAATCACCAAAGACAATTCTTCCAAGTAATCAAAAGAAAAATTAATAAACTAAACCACACAGTTATAAACATTTGATGTTCCTTGTTAACAGTCAGAACTAATTACACCGCTGTAATCGTCTGTAAAAGTGATTCGCAGATAAATGACTTCGTGTTGTCATCTTGCCAGGATAGTGCCAAAAACCTTTCCTGACTGTTAGAGAAAAGTGCCCGATTAGGGTCGATTTATACAGGGAACGAGCCGACGACGTAACGAGGACGGGCCGAGCGTGTGACCATTTATATACTGTACATGCAACGGGTCTCCGAGCTTGTTCCGAGTTTATTCTCTCAGTGTTTGTAATAACATAACACCCTATTTCTGTTTTTTTATTAGATTATTTATTTTAATTTCAATTGTTGCGTATAAGTATATAAACTACTGTGACAAACAAAAGTGAAGCAGAGAGAAAAAAGCAAAACAGAAGGTGATGGAGTGTCCAGCCTGCATGGTTTACTACAGACAAAGAAGGGGAATTCATCATTTATAAAGAATCAAAATTTGGATCCGCCATCCGCCAACAACACTGTGTTGTCTCACTAATTCTATTAACTTTTTGTCATTCATGATGAAAATGGAAATTACTTTGTTCTAAAACAAACTCATAAAAGGAAGGAGAAGCCTTCCCAGTCTAAAAACAACGTGCTCGGCTGGTTGAAGTGATTCATACAGGAAGCGGACGTGTCGAGCGGTCGACGAGTTTCCAAAAAATATCTTTGAAAACGATTCTCGGCCGAGCGTCGTACGAGGCTCGGACTCGTCACGTCGCCAGTATAAATCGTCCCACTACAAAGCGTTAATGAATTTTCTGTCCGACTAGTTGAGTACCCGATACGTCGTCGGCTCGTTCCCTGTATAAATCGACCCTTACTCTCCCTTATTCTAGAACTTTTACGAATGCGTTGTTCTGCTTAAGAATCGATTACGCCTTGCTCGGCTCAGGCTGTTGTCAGGCTGTAGAGTCGTCGGAACATCTAAACGTTTTTGGCTATGATTGTGGACTTTAGTGTTGTCATGGAAGTAAGTATTTTGTCAAGTATACAAGTCAAAGTCAAATAAGCCATCAAACCGTCAAACACAGTAGTAAAATACTGAGTGAGACAAGTGTTCCAAAATAGAAGACTTGAATAGTCTACACGGAGTCGTATGTAATAAAATCTGCCGGCGTTCCACCATGCGTTTTACGGTTCCTATTTGCGGATAAATCCGAATTTGATCATTTGAGCGAGTCAAAATTTATAGAACTCTAATGGGCTTTCAGAAAAAATGGCTCTCAAATTCTTGAATTGAGGTTACACAGATATATCCTATAATACCGGAATAAAACAAAATGTACAATGAAATATAAAGTATACAAATACCCTAGGCAAATAGAAATCATGAAACATGAACGCCACCGTCATGATTAGTTTACAAGTTATTTTAATTTATCAGCCTATATGAAGCGAAATCGACACTTATCATGGTAGCACAGACGTGTTAACGAGAGTTTTAATAAGCGGGTTCTAACGGGCGTTGGCACGATTTAGATATTGTTTATCGAAAGTGTAGTTTTTCATTCAATTATTTTTTTATATTATTTCAGAGCTTCTTAATTTTTAATCGTTTAAATGACAATGACTAGCCCGAATATAAGAAGTCAGTCAGAAAAACAGTTTTCGTTGTATAGGCCTACATTTATTTTAAGGACCTTGTAACGAACCGACCAATAGCTACTATAAGTGAAGCGTTTATCGGTACCAAAAGTCAGTAGTAGCAGCGTGTTCTTTGTCCCTTCAAAGAGTTTATCGAATAACGTCAAAAGGAAATAAACACCCAATTTTTGACTTGACGAACAAGCAGTGAGACTTCCTCAGATACTGTAGTAAGTTTTGTCCCCCAAGAAAAAGAAAGCTCACAGAAAGTGGTTCTTCTTCTTCTTCTTCTCTTCTTCTTCTTCTTCTTCTTCTTCTCTTCTTCTTCTTCTTCTTCTTCTTCTTCTTCTTCTTCTTCTTCTTCTTCTTCTTCTTCTTCTTCTTCTTCTTCTTCTTCTTCTTCTTCTTCTTCTTCTTCTTCTTCTTCTTCTTCTTCTTCTTCTTCTTCTTCTTCTTCTTCTTCTTCTTCTTCTTCTTCTTCTTCTTCTTCTTCTTCTTCTTCTTCTTCTTCTTCTTCTTCTTCTTCTTCTTCTTCTTCTTCTTCTTCTTCTTCTTCTTCTTCTTCTTCTTCTCTTCTTCTTCTTCTTCTTCTTCTTCTTCTTCTTCTTCTTCTTCTTCTTCTTCTTCTCTTCTTCTTCTTCTTCTTCTTCTTCTTCTTCTTCTTCTTCTTCTTCTTCTTCTTCTTCTTCTTCTTCTTCTTCTTCTTCTTCTTCTTCTTCTTCTTCTTTAGCACTATAGCCCAACGTGAGCCCTGGCTTCCAACACTAGTCTTCTGCAATGTCATCCATTGTCCTCTCAGTGTAACCCCTCACGTCTATTCTTATTAGATCTTCCAGCACATCATACAACCATTTTATCCTAGATATTCCTCCTTTTATAGACCTGCGCCCTCAGCAGCATTTTCTTCGGCATACGCTGATTATCCATCCGCTCTAGGTGGCCTAGTTATTGTAGCCGTTGATCCTTTACGAATATTACAATGTCCGCGTGCTTCAACAGCCCATCTATCCACTGGTTATGTCTTATTCTATATTCATCGTCTACTTTAACCAGGCCATAAACACGTCTTACAATCTTTATTTCAAACCTTCTTATTGTTTCTTGTTACTTATTTGTTAATGCCTATGTTTCGCCACACGTAAGTGGGTCAGGGATTTAAATGAGTTTGATGACAATGTTGTACGGCGTACGGTATATGACTTTCTTTAAACTTAAGAAAAAATACGTACTATGAAAATCAGAACTGACGATATTGTATAATGGCTGGTCAGTAAAGGTTTTCTTCACAATATACAATCTACATATTTATAAATATAAATAAACAATGCTGTATAAGTGTAATTAATATGTACAGTACAGCGATAAACAGCTTAAGGAAACAGACTGATGAAATATGTCCCGTTTTGCGGAAAGTGTGACTTATAGGTGACGTCCTGTCAAACCGGACCAGCAGTAAAAGCGCATACTGCAATGTGGGCCTATGAAATCACTGTGTACAGATGAAATAGTAAGACAATGGTTCGGAGAGCATATTGTAGCGGAGAGCAGGGAAGGCAGTGCATGAAGAGGGCGTAAGGTGACCAACTATATGACACACCAACCATGCAACTGTTCTGAATACAAAACAATTGCTCGGAAAACAAAGCGCTAAAGCTACGCTAAAGCCACGTTTCGAAACTGTGCAGCCAGACACCCTTTTCATGTTTAATTATTTAGCTGTAAAATATGGCATTCAATAGAGCAGAGATAGAAACAACGGCAAAGAATATCAGTCAAAATATAGGACTGTATTTTCTAATAAGAAGCTACCAAGATACCAGATATGATAGGAGGTCAGATAAAATCAGAGCTCACGAAATTTGAATCGGTTTTTTTTAAACGGGCGTAAGTCCATTTTTTTTCGATTTTCAGGTTTTGGTGGTTTTGTAGTCTAAACATCAGAATACATCGATTTTTGTTAAAAGGGCGATTTTATCACGAGTGGAAATGGGTCAAATCAGCATTTAATTTTTTGGTTTATTTTAAAAGGGCGCAAGTCCAAAAGAGTTTTTTTTAAAAAGGCGTAAGTCCACTTCCTCTATGGATTCTGTTGTTTGATTTCTGGACTTTCGCCTGTTAAAAAAAAATCTGCAGTCAGCTGTTACTGCTCATTTTTGTCTATTGTTATTATAACCTCCAAAATATTGTAGTGAAGGTTACTAAACATCCTTGTACAGTCTTTGTAGGCTTACTTTACAGTTTTAATAGTTTAGTAGTTGTAGGTGACAGGCTAATGGATGAAAATATCGTAATTGGGAGCCCAAGAAAAAGAAAGGGCCAAAACCCCCAACGTTACAAAGTAAATATAGTAAAAAATGCCCGACTCAGTGGGCAGCCCTATGTCAATCACAGAGGCCAGGAAGTTCCAGCAAAAAAACCTGAATTCTCTTGCAGGTAAGATAAATCTTAGTTACTTATTTAGATTTAAACATTTCCAAACTTATTAAAATTACTCATTAACAAAATATACTTCATGTGTCGCTAATGTTTATTTGCCAGTATACATAACCTCTTAATTTTTTATTGTAATCCCACCAGTGTTTTATTAAATTTATTAGGCCTAGTACAATGATCAAAGTTTGCAGCCAAGACAGTATTCTTTACAACAGCTAATAAAACGTTTTGCTGTCTTCAGTTTAAGTTTATAGCCTATAAGTTAACACTAAGAGTTTCTGGGTTTGTTTCAGATGCAAAGAAAATTGCTTACAAGAAATTGGGGAGGAAAATTGTCTGGATATTTTCAACAGATTCTACAATATTCTTTCGAAAAATGAACAGGATTTGTTTCTCCAGGGACTTATTGACGTCGTGAACGTGCAACGTAGACGGCCAAGGGATAATGTGATGAATACAGAGCAGAAAAGTGCCTCATTTTATTATAATGTTCTTGTGGGTACCGAGAGAATGAAGATATGTTTTAATGCATTTTTATCAGTATTTGCTATAAGTGAGAAAAGGGTAAGACGTATCAGACATCTCAAACTTATCGGTCAAACCCCTGAAGATAAGAGAGGCAAGAATGTAAGTAATAGTTTGCCTGCTGAAATCCACAGACTTGTGGATGAGCACATAAAGTCTTTCCCTTTGAAAGAAACTCATTACAAGGGTAAGAAAAGCTACTATTTATCACCTGATCTAAATATTAAAACGATGCGGAAGTTGTACATGCAAAAACACCCTGACGTTAGGCCTATAGTAAGCAAATCATTTTATTGGCAATATTATAGAGACAATTTCAATTATCCATTTGGCCGCCCGCAAGTTGATGTATGTAGTAAGTGTGAGGAGCTTAATTAAGTGTCCTACTTTAAATAATGTAGCTAAACGAGCGGCAGTTGCAGAGCTTATGGTACATAAATCAAGAAGTAAAAAGTTTTACTCAGCACTGCAGCACGAACAGTCACAAGAAGGTAAAGATGAAAAACATATTTTGTCGTTAGCATTTGATTACATGAAAACTGTATCTATTCCTAAAATTCCCGTTCAGGAATTATACTACATGAGACAGTTGTCAGTTAATTGCTTTGGAATACACAATCTTAAGAGTAACGACACAACATTATTCTTGTACCACGAGGGTGTAGCACGAAAAGGCCCTAATGAGGTTTGCTCTTTTCTTAATGAATACCTAAAATCAGTACCAAGCCAATACACTGAGCTTCGTCTGTTCAGTGATAACTGTTCAGGCCAAAACAAAAACCAAGCGTTGTCAAGGTTCTGCTTATACCTGACAGATTCAGGTCGTTTCCAGAAGGTCACTCAGTATTTCCCTGTTCGCGGCCACAGTTTCCTCCCGTGTGACAGGGATTTCGGAATAATATCTAAGGCTTTAAAGAAACATGACCGCATTTTTGATGTTCATGAAATAACTGACATAATTTTGCAAAACTCATCACGGTTTAATAAGTTCACTGTTCATGAGGTTACATCATCTGACATAGTTTTAGATTTCAATAAATGGCAAAAAAGGTTTTACAAAAATCGTGTATATCACAAGAAACAAAAGGAAAAAACACAGATAAGAAGGATAAAATGTACTTTCAGATTAGTACTCTCTTTATGTTCGTTTATGAATCTAAGTTAAAAGGATGTGTTAAAGCCTACCCTACAATAAATGGTATTATTCATCACAACTTTTTACTGGCTAAGACAAAAGCAGATACTCTCTCCCCACCTTCGTTAAGGCTTACCAAGGTCGAGTGCCAATAAAAACTGCAAAGATGGAAGATATTAAAAAACTGAGAGCCTACATTCCAGACGAGCATCGGGGATTTTCGAAGAAATTTGTGACTGCCCAACTGATGGCAGATCTGAAGAGATTACCAGCGATTTCGAGGTTGAAGAAACCAACGATGACCCATAAATCAGAAATATGGCCTCAAATCTACATCTTTGATTTTTTTTTCCTCTTTTAAACTCATTTAAGTAATTTTACTATCTTTTTAGTAAATTGTAAACATTGTCTTACAATAAAAATAACAGTTTTTACTTGAAATTTAATGGTTTTTTATCTCCTTGCAACTTGATTTTTTTTAAAAGGGCGATATTTTCACATTTTTAGAGCTATGTAACTAAATTATGGATAAAGATACAAGTGTAAAATTTTGAATCCTGTTGTAAATTGAATTTCTTTACATGTTGACATTTTTAAAAAATATTTTAAGTGAAATATTTTGATTTAAATAGTGTTTTTAGTTTTCCGAAAGTTTACTTTCTTGGACTTACGCCCGTTAAAAAAAAAACGATTCATTTATAAACGGACACTGTAATAATAAGAACGTTTTTAAGAAACAAGGGAGAATGTTTTATAATGGGTAATCGTCAAGGAAACGACTAAGTAAGGGTACGGTTACACGAGCGTTTTTTTTCCGGCCGTGCACGCGAGTGGAGTTTGGAAAAATGCACAGTGGTCACACGTGCCTTTTTTTCTTTGTCGTACGAGCACGGACGGAAGTATAGTCACATAGACGGTTTATAATTGGACGGCAGCGTTGGGACGTCTCGGACGCGCATCCCTACAGCTCTGGAAAACGCACCTGCACAGAAACGTCCGTGTTTAGATTAAAGAAAACATTGGTTATCAGTAGTAAATAAATCTTTATTAAGACATTTTTTACATTACGTATTTTTTTATAAAGATATCAACAACACCACGGAGACCAAAATTAATTACCATAGTAACAAGTAAATAAACAAATGCTCTTTTAGCGGCATCTTCGAACAGTCCGTGTGACCGACCACACGCGTGCGTGTTAAAAACGCTCTAAAATGCACCAGTTGCGTTTCGATGCGGGAGACCTTGAAAACGCAGAAGAGTTGACACCCCGTGCGTTTTTACCAGCTCCGTGTGACCAATTACATTGCCGCTCTTTGTGTTAAATTCAATGCGTTTCCCAACCGCACGCAAACCGTACACGAAAAAGCACTCGTGTAACCGTATCCTAAACCGTCTACAAAATGGATTAAGTTATGCAAATATACAAAGAAAGAATTAAGCTGAATAACAGGTGATTCATAGTATAGGTGACTACGGATGCTGAAACCCTTTAAACAAGGCCAACTGAGTACTTGTTCTTAACGCCATTGCAATATGAGCTTCTGCGGAGTCAAACACGTAGAAAGCCTACACTTTGCAACATGAATATCATTGCGTGTATATTTGGACAGTGATTATTAATGTTCATTTGTTAGTGCGATCGTAACCATCACCCACTCGACCGGCCGATGTCACTGTCACCCCGCTCTACAATAAAATGAAACACATTGATTCTACCCTCCTCTTTATCGCTTTTATTAGTGCTACGTAGTCGTAATTGTCTATCTTTTTTTTTTACTTATAATGTTTTCAATAGAATATTTGTATGTATTGTGTGCGTGTGTGTGTGTGTGTTTATGAGTGTGTGTGATCACTGAAACTGTCGTTTAATTGTTGAAATAATTACTATTACTGCAATAACTAAAAATATAATAGTCTTTATTTGTACTAATTTTTCATTACTATGAATATATTTATATATATTAGGCTATGTATGTTTATGTATATGCACACACTATAGAAACAAATTCTCTCTCTCTCTCTACTTATCTATATATCCTATTTCTCACTCACTCATTCATCCTACTTCATACTAAAAAATTAACACAAATATAATTAGTTGCTTCTGCAAGTAAAAAGTATGTTTGTCATCATCTTAAATATATTATTTATTTATTTATAATTATACAATTATGTTTCATTAGACAAATGTACTTACATCTATTATACATTTGACCTACTTGGAAGAAGCTTGAATATAAAAACTTTTTATTTTGATGTGTTTTATAAACGATATATATATATATATAACATTTCGTAAACGTTTTCTCCCCTTTCCTATTATTTACCCATTAGTCTTATTTATCGATAATAAGAGTGTATAACTGTTAACTACTACTGCTGCTACTGCTGCTACTACTACTACTACTACTACTACTATACTTCTACTACTACTACTACTACTACTACTACTACTACTACTACTACTACTACTACTACTATTAATACTATTATTATTATTATTATATTATGTTGTTGTTGTTGTTATTATTATTATTATTTACTGTTTCGTGATTTGAATATACGAGTAGAAGGGACGACCCTATCAGAAGACTAGGGCAGTCCAAGAAACGAGTTTTGTCTTACCTACAATATGGTGGTATCAGTCAGCGTTTTTCTTCATATGAGGCCAAGTGTGAACACTGGGGCATTATGAGCCTTAAAAACAGAAGAGCACTACAAGATGTGTTGTTTATGTATAAGAGTATACTGGGTCTTATTGAGACAAGTGTCTCGGGGATCGGTTACAGAGATCCTTACGTAAGACACAGAAGGAATGTCTTGCAGGACCCACCAAAACGTCGAACAGAGTTTGTGAAACAGAAGGCATTCACTGTTTCAATCAGAATATTAACGCCTCTAAGAAGGACGGTATAAAGATACTGGGAGTAAGACTCTGACTAGGACATGTTGTTGTTGTTGTTACGCTAATTCGTAACATACTTTACAACTTACTTTTTATCCTTACTGCCTTCCAAGTATGCATATTGCAAGTATATGCAAACTCAATAAAGAAAAACTATATTGTAAAGAACGATGTTTTTATTACTATTTTTAGGTTTGAAAAATACTTGGGACGTTCTACTAAGTGGCATCCTCAGTTAAGCAATTCCACAGCTTAGAACGGGCTAAACGTTTGGTATTAGAGAGAAAGGAACTTTAAAATGTGTGTTGAACATAAGAACAACAGCGTTAATACTGTGGTAAAACCCACGGCATCTTAACGACAGAAAGTAGCTGAACAACGTGCTAATATCTGGCCAATATCAGTGAAGCAGGATGGCCAATATACGGGTCTGCTCGCCCTCTTTGTAACTCCCACATGCTCTCTCACTTTATCGCGTGTCGAATTTCTAGTACATTTATTCATGCTTGTAAGAGTTGAAAACACATTTGCAAGTAATATTATCGAATCATTCCCTCGGAATACAGAATAATCTAGTAATAAACGACATTAGATTCTAAATGTTAAATATACTTTAAATCGCAGTGGTACGTACAGTATTAGAATATGTCGCTAAATTATTGTTTTATTGAAAATAGTAATGGTAAAAATACTACTATTTTACTGGAAAAATGAACTGGATCGTTTTATGTCACAGTAAAAACCACTTTGTTTTAACAGTAACTGAGGTACACAGGAATGTCTGTGTTCTATATAGTTGAACAAAACTTATTTTTATTTCAGTTTACAGTACATTATATGTAAAACAAGAATATAAGCAACAAGTACCAGTTAACTCAAAAACGTCAGGTTCACTATTTTAAGTATTACTGTGTTATAAACATTGTATATAGCCTACACATTAAACATTATGCTTTCCTCAACCATCGCTTTTATTTATTTCAGCAGTAAACTAAAAACCAAAAACCGTTGTCACCTAACCTCAGAAATGAAAACAACACGTATTTTTGCTTTGCATTATGAAATAGGACAATTTACAATTAGCACACTTCTTCTTCTCCACATCGTAATATGTCGATACAATCGCATATTAAAAACATCGAAAATGTACTGCAGGAACGGATAAAGGTACAGTTCCGATACCGCTAAATCGCATTTGTTTATTTACTTGTTATTATGGTATGGTAATTAATTCTGGTCTCCATGGTGTTGTTGACATCTTTATGCGCTTCAACAAAATTAAAAGGGTCTAAACCGTCCGAACGGGGTAAAATATCAAATTCCAAGTTAGACAGTGTTTATCGCCATGTGTCAAAGGTTACCGTGGATTTGTATTCAATACAAAAGAAAACAAATCCTCAGACTTTGAGTTTTGTATATACAGATAATTTTTCATACAAGCTCAGCTCATGGAGCGTAATTTTCTATGTATGTATACATTCTCCTCGTCGTCGTCGTCGTGTCGCATTAATTTATATTTATAATCGAGTTTTATTAAATGAATTATCGAATTTTTATTTCAATATAAAAAACAATAAATAATTGATTTATTTCGATTTAATTTTCGATTGTTGTAATGTTTAATCAGCTGTTTTGACGGTTATATTGAAAATATTTTAGGTTTATATTTTACTTGCTTTAAAAAATTTATAAATTTAAATACATCATCTTGTTTTGTTTTTATTTGTGTCTGTTCTTTAATTAGTAAATTATTGCTATTCGGTGTTTAAATATTGAGATATTCTCAAATATTCATTTTTTGATCTTTTGTATGTATGTTTTTAATTAATTTCATGTTTCGAATATCCGAAAAACGATTGTTTATTATTTAGGCAATGTATTGCTAAACTAGATTTGTAAATATTTGATTTTAAAAATGCATTGTGGTGCTGAAGGAACCTATTGAGTCATTTTTTTTCTTTGTCTGGCATACGTAAAATTTATTGAAATCTGGATATTCTATTTTGTATATTCCATTTTTATTGTGAATGATGGATTTAGTTTAGTTTAGTATATTATCTGTGTTATAACATATTTTTAAATTTGTATCATTTAGAATGTCAATTTTGTTAATTCGTTTAGAAACCTCTGAAGATACAGATGCATTCTGTGGAACGTGTGTCAGGTTAATTAAAGCAAAAAAATAGTAACAATCTACTTATAGAAATAATTATAATTTGATAATACATGTATTAATCAAAGTCTTGCAAGAAACTCAGAGTTTAAAGAGTATAAAGAAATTATATATACACAATACAATGCCACATAACAACCAAAATTAAAAAAATATTAAATATTTAAAATATCGGTATGGAGAACCATACATGACTTCCATATTCTAAGATTTATATTTAAAATCATTTTCGAAATGAAATATTACCATAGAAACTACTTATTTCTACTTACTGCTTAAGCCTTAACCACAGTACTGTGGTCACTAACGTATACCACCTCACGTTATCGCACTCGATTTTCACTGGTGATGGAAGTCGATGGCATTGCCGAAACGTCTGGTTTTGTAGAAAACATTGGACTACGGCCAAATATCCCGGGAAGGAATTTTAACAAAAACTACTTCTTTGTTGCCGATAACGTTGTACACATATATATAAAAAATATGCATAAAATTAATGGCCTGTATAAGTTAATGATTGATCTCCATTAAGTAGTGCTCAAGTTTCCAAAGTTTTAATATTATGATGTCCGTAATTAAAACATCAGAGCAGGTTTAGTGTGAATGAGGGTACACTGTGGACAAAAATTTTCAACACTTCCTATTGAGCGTTGCTTAGAGTAAAGCTGCGAATCTACAGTGTATGTTTCACAGAACAAACACGCGAAAAAGAAGGAGCGCTCCGAAGTCACTCATGGACCCTCAGCATCTTGCAGAGGGTTCATTGCCTAAAGACGAAAAGTCTGTCTATGAATCGTTCCTCTGTAAACACGTGCAGTTACACTGCCCAGCGATCCACAGGAAGCAAATTGATGTCCATTTTTTCGGCTTGCACGCGTTATGTTGGTGTGGGTTTCGGCACTTTCCATTTAAAAAGC
Organism: Magicicada septendecula; assembly: GCA_034769895.1. Lineage (NCBI taxonomy): Eukaryota > Metazoa > Arthropoda > Insecta > Hemiptera > Cicadidae > Magicicada > Magicicada septendecula. The sequence continues at coordinate 28,923,382 of CM068369.1, forward strand.
GTGCAAATGTAAGAAAATAAACATGAGTGAGGCCAGAAATAACGTGAATTGTGTGTGTGTGTGTTACCTGCCTTTCTATTGCTGTAGGCATAATAATAAAATGGAAAGGTAAACATTACATAACTGAGATATGCTTACCTGCCACGAACGATATATTATTTTATACATGGAGTTCAGTGACATACACACGTACAGAAGAATTATATATATAAAGATATTAACTCATACATAATTTACATTAAAATGAAAAAATTATACAGTAATTTTATTCCCTGGCAACAAAATTATTTTATTTTTAACAATTACCATTGTTTGAAAAAGTTTAAATGAATTTTAAAGTACTTTACTGTTGTTAAAACGTAAAAGGTTGCTGGTAAACTACCCCTTCCCCTTAACCGATCTTCACCAAAATCGAAAGTCCTTGAGAGCTCTACAATTCAGGGACGTATGCAAAAAATTATTTGATTCTGTTTGAATTTGCGGCTGTTATAGTTTGCCATATAAAATACGCTTGATAAAAAAACGTTGCAGGTAAACTACCCCTTCCCCTTAACCGATCTTCACCAAAAACAATAGGTCTTGAATACTCTACAAATCAGGGCTGTATGCGAAACATTATTTGATTCTGTTTGAATTTGCGGCTGTTATCGTTTGCCAAAAAAAAATTTCCCTTGTTAAAAAAAAACCGTTGCAGGTAAACTGCCCCTTTCCCTCAACCGATCTTCACCAAAAACAATAGGTCGTGAGTACTCTACAAATCAGGGGTGTATGCAAAAAATTATTTGATTCTGTTTGAATTTGCGGCTGTTATCGTTTGCCATAAGAAAAAAATCTACAGACAGACAGATAGACACACAGACACTTTTCGAAAAACGACTTTTTTTCATGTTTTGAGTGTAGTACAATCAGAATCTGCAATAATCTCGAACACGATTTTTTTTGCCATCACCATACTTTCATTTCCTTAAGGAATATGGAAGTAAAAACAGCACTTCACTAATAACCACTTCAACGCACACAGTAATATCGCCCGATAATAACACGAACAGCCCGTAATATATCGCAACTATAACTGAAAACTAAGGCCGCTGACGCCTTGTATTTATACAACGCTCACAGACCAGGATATTCCAAAATGCGCGTTAGCACCAGTGTGTACGACGTAATTAATTGCGGCCTTGACACAGTCCGCGCGGCTGGCGGCTTCCAGAAAAGGCTCGCGAATGCGTCGAGAGCTACGTACGCCACACGCACTACATTCCGGATCCCTCTGGAACGTTCGATAAACATGTTCTGTGATGTCGTAACACTTCACCCTCCTGAAGCCTGTTCGTCCCGAACTGGCAAACCGTCTCTGAAGTAATACTTAGCCAAGCGATCTAGGTGGACGACCTTGAACTTTCGCTGTCCTTCTTGTTGAATCCAATAAACAACATCGTTGATTCTTTTTTTCACAGTATAGGGTCCTTCCCAGTTAGACTGAAGGTTAGGTGAGCTACCACGACGGCGCTTTCGGTTGAACAACCAGACCTGATCTCCTTCTTGGAAACTCACACTATTGCTGCGAATGTCATACCGAGTTTTCATTTTATCACTGGTAATCCTCAGCCGTCCTCTTACCAACCGATTCATTTTTCGCAGTTGGTTTTCTAATTGCGAGGAATAGTTCTGTGGCTCTTGGGGCTGAGTCTCAGGTGATCCGAACATTAAGTCTCCAGGAAGACGAATCTCCCGCCCAAACACTAATTTTGCTGAAGCCATCCGGTTGTGTCGTGTACTGATGATCTATACGCCATGAGGAATAGTGGTATACGTTGGTCCCAGTCTGTTTGGTTCTCGTCAACAATCTTCGAAAGATGCTGCTCAAGTGTCCTATTGAATCGCTCAACCATCCCGTCCGACTGAGGATGCAGAGGCGACTTCCTGGTCTTTCAAATTCCGAGTAGACGGCATAATTCTTTAAACACTCCTGATTCGAAATTTCTCCCTTTAACCGTATGGATTTCCATAGGGGCTCCATAACGGCAACAGAAGTTGTGAACTAACTTCTTTGCCACAGTGGTAACCTCCTGATTTGGAATTGCGTAGGCTTCCACCCACTTAGTAAAGTAGTCACCTACAACCATGATGTACCGGTTTCCATCGTCAGTAACTGGGAATGGACCAGCAATGTCTATGGCAATTCTCTCGAAAGGCAGTCCAACGTTATACTGTCTCATTTTTCCCCTGCTTCTGCTTTGTGCGCCCTTGCTTGGAACACATATTTCACACGCCGAACCCATTTCTCTACGTCGTGGCGAATATGAAGCCAATAGAATCGCTTCCGTATTTTTTCAAGGGTTTTGTTAACGCCAAGATGGCCTCTAGATATTCCATCATGCATCTCCTTCAAAACAGACTGCACTTTACTTCGGGGAACTATCAACCGCATGACCACGTCTCGTCCATCTGCACTTTCCCAAGCCCTTTTCAGCAATCCGTTTCCTAAGGTAAGAGATTCCCATTGTGCCCAGTAGCCCTTCGGAACCATGGCAGATATCTTGCCAATCCGGGCGGCGACCTTCCTCTTTTGCTGTCAAGATCGGTCCAATGTCTTTATCAGTCATCTGTTCTTGTCGACAATCTTGTGTTGTCCAGCCGTCTGCCAGTAAATCTACAGTGATGGCTTGAACATGTTCGCTTGAGTTTTGTTCTTCCTTTCTGTGGCAATGTCGGCAGTCTTCCGGGTACGGTCTTCGTGATAAGCCATCTGCATTACTATGCAGGCGCCCCCGTCGATGTTGTACCTTGAAGTTGTACTCTTGCAGACGTTGAAGCCACATTGCCAACTGTCCTTCCGGATTTTTAAATCTAAAGAGCCATGCAAGCGCGGCATGGTCGGTACGTAGTGAAAACTCTCTTCCATAGAATTTATGGAAGTGCTCCAACGCTCGGACGATTGCCAGTAACTCTCTCCTTGTAACGCAATAATTTCTTTCCGGTTTAGAAAGTGTCTTGCTGTAATACGCTATTACTCGTTCTTCACCGTTTTGCACTTGAGACAAAACTGCTCCTAGACCAGTATTGCTTGCGTCTGTGTCCACAATGTACTTCCCTTCGGAAGCTGAGAAAGCGAGAATTGGCTGCGAACATAATGCAATTTTCAAAGTCCTAAATGCTTGATCACACTCTCTCGACCACTGGAAGTTTCGTTTATTTTCTGTTAGCTCATATAGTAGTTTAGCAATAGTAGCGAAGCCTTTTACAAAACGTCTGTAATATGACCATAACCCCAGGAAACTACGAAATTCGCGTTTACTCTTCGGAACTGGCCAGTCTCTTACGGTGTCTACTTTATTAGGATCCATGCTAACACCCGCTGCAGAAACTAGATGGCCCAGATAATGTACTTCCTTCTGGAGTAGAGAACACTTCTTCGGGCTCAGCTTCAGTTGGGCACCGTGAATTCTAGTTAGAACCTCCTTAAGGTTTTCCAAATGGTCTTTGAAAGTCTTTCGATGACCATGACGTGTAAATAAACAAGGCAAGTTTCCCATGTCAGGCCTCGAAGTACCAGGGCCATCAATCTTTCAAACGTTGCCGGTGCATTACAGAGTCCAAATAGCATGACGTTAAATTAGAATAAGCCACTTGGAGTAGAGAAAGCGGTCTTTTCCTTGTCTTCTTGTTGAAGACCCACTTGCCAATATCCACTCTTCAAGTCCAATGTGGAAAACCACTGTGCTCCGGACAACGTGTCGAGTGTATCGTCAACGCGAGTTAATGGATAGCAGTCTTTCTTTGTAACGTCATTTAACCTCCGGTAGTCTACGCAGAAACGTTATCCACCATCCTTCTTCGCTACCAGCACTACCGGGGAAGACCAAGCACTTGACGAAGGTTCGATTACTCCCTCTGTCAACATGTCTTGTACTAACCGAGACATCTCCTCTTGTTTAGATAATGGAGGCCTTCGAGGAGGTTGGCGTATCGGTGTTTCCCACATCGATAACACTTCGGTCTTCCATCCTTTCTTATTTTATTCTGTGGCGCCGACCGTCGAGTCTCTGTTCCTTGTTTTTCTTCCTCATCGTCTGTGCCGTCGCGATCTTTTAACGCGCGCACTTTATGACTTGTCCAACCAGACGCTGATTTGGCGGCCTCAAATTGCAAAGCATGTACCAGGGCGTCCAGACTGTTCTGGTGTCTTGCCATTCGTAACACTTGCTGTAGTTCGTTATCTCGGACACCGGCAGTAAATGTCTGCATCGCAAAACTCGTTCGAAAATCTTCTGGCGCTTCAGGATAGGCCAGTCTAATTAGTCTGTCGATACTTGCTTAAAACTCTTGAAGGCTCTGCCACCGGAATATTGTCGCCTTGCTCTCAACTAGGTGCAGTACACATTTCGCAAATGTTTATTACCATACCGTAATTCTAGAGCTTTTATCAAATCGGCACAGATGTTCTGTTTGTCAGGTGGCACTTTCTGTAGTAGTTCTGCCGCGGGTCCCTTTAATGAGACGAGTGAAACTGCCTCGTCTTTCTCTGTCCAATTATTTGCCCAGTGACTGCTTCCGTTAAAGGTTGGAGCTTTGACAAGAACTGTCCGTACTGCAGGCAAAGTGACTTTCTCGGCGGAGGTACGTTGCCCAGTGACTACTTCCGTCAAAGGTTGGAGCTTTGACATGAACTGTCCCTACTGCAACCAAAGTGACTTTCTCTATTAACTTATTTTCTGTGCCTTTTCTGTCTTTATCATTGGTACAGTCTGTTCAGAAAATTGTTTTGTTTGAATCTCCATGAACTGCTCAACTTCACTTTTAATTTGTTCTCTTATGTTTTCCATTAAGTTTTCTAACGCAGATATTTTATTTGACACAGTTTCTTCTACGAGATATTTTTGTAGACATCGATTCTTCAACAATTGAAACATATTTTTCTACTTCAGCCATTTTTAGTGTCATTGATTCTTGTACCTCAGATATTTTAGTAACTTGTTTATTAAGCTCACCTCGTAGGAGACCCAACTCTGCAGCGGTTTGTTCTTGTGTCTGCTTTTGCTCCTGTACTAACTCCTTGACGTCTTCTGTTTCACGCTTCCGTTCCTCTGCCTCCTGCTTATGTTCTTCTTTTTCTTTTCGTCTTTCTTCTGTTTCTAGCATTAGTGCTTTCTGACGTTCCTCAGCTTCCTCTTTCCTGCCTGCGTTTTTCTGCTTCTTCTCTTGCTTGTCTTCGTTCTTCTTTTTGTCGTCTTTCTGCTTCTTCCGCTTCCTGTCGGCGTCTTTCCTCTGCTTCCAGCAGGAGGGTTTTGTCTTTCTTCCACTTTCTCTGCATCCTGTTGTCGTCGTTCCTCTGTCTGCAACAACAGCGCCTGGAAACTTTCCATAATCTGACTGGCATCCATTGTTTTCCGATTAATTACGAATTACACTTGTTTTGTACAAAGTATCCACTGTTTATGGTTCTATCCCACTTCTGACACCACTGTTACGACGGTCTACTTGATCGTCGTAGGTACAGTGGCAAACAAAATACAAGACACCAATTAAGTCACTAATTACCAGCTTTAATTTTCACAGTTAAACAGTTCGTAATTAACAACACAGTCTCCTACAACAAATCAAATAAAAATTGTCAACTAATATTAAAACACAACTGTCTTACAATATACCGCCCGATTATAAAACATATCACTTCACTAATAACCACTTGAATGCACACAGTAATATCGCCCGATAATAACTCGAACCGCACGTATATATCGCAACTATAACTGAAAACTAAGGCCGCTGACGCCTTGTATTTATACAACGCTCACAGACCAGAATATTCCAAAATGCGCGTTAGCGCGTGTACAACGTAACTAATTGCGGCCTTGACACAGTCCGCGCGGCTGGCGGCTTCCAGAAAAGTCTCGCGAATGCGTAGAGAGCCACACGCATTACATTCCGGATCCCTCTGGAACGTTCGATAAACATGTAGATCGTTCTGTGATGTCGTAACACTATATATATTGTACTGCTGTTAAAATGCACACAGTACATAATAGGGAGATAATAAATTTTAAAAGAGAAAGGATGCAGATTTTGTATTGAATGTAAACAAAAAAACATTGGGAATATCGACTTACTCAGTCAACATAGAGGTCGATTCCTATATGATATAAAACCATATTTAGTTATATGTTCAGAAAATAATATATGAAATTGGAATGAATGTTATAAGAAGAGTAAAGAGTAATAAAATTATAATTGAATAAATAACCAATAGAATTACGAATATTAGAGGTAAAATAAAGATGTTCAATACGAAATAGAAAAATGATATGTTTTAATAGGTAGGCCTATATGATAAACAGATGTAAAGAAATTAGGGAATTATCATAGGGGCAATTTGGTAAATTGTTAAAAAATAGTATTGTATAGTGAGGAAGAAAATGTTTATTAGTCTAAAATAAAATTCATTAAGAGTAACGTTATTAGTAGGGGGCGGATTTCTATGATGTCATATTTTTTCCTTGACATTATTTCAGGTTTCAGCTTGATTTAAACTTAATTCCAAGTATTCTGATGAAGATTGGTAGTGTTTTATTGTGCATATAATTGCATATTTCGGTAGTTTTTAAGTTTTGTAGCATATTTAGCACTGAAATGCATATTTAAGTTTTATTTTTTGACTTTTCATACGCATATGTAAACATTTATGAAGTTTTACAGCATATTTACAGTGAAAATGGATTATAATGGCATTTTTCACACGAAAATGCATTTATTCATTCCGTAACAAATTGTGGTGTGTTAAAGTATTAAAAACATCTTTCAGGATATCCTTAAAATACCTATATATTCGGAGAAATGGTGAATAAGGTGTGAAATGTCTTTGGAATGTGGATTTTCAAGTAACGTTAGGCCTCTCTTGTTTGCCTCCATAAGCGATAATGCCAGCGGGCAGAAATGAAGGGAGGGAGAGGGTTTTTCTTACATTTTGTAAAGTGCTTTTAACTTTTACTTTCCCCTGTAATGGTCATTCACTCATTGCGTGTATGCAGTTTGTTTCCATCATGCCTAGAATAAAGAGTTCGGTGAATGAAAAGTTGCGTGGTTTCATTCGAGAATTTGGCGATAAAATATTTAGTACCGATGGCACTATTTTATTTTGTAAGTTTTGTGAAGTTAAAGTCGCCGCTGAGAAACGTTTCACTGTCCAGCAACACTGAAATACGGCAAAACAAAAAAATTGCTTACAAAGACAGTCAGCAGTCGAAAGTAGACAACTTCTATTATTCGAAAAATCTGCTAGTACTTCAGCTTCATCTTCCACCACTTCAGAGTTTACGAAGGATCTCTGCAGGAGGATGATTTCATCCAACATCCCATTGAAAAAGCTTAACAATCAAAGTTTGAGACAGTTTCTGGAGAAGTATACGAAACGAAACATCTGGTTCCAAATGAATCGACGCTGAGGAAGAACTGTGACTGGGTGTTACGAGGTGTTGGATAAAATAAGATGTATTGTGGGGGACTGTAAAATATGGGTTTCAATTGATGAAACAACAGATGTTGATGGGAGGTATGTTGCAAACGTGATTGTTGGAACAGTAAAAGAAGACAGACTTGGAGATATATTCCTCCTAGCATGTGAAGTGCTAGAGAGGACAAATCATTCAAGTATTGCTGTCTTATTCGATGATTCATTGAATATACTGTGGCCAAATGGGGCAAAAGGAGAGAATATTCTTCTCTTTATTACTGACGTGGCTCCTTATATGATGAAAGCAGCCAAGGGACTAAAGATGTTACATCCGAAGATGATACATGTAACATGCCTTGCGCGTGCTTTACATAGTGGCTGAAGAAATTCGCAGTAACTACCCGAAAGTGGATAAACTAATATCAAATGGAAAGAAAGCCTTTAAGAAATCACCACTCCGCCTGCAGGCATTTAAAGATGCAGCTCCTTCATTGCCTCTTCCTCCTCAGCATGTCCTAACACGCTGGGGTACCTGGATTGAGGCTGCGGTATATTACTGCACGAATTATCACACCGTGGAGAAGATCATGGAGCCTACAGATTCTTCGTCAGTAAAAATAATGCAAGATTTGTTTTCATGTTCCACTATAAAAACTGACCTGGCTTACTTGAAATCCAACTTCGGTTTCTTACCGAGCAAAATCACCCAGCTAGAAGCTTCAGGTTCTGAACTAAGTGATGCTCTGAATGTTGTAAAATACACAGAACAAGAGTTAAAACGTGCAAAAAGAATAGTAGCAGCCAAAGTTTGTGCAAAATTAGTGTGTACTGGAGAAGAATCATGGATTTTTCAAGTGTGTGGCATAAGTGAGATTTTGTGTGGAAATGAACCAGGTTCAGACTTCGAAAATGAATTTTCATCCTTTGAGTACACCCCCATTACTTCGTGTGATGTGGAGAGAAGTTTTTCTCGCAACAAAACTATTCTCAGCGACAACAGGAAAGGATTTTCATTTCACAACCTGAAAATGCATGTCGTCATCAACTGCAACAATTCAGCTAATAATGAAGACTGAGATCAGGTATGAATATTTTTAATAGGGGTGGTAAATGGGATTTGAGCAAGTAAAATTATTTAATTACTTCTCTCTCGCTTACAGCGTTGGTGGTGTTTTGCAGAATGCAGTTAAATGAGTTCGTGAATGCTGCATTGTGTGACTATCTTAAAGACACTCATTTGAAGTAGATAAATCAAACTAATAATTAACTGTTAATTACAATCCTGTTAATAACAGGATTAGCTCTATATTTAATAAATAAAATAAAAATGTAACACCTACGTGTCATTAATAAAGTCCTATTTTGGATTTTATTGGTCATGTTTTTATGTTTTTTAGGTCATAAATGCATGCATATATCCTACATTTTTAGGTCATAGAAATCCGCCCCTAGTTATTAGTCTTAAATTAAATTCATTAAGAGTAACGTTATGAGTCTTCAATTAAATTCATTAAGAGTAACATGAAGAGTCTAATTATATATCTAATAGCAACTACATGAAGAGTCTTAAATTATATTAAATAACATTTGTACATCATCAAGTTAATGTAACAAGGAAAAGAAAATACAGTAAAGGAATTTAAATTGTGATACCAGAGTTTTGATTATAATATTTAATGAATAAATAATAATACGAAAAATATAACAATATCCTTGATAGAACGACGACAGAAGAGGAAAACCTTGGACCGAAGAAGAGTTTAAGTGGCCATAAAGGATAGTTAAGTGTTCCAAGGAGACATCTGTGTTCCAGTAGTCCTGGAGAGCGGCATTCAGCGGTGAGAGCCATAAGAAATTTGTGTGAGGAACAGATTGCCAAGCCTAATATTGCTTTCGAAAAAAGGTAAACAACAACCAGAAGTGAACCCGTGGCAGCTGGATGAATTCAGAGTCGGTTAAGTTACATTAGTTTATTTATTTTTTACATGGTTAATTATCAAAATACTACATATTAACTGAATCTGGTTTGGTTTAAAGAAAAGAAAATAATAGATACAATCGTAAATACGATCAAATAACTTAATAATCATTAACCCCGAGAGAAAGAGTTTCTTTACATGTACTGGTAAATAAAAAAAAAACAATAACAGTAGATACATTTCTTAATTACCATACGTATAAATAATTACAACACATAAATGGCTGATCCAACGTGGAGCAGATCTTAATTACAATACCTGTAATTAATGTACAGTACAAAAATGACGCATCCAACGTGGTGCATATAATAAATATTATTATATCAGAAAATAACCACAGTACAATATATATAAAACATCGGTTTATAGCGTGTCGTCGCTGTCCGATTTCCAGACTTTCCAATATTTTTTGTCCTGACAATGTTCTTCTGTCAGATTCCTCACACTTAGAGCTTTCTTTATCGCAGAACTTGCAGTCACAAAACCGACATTCAGTATTGTAGTCAAGAGGAATCTTTTCATCACCTGGGTTTCCAAGTTCCTGTCCGACGATTCATCAGAATGGAATCTCAGGTTCTCTCAGTTACTACTACTGTTATCATCTTGTGGAAGTGAGAACAATATTTTCCTTAATTGTTTCTTTACAGGCGAGGTTATGTAATTTTCTTTTTATCAGTTTTTGGAGGACATTTACTGTTGGATTCGTTGAGAAAAATCTCCAGACTCATCTACTATGGTGAAGCAGTGGTTATTGTAGCCGCACCAGTTTCTCGTTCTCGATTGAACAATTTGGAGATGGAAAAATATGCACAGATATGTAGAGGATCCAAGTGTCATCCGTTTTTAACGAGCCTGATCCTTGAACAAACGATCTTACTAACTCCTGTGGTGTGTATAGTGGCGTTCAAAGATTCTCTATCTTCATGAATTGAAGAGTCTTCGTCTCTTTCGTCAGTGTCTATACCATTTGGTAAACGTGCAGCATACTAACACAAACTAAGTCAAGAATTCTCTGTTGGCAGGGCAAATACCAGTAGTTCTAAAACCATTGACTGCTATTTCACCAGTCTGTACTTTCAGACTTTCGTCCTGGTAGTTAGACTATATCATACTGACTAAGAACCCTAATGTTATGTCTCAAACACATTTGGATCTCATCACTGGCTCTGTAAAAGCAGTGACTCATGAAAGTAGGGCATGAAGTAGTAACTGTTCTACATGAAAGATTTATTTAATTCTTGGAGTTTGTGTGTGGTGTGAAGTGGTAAGCAAATTATCTTAACGTGGTTAGCTCTTGCCATATTTATGATATAAATATTTCGTCTGTGGCTAGTATGCCCGTCTAATACCAAAAAATTGGCAAATCTTGTGTAGATTTAATAGTATTAATAACATTCATGCCACACTGAGAGAACAATTTTGTTTGCACCCAGCCTGACGGATGGTATACACCATTTGAACCAGGAGGTGATACTTTCATAAGTAAATCGCTCATATTTTTCTGGGAAAAATATTAACGAAGCTAAGTGAACTGATGGAAGTCGCCCTCGTCTGTCTCCTGGAATCCACAGCTTTAATTATGCAGACATTAAATAAGATACGATTACAGTTTTAAACTGTATCGCATGTTAATGGGCGCACCTGTAATCTATTAATTATAGCAGGGTATTATACAAAGTAAACAATTACATTTTATCTTACGCATTTGTATTCGGGTTAAATATGTACAGTATATAAGTAATACAATACATTAATTATAGGTCTACAATAAAAAATGGTGTCTATCCCTGTTCCAAGTTCTTCTATCATAGGCTGTTGCATCGTCCAGACTCCTTTCTCTCATGGCCGTCGTTTATTCCTGGATTCTGTCATTCCATGATTTGCGTTGCGGTTCCTTTCTGATAGTATCAGTGCAAGTGATTTGTTGCCAGTAATTATTAAAACCGCCATTTAACATAGGCGTTACAATATTAGCATCCGTTTACAGTGAAACTTGCTTTTATTAAGATATCTATTAAGCGTGATATATCGTACTAAGAATTTTGTGTTATGTCAGTTGCAAACATTAAAACATATTTTGATGTTCTGTGTCTTTACAGTAAATTCGTCCCTGTCTGTATTTGCCCACTGTGAACATACTCCAGGTTGGAAAACTTTGCAACTATGATTGCCACGATGAAAACAACAAAGCATGTTTGTGCACCGCGAACGCTACATGCGTGCGTGTACCAGAGTGCGTGCTGGAGTCAATGCAAGCTGCGCACGCTCGCACTGATCCCCAACATGCAAACTGCAACACAAGACATGTGTCGGCTCAAGCGGTGCGGTGTGAGTCTGTACGCGTGGGCCACACATGCATGAGCGCGCAAGAATGCGTGCTAGAGTCAACGCAAGCCGTGCATGCTTGCACTGGCTCCGACACGCAAACTGCGTGCCTGCATGTGTCTGCCAAACAGGTGTGTGTGAGTGTGATGCCCGTGTCATAATAGTGACAGTCAAAACAGTAAACCTCCCACGTACCTAGAGTATTTCACAGTGGGTAAACTGGCCACAAGATGAATTTATCTGCAGAGACATCAACAGGACACATCCGTAATCGTTGCCGCTTTGAATTAAACTAAATAAATTCCTTAAATTTTGATCAATTGCCTAGAAACGGAAGAAGTATTGTTATTAACAATTACAATACACATAAATGTTAATATTTTTCTATATGCAAGTTACTGCTGTGCAAGGAATTAATTCTTCACATTACTCATCGGTCATAATACGACTGCTTCTAACCATATTTGACAAGACAATGACTAACCAAGGCCCGCGGTGGCCTTTCATTTTGCGTCCTCAGGTACGGTTTTATTATTGTATACGTATACATTTCATAGATTTTAGTAGCAAGTCTTCATGTCTAAATATTAAACTCATTATTTATAGGTTTCAACGAAACAGAAACAAGAAGACATATGATAATAAACTGAATAACTTCCTTGGCTGTCCGTATAGGTCTAACTTCTCCTTCTACTGTGACATTAGTAATACGTACATGTCGTCGAATTCTTTTTATATACCAAGTTGTCTTTATCATAGTCACATTTATATGCTGAGCTTTTCATGGTGGCACAGAATCACCAGCTGCACTCATGTATGCAACGAAAGTGATCAGGAAACACCTTTCTGCAGCAGTAAAGGCTCCCACCTGTCGTTTACCTCTTTGAACTACAGAAAACCCCGTTTTATCCACACTAAACAAGCAATTAACCAAAAAATTAAACCTTTTATAAAGACCTAGCAAATCAAAACATTTTAGTACTTAATTTCTACGAAAACCTCTAACCCTTGGATATGATGCGCTAGTTGGTTTAAATACTGATAACGCATGTGTCTGTTTAAAAATGGATTTTCCAATCCTTACCAGCTTGGCTTCTTCCAAAAGGATGTATAATGTGGTTTCTTATGGCCATTTGGTAAGCCATCCTTCTAACAACTAGTCGTGTAACACCACAGTACGAGTATAATGATTTCACTTATAAAGATACCTTACCAATTATTCTTCTAGTTCTGGACTGAATACAGGTTTCCGACCACTGACTTTGATGACGTACACTAGGTTCACTAGATGTCTCAGCAGTTAGCCAAAATAGAGTAGATCTGGGTACTCCAAAAGTTTTACAGTAAAGCTTCATTTACATGTTTTTCAGGGGACTTCAAAGAAAAAAAATGTATAAGTGTGAAAAATGTATAAATGAAATAGAACACAAATAGTATAATTATATATGGTATAGTACTGATTAGAAATTACGTATAATTTGCAATTTGGAATAATACAATACAAACGTGTAAAACACAACATATTTAGATACAGAAACTAAACAGACAAAAACTACACAAATATAATTAAACATTTCCCCAAAATCCGTCATCTTCCCCTGTTTTAAATTGGATAACAAATTTAAAATGGGTTTAAAATGAAAAAAAAAAATCATTGTACAGTGTAAGTTATACCTTTATTGTTAATTAAAAATGTATTGTCACTTTTAAGAAACTTATCCTACAAATATATAACTGTCTTGCAGTTTTCGATACATACAAAAATGGAATTATAAATTATTAGGTGATATAATTAAACATATCAAGACATAATTACAATCATTTGTTTAAATGTGACACATGTATTGCATACCATTATGTGCAGTCAGTGATTTCCACATGGCGAAGTATTTGTGGACAGACAGAATTTGGTAGGGTTACCAACAATGGGGTAGAGTACTGCTGCATTTTGTGCAGCCACTGCTTTCGACCTGGTGAAGTATTTGTGTGCAGACAGAATTTGGTAAGGTTACCTACAATGGGGTGGAGTTTGTATTATGAGGGATTCTAATGAATGGTGTTTATATTCATCTATATGAATTACTACTACACTCACAAATTACTTTGTGACTGACAAAAAATGTTTTAATACTAAAAATTAAAACGAAGTTAACTTTATATAAACCATGAACTCTGTATTCTTGTTTATCACCACTGAACACTGCTTTTATTTATCACACTTGTGCATAGAGTATATAAAATGCAAACAATCTGAAATACTTGTAATTCAACGACTGCCATATTCTTCCCAATTTGTAATTAACAGTCTACTAATGGATGAAAGTTTAAATAACAAAATCAAGTCAACACGTATGTATACTTCTATAACCAAAATTTTATGAACTCGCATACTGTATAACTTGCGACGGCAGCGGTATGCGAACATCTGCTCTCTGGTACCAGTGGCGGACACAGTGAGCCAATCAGGGATCAGCAGCCGAGACGTGACCAACTACGTGCTCGGAGCGAGCCAATCAGCGATCCCGGTTAGTGCATAAAACCCGGGCCGGCAGAAATTTTTGAAGCACTCTTCATCGCCACCCCATCGGATGCACTTCATCTCCTCTCCTCTCTCGGACGACATCGAGGCGGAGTCAGCCGGAAGGAACGGTCGAAGAATAGAACCGTCGTTCTTGCATCTTCACCCTCCAGTTCCGCGCCAGCGATGGATTTCGCTGGGCCGGCAACAGACTGTACAACCGGTGTCGAAAGAAGAGGACTGTAGTACGCCACGAACAGCAGGCGCAGCCGCCGAACATCTTAGCGCGGCACAACCAACATCAGCCTTCTCGCCACTTGGTCCTTTTTAGGGCCACCAAAACCACTAGAGTGTACGATTGGCACCATTTGTCATGTGGCAAGCATTTTGTCCAGTGACAAGCTGTATTACAAAAATGATTCTGAAACTACAAGCTCAATGATAAACTGAAGAGCAGAGTAAGAAAGACTCTTAAGAAGTATAAAAAAAGCATCATAGCAATATTTTCTTATATTACTGAACTTATAATTCTTTTACTTATTTTACTGAAAATTTTACAACCAATAAATATCATATGACTGTCTTAATTTTTTCCTAAAGTTGTTTAAGCCAAACATGATGTTGACTTCACAAAAATATCACCTCTGTGTTCCATATTGCAACTTATTTAACATTGTAAAACACACTGAGCAAGTATTATTTGTTTTTTTTTTACTTCCATGTTCCATAAGGAAATGGAAGTATGGTCATGGCGAAAAAAATTGTGTTCGAGATAATGGCTGATTCTGATTGTACTACCCTCAAAACATAAAGAAAAGTCATTTTTCGAAAAGTGTGTGTGCGTGTGTAGAATTTTTTTATGGCAAATGATAACAGCCGCAAATTCAAACAGAATAAAATAATTTTTTGCATACGTTCCTGAATTGTAGAGAATGCAAGGCCTATTGATTTTGGTAAAGATCAGTTAAGGGAAAGGGGTAGTTTACCTGTAACATTTTATGTTTTAACAAGGGTAATTTTTTCTATCACAAACGATAACTGCCGTACATTCAAACATAATCAAATAATATTTTGCATATGTATCTAAATTGTAGAGGCCTTTTGATTTTGGTGAAGATTGGTTAAGAGAAAGGGGTAGTTTACCTGCAACGTTTTATGCTTTAACAAGAGTAATTTTTTCAAGACGAACGATAACTGCCATAAATTCAAACAGAATCAAATAATTTTTACATATTTGCCTGAGTTGTAGAGGACTCAATGCCTATTGATTTTGGTGAAGATGGGGTAAGTAAGAGAAAGGAGT
Source organism: Magicicada septendecula (assembly GCA_034769895.1). Lineage (NCBI taxonomy): Eukaryota > Metazoa > Arthropoda > Insecta > Hemiptera > Cicadidae > Magicicada > Magicicada septendecula. The sequence continues at coordinate 28,938,957 of CM068369.1, forward strand.
AGTTTACCTGCAACGTTTTATGCTTTAACAAGAGTAATTTTTTCATGACGAACAATAACTGCTGTAAATTTAAACAGAATCAAATAATTTTTTACATATCTGCCTGAGTTGTAGAGGACTCAAGGCTTATTGATTTTTGTGAAGATCGGTTACGGTGAAAGGGTAGTTTACCTGCAACGTTTTATGTTTTAATAAGAGTAAAGTACTTAATTTTGATAAATAAAGGATCCTGATAAGATCATAATAATCCACTCTAGAAACGTAGATGAAATATCTATAAATGAAGAGGCTAGTTGAACGGGGTGGGGGTAATTTTCTATAAATGAAAATTATAGTTGGAGGGGGAGGGGATAATTTTGTATATGTGTACTACGTTATCGGCAACGAAGAAGTAGTTTGTTGTTAAAATTCCTTCCCGGGCTGTTTGGCTATAGTCCAATGTTTTCTGCAAAACCAGACGTTTCAGCAGTGCCATAGACTGCCCTCATTAGTGAAAATAGAGTGCTATAACGTGTGGTAGTATACGTTAGTGACCACAGTACTGTGGTTAAGGCTGAAGAAATAAGTAGAAAGAAGTAGTTTCTATTGAAATATTTCATTTCAAAAATGATTTTAAATATAAATCTTAGAACACGGAAGTCGGTTCTCCGTACCGATATTTTATATATTTTATAAATCAATGGTTACCACTTTGAATTTAGAAAAATTGATGTATGTACATTTTCATAAATCCTTGTACAAAAAATTAATACTACACTTCAAAACTGGATGCAGCTTTTTAAGTTAGACTGAAAAGTCATTTGGAACATATAAGTGAGGGGAGGCTTCAATTGTGTAACTGACATGAATCCAATATGATCACAGACAAATTCTGCCACTTTAATATTGTTCTTCTAGTGGTGCCGTCCAGTCTACAGGCTTGCCGTCTCTCCAGATATAAGCACCACGTGGTTTTTTAATATTTGGTGGCAACAAAGCACAAACCAGCGGTCCAACTGCTCCTAAACAAAAAATAAAACATCTATATAAATACATGAGTTTATTATTACTTACACATCACAAATCAGATTACAAAATTCGCTTTACAAATCAGTTTCATGAAGTTTCAAAAGCCACAGGTACTACAATCCATGTGTGCTAACAATGCATGGATTATTTACAATTTTAGCAGCAGGTATTTTATAGTAGAGAATGATACTGGGAATGCCAACATAAGGAAAGAGAATTATCACTGTTGCAAACCACTATAGAAAAATTATTCCGATTAGCACTTTCAAGCTTCACAGCTCGTGGTCAGATCGGAAATAACTGACGATCTGAAATAGGTTATTTCCGATCTGATGATGAGTTGTGAAACTTGAAAGTGCTAATCGGAATAATTTTTCTATAGTGGTGTGCAACAGTGATAATTCTGTTTATGATCATTATAACCACTAACACAACTTCCTTATTTAGACATAAGGAAAGACTTGAAGTTACCAGTCAGTTCTGGAGAGAATAAAGGAATACATGCAGAATTGAAAGTCCCATGTGGAACGCATGGTAGTCAAGTGTATTCCTAAACAAGCAATTGACAGTTTAGGCCAGTGGGGACAAGAGATCGTGGAAGACCCTGGAAAAAATGGTCAGAGACTCTGTGAAGTCGGGACGGGCTACAGTGCAAGCCATGTAGTGAAGAAGAAGAAATGATATTGTTACGACGGTCTACTTGATCGTCGTAGGTACAGTGGAAAACAAAATACAAGACACCAATTAAGTCACTAATCACCAACTTTAATTTTCACAGTTAAAGAGTTCGTAATTAACAACACAGTCTCTGATAACAAATCAAATAAAAATTGTTCACATGCAATAAAATGTCAACTAATATTAAAAGACAATTGTATTACAATATATTGCCCGATTATAAAACACAACACTTCACAAATAACCACTTGAACGCACATAGTAATTTCGCCCGACAATAACTCTCGAACCGCACTGTAATTTATCGCGACTAATACTGAACTGAACGTCGTTTTAAATACTGAACTGGTATTTATAGTCCACCAAAAATCTAGACGATTCCACATACTACGTACAGTAGACTCTTGACTATCCGGCCTCCGTACTATCCAGCCTATTTTTGAACCTACTACGTGCTGTGTGCAAAACACAAATTGCGACATGAAAAGTGCAGACTTCCCTCCGCCCTGGTACCTGCTCTTTGTTTCGTCAGGTGTGTATCGGATGTCAACAACAGTGCGGAATGTTTGCTACTGTTCCTGGTTACGTTCGTAAATTGTTTTTTGGTATGCTTCGATAAACGAAAAAAGGTTGTAGTGACTATGGTGGAGAAACTATGTGTTATAAAACGACTGGGCTCTGGGGTAATGACAAAAGCTATTGCTTCGGAGTTAGGAGTTGAGAAAAGTACAGTTAGTGACTGGAAGAAAAATCACACAGAAACTGAAAAATGGTGTGCTGCTAGTGGAAGTGGAATGAAAGTAAGAATAACCATGCTGAAAGGCAAGCATAAAGTGATGGGTGGTTAAATCGGTGGAAAAAACGATTCGGTATTAGCCAGATTACCATAAGTGGAGAGGCTTTATCTGCTGATAAAGAGTCTGTACCTTTGTTCAAAGACTATCTTTTTAAGCTTATTGAAAAGGAGGGAATTTCTGAGGAGCAGTTGTACAGCTGCGATGAGACCGGTTTAAATTATAAGATGCTCCCTAGAAAACACTTGCATCAAAAAAAGAAGCCGCTGCACCAGGATACAAGAAAAGCAAGGAACGAGTCATCATCTTGGCTTGCAGTAATACGGGACCGGCATCCACAAGCTTAGGTTGACTTTAATAGCAAAATCAAAGAAACCTAGAGCTTTTAAAAAACTGAAAAATCAGCAATCACTACCCCTATATTACACACATCAAAAGAAAGAATAGATGAATTCAGAAATCTTTAAAACCCGGTTCCAAAATGAATTCGTACCGACTGTAGAAAAATATTTGAAAGACAACAATTTGCCGAGAAAAGCTGTGCTAAATCTTGACAATGCACCTTCGCATCCGGCCACTGATGAACTCACAGATGGAGACATCAAAGCTTTATTTTTACCAGGCAATGTGATGGCTGTTTGTCAGCCGATGGACCAGGGAGTCCTTGAAATGCTAAAGAAAAAGTATCGCCGGGGCCTACTCAGTTCGTTGATATCAGTGATTGAAAAAGATTGACATGCTAGATGTCATAAGGTGGTTGGCCGAAGTATGGGAAGAGATTCCAAACATATCACTTGTAAAGTCTTGGAAAATTCTTTTGGACCATGAAGATGGACATTTCAACCTTGAATCCGTCTGTGAAACCGAAGTGGAAGATGAAAACGATAAACTTGATTCGTTGCTGGAAAAAGTACCGGGCTGTGACGATGTCAATGCAGAGGACATTAGAGAATTGATGGCAAATGACGAAGTTGATGAAATAACTGACAACGATATTGTAGAAATGGTGACACAGGGAGAAGAAATAGAAGAGGCATCTTTAGATGACAGGAAAAACCTCATCCCACATTCATAAGGGTTCAAGACGATTTAGGCAGCGACGGAGTACGTTAGTGAGCAGGAGGAAGCGACGCCAGCTCATATCATCTGGTTGCGTAAGTGGAGGGACATTGCGTCGTGGAAGAGGGCTAAAAGGGAGAAGCAGTCATCTATCAAGGACTTTCTTAAAAACTAAAAACTGTAAATTTTGACTCTTTTATCTTAGGCTACCTTTTCACATTTATGTAATCATTTATCAACGAACAGTAAAATAAGTTTGAATCATTTTTTAAGAATTAAGCCTGTTTTACGTTGTTTTGTTTATTTTAAAATTGTATGAATTCATGCTGTATACAGAGTACACCATTTTATGTTTTCTGCAATTAAGTTAGACACTATAAAATTTATCTTAAAATGCATATACAACATTTTTATTCTTAGACTTCCTTCTTCTGTAATAAATTTTTAAAACGTACAGTACAGTACATAACAAACATTTATAATGTACTCGCCTGTACTAAGAGGTCAGAAAATATGAATAAGAGCGGGTTTTGGTACAAAAAGAGTGTTTTTAATGGTATTGGTGGGGCAGGAAGTGAGTAATTATAGAACTCTGGCCTATCCGGCTTTTTTGTTATCCGGCCTGCCCTTCCGCCACATTACGCTGGATAGTCGGGAGTCTACTGTATTACTTCTAAACTTACTGTATTACTTCTAAACTATGACGTAATTGATTGCGCCCTTGACACAGTGAGAGCGGACGCACAAATTCTCGTACTGTCTAGCAAATGTGTCGGCAAGCACGTATGCCACACGCGTTACATTCCGGATCCCTCTGGAACATTCAATAAACACGTAGATTGTTCTGTGATGTCATAACACTGCCCCCTCCTTAAGCCTGTTCGTCCCAAAATGGCAAACCATCTCTGAAGAAATACTTAGCAAGGCGATCTAGGTGGACGACCTTGAACTTTCGCGGTCCTTCCTGTTGAATCCGATAAACATTGTTGATTCTTTTTTTCACAGTATAGGGTCCTTCCCAGTTAGTTTGCAACTTAGGTGAGCGACCACGACGGCGCTTTGGGTTGAACAACCAGACCTGATCTCTTTCTTGGAAACCCACACTACTGGTGCGAATGGCATACCGAGTTTTCATTTTATCACTAGCAATCTTCAGCTATCCTCTTATCAAGCAAATCATTTCTCACAGTTGGTTTTCTAATTGCGAGGAATAGTTCTGTGGCTCTTGGGACTGAATCTCAGGTGATCCGAACATCATGTCCCCAGGAATACGAGTCTTCCGCGCAACGGCTAGTTTCGCTGGAATCACTCCCGTTGTGTCATGTATTGATGACACCACTGGATGATCCAAGTCTGTTTGATTCTCATCAACAACCTCTTGCGTAACTTCATCTTCAGCAACTTTTCCCCCGGGTGGTTCTATTAACTCACGAACAAACAAGGGGTTTTCCTTGACACCCATAGTTGGCTTTCCAATCACTTCTTTTGCCGTTTCACGTATTTGTACTTCCTCTGCTAGTTCTTCTTCCATTTCCACCTGGAATAGGAAAGGTTCCTCTTGACCAGACCTGTTGACTTCTTCTTCGCCCAATGCCACTTGCTTAATCAAATGGTTGGTAGACCTTGTTATTTTAGCCATGCAACGCTTTATCTTCTCTTGACCAACCCTCAGGACATTCTCTCTTAGGTCGACAACAAATCCGTAGGCATTCATATGTCCGTGCCAAGAATCACTTCATCGACAATGTACATGTACGTCTACCTTTCCTAGCACCTTGACGGGGCTTCCAGTCACAGTCTGTATTGTACAAGAGCTAATTACAGGGTGGCGGTTGCTGACTAAGTCAGGGCGTACAATGGACACTGTTGCGCCCGTGTCAACTGTAAATGATGTTGGTTTACCTTCCGCAAATCCATTAACAATCAAGTTTCGACTAGTCTTATGTAGCGTGGAAACTGTGTGCTGTTCTGGAACTTTACTTCTCCAATTGGTGCGATCACTTCCTTCTCTAGTATTTTATTCTTCCAACAGTCTACCTGTAGATGACCACGTTTCCCACAGTTGTAACACTTCGGTCTTGTCTTTATCCTTTGGTTCGAAAGATCGTTGTAGCGCTGACTTCTGAAACTGTTGTTCTTGAATTGTCTCTTTATTCTGTGCGTTATGTAATACTCTGTATTTACTGTGAAATTGGATCCGTTTGGCTACAACGTGATGGCATGCTTTGATTAATGTAGGTCGCCGACTTGGCAGCTTCAAAACGGAGAGCATGAACAAGAGCGTCTGATTTATTATCATGCCATGCCATTCTTAACACTTGTTGTAATTGACTATCTCTGATATATATATATAAAACGTATCTTTACAGCTGTCGCCGTTTCTCCGTCCCCAACCTCCATTGTAACCTATCGTAGCATGTAAGTTCTTCTAAATTTCTTGCAACCATTGCATCCGCTACGTCATCTCGCCAACTCCTCCGTGGACGTCCTCTTTTCCTCCTCACCGGTGGTATCCATTCCAGTATTTTGCGGGGCCATCTGTCATCCTCCAATCTCTTCACATGCCCAAACCAAGTAAACTGTCTCCTTTTCATTTCATCTATTATTGTCCTGTCAATATTCATCTCGGTTCTAATAGTCTCATTTCTAACCCTGTCTAATTTTGATCTTCTACAACTCCTCCCGAAGAAGTCCATTTCCGCTGCCATCAGTTTTTTCTTACTTACGTTTGAAATGTTCCAAACTTCTGCTCCATAAAGGATTACACTTTGCACCATGCTATTATATATATGTTTCTTTGTATTTCTGGTTATACTTCTTTCCCATAGAAGAGAATTCAGTGTTCTTATAACAGTTCGCCCCTTGTTAAGACGTTCTTGAATTTCATCTTTGCTGCTTCCCTGTTTGTTGAAAATAATGCCTAAGTATTTACTTTATTCAACACCTCTTATCCTGTCCACATTCAATTTTAAGTCCTCAACTTCTTCATTGTCCACTATCAGGTACTCACATTTTGCCATGTTTATCGTCAAACCAGCTGCGACTATCTCTGATACCATCAATAAACATAATGAGAGAAATCCACTTCCGGAAGTCCTCCGATTCTGCGGGATAAGCCAATCTCGTCAGTTGGTCGACATTCGCTTCAAACTTTTGAAGGCTCTCCCCTGAACGCTGTCTCCTCACTTTAAATTGTTCATGGTACACTTCGCACAAATGCTGGTCACCATGCCATAATTCCAGAGCTTTAGTTAATTCAGCATAGACGTTCTGACTGTCAGATAGAACTTTCTGTGGCAGGCCCTTTTAAAGCAAGAATCAGTGAAAGTCTTTTCTCTTCTTCCATCCATTTATTTAAGCTAGTGGCATCTCCAAATTGGCAAATATAAGTTGCCCAATGAGTGCTTCCATCAAATGTTCGGCCTTTGCGTAAACTGCCCCTACTACAGTTAGATTCCTCTGATATTTTGAATCTTCATCAGCATTTATTGATGGTCTTTCTTTATCAACTATTTCTTTGACTAAATGTTCGACTTCCTTTTTAATTTGTTTTATTGAATTTGTAATAGAATCTTCTAAACTTGACATACTTGTTTTTATAGTTGACACAGATTTCTCTATTTCAGATATTCTGTCAACTTGTTTGTTTAGCTCACCTTGTGAAAGGACGAATTTTGCAGTATTATCATCTTGTACGAACATCTTAACGTCGTCTGGTTGACGATTAAATTTTTCTTTTTTTCGTTCCTCTGGTGTTTAATTTTTATGCTTACGTTTTTTGTCTTGCCGTTTTTCTGCTTCTTCTTTTTCCTGTCTTCATTCTTGTTGTTCCTGTCCTCGCTGTAGCAGTACTCGGAATGCTTCTATCATCTGACTGCTGGTATCCATTTTATTTTTATCAACTACCACTAACACCACTCTTCTACGAAGTGTCCTCTGTTCCCACTGTTAACCTGGAAAGTCTATCCCAGTTCTGACACCACTGTTACGACGGTCTACTTGATCATCGTAGGTAGAGGTGGGCCGATATACCTGTAACAGGTATTTTGGAACGATATTTTTGTGGAACGGATGTAACAGTGACTGAAAAATTGAAATACCTGTTATTTGCAGCGACGCTGTTCCGAGTCGAGACACGCCGCCCTCGCTGTTCCGAGTCGAGGCACACCCCCTATGCACCTACACAGACACACACACACAAAAAGTACGCAAGATCACGTAAACGAATACGCCAAGGCCAAATACTAGGCGTACAACAATATCGCTGGAACGCAAGGAACAGCCAGTAACGCGTATTTAAAATACCAGGTATTTCAAATACTAGGGGTATCACCGTTACCCAAAATACTAAGCGTATCAGAGGAACAGTAGTAGTTTTGGAACACCTAGTATTTTAGGAACAGGTAGTATCAAGCATATTTCGAGTAGGAACTATAGTACGAGCCACTTTTTCGTCCTGTATACTTCATTCTGTGCAAAGAGACAAAGCTGTTTTTAATAAAGGAAATAAATCATCCTGGTGTTACATTTATTCTCGTGTGATATGTAGATATATAATACAGATTATATGCTAATAAATTATATATTATACTAGTCACCAATCACCAACTTGTAACTAAAATCGGTTGGTAAAACTTTGTTTTTACTCGAAAAAACTTTGTGTTCCAAATCGTTAGTGAAATAGTTGTATTTAATTATATTGAGTTATAACCTACAGAGTGGCTGATGTTGATAAGCTATATTATACTTTTTATTAATGTGATTTTAACTTCACTACACATCTCACATAAATGATGAGATTGTTGTAATGGACATTTATGCACTTTATCTAGTCCTGTTCCTTAAATATCTGTAATGCATTTAATTTACTTTTGTTGTTGCTTATTATTTATAAGTTTTTATTTATGTATTTATATTTATTTTATTAGTTTTTTTTTGTTTGTAAAATTTTGTTTATTCTCATTCACTCTTGTGGCTTACTGTTATGTTTTTATTATACGTTTCTGATGTTTTTTCACATTATTTTTTGTGGTATTACGTGTAGGCCTACTCTAAATTATTTAACTGCCCAGAGTTTCGCAACTGATTTGTCTAACCAATGTTAGTTTGTTTACTACTACTGAAAACTAAATTGGTATTCCCAAAGGGAGATAGGCCTATAAATTCTCTTGTTTCTTATTTTCATTTAAACAGTAATAGTTTAATAAAGTCACAGTGTAAAGTAACACTGTTCATACTTTTAGTTTCAATTTATTTCTTATAACAAATTATATAGTATAGGTTATATAAGATCTTCATATAAATACACAGCAAGTAGGTTTATTAATATATTAATAGGTTTACCTAGGTGAAAATAAACCTACCTGCAGTGTATTTATTTGAAGATATTACATGGAGACCTGCAGGAACCTCAAAACGAGTTACTTACAAAGGATAATATAGGTTATGTATATATAGTATATAATAACAGGTATTTGTACCTGTTATTTTTTTGGAAAGGTATTTTAATACCTAGTATTTTAAAATAACAGTTTAGCCCACCTCTAGTCATAGGTACAGTGGAAACAAAATACAAGACACCAATTAAGTCACTAATCACCAGCTTTAATTTTCACAGTTGAACAGTTCGTAATTAACAACACAGTCTCTGATAACAAATCAAATAAAAATTGTTCACATGCAAATAAATGTCAACTAATATTAAAACACAATTGTATTACAATATACCATCCGATTATAAAACACAACACTTAACTAATAACCACTTGAACGCACACAGTAATTTCGCCCGACAATAACTCTCGAACCGCACTGTAATTTATCTCGACTAATACTGAACTGAACGTCGTTGAGTACTGGTATTTATAGCCCGCCAAAAATCTAGACGATTCCACATACTACATATTACCTCTAAACTATGACGTAATTCACTGTGCCCTTGACACAGTGAGAGCGGCCGCACAAATTCTCGTACCGTCTAGCAAATGTATCGGCAAGCACGTACGCCACACACGTTACATTCCGGACCCCTCTGGAACATTCGATTAACATGTAGATTGTTCTGTGATGTCGTAACAATATTGTCCCATTCAAGTCAAATGTAATTTGATTCAGTTATCAAATTTAACACAAACAGGAGAATTAACACCAATGCAACGACGATTATTGATGTTCATCTCTAAATGGTAACGTATTCTGTCTGGGCATTTTTATTCTGTCATATTTTTAAAACATCGTAACCTGAAGATGGACTGTGAGCCTGAAACATGTTCATAATAAAATATACAGTTGCAAGAGCAGCTGTTTACACATGAATGAATATCTACTATATATGTAGATTTTTAACTTGGAAATACCATACACAACAAACAAGGTATTCTTCATAATTCTGTATCTACATACATTTTTCTGCACTATTTAATGGCCTGACCTATGGACTTCCAAGTCTGGTACATATACAGAACTTAAAGGGGAACAATTACCAATTACCTAGGGTTGTTTTCAATTAACAATTACATTTATCTGTTGTGCAGAGGTGTGGAATAATTACATTAAACAAATTAATACTAATGAATAGAAGATTATAAGATGGATTTCTGCAATTTTCACTTTTATTACTTTTTAGACCTGCAAATTATTGTTAAAACCTTAAAAAGTATTGTAAATTGTGGTAAACTACCAAGTAATGAATGTAGGACTTTATGACCAGTCCCCAGGCAGTCAGGCAGAGACTGATGATCTCTGGTGTATGATCTGTGGGAACACTGAAATCTTGCCCACTTGACAACTGAAGATGACTATCATGTGTACAGTTGTTACATTTGGCAACTCCAGTCTCAACAATAAACCACGGCCTAACAGCCTTCTTCTTCTTCTTATCTGGGATTACAGGTTTTAGCCTCCTCAACTCCTCATAATCTTCCATGTTTCCCTGTTCTCCGCCCATCCTCTCCACCCTCTGATTCCCATCTTATGTTACACCATCCAACCATCTCATCATTTGTCTTCCTCTACATCTAGTAGTAGTAGTATATAATCTTCCCATCAGCATTCTTTCCTCAGACATTCTTTCCACATGTCCCAGCCAACACAATCTATGTGATTTGATGAATTTCACTGTCTTTTCCATGAATGACAGCCTGTAGTTCATTATTATTGTGTATTCTCCAACTAACTTCTTCTCATACTGGGCCATAAATTTTACACAATATTTTCCGTCAAATGATTTTAAAGCAGTTTTGTCATTCTCTGTTAAAGACCACACCTCAGATCCATATGCAACTGGTCGCACCAGAGAATAATATACTTTAAGTTATATGCCTCTTGTAACAAGATAGGTTTTAAAGATTGGTTAATATTTGCAAAGTAGGGTCTATTTCCTGCTTGTATCCTTTCTCTCATACTCATCCTAATGTTATATCATTTGATACCAAGGCATCTAGATACCTAAGCAGAACACTCCTTTGAAACACTTCCCATTCACACTGAAATCTCTAGGAGCCCTTCTGAACATTACCAAGTATTTTGTCTTGCTTTCATTTACCACAAGACCAATTTTCATTGCTTCTGCTTCCATTAACGCACACTTGTCTTTGATACTATCAACTGAAGATGACTATCATGTCACATTTGGCAACTGCAGTCTCAACAATAGACCATGGCCTAATCGTCTGAAGAGTTTAACATCCATTTCTTTCACTATTTTCAAAATAAAAAACAAAAATAATAAAAACAACAATAGTGAAATATTTCATGCCACAAAACAGTTTGAAAGACGTCAAATTTTTTTCTGTTTTCCTATAAGTGGTGAAGTTGCTTGTGACAGTGAAATATTTTAAACTGATGGTTTTGTGGCTACGGCTCAATGTGTTAATGAATTCCATAAAAAACATCATAATGGGTTGCAATGTTCTAAAAAGTGTTAAAAATTTACAAGAGTTCTCATTTAATCTTCTATCCTGTTCATTTGATTTTTCATGCCATTGCCTCCATCTTTAAGCACCTACTGTGCTTTCATGTGATTTGGCTGCAAGAAAACAATTAAGTAACCAAAAACCACTTCCATATTTACAATTTGCAATGGAACATCGCAGAAAGGGTATTTGTAGCCAAGACTACATGCTTTTATACCAATTTATGATGTTATAGACATGTTGAAAATTGATTTTGTTTAAATTTTGTAAAATAGCTATAAGTTTTGAAATAAGAAATGGGTAATTAACTGTTGTACGTCAAAATGCCCATAAATTTATTTTCTGTCATGTCAAGTGCGAATTTAGTGCACGAGTGCGCGTGTTATTCGTATTTACGTGAATAACTCTGGTTTAAATTAACGTATTGAACTGAGACTTGGACAGCTCATGCTTCTAAATTAGCGCTACATTTTTCTTATGTCAAAGATTCGAAACATATTTTAATATGTATTTTTTAATAGAATTCATCTTTCTAAAGAATCCTTATCTTATGAAAGTCATAAAACTATTTGATAAGATCTATACATGCTTTTGCAGACTTCAGCCAAATTGTGCAGGACTTCTATCTTTCTAACCCATCAATCACGTGCTAGGAGTTTTGACCAATCAGAGGCCCTAATTTTCATCCAGATTGGGTCTCCGTGAAGGAAGTTTCAGTCAGATCGACCTAACAGCTCGACTTAACAGACGTTCTCTCTGTGCGAGTTTTTTGTATCAGTATACGTTCTACATAAGGGTTACGAGTACGGAATCTTAGCAACAAGTTGCCCGTTTGCTAAAATCCTATTGAGTACTAGAACTCAAATAATAAAATTAAATTATTCATTTGAATAGTGCTATTCTCGCGAGAGTCAAGATTTCCTCATAGGGCAGGTGTATTTACCGGAATACCTCTGTGTGAATGCGAGGACACATCAAGACTTGGGAAGGTGTAAGTACAATATGCCAAAACTATATTAATTTAAATTACAACCCAGTATCGAGCCCTGAGTAAAGAGATAAACGCTATCAGTGTATCGGTATGAGTGAGTGTCAGTGGAGAGTCCACGTGTCATCAGAGCAGCAGTTTTCAGCAGGCAGCGAGAGGTAGCAGATTCAACAGGCTGTGAGAGGTGGCAGTGTAATGTTTCAACGGTTTTGCAAAAGGAAGTCAACGACCAAGTAAAATAGACATTTAACCCTCCGGTGGGCTCGCAAAATTCGCACTCAATAGTGGGCGCACTGTGGCTTTTTTACCGCAATTGTAAACTGCACTTTTTTACTCTAAGACAAGGTAGTATGAGAAGTAAATAGATTGGTTAAGGTGTTTTAACTTTTATGTATTATTATTAATATAAAACATTATTATTAAATACAAAAATACATTATTAAACACAAAAACATAATGCTTAGACATCGACTTCCATATCTTGGCCCTGGTCGCCGTCGCACCTGACACATGTTGTCTCTTGACGCGAATGCCTCTTACAGACATTATTTCTGCATCTCTGGCACACAATTTTTATCTGTTATTCTTATGCCGTCCGCAAACATGACAGATTCCTGGTTTTGGTGCTTCTTGAACCTCCTCCTCTTTTTTATATTTAGCTAAAAATGCTGTGATATCTTTTGGTAGGTTACGTAGTCTAGATCTTTCTTCCAGATGAGTTTCCATAAGGCTAAGTGCCAGATTCTTCAAAAACAGTCTTCTTCTTTCTCGGTTATCAGGATTGTTGTATTTGAAAATTATGTTGGCGTTGATTCCCGCGATATCAAGATGCCGATAAAACAGCGCGAGAGGCCATCTTCTACTTATTCTAGAAGTTGTGTAGGATGCGCACATCTGGTCAACCGTATCAACTCCTCCCTTTGTGGCATTGTAATCCAGGTTTATTGTGGATTTGCTGGTTGCTTCGTCTATCTCATTTGTATCATGCATCGATGAGAGAAATATCACCGCCTTATTTTTTTTAGGCGCCGAAGAAGACAAACAGAAATCATACTGAAAACCAGAGAGCGTCGACTTGATTTCTCTTGTTTTGTTGGCTTGGAATTCTGGTGGTATTTCTCTTTTATTTTTTTTCATAGTTCCGAGTAAGGTCAGCCCCTTCTCAAGAAGATCTTTAGCCAGAGTGTAGCTTGTATAGTAGTTGTCAGTTGTGATATTTCGTTTGGAACCCTTTATTGGTTCAACCAGTCTTTTCACAATGTCATCTGGTTTGTTCGATTTGAGATAGGGACCAGGCATCTGCTTGCCACAATATATTTCTAAGTTGAGAGTATAAAAAGTTTTTGCGTCACAGAGTGCGTATATTTTCAGTCCATACTTGGCTGGCTTGTTTGGTATATATTGTATGAAGCCACATCACCCCCTAAAAGCATGTAGCATCTCGTCAATAGTCACAAACTCGCTGGCATTGTAGTGAGTCAAACAGTTATTCACAAAATTTTGGAGAAAATCACGAATAGGTGCAAGTTTGTCCATAGCTCTTCGCTCGTTCCGTGTATCTAAATTGTCGAACCTAAGGGCTCAAAGCAGAAATCGGAAACGCTTATAACTGAAGAGCCCGCGTAAAATTATCATTCCTGTGCCATCGGAATTCCACAGTTCAGCACAATTTGTATGTGATCCCTTTTTTATGCCTATCAAGTATAACGCACCAAAGAGAGCCTTGACCTCCACTTTTGTAGTTTCTCTACAGTCTCTATCTCTACCATAATTGACATCATTTCTTTTTTTCTGAATGTATCTGTTAGTGTGAGTTACAATATCATCTATCATGGCATCAGTAATGAACAGGTGAAACGTGTCTACTTCTTTCTGCGCAGTTGTAGCATTCATTTTTGGACCTGGCATTATTTTCATAATATTTTTGGCCTTCTGTTTAGTTGAAGATAGAGGGTTACTCATCCAAAGCGTATCTCCATCTTTCCCGATGTAAAAATGGTAATCATCGTCAGCGACTTCTGGCACAGTTAGTTGATCGGCATCCGCTTCATCCGCTGATTGCTCTGAGTCACTGCTGTGGTTGTCAGCTTGTATCATTTCATCCTCCATATCTGGGTCATCTGACTCATCCTCTTCATTTTCTCCTTCCGACAATTCTGATAATTCCATGAGTACTTTCTCAAAGTCTTCAGGGCGCACAAATTGACGAGACCTGAACGTAAACACAAACTCAGATAACATAGGAAAAACAGGCACCGGTATATAGAATAGGCGAAAACCAAAAGATTCAAAACAAAACCTAACCAAGCTCTAAGAAGACGTTTGACTCTATGGTAATGGTCAAAATATGCATGAAAAATTAAAAAAAACATCACAAAACTAAAAAAAATTAACACTTACATGACTGGGCGCACAGGCGGCAAAATAGCGGCAGACACGTCACTCTCTTTTCAAAGCACAACAGCTGCTGAAGCGTTATGCACATGATTTATCCGCATGTCAGAAATACTGCCATCTATCATGAAAATTGCATACTAGGCAGAACAGACAATACACACTACCGGTACCTAGGAGACAGTTCAGAAACTAAAATTTGCGGCTTTCTGCTGCGGGCGCGCCCACCGGAGGGTTAAGGAAAGAAACTTTCAAATCATTAATAGACATTATCAAATTTAGAATAAATAATTTTTGTCAACCACAGACCATTTTTAAATTTGTCTAAAATATATACCTTACTCCAGATAAAAGACTCTATTATTATTGTGTTTTTAATACTATGCCTTATATTTGTTTCGTCACAAATTATTACAGAAAAACTGTCCGCAACCTCTATGTTACTCAGTATACTTTTATGAAATGTACCCAATCTATTTTATTAATATATAAAATTATAATATTAGAATATATGATATATTAATATATAAAATTTATTAATTTTATATCTGACGATTATAGCTGAATGCTATTGAAACACTGTAATTTACAAAATAATAAAAATATATTCTTTTAAAAAGTTTTGTTATTATAATAATTGTTATAACAATATATATATATATTTCAATCACTTTCTGCTACAGTCCGTTTCTTGATGTATATAATACATTTAATATTTATACATAAATTTACCTCAAGATGTTATTTTTCTATTTGGAACATGTTTCGGGTACTATCTTGTACCCATCCTCAGCCTCCCGGTTTTTTTGTCTGGTGAAGTACATATGTGTTGTTGGATGACTATTATTATTGTGGCTTCCTGTTGGCTTCTGGTATTTCAAGTTGGTTTTATTGTGTGTGATTGTGGTGTATGTGTTAGTTTTTTGTGTATTTTCAATGTTGAGTGCTTTGAATATTGTGTCATGTTTTGTATTGATTTGTATTTGTTCAGGTATTAGTTTGTTTTCTGTTTTATGTTTGTATATTTGTAAATTTTCCCATATGTTCATTATGGTGCCTTTGTGTGGTATATGTTTTATTAGTGTTACATTGGTTATGTCTGAGAATTCATGTCCTGTGTTTATTGCATGTGTTTATTGCATATATATATATATATTACTTCAGCATACCTTCTTCAATTGTAAGGTTCCCCGTATGGCTAGTCATGTCTGTATCAACATATCCTGGATGAACGCAGTTGATGACCAGATCTTCCCTTGAATCTTTATCAAGTTCCCTCTGCTGTATAATTGTCAGAGCACTGACTCCCACTTTTGACACTACATAACAGCTATTTGGCCAGCCTTTTTGTAAGTGATCACCCTTCTTGGCTGCTCTAAAAAAAAAAGAAAAACCATACCAAACAATTCAAGTTACATTCTTGACTTCCAGAATGTCTTTAGAAACAGAAAACTCTTAATCACAATAATACAAGAATTATTCAGATTCAATTCTTGTCTTTATGTAAACAATAACATAATAGATAAAAATTTTACAACAAAAATCTACCTGTAAGAAACAATCTCAGTACAATACAATTCTGCTTAGAACTCGACTACTCATTTACTTTGCATGTTTAAATTGTAAAGTGAAACTATTACTCAGGGAAAAACAAAATTGAACTAAAAGTACAGAAATTTAAGAAAATGTCTGAGCACATGTTATGGTGCACAATGCAGAACAAAAGAATATAGGTCTACTAAGAATATACTTAGTATATTCTTATTAAAAGTAGATTAGTATATTAATACTTATGTCAGTGGCAGCTGGTGTTATGGTTGCAGCATTGCACAACCACCAAAATAGAATAACCAAACTGTAAAATAACATAGGAAAACATTAAGCAGTTAGAAGTGTCAAATTTGAATGGAAAGCATACTATATTCTATGTAGCAATGTTCATGTACTATTCAAATGTGGCGCGCAGGCTGGTGGTTTTAGGCCGCTTGCAACTTGAAGAGTAAATGCCACAGCTTACTACACAAAATATGGGAGAACGTGCGTTACTCTTCACAATTGCCCTATGTACCCTATGTTAGCTAGGCGGTTGCAAAAGCTTTTGCAACATTCTACTAGTAGGGTTGAAGCTCATCCTTAGTTGTGTCATAAAGTCTGCACAGCCTTCTTGATTTGTAAGTTGCATCAGGTTTAGTGTTTACATTGCTTCAAGGTAAACGTTACCCATTAGTTGAATTTATAAAATTGTAGTAATAGTTTTGTATAACTTCGAGTGTGATAATAAAGTGGCAATCGACTTTTTATTAATTAAACTGCGCGTTAAGTATTATTTTTTTCTTTGTTTAGTGCTGCTGTGTACTTTTGTGTTTGTGCTTTTCGAAGTTACTGATTCTGCGTGTTTTCAAACGTATTTTTTTTTTTAGTTTAAAATGAATAGCGTTACGAAACGATAGAATGGGATGCCAAATGCCTCCATTAACAATAAATCAAATTGTAAAATCAGGCAGTTGACAATTTAATCGATTATTTAAACTAGATTATTATGAAAATAATAACTGGTTATGTGGTTGTGATGAAAGAAATTTTTCATTTTGTTTTCCACATTTATTGTTGCAGGGGAGGACCCCTGGACAAAATTCGAAATGAAAGATATTAATCACCTAGCCGAAAAAATAAGAAATCATCAGGCGTCAAGTGTACATATAACGAATGCTTTTTAAGTTTTCTCTTTTTGGTATGTATAGCATAGCAGCTAGACAGTGAATATAGACGAAATATTGTAATACACAACAAAAGGGTAAGCAATAATCGGTAGGCCTACGTCTTAAATACAATAATAAACTGTATCCCCTTCTGTGGAGTTTTTGAATTAGCTTTTCGGGGTCACGATGAGACTGAATCGTCATAAGATCCTGACGTATTTAGAGGCTTAATTGGTTTCAGTTCTGAGCTTGACACAGCAAAGAAAAATCATGTAGAGGAAGCAACTGTAATAATTTAGAGGGTACCTCAAAAACCATTCAAAGTGAACTTTTAAATATAATCTTAGAAATATGCCATGAAGAAATAATGAGTGTGTATGCATGTGTGCATTTCTTCAGATATTTTCACAGGCGTAGCATGTTTCAAGAAATTTTGGGATTGTTCTGTCTCTTAAGTTTTGTTGTTGTTTTGCCACTTAAATGATTTGTTCTTCTGTGCTGTTTTTGGCCCCAAATTAAATTAAAATGACTAACTCATTGTTCTACAACATGCTTGCTATCCTTATCTGTGTGTTATTTGATTGATTTCCATATTAATCCATTTGCCAACACCATTTCGAAAACAGTCATTCATATTTACGTTCAATAGCTATTATATTATCAACTTACAATCTACTCCTAATTAATAATAATGAACTGAGACATTGCTCTTTATCACTCTACGAGTAATCTACGACTAGGTGGGTAATACTCACTCAACAAATTCATTCATAAGATTGCTCAGCTGGTCGACAGTCAGTTTAGGGTCAATGAACCTGTCTCTCAGCTGTTTGTCTGGTATTCTCAGTAAGTGTCCAGCTGAGCTAGACAGGTTGACAACTCTTGCGTGTGGTCGGAGCAATGGAAACAATATGTCACACGTTTTCAACAGGGAGAAATAATTAGTTTTTATTGTCACTTCAGCTTGGTGACCAAATGGTTCCTTAGCAGCATTCTACAAAACACAAATAAATAAATAACCAAAGTATAAATTTTCAATCACCAGTCTAATTCATAGGGAGAACTACAAATAACATAGTAGATGGAAGTCCAAGTGGAGGCTGAAATTGATTAGAGAAAGATAAATACTGAAAAATTAATAGGATTTCTGGTACAAACCTAACTTTAGCTACACCCAGGGTGATTCTAAATTGCTTGGCAATATTCTAGGAGCATGTTCTAACGGGCAAAATAAGAAAAAACTTGCCACATTCAGCAAGGATTAAACCAAAAATTGTTTGTTCCAGTCCCACGCAGACAGATTAGAGCTAGTCACTCCAGCGGTTCTTTGGAAGACCCACACCTCTCCATCCTTTCGGCTTATAATTCAATAGTTGTTTCGGTATGCAGCAGTCATCCATTCAGTTAAGACATTCCAACTATTTTAGCAGAGACTGTACAATCCTATCGAGTGTATTCAGTTCGTGCCATACATCTACATTTCTCCTGTGATCCTGAAGAATATATCCTGCCACGTGCCTGAGAAATCTCATTTCGGCCACTTCAATACAACTTACCTGGGATTTCGTTAATCCGTTAAGTCCAATTCTCAGACTCATAGAGAAGTGTGGGGAAGGCCCCCTTGCAGAACTTCAAGCATATTTCTTCACTTGTTGATTTTAGAGTTGTCCTGATGATCCCACACATACGGTTTAACTTAAAGTAGTTTCTTCACCATGTCACTGTTTGTACTGTATGACATATTATAGCTTAGATTCAAAATTACATATTAAAAAGTTCAGATTCAGTATTCAAAATTACTTAACTGCTCCAGAACAATACCATCTACAACAATTTTTGCTTGCACAGGATCAGCTCCATGGATAGCCATCACCTTTGTCCTTCAATGTGGAGACTGGTAATTTGAAATCCTTGCAGATTCCACTTCATGAGTGTACAGCCATCTGCAAGTCACTTTCGAACTTCAACACGATACCCTAGTCATCAGCAAACAACAACGTGTCAGCTGCACAGTGACCTTCTAAATAACCTTGAGATCAAATAAATGCTCCAGAATGTTATCTGCCAATTGTATATGACAGATCTATATATAAAATAAAAATAGAATGTGATAATGGACACCCTTGTCGCGATTCTTAAAATCATTATTAATCAATGGCGCAATATACTCATTACGAATTATAAGATTTCGGACATTAGCCATTGTAAGTTAAAATTAAGAAAACACAACATTTCGACCTCTATAGAATCAGAGGTCATCTTTAGGCAAACAAAAATTTAATACAAAGAAAAATATATCACTAACAAATAGATATCGTCAAAGCTCCAAATCTTAGTTATACAAATATAGTGCTAAAATAATAATAATAATAAAACAGTACTCACCATTCCAGCAAAGTTTTATTAATATTATTTCTACTTGTTAGTGATAGATTTATCTTTATATTAATTTTTTGTTCGCCTGAAGACAACCTCTGATTCTATAGAGGTCAAAACATTGTGTTTTCTTATTTTAACTTATGATGGCTAATGTCCGAAATCTTATAATTTGTAATGGATACGCTTGTCGTACTCCACAATTGATCAGGTCCACACTGGTCTTGGTTTTTCTGTCTCAAGACTTTGTTTACCATATGAAGACTCTGTACAGCTATAATGAAGTGTTAAGGGATACCTTTCTTTGCAATTATTGCCCACAGCCTGCCCCTATTGTCTCTATCAAATGCTTTCCAATATCTATCTATATATATATATATATATTGTCACCGGACAAAAAGGCTTGCCGCATGACAAATGGCGCCAATCGTACACTCTAGTTATTTTGGTGGCCCTAAAAAGGACCGAGTGGCGAGAACGGTGATGTTGGTTGTGCCGCGCTAAGATGTTCGGCGGCTGCACCTGTTGTTCGTGGCGTACTACAGTCCTCCTCTTCTTTCGGCACCGGTTGTAGAGTCGGCTGCCGGCCCAGCGAAATCCATCGCTGGCGCGGAACTGGAGGGCGAAGACGCAAGAACGCCGGTTCTATTCTTCGGCCGTTCCTTCCAGCTGACTCCGCGCTGGTGTCGTCCGAGTCCGAGAGAGGAGAGCAGATGAAGTGCGCCCGATGGCGTGGCGATGAAGAGTGCTCAAAATTTTCTGCCGGCCCGGGTTTTATTAACTAACCGGGATCGCTGATTGGCTAGCTCCGAACACGTAGTTGGTCACGTCTCGCCGGCTGCTGATGCCAGATTGGCTCGCTGTGTCCACCGCTGGTACCGGAGAGCAGATGTTCGCATACCGTTTCCGTCACAACTCCACCGGGTCTTGAATGCTCTCCGGTAGCCAGCCTACTGCTCTTCTCCAGATGTTGTGGAGGTGTCTGTTGGGCGCCATGTTGATTGGTGTGCCGGCTGGTAGCTCGCTGGCGTGGCTGGATCTTGCATCCGCAAGATGATTCGAGCCCCACGTTGGGCGCCACTTGTCACCGGACAAAAAGGCTTGCCGCATGACAAATGGCACCAATCTTACACTCTAGTTATTTTGGTGGCCCTAAAAAGGACCGAGTGGCAAGAACGGAGATGTTGGTTGTACCGCGCTAAGATGTTCGGCGGCTGCGCCTGTTGTTCGTGGCGTACTACAGTCCTCCTCTTCTTTCGGCACCGGTTGTAGAGTCGGCTGCCGGCCCAGCGAAATCCATCGCTGGCGCGGAACTGGAGGGCGAAGACGCAAGAACGCCGGTTCTATTCTTCGGCCGTTCCTTCCGGCTGACTCCGCGCTGGTGTCGTCCGAGAGAGGAGAGGAGATGAAGTGCGTCCGATGGCGTGGCGATGAAGAGTGCTCAAAATTTTCTGCCGGCCCGGGTTTTATTAACTAACCGGGATCGCTGATTGGCTAGCTCCGAACACGTAGTTGGTCACGTCTCGCCGGCTGCTGATGCCAGATTGGCTTGCTGTGTCCACCGCTGGTACCGGAGAGCAGATGTTCGTATACCGTTTCCGTCACAATATATATATATATATATATATATATATATATATAAACATAAATCCAAAAATAGTTTATTACTGTGACACTTAGAGATAAGTATACAGTCAACGGCTGATTATCCATGTTAATGATCAGGAAGAGTACCAATGATAAAGCAAAGACAACGCAAAATCATGGTTAATCCAAACATCACTGTCGATGTACTAAATTACTAACTATTAACTATGGTAAGTTATATAAAAGAGATTATTATCTTAACATAATAAAACCAATGTAATGTGTGAACAAATATTTTTGACTGACATTTGTTAACATAAATTTGTTGTAATTCATTATTACACTATTAAAATATAGTACTACTTAACAAAATACGAAACAAGTATTATTATTATTTTTTTTTTTGACATGATAATGTCTTTTGGCTGGCCATCATTTGAAAATTTCTGTAACGCTGTAAACTGTAACGCATCACGCTGCATGACGTCATTCTTGCGTGACGTCATTGGGATTGTTGTAAATAAACGTTTGTTTTGATACGTCGCAATATATATAATGTGTTAAAAATAATATCACTGCAAACAATTAAACCAGATTTATAAAGCGTCCTGAACGTTTAAAATCAAGTGTTAGCACAATTTACCAGCCGGGAATCGTTAACTAAAACCGCGACCGCTAACATGCTAACGTCGTCGCAGATTAAAGCAAACAAGCAAACAACACTGCATAGCTGTAGATAGGTTATTGGGGTTATTGTCTCTAGTTAATGGTTGTCTTCGTATGTGATTCAGCTAACGATCTATTCATTAAAAAATTCAAGTACCGTCTGCCTAGTGGCAAAAGCTAAAGAGCATGATAATGTCTTTCGGCCGCCAGCTAAACGCAACATTATTATGGTTACTGACTGACTGATTGTTTCCTTTCTGCAAATGTTGCGTTTAGCTGGCGGCCGAAAGACATTATCATGCTCTTTAGCTTTTGCCACTAGGCAGACGGTACTTGAATTTACAACATGATAATAAATATTTTATTGAAGTGCTCGATTTATGCTTTTTAGCAGAAAAACATTCTCCTAGTGGAAGATTGTAAGTTGTGTCACTATATCTCGCAACAAAATGTCATCCTAACTTTTCAGGTAGGTGAACAACATTAACATGGCTTAAAAATGATTTAATACTTTTGACCCATTGCCCGTAAAATTTACGGGTGCATGAATATGATTTTCCTTAAAAACCTGATGCCCATAAATTTTACGTTTGCCACTTTACGCGCATTTGATGGTATTTGCATGAAACATTTACGCGCTTCTGTTGTTTGTACTTGCAGACTGGACTTTGTAGCTGCCAACTGAATACACAGATAGCAGCACAATCAGTTTTCTGCTCCATGATTTCTGACTATTGTGAAACTTGCAATGTTGGTTTGTGTTACCATGACTGTTTCACTTTGTACCATACAAAAGCAGATTATTGCAAACTGATTGATTTTTACTATATCCTGTTCCTTAATATTGTAAGAAAAGTAATGTCTGTACAGTGGTTACTTACTAAAAACCATTTATTATGTGAAAGTACCTTTTAAAACTTTTTTTGTTTTTCAAAAACATGCTTCTGATCTAGATACTAAAAATTAATTTCACCTATAGAAAAAATAAATAGAATATCATTTTATGAAAATAGAAGGTCCAATCTTTAATTTGACATGTAATTTATGTTGTTTAAAAAAATCTTACTATTAAAAAAAAATAGTAAAAAAAAATGGTAAAAAGCCCAGCCGCCGGGACATGTCTATGCTGAAATGGCCAGGGTTGAAAGTGTTAAACTGTTTTATGAGTTCTAAGAAACTAAATGACAGTAGTGGGAGCAAAGTGCAACGTGATTGTTTTAGATTTATAGATTTATTATTATTTATGAGAACCATTACGTACGTGACACAATTGAAAACAATATTATAGCAAGACATATTCTCGCAGGATGTGGAGTGTACAGTATTAGTCAATGAAACTGCATTCCACTCAATTGTTTGCCCACTATTTTACTTCCATATTCCTCAAGGAATGGAAGTATGGTGATGGCAAAAAAAATCGTGTTCGAGATTATTGCAGATTCTGATTCTACTACACTCAAAACATGAAAAAAAGTCGTTCTCCGAAAAGTGTCTGTGTGTCTATCTGTCTGTAGATTTTTTTTCTATGGCAAACGATAACTGCCGCAAATTCAAACAGAATCAAATAATTTTTTGCATACAGCCCTGATTTGTAGAGTACTCACGACCTATTGTTTTTGGTGAAGATCGGTTGAGGGAAAGGGGTAGTTTACCAGCAACGGTTTTTTTTATCAAGGGAAAATTTTTTTTTTTGGCAAACGATAACAGCCGCAAATTCAAACAGAATCAAATAATGTTTCGTATACAGCCCTGAATTGTAGAGTTCTCACGACCTATTGTTTTTGGTGAAGATCGGTTAAGGGAAAGGGGTAGTTTACCTGTAACGTTTTATGTTTTAACAAGGTTATTTCCTATGGCAAACGATAACAGCCGCAAATTCAAACAGAATCAAAAGATTATTTGCATACAGCCCTAAATTGTAGAGTTCTCAAGACCTATTGTTTTTTGGTGAAGATCGGTTAAGGGAAAGGGGTAGTTTACCTGCAACGTTTTTTTAACAAGGGTATTTTCTATGGCAAACGATAACAGCCGCAAATTCAATCAGAATCAAATAATTTTTTGCATACAGCCGTGATTTGTAGAGTACTCAAGACCTATTGTTTTTGGTGAAGATCGGTTAAGGGAAAGGGGTAGTTTACCTGCAACGTTTTTTTATCAAGCGTATTTTCTATGGCAAATGATAACAGCCGCAAATTCACGCAGAATCAAATAATTTTTTGCATACGTCCCTGAATTGTAGAGGTCTCAAGGACTTTCGATTTTGGTGAAGATCGGTTAAGGGGAAGGGGTAGTTTACCTGCAACCTTTTACGTTTTAACAAGAGTAAAGTACTTGAAAATTCATTTAAACTTTTTGAAACAATGGTAATTGTTAAAATATCGGTATGGAGAACCATACATGACTTCCATATTCTAAGATGTATATTTAAAATCATTTTCAGCCAAACAGCCAGGGAAGGAATTTTAACAAAAAAATACTTCTTTGTTGCCAATAACGTAGTACACATATAAAAAAAAATTATCCCCTCCCCCTTCAACTATAATTTTGATTTATAGAAAATTACCCCCAGCCCGTTCAACTAGCCTCTTCATTTATAGATATTTCATCTACGTTTCTACAGTGGATTATTAAGATCTTATCAGGATACTTTATCAAAATTAAGTACTTTACTCATGTTACAACAAAAAATGTTTCAGGTAAACTGCCCTTTCCCCGTAACCGATCTTCACCAAAATCAACAGGCATTGAGTTCTCTATAGCTCAGGCACATATGTAAAAAATTATTTGATTCTGTTTGAATTTACGGCAGTTATGGTTCGTCATATAAAAAATTACCCATGTTAAAACATAAAACATGAGATTTATAAAACATATCTAAGATTTATATTTAAAATCATTTTTGAAATAAAATATTTTCATAGAACCTACTAACGCTGGGGAAATCTGAGGAGCCAATCAGAGTTGGGCCTACCTGTCACTCTGCTGAATTTGGTGGAAAGCCCTGTCACTGTCGTCAAAGTATCAGCCTTGACAGGGTCCTCTTTTTCTGCAAAATGGGAGAGGCTTGAGATGGAGTGAGTGACATGGTCCCCACCTCAATGAAGAACCCATTGTTTTATAAAAATATATTTAAATTTTGAAAACTGAAAATTCTTTTCTTGTTGTAAATATTTATATTTTATAATCAAAATGACTTTATTTTTGTTACCTGGCAACAAAATTATTTTATTTTCAACAATTACCATTGTTTCAAAAAGTTTAAATAAATTTTCAAGTACTTTACTCTTGTTAAAACGTAAAAGGTTGCAGGTAAATTACCCCTTCCCCTTAACCGATCTTCACAAAAATCTAAAGGCCTTGAGTCCTCTACAATTCACTGACGTATGCAAAAAATTATTTGATTCTGTTTGAATTTGCGGCTGTTATCGTTTGCCATAGGAAACAGCCTTGTTAAAACATAAAACGTTACAGGTAAACTACCCCTTTCCCTTAACCGATCTTCACCAAAAACAATAGGTCTTGAGAACTCTACAATTCAGGGCTGTATGCGAAACATTATTTGATTCTGTTTGAATTTGCGGCTGTTATCGTTTGCCAAAAAAAAAAAAAATTTCCCTTGATAAAAAAAAACCGTTGCAGGTAAACTACCCCTTTCCCTTAACCGATCTTCACCAAAAACAATAGGTCGTGAGTACTCTACAAATCAGGGCTGTATGCAAAAATTATTTGATTCTGTTTGAATTTTCGGCAGTTATCGTTTGCCATAGAAAAAAAATCTACACACAGACAGACAGACAGACAGACAGACACACACACACAGACACTTTTCGGAAAACGACTTTTTTTCATGTTTTGAGTGTAGTAGAATCAGAATCTGCAATAATCTCGAACACGATTTTTTTTGCAATCACCATACTTCCATTCCTTAAGGAATAAGGAAGTAAATATCGGTATGGAGAACCATACATGACTTCCATATTCTAAGATTTATATTTAAAATCATTTTCAGCCAAACAGCCAGGCTGTGTCTTACCTGCCTTTTTATTGCTGTATTAAATGAAAAATATTATATTACATTAAAATGAAAAAATTATAATTTTATTGCCTGGCAACAAAATTATTTTATTTTTAACAATTACCATTGTTTCAAAAAGTTTAAATAAATTTTCAAGTACTTTACTCTTGTTAAAACGTAAAAGGTTGCAGGTAAACTACCCCTTCCCCTTAACCGATCTTCACCAAAATCGAAAGTCATTGAGACCTCTACAATTCAGGGACGTATGCAAAAAATTATTTGATTCTGTTTGAATTTGCGGCTGTTATCGTTTGCCATAGAAAATACGCTTGATAAAAAAACGTTGCAGGTAAACTACCCCTTACCCTTAACCGATCTTCACCAAAAACAATAGGTCTTGAGTACTCTACAAATCAGGGCTGTATGCAAAACATTATTTGATTCTGTTTAAATTTGCGGCTGTTATCGTTTGCCATAGAAAATACCCTTGTTAAAAAAACGTTGCAGGTAAACTACCCCTTTCCCTCAACCGATCTTCACCAAAAACAATAGGTCTTGAGAACTCTACAATTTAGGGCTGTATGCAAATAATCTTTTGATTCTGTTTGAATTTGCGGCTGTTATCGTTTGCCATAGGAAATACCCTTGTTAAAACATAAAACGTTACAGGTAAACTACCCCTTTCCCTTAACCGATCTTCACCAAAATCAACAGATCTTGAGAACTCTACAATTCAGGGCTGTATGCGAAACATTATATGATTCTGTTTGAATTTGCGGCTGTTATCGTTTGCCAAACAAACAAAATTACCCTTGCTAAAAAAAAAACCGTTGCAGGTAAACTACCCCTTTCCCTCAACCGATCTTCACCAAAAACAATAGGTCGCGAGTACTCTGCAAATCAGGGCTGCATGCAAAAAATTATTTGATTCTGTTTGAATTTGCGGCAGTTATCGTTTGCCATAGAAAAAAAATCTACAGACAGACAGACACACAGACAGACAGACAGACAGACAGACAGACAGACTACAGACACTTTTTGGAAAACGACTTTTTTTCATGTTTTGAGTGTAGTAGAATCAGAATCTGCAATAATCTCGAACACGATTTTTTTGCCATCACCATACTTCCATTCCTTAAGGAATATGGAAGTAAAATTACCCTTGATAAAAAACCGTTGCAGGTAAACTACCCCTTCCCCTTAACCGATCTTCACCAAAAACGATAGGTCTTGAGAACTCTGCAATTCAGGGCTGTATGCAAAATATTATATGAATTTGTTTGAATTTGCGGCTGTTATCGTTTGCCATACAAAATACCCTTGATAAAACAAAAAACGTGGCAGGTAAACTACCCCTTTCCCTTAAACGATCTTCACCAAAAAAAATATGTCTTTAGTACTCAAAAATCAGGGTTGTATGCAGAAACGTATTTGAATATGTTTGAATTTGCGGCTGTTATCGTTTGCCATAGGAAATACCCTTGTTAAAACATAAAACGTTGCTGGTAAACTACCCCTTTCCCTTAACCGATCTTTACCAAAATCAACAGATCCTGAGAACCCTACAATTCAGGGCTGTATGTGAAACATTATTTGATTCTGTTTGAATTTGCGACTGTTATCGTTTGCCAAACAAACAAAATTACCCTTGATAAAAAAAACTGTTGCCGGTAAACTACCCCTTTCCATCAACCGATCTTCACCAAAAACAATAGGTCGCGAGTACTCTACAAATCAGGGCTGTATGCAAAAAATTATTTGATTCTGTTTGAATTTGCGGCTGTTATCGTTTGCCATAGAAAAAAATCTACAGACACACACACACACACTTTTCGAAACCAGGCTGTGTCTTACCTGCCTTTTTATTGCTGTATTAAATGAAAAATATTATATTACATTAAAATGAAAAAATTATAATTTTATTGCCTGGCAACAAAATTATTTTATTTTTAACAATTACCTTTGTTTCAAAAAGTTTAAATAAATTTTCAAGTACTTTACTCTTGTTAAAACGTAAAAGGTTGCAGGTAAACTACCCCTTCCCCTTAACCGATCTTCACCAAAATCGAAAGTCATTGAGACCTCTACAATTCAGGGACGTATGCAAAAAATTATTTGATTCTGTTTGAATTTGCGGCTGTTATCGTTTGCCATAGAAAATACGCTTGATAAAAAAACGTTGCAGGTAAACTACCCCTTCCCCTTAACCGATCTTCACCAAAAACAATAGGTCTTGAGAACTCTAAAAATCAGGGCTGTATGCAAAACATTATTTGATTCTGTTTGAATTTGCGGCTGTTATCGTTTGCCATAGAAAATACCCTTGTTAAAAAAACGTTGCTGGTAAACTACCCCTTTCCCTTAACCGATCTTCACCAAAAACAATAGGTCTTGAGAACTCTACAATTTAGGGCTGTATGCAAATAATCTTTTGATTCTGTTTGAATTTGCGGCTGTTATCGTTTGCCATAGGAAATACCCTTGTTAAAACATAAAACGTTACAGGTAAACTACCCCTTTCCCTTAACCGATCTTCACCAAAAACAATAGGTCTTGAGTACGCTACAAATCAGGGCTGTATGCAAAACATTATTTGATTC
This sequence comes from Magicicada septendecula, assembly GCA_034769895.1. Taxonomy (NCBI): domain Eukaryota; kingdom Metazoa; phylum Arthropoda; class Insecta; order Hemiptera; family Cicadidae; genus Magicicada; species Magicicada septendecula. Next base: position 28,967,734 of record CM068369.1, read on the forward strand.
TGTTTGAATTTGCGGCTGTTATCGTTTGCCATAGAAAATACCCTTGTTAAAAAAACGTTGCAGGTAAACTACCCATTTCCCTTAACCGAACTTCACCAAAAACAATAGGTCTTGAGAACTCTACAATTTAGGGCTGTATGCAAATAATCTTTTGATTCTGTTTGAATTTGCGGCTGTTATCGTTTGCCATAGGAAATACCCTTGTTAAAACATAAAACGTTACAGGTAAACTACCCCTTTCCCTTAACCGATCTTCACCAAAATCAACAGATCTTGAGAACTCTACAATTCAGGGCTGTATGCGAAACATTATTTGATTCTGTTTGAATTTGCGGCTGTTATCGTTTGCCAAACAAACAAAATTACCCTTGCTAAAAAAAAAAACCGTTGCAGGTAAACTACCCCTTTCCCTTAACCGATCTTCACCAAAAACAATAGGTCGCGAGTACTCTGCAAATCAGGGCTGCATGTAAAAAATTATTTGATTCTGTTTGAATTTGCGGCAGTTATCGTTTGCCATAGAAAAAAAATCTACAGACACACACAGACAGACAGACACACACACAGACACTTTTCGGAAAACGACTTTTTTTCATGTTTTGAGTGTAGTAGAATCAGAATCTGCAATAATCTCGAACACGATTTTTTTTGCCATCACCATACTTTCCATTCCTTAAGGAATATGGAAGTAAAATAAAATAATTTTGTTGCCAGGCAATAAAATTATAATTTTTTCATTTTAATGTAAATCTGTACATATTATAAACTAAAGTCGGTCCGTTTTCTCTCTGTGTTTGAAATCGCTAATCTCAGGAAGTACTGAACGGATTTTATTCAAGTTTTCGCCAATAGATAGAGTGTCTATCGAGGAACATTTATGTAGTTACCGTTGGTCTCCAGATCACTGTATATGATTAAATAAATAATTACCTTATTTTATCCACTAAGTGATCTTCTTTTTCTTTTTAATTACTACATGTTTCAGGGCTTATATCCCCATCTTCAGGTAAAAGCAAATCTACCCTATTATTAGGGTTTCGTTAAAAATTCACAACGACACAAACACATAACACACTTAAATAAATTTTGAATGTTTCTTTGTTTGTCCCGTATGCGTTCCTATACCATTCATCCGATTGCGATGAAACTTCGGTGAGTTGTTGTGCGCATGTCCGCGAAGGTTTCTTCCACATCTCCTCCTAAACCACTGTATCGATTTCATCCAAACTTGGCACAAATATTTTACGCAACGGGAGAACCAACATAGGATAGGTGTTTTTTCGATGGGGTCCTTTTGGGGGTTCTTTGGGGTCTTCCACATCGCCTCCTAAACCACTGGACCGATTTCAACCAAACTTGGCACAAATATTTTACGCAAAGGGAGAACCAACATAGGACAAGTGTTTTTTTTTTATACGATCCTTTGGGGGGTCTTCCACGTCTCCACCTAAACCATTGGACCGATTTCAACCAAACTTGGCACAAATATTTTACGCAACGGGAGAACCAACATAGGACAGGTGTTTTTTCGATGCGATCCTCTGGGGGGTCCTTTGCGGTCTTAAAAAACTATTAGATCTGGTTACTATGGCAACCCAATAGAATAGATTCTGTTCTAAATATATTATCGCATTAAATTGAAGACCACGCGAACAAAGTTGTGGGCAACAGCTATTTATTTTTATGAAGCCTACTTTAATTAAACTTTATTATTAATTAAACTAACATTTTCATTACGTACAACGTGAAACTCCGTAGCGAAGCACGGGTATTCTGCTAGTCATGTATAAGAGAAAATATATCGTGTGTGGCAGGCAAGCATATCTCAGTTATGTACTGTTTACGTTTCCATTTTATTATTATCACTACCGCAATAAAAAGGCAGGGAACACACACACACACACACACACACACACACAATTCGCGTTATTTCTGGCCTCATTCATGTTTATTTTCTTACATTTGCACGGTTTTTAAATGGAAAGTGCCGAACCCATACCAACATAACGCATGCAAGCCGAAAAAGTGTCCAGCGTGGATAGCGATTTACTTCCTGTGGATCGCTGGGCAGTGTAACTGCACGTGTTTACAGAGGAACGATTCATAGACAGACTTTTCGTCTTTAGGGAATGAACCCTCTGCAAGATGCTGAGGGTCCATGAGTGACTTCGGAGCGCTCCTTCTTTTCCGCGTGTTTGTTCTGTGAAACGTACACTGTAGATTCGCAGATTTATTCTAAGCAACGCTCAATAGGAAATGTTGAAAATTTTTGTCCACGGTGAACCCTCATACACACTAAACCTGCTCTGATGTTTTAATTACGGACATCATAATATTAAAACTTTGGAAACTTGAGCACTACTTAATGGAGATCAATCATTAACTTATACAAGCCATTAATTTTATGCATATATTTTATATATATGTGTACAACGTTATCGGCAACAAAGAAGTAGTTTTTGTTAAAATTCCTTCCCGGGATATTTGGCCGTAGTCCAATGTTTTCTACAAAACCAGACGTTTCGGCAATGCCATTGACTTCCATCATCAGTAAAAATCGAGTGCGATAACGTGAGGTGGTATATGTTAGTGACCACAGTACTGTGGTTAAGGCTGAAGCAGTAAGTAGAAAGAAGTAGTTTCTATGGTAATATTCCATTTCGAAAATGATTTTAAAAATAAATCTTAGAATATGGAAGTCATGTATGGTTCTCCATACCGATATTTTATGTTAGTTATACGAATTAATCAGCAGCATATCAAGATGAAAAATAATTTATGTTATGTTTTGTGTTAGAAATACAACATGGTTAAGCCACAAACAAACAATTTGGCTTAACCATATTGATAACTCAGAGATGCATCATAACTCTAATACCTAATACACGATATGATGGAAATTCTAGATATAAAAACACTTTTATCAGTTTATTCGTCCATTTTCAGTCACTGTTGACTTTTCAAATGTATAATAAGTACACTCTTTATACTCAGTTAAATCCTTATACAATGAAGAAGTGTGCTTTACGGTTAACTAAAAATGTGAACAGATGGACAAAATGTACAGCTTTGTTTAAAGATCTTGGAATTTCACCCTTACCTTCACTACATACATACATACAATTATGCCTTTGTAAGTAACTCGAGTTTCCTGCAGAAAAATTATTCTTCACAGGTTTTTTTTTTAATTGTTTAGACAATTTCTGTCTAGATACACAATAATTTCTGTGAAATTTGTGTCAGGTGAAAATAAACCTACTTGCAGTGTATTTATTTGAAGATATTATATACATACAATTCAATATACATATTTCAATTAGTTAACTTTGTAAAACATAATTTTCAATTATGCAAATTAAATATCTTCAATACTAAACAAGAAGACATTTTAAAAATTTCTCAAGTGTCATACACAACATTTGTGAGAAGGGATTATGCACTTGAATGCCTCATTGTACAATGTGTTACGACCTACGGATATTGGAGAGCTGTAAAATATTTTGTAGTAGGGTTACTTTTTTTTATATGAAGCTATGAAGAACGTCTTTAATCACTAAATGAGTTTCTTAACTACCGTTTTCAAATTAAGTAAGTTTAGCACAAAATGTAATGAAACCAATTTCTTTGTAAAAAAAAAGACTAAAGATTAACAAAGTAATTCTAATTTTAATGTACATTATTAGATAAACTTTTTTAAAAAGTACTTGTTCTATGTGGCCTCCATTTTGTCGAATGCAGCAATCAAGTCTGAGAATTAATTATTAATTAAATCTGAACAACTGAAAAATACAATATTTCAACAGAAATAGTTTCATTTCTTTAATACAAAAACACAGTAGTATAAGTTAAACTGGGAATGTGGTTCATACATGATGATGTAGTACCTCACATCTCTCATAATGTAAGCTATCATTTAAATAACAATTTTAATTAATTCATTCATTTATTCATTTCACGATGAGCACTGGCCTCCCCGACTAGTCATCTCCAAACACCTCAGTCCTCCAGCCTCTGCCTCCAATCCCCGATACCCATCCTCATGAGGTCACCTTCTACGTCCTGTAGCCACCTTCTTCTAGGTCTTTCTTTCCTTTTTTGCCCATCTAATGTCCCTCTAAGAATTGCTTTGGGCATTCTGTCGTCCTCCACACACATATCACATGTCCCAATCAGTTGATCCTCATGGACTTGATAAACCTCACTATGTCCTCGCCACCTATCAATTCCTCCAATTCCCTATTGTTCCATATGCACCATTCTTCACCTTCCTTCATTGGTCAACAGATTTTTCTTTAAATAACAATACATGTGGTAATCAGTGGATCGATCTACACACAATAGTATCCAATGGTCACCACATCATCTGTTCTCATGCCATGTTATTTTGGGGTTCACTTGTTTTAGTCATACTGGCACACCAGAGCCAGTTAATTGATTGTTATACACAATCACATCAGTGAAGCTGCAACAATTATAAGAATGGTCATGTCATTGTAAGACATGCTCAAGAAACGCTGACTTATGTGCTGAATGTACTTCGATAAAATTGTATCTAATTATAATATACCTTTATCCATAAAAATCTTCGGAACAAACCATTTTCAGCAATATCTTGATATTTTTTTTCTTACTATGACCTTTAGAACACTGTCCTAAAATATTGCCATCCAATTTAACATCACCTTGTATAAAAATTCTTAACTTTTTAATCAATAATTGACATTGGAAGTTATATATTAAGTTTCACAATTAATGAACCATTTTACTATTGAATTATTCCCTTCTAAATATAACTGCATTTGCTTGCCATTGGTAGCAGTATAGTGTTGCCAATGGTACCATAATTATGATATAAAAGTTATGGTAAACATAAACACTTCTGTATACAGAACTAAACTGTATAGATTCTACTTCGCAACTGAAGGTCACACAGGCTGTAATTACCTTAAATGCAATGGCTGCATTGTTAACAAGCACGTCAAGGCCACCATGTCTCTCCTTCAAAAAGTTTGCAAAGGTCTGAATACTGTCTTCACTGTTGATGTCCAACTGATGAAACTCAGCCTTCAATGACAACTGTTATAATAAAAGTAAATTGCGTTAGTTCTTCAAATTAAATAACAGAGTAGCTACAAACACATAAATCAACTTATATTATACACATATTGCGACAAGTGCTTTATAACATCAATGTCAATCACTTACAACACTATCATAAACAAAGCAAAGAATCTGTTTAATCAAAATTCCCTTCAAACAAAATTCCCAGTAATCCTAGATGACTTTTTGATTTAAAAACTGCTGTAGTCATAATTTTTTTTTTTATGTGTATTAAATAGTGACTTGACTTTTCTGGTAATATATAATCTATTTTTTAAAATATTATTTTTTCTATGCAAGGATTTGTTTTGTTTTACTTACTTACAACATTTCTTTGAACTGTTTTGTTCATCGTCTTGAGAGTAAATTGAAATGTTTTTTTAGAGCATAAAGTACTTTTACTGTAAATATTTTAATACAAATTTTAAATATTCAAAAAGATTTATACACGTTTTCAATGTAAATTAAAAAAAATTTAATTAACTATACATAATATTACAAACAGAATTATCATTCTTGCACACCACTGTAGAAAAATTATTCCGATTAGCGCTTTCAAGCTTCTCAGCTCATCGTCATATCGGACAATAAAAATTATTCAGATAAGCGCTTGCAAGCTTCTGAGCTCATCGTCAGATAGGAAAATGATTTTTCGATCTGACGATGAGCTGAGAAGCTTGAAAGCACTAATCGGAATAATTTTTCTATAGTGGTGTGCAACAGAGATAATTCTGTTTGTGAATATAACCACTCACACAACTTTCTTAATTAAACTTGTGTATAATATTATCAACTTGGATCACAAACGTTATTGATAAAAATTTATATTTCATCACTTATAATTTTTAACACTAATAATTTGTGATCTGAGTCGGTAGTGTTATTAATAACAACAGACACATCATGAACAACAAAATCCAGGAAACAATTTTATACAAGAAATAAATATTTTGAATTTACTTTAAAGATGCTGAACAAAAATTTACAGGCATTGCACAAATGGAATGCACAGAGAAGGGCATTGAAAATGCTTCAATATATCTAAAAAATATCAGGGTGGCCACTAAACCAAGGCCAGAAAATTCATGCATAATTCCAGGTTTTCCAGGACATTTTCAAAAATATTCCAGGTTACTGATTACACATTCGACGTAAATCAAATTATGACACAAAACGTTAAAAAAAATTAACAACATATTCATATTTACGATATGTCTTGCTCTTTCACTTATTCTTAATTCTACATAATCAGCACATACAGGTTATCTAATTAAATATTTATGCTGTTAATACAGGTTAAAAAATTACTCCATGCAAAAGAACTGTCACTCTACAAAGTGTACTGAGCAGCAATTGGACTATGTATGCTCATAACACACTTATCGAAATAATTAAGTTGTGATTAGTATAACCAGTACTGAAAAATTGTATTTTAAATTAAATGCTAACTACAAAAAAAAAAGAATTATTGGTTTTTCCCATAGTTGTTAAATAATCTTAGTAGGCCTATTACATTTCACAATTCCAGGTCTTGAAATCCAAAAAAGTGATAAACATGACTAATTAAAAAAAAGGTTACTTTCAATTATTAAAAAAGGCTAAAGAAAGTGACTAAAATTTATGAAATAATATATACAGAAATTTACATGTAGGAATTTGTCTTATACTCTTAGTTTTCTTAAAAAAACTAAGAGTAATGGGCTGTCCATTGACACCTGCAATATTTTCTTAAGATCTAAAGATGAAAGTGACTCAATAAAGACTGCCTGAAGGTTGGCAGCAGTAGAGGACTGTAAAATTGCTGAAGTAAGGTATCTGGTACTTACTTCTTCTTTCACATGATACCAGAACTTCAGAAAAATGTCAATTTGTTGGGACTGTGACACTTTATTACGAGATTCATCAAAACAAATGACAAAACAATTGGTCTGTGAAATTGTATTTACTAATTCATTTTTGAAGTAGGGGGCTAGGCCAAATCTAATTAAATAGCCGACTTTCGTTAACTCCATTTTTTGTACATTGTCACTGTCTGTGAAGATTGCCTTCATTGGTTTTACTGCTTACACCAAATTATTTCTGCTTTTGTTACTTGTTCATTAAGTAGAAATCTTTTAATTCCGTGTTTGCCCAAGGGTAGCTAAGGAGACTCCACAGTTGCAGGAGACGGTTCAGGTCTCATGGAAAGTGTTTCACTTGTTGCTTCTGGAGATACCAGCATTTTTTTTTATGGATGTGCCTAGAATACTGGCTGTGGAAGATGTTGATGGCTTCTTCCATTCTGAAAAAAGCTCCCAAATTGGGAGATTTTGCCGTGGCTGCAGTCTTTAAGTGTTTCTTCCCTTTCATGTGGCTTGTAAGAGCTTGACACCCCATTGAAGATAAGGATATCAATCCTGATGGGCAAAATCGGCATCTTGCAGAGTAGGGGTCATCAGAAATTTTTTCTAAACAGATTCTTAATTCAGGATCTTGGAACCATTCTTGCTGAAATGAAGACTTCCCATGGTGTTATTTCTTGCCTGACATATTTTAAATCAGGCGCAGAAAAATTTCTGAGTTTCTGGCCCAACTATAATGTTCCTTTATATTTATGGCTAAGGAAAAAAAACACCAAAAACAAATTAAAAAATTCCTTATACAAATTTATGAAATTAACACCTATATTTTTCAGGATAAAATCCTATGACTGCGACTACACAGGCCCTAGAATGTGAACCAAAAATGTTTTACAATTAATTAAATATATATATTTATATTACATTTAATATTTATAATTAAATTTACCCTCAAGATGTTATTTTTATCCTTTATTGGAACATGTTTCGGGTACTATCTTGTACCCATCCTCAGCCTTCCGGTTTTTTTGTCTGGTGAAGTACATATGTTTTGTTGGTTGACTATTATTATTGTGGCTTCCTGTTGGCTTCTGGTATTTCAAATTGGTTTTATTGTGTGTGTTTGTGGTGTATGTGTTAGTTTTTTGTGTATTTTCTATGTTGAGTGCTTTGAATATTGTGTCATGTTTTGTACTGATTTGTATTTGTTCAGGTATTAGTTTGTTTTCCGTTTTGTATTAGTTCTGTTTGTTACCTGAACAAATACAAATCAATACAAAACATGACACAATATTCAAAGCACTCAACATAGAAAATACACAAAAAACTAACACATACACCACAAACACACACAATAAAACCAATTTGAAATACCAGAAGCCAACAGGAAGCCACAATAATAATAGTCAACCAACAAAACATATGTACTTCACCAGACAAAAAAACCGGAAGGCTGAGGATGGGTACAAGATAGTACCCGAAACATGTTCCAATAAAGGATAAAAATAACATCTTGAGGTAAATTTAATTATAAATATTAAATGTATTATATATATCAAGAAACGGACTGTAGCAAAAAGTGACTAAATATATTTATATATATTAAAATTATAACAAATGCCAAGTAAAAGAAGACTGTATAGAAAATTTCTATAGATTTTTATTTTTGTTCACACTGATAATTTCAGGAAGGTATTTAAACTAAATTTTTTTAATTTTTCACTAAGCCTACATCTAACCCATATTTCATCTCAGTTTAGATGCAATTATTAGAACATGTTGTTTCTATTGACAATATCCATACCGTGAATTTGTTTCTATGTGGTAACCCTACAGCAACTATTTTTGGAAATTAAAAGAAGCAGTTTGCAAATACCTAATAAACTACTTGGATGATTTATGTTGGAAACAAACAAAACAATTTTTGCAAATTTTTCGCATCCACACGTGATTTTGGTATGTAGCTGGTAGAACGATGTTTACGTTCACAACACACTTACTGTAATATGTATAAATACAAAATGACAGATTCCCGTAAGATTTTCTGGAAAAAAAAAAAGTTATGCGAATTTTTGCAAACAAAGAAAGTCTACCATATTTGCCGCGTGCAGAGCTAAATATAAATGCAGGTTTCATGTGAAATACGAAATAACACAATTTTACTTTATTTAGGCTCCTAAATGTTTTTGCGATTTTTTGCAAAAAAATTATTTTTTGCAGATTATTCGCTTCTGCGCCTAATTTTGGCTTGTAGTTTACATAAAACCTGGTTTTTGCAGGTTTTGTGGTTTTTCCAGACAAGGATGTCTATCGGAACTATTACCCCTATAAAACTTAAAATGAATTATTTAGTCACATGCTTTCGTTAATAATCAGGAACTCATTTAAAATAAACAACGGTGTTTGAATTGAACGACTGACTACGCACAAGCGTCTACGCAAAGACATGACTCGTGGGCAGCCGCAAATCTGGCATGGTGGGGCAGAGAGCGTGAGAGAATGCGAATGTTTCATTGCCCGAGATAACCTCAGTAACTGCTGATCTGATTTTTAAAATTCTTTCACCACCGTGTTCCTTGAAGTTTGAGGATGGTTTTAGGCTTTGAGGATGGTTTTAGGCATAAATTTCAACCGATAGTTTTAACAATTTTCAAGAACAGAGTCTTCAGACAGTTCCACGTCATAAAATTTCTTTTTTAATTTGCATGTAGTGAAATTTTCGGCATGCGACAAACTTTCGTTTTATGAGAGACAGCTACATCATGTCCGCGAGTGAATATTAAGAGAAAATTCTAAATTTTATTTTGGTTTTTGTTTCAATAAAATCCGCTTTTTCGTTTTCGAGATATTGTCAGTTTTGTAAGAAATTTAGTTGGTTGGCACGTGCAGCCAAGGGCACGAGTGTTGCTAGTATAGTATAAACTATTTCTTGTAACGATTTTTCTTAATAATAAATATTACCTTAATGTAATCATACTTTAATATTTATTGTATTATTATATTTAATAATAAAAATTCAATTTTCATGTAGTACCTTAATGTAATTTTAATTCCAGGATTTTGTTGTCCATTGATTATAAATATGCTTGTTTTTTATTTTTATATTACATTTAATGTAATAAATTATGTAATACACATAATTTATATTACATTTATTATAGAGCACGTGCGCATATGCAAGAGTGTACGTGTGTGCATGTGCACGTGCGCGCCCCTACGAGAGATAGAAAGGGGGAGAGAGAGAGAGAGAGAGAGAGAGAGAGAGAGAGAGAGAGAGAGAGAGAGAGAGAGAGAGAGAGAGAGAGGGGGGGGGGGGGAGAGGCGAGCGCGCGTTTGCTACACATTTGTACATATGCTAAAAACAAAACTATAATATCAACACATCAAATATATCCTCAAAACAATTATTTCTACTGGAATTTCAAAATCGATTTTTGGGATGATCACAATAATGTTTTCATAAACTTTTTCAGTGGAGGTTAGTGAGGATCGGTAAAAAATAACACAAATTTTTAATTTGTTTGAGTCAACGTTTCGACAATGTGTATTGTCATCATCAGGACCTGTGTATGAAATACAGAAGAAATGTCAAACCCAATGGAACAATTAAATATTTGGGTGAACGTGTTCGTGTATGTGAGTGTGTGTGCATGCGTATGTATGTATCATTGTATATGTGAAGACTTGAGATAGTTTGTTTACATCTTCCAATATTACCTTTAAGAAAACGAGAAAATTATAGTATGACAGAACTTAATTTATACAGTATTACAATTTAAATTACTATATGTAATGATATTTTAATTAATTAAACAAACAGTAATCAACAATTGGATATTCGAGGAATCAACAAGGTCAGCATTGGCGAGTGTGTGCTCAAGTGTGTTGCAGCCTTCTGCACTGAAGATGACCGTCGAAGGCATGGCCGAAACGTTTGCTCAAAACAACAATGGACCACGGCCTTACAGTCCAGAAAGCCGAAGTACTCATATCATTGAAGCCAGCCGTGAAAGCCTCAGACAGAATTTAAAACATTACTGTTTGTATCAAACACACCAACAGAAGTACAAGTGATTCGCTAAATTTGTGGAAAGTTACGCTTGTCTTTAGGATCTGAGAGTGGTATGACGTGGACGAGTCATACTCGACCATAAGGCTCAATGTGTTAATCACAACAACTGTAACGGTACAGACCGATGGGGCTTTGTAAGTTAAATCCTTTCAATTTTATAATCAACCAACTACATATGGTGAATAGACTGTAGCGTAGAAACTGTCGCGTTGTGGCATTGGAATGCAGATTTTCAACGAGGGGTGCACTTTCACATTCATACGCGCACACAGTCGGCCAACTTTCCCATGGTCTGGTCACGTATTAAGAAATACTTTCGCGCAGTGCGCACAAAAAACTGCGACAGTCGAAAAATAACATCTGAAGGCAGCGGACGCGAGCAGTGATGTGCGTCGCCGGCCGGGCAAAGTTTTATCTCGTCCGCATATAAAAAATGGTAAAATAGTTAAAAGTCAGTCGACTAAGAAACCTTTCCCCGGCCAGGTGAACACATAGGCTCGTGAGCCTAAAACTTTAGTTTAGACTTTCAAAATTTTATAATGTGATTGAATAACAAAACATGGAGTTATACAAAATGTATGAGTTCAGTTTAACAGTAACTTAAAATGAATTAGAGGTACGAACAATTATAATTTTGTGACGCATTTGAAAGATTGGAGAAATAATGTGATACAATAGTGAAACTGTAATAAATCGTTAGTACTCAAAATTAACAGTGAGAAATATTTGGACAAAAGCGAACAAAAAATTTGTGGAGACCAACAAGTGACCTGCAGGGACCTGTAACAGTATATCAAATCAATTAATTATGAAAATATAAAATAAAATAAAAAAGCGCTCAATTAAATTTGGTATGTGTGTGAATGAATGTGCAGATACTGGGCTGTCTTTATAGGTATATATAATATACGTAAATGTTAGGTTAAGGTAGAATATTTAACATATCAAATAGCCTAAATGATTGTTTGTATTTTTATTTAAAAGAAGAATAATTAAGCTCAACAATATACATATTTGAAAAGAAAATGAATATTAATTAGGTATAAAAGAGAATGAAAACGTTCAAGTGGCCTAAAGGTTTATTTTGTAAAATTTTCTAATAAAAGATGATTCACATGAACAGTAATAATTTTGAGATATAAAAGAATAAAACGTAAATTTAAACCAAATATTACAATTGATGAATAAACAACTAATTACTATGGTCAATTATTGCTATACACAACCTTGAGTCACGCTTGTACTTCACAGTTCGTGTGACGGACCTGGGCTTGTAAGGTAAGTTTAACATGGTTTATTAATGAATTAAATGTGGTAGAATAGATAAAACTACACACAACACGACATTAATGTACTGGAAATATCGATTGAAACAAATGGTGAGTGCTGACAATGTTTCTATCTGCTGTGAAACTATTACCATTCACAGCTGCACTACGCTGCATTATGTCGTAGTGAAATCACTGCAAATACTAATTATACAGTACAAGATTCCACTGTTCACTTTCATTATTTTGAGCCTTGATTTTAACAACTTACAACCAATGAGGAAGCAATACGGGAAGTGAAAGTCTTGCTTTGTAATTAACTTGACAGAAAATTTACTGCACAGAGGATTTGTACAGAATATTTAAGTACAATTACAACAGATGATTACACATTTAAGTTCTCCAGCAACAGATGATTTATTTGTGAAAACGTTTTTAAAAAGTTAGATATAAGCTTCAGAATATTATTACAGTAAAGCCCCGGTTATCCGCGAGCGGATGATCCGCGGTGCGGATAATCTGCGAGTGCCGCGAAAATTTTTTTTAATTACAAACCTAAAAAAAAAACAATTTTAATCCAAGCCAACAACAGGGAAAATACAATAGGCCCTACAGTGCGAAGGTCGAAAATTTCTGACAGGTTTATTGTGCATCGTAATCCTATAGGCCTTCTCGGAATTTTGTTCTGGCTCTTGCTCTTTTGTTTTGGTCAAGTTCACTAACCTTCCCCCTCTACGTACATATTCTCTCGGTCTGCCAGTGGTGTCAGTTGTCAGTAAGCGTGCTTAGTGATCAGTTGTGATCAGTTCGTTAGTTCCTGAAATTAATAATGGCTGAAAAACGAAAGAAGGTTGTGTTAACGATTGCACAAAAAAAATGAAATGATTTCTAAAATAGAAAATGGTGCTTCAAGGAAGCAGATGTGTTTGAATTACGGGATCGGGGAAACAACAGTGCGAGACGTTATAAAGCAAAAAGACAAACTGTTAGCCTTTGCATCAGTGTCGGACAGTGCTTCTGGGATTAAAAAACGAAAAACAATGAAGAAATCGACCTATAATGAACTTGACTCTGCATTAGCGGAATGGTTAGCTCAGGTGCGAAGTGAGGGCATCCCCATGTCTGGTCCTACCATTGCAGCTAAAGCAAAAATCTTTTTTGATTTGTTAGGCCTGGAAGGAAATTTTGATGCGTCGTCCGGTTGGTTACATCATTTTAAGAAATGTCATGGAATTAGAGAGATTGGTCTACATGGAGAGAAGCTGAGTGGTGATCAACAAGCAGCTGATGATTTTCAACGTGATTGTGAAGAGTTTGTGTTGTCTGAAGATCTGTCATATGAACAAATTTATAACGCTGATGAATCAGGGCTTTTTTGGAAGTGTCTTCCCACTCGTACTTTAGCATTTGAAAGTGAACATCAAGCGGCAGGTCACAAAAGTAGCAAGGAAAGAATTACAATCTTGCCATGCAGCAACGCTGTGGGTAGTCACAAACTTCGGTAAATCGGTAAACAAAAATCGGTAAATCTAAGAAACCGAGGTCTTTTAAGGGGACAAGAGCAGAAAATTTACCAGTTGATTATTTCAACCAAAAAAAAGGTTGGATGAACCAGCAGATTTTTCAAGAATGGTTTGAAAACATTTTTGTGCCTCAAGTACGTAAACATCTTAACTCAAAAAATTTGCCAAAGAAGGCTGTTTTGTTAATTGACAACGAGCCTTCACACCCAGCTACATGTGTGCTTAAATCTTCTGACGGGCAAATCTTCACAAAATTTTTGCCCCCAAATGTTACTGCGCTCATACAACCTATGGACCAGGGAGTCATTGCAACCATGAAGAGAACATACAGAACAAAGTTGTTACTGTCAAAAATCGAAGAATGCTGCGATCACAAAGAATTTTGGAAGAAATATACAATTTTGGATAGCATTTACGATATTGCGTCTGCATGGGATTACATCAAACCCTCAACCCTTGTTAAATCATGGAGAAAACTCTTTCCGAGTATCGAAACAAATGTCAACCAAAACATTTGTGAAGAAGAGAATGAAGTCATGCCGACCGCTACACTTGTTGACCTAAGTGACATTCGTTCCGGGAGGTGAGAATGTCGACGAAGAGAACATAGAAGAGTGGCTGAAATGCGACGCAAGTGAGCCGGGGTTTGAACGACTGACTGACGTAGAGATAACAAACAAAGCAATGGGAGTGAACGAGAACGAAGAAGAACAAAGTGAAAGTGAAGAAGCCGAGGCACCTGCGCGGATGACACACGAAACTGCTTTGCAGCACGTAGACGGATTGCTTCAATATTTAGAGGAACAAGACGACGACGCACATCTGGCAGAAAAACTCATGTTAAGGAAAGTACAATCTAGAACAAAGAAAAGGTGTTTCCAAAGAAAGAAGTAAAAACGAGTTGACTGATTTTTTTAAAAAGGCATAACTGAACACTTTTTGTTAACAGTACAGTATTGTTTTTTTGTTTACTGTTCTCTATTTTAGTGATTTAGACGTAGAGCAAAGGTTTCTGCTGTACTGTACATATTTTAAAAGTTTTACATATAATGTTTTTTGTACAATAAAACATAGTTTGTATGCTGAAATTTTTTTTTTCGTGTTTACACCTCATTTTAGTCTTTTTTCGGGTTATCCGCGATTTTCACTACCCGCGGTGCCCATGCCACCCAATTCCGCGGATAATAGGGGCTTTACTGTACTTGTATCTGTATTTAACACTGGGCATTTTTTGCAAACTTAAATTATAATTTCATTAAGTTAATTCGATAAGTGACTACGAAACATCATATGAAATAACAGACAAATCTACATTTAGACAAAATGAAATAACAATATCCATCAAAATCAAAAGCACAATGTTACAGTTATTTATGCAATGCTACAAAAACATTTAATGAATACTAAATAAGCATATTGTAACGAGGCAGAATAGGTAACATTTTTTAACCACCTTGTATGTAACTTTTGGGAACAGCCTGTAGTACAGTGCTAGGTACGGATTGGAACGAAGAATGTGAGTCATCAGAAAAGTGCGCATTTGTGATACTTAGAATCCCCCACGTGGCAAATTAATAGAAATTCCATCGTCCGGCTTCTAGAACATTCGATGAAAACAGCAATGAGAGGGTGAGTTGATGGGCACGTCACAGGACACAAAGGACGTAGTGCGTACCCTAGCCTAGCTTGGCTCAGCAGTCGACACCCAGCTTCAGGACCACGCGGTCAAAAGAAATTCGTACTCGCGAGCAAATTAAAGTCGGCCGACAATTAAATCATGTAAATGAACTTAATATAATAGTGTAAAATGTCAGAGTGAATAATTAACAACAGTTTTTCGGAATTTAACAGTTTAGAATCTATTCTTGGAGTGTTACGTGAAAACTGTGGTGGTGCAACAGATTGGATACTTCCACAAACTGGATAAGTACCTAGATAATCAATAGGCCATGTCAAAAATCAACAACGTTTCAATTAAAATCAACAGATAAAAGAGCTGGATTAGAAAAAGGGGGGTGTAAAATATATGTCAAGAATGAGAGTGTGAGTGAATGAGCAAGTACTGGTTTGCTTTGAAAAAATATAGATATTAGTTTATGCATAACTTCAGATGTTAGAATTGTATGAGTTACGAAGCAAAAGAATAACATGAAAATCAGAAACCCATAAAGAAAATAGTTTCTGAAGGAAATAAAAGAATATTTAACTTATTCTAAACATGTGTTAGAGTAATTATTACGTCACACCCATAACCTGTGTTCTGCATCAAAGATTCGTCTAACCGAACCTGGGAATAAGTCACTTAAGGGCATTAAAGCATCAAAATTATTTAAGGGTAAGTGAATTACGGATTCGATGTATATCCTGAAAACATCGTGGCGACCTTTAAACGTGTTTGGGAATCTTCTGAGGGCTTTTATAAAAGATAAGTTTAACCGAATCAGGGTAAGTAGTATTGTTGTGGATTTGTAAAAAATGTAAATTACGTTACAATTGGCGAGACCTGCCAGGATTTTTATATTTAAAAATATGAAATAGACCTATCTGAGATGCAGAATGTGGGTTTTGGGTGACAGCATATTTGTGAAATTAGCGTATATATTTACGTTGCGTATGTGTGACTAGGTTATGTTTGGATAATGTAACTACTTGTGAGGTTATTTGTTTACGTTTATATATTAGTAACGATTTTATGTGTAGAGTATTTTGATTGAGTATGTATAATTATTGTATATTAGGAGGGTTGTAGTTTTATTTTAAGGGTGTTATAATAAAAGATTTTTGTAAACACGGCTGAGGCACAAAAAACTGAAATAGGCACATGGGAGGAATTCTTGGACGGGTTCAAGAGGTTTATGGAAAAAATGACTGATGATGATTGGCATACATTTAATGATGATCTTAAACAAAACACGGGATTATACCCTTTCTTGAAAGAGAATAGTGATGACACTATTAGTGATGACAAAAAACGAGCTAAAGAGTTAAGAGAACAAATGGAAGAGTGTAAACAAGAAAGTAAATTAAACCAGGTAAGCGGTTCTGATAGTGAATATAGTGAAAACATAAGTGATAATCATAATGATGACAAGTTAAATGCAGATGAGAATAGAAATAACAAAAGAATAGTTGACAAGGTGAGTAATGGTGTTAGTAACAGTGATAATTATAATGGGGAGGTAATTACGAATAATGAAGGGATTGATGACAAGGTAAGTAATGTGGTTAATACAAGTGAAAAAATAAGTGATAATCATAATGGTGACATGACGACGAAGAATAATCAGGTGAAAGTTAACAAGGTAAGTAATAGTGAAAATAACAGTGATAACTATAATAATGATAGTGAAATAATGTTGAATAATAATAATAAAGAGGTATTTGAAAATGGGGTATCAAAAAGTGATACAGTAAATAATAGTAGAAATGATGAGAGTATAAAGTCAGTTGAGGTTAGTAATGAGTATTGATGAACTTGAGAGAGGGTACGAAGAGAGTTTAAGGGGATATGGGGGCAGAGGGCAAATTTCCATTGTGGTATATGTGAAGGAAAGGCTTCACAAGTGTTGTTGGAGGACGAAGGTTCCTCGAGAGTTTTTGTGGGAGGCAAATGGTCTCCAAAATGTCCCTTGATTTTTTGTGGTTTCCCTGGTAAAGCCAGGATGGGTTTAAATAATGTAGTATTGCCCTCTGCCGTGGATTGAAAGTGTGAAATGGGTTTGGGAAAGTGATTTTGAGAGAGCGAGAGAGAGTTGTTCAAGTTAAATAGAGGTTATGGAGAGTTAATGCAGAGATTAAATATTGAGAGAGTTGATAATATGAAATACTTACCTGGTGTAGTAATTAGAGAAGCTGTAAGTGATGATTATATTGTTGAGAAAAAATACTTACCTCGGGAGAAAATTGGTATATTAATAGCAGATGATTATTTTGATGGTGATAATAATAACCACTTACCTGGTGATGAAACAGGTGTAGCAGCAGGTGAGAGTAATGATGAATCAATTACCTATTTAACTGTGTCAAAAAATACTAAGTGAGACAGGACCAAAAATACGAAAGTAGACATGATGTATGATAGAATAGTAATATTAGTCTGGGGGCCCGCCAACATATGAGAGGAATTATTAATATACTTCTATAACTTTCTGTATGGCTTAATTATGATTAGTCTATCACTTTTTCCGCTATGACAATTTTCGCGATCGATTTCTTCTCTTTCCCATTTTTCCAAAACATGTCAATTTCCCGTTGTAAAGAAAATTTATTAATATAATATTTTTTCTAATTGTAAACAATAGATAATTGAACTAAACTCGCGAAAAAAAAATTGTCGGACAAAAATTTTGATTTGTAAAGGGTGTCTACCACCCTAAACATGTCAAAATGATGAATTTTTAAGATTTATTGATATTCAGCTGATTTTTTCAGAATCGGTGATTAAAAGTATGTAAAATTGAAAAATGACATTGTCGGACAAAATATATTTTCCGATTTTCCAGTCCGAAAATATATTCGGGGGGGGGGGGATGTTTAATTAAATTTTTATTTATTTAATTAAAAATAAATCAATTAATTCGCACATAATAGAGAAGAGTGCAACAGACATGAAGACGCCAATACCATTTACACACTATTGTTTGCATTATTATATTACTAACAATAACTTCCTGATAGTATGTCTGTTATTATCACTTCTGTGATTACAATACGATGATTCTTCACTTTACGCATCAAATCAAACAGTACTTTTTGTGCGCATTTGTGTGTGCACGCATGCACGCACACACACACACACACACACACACACACACACACACACACACACACACTGTTCACAGAATCAGTTACTCAATATTGCATGCTGATATGCACATTATCAGTGGGGCGTGTTATCTATTTACAAGGTTAGTGTAGTTTTCTTACCTTATCTAGTTGTTCAACAGCTGCTTTGCCCCTCCCAACGTCTCTTGCTGTCAAATAAACAATGCCATCAAACTTTTCACACAATCCCTTGACGATTGCGTATCCAATTCCTTTGTTGCCTCCAGTTACCTTCGGAAAGACATTGAAAAAGTTATTATTTTATTTTATAATGCATCACTGTTTTTATTATTTGTACAATAAATTAAAATTTGTATTTTTTACAGTACCTTACTATGATGTTAGTAAACAACTGTATACAGCATGTTAGTTGCATTAAAGACTCAAGAATTGATATTTACAATATAAAGCATTTTGTTCATTCTATGATGGAACCTTACTCTGTGTTAACAATGGTGTCTGAACTTTATTTAACTTCAAATAAATAATATTATTGGTATTTGTGCCTTTTCATTGCTATTGACTATCGGTTATTATCAATATTGATATGTTGAATGTCTCTTTGTTGAAATGATGGCACTTGAAAACAGAGGGTGTCTGGTGGATAGAATGGCATAAAATTAAATAACAATTTATGACATTACATAAACAAAATTGTTCTCGCATATACTTAAGTTATAATTCCAGATGAGATAGATATCACTTACCTAAGCGGACATCTTTCTGCTTTTCACTAATATAAGTGTGTGTGATACATATATGTTGTTACAAAATATTTCTACTGGATAGTCACCCTGCTTAGGGGGCTTATGCTCCTTGGCTTCAGGGTAGAAATCCAATTAACTTACTCTGGAGCACACACACACACCTTCAATTTTTAGCTAAGCTTTATTTTTCATGTATGTTACTATAAGCTGAGGATGAGGAAACAATAGTCTCAGTTCCCCTAACTAGTAATTATGTATTCTGTTGCATCATATTATGCTATCTCAAATAATATCAAATTATACAATGTCATGTCAGTGTGATGTGACTATTACACAATAGTTGGAGGTCACATGTACTACATCGTATTGTGTCTCCATTTCATACTCACTTACTATTACACTGGAACACCTCCACCTTTATCTTAATCTTATCAATCCAGTGACGACTGCTGAGTCTTTAACTCGAGGGACTTAGAGATGAAAATAATAATAATAATAAAACATAATAGTGGTAATATGGGTTCTATTGTAGTAGGTGGGCATAATAATTAAACTTATTGAAACGTAATGTCCAATTACACATACAAAAATGGAAAAACAAAAATGAAAAAAAAAAACATTGAGTGACAGTGTGACCACCATTAGTACTTTTGTACTACATCTAGAATTTTTTTATAAATCTTTTGTATTCTAATATGTTCACCAACAGATCTAGTACTTTCTTCCTTTGGCATAATGCCTTACAGTATGTCACTTGTTTTAAATTTTCCTAACGTTATTGAAGAAAATAGTTATACAGAGCTTGACAGAGATTCACTGTGGACGTACATGTTATAAAAAAGTTAAGCATTTTTGGTAATCACAATGTTTGGAATAAAAATTGAAAAATGCTGCAGGGAAACAAAAGTCCCCAACTCAACAAACTTAGATGAAGCTGTAGTATGCTTCCTTCAGTCATCAACAGCAACTGAAGGAATATTTGCAGCAACGACTCATCGACAATAAGTGAAGGAATATTTTCAGCAGTGACAACAAATAAAAATAAAATAAGAATTAAACTAAAACTGCCTTGATGAACGGACACTTCAAACAAAAGGAAAATTGAAACATTCATAAGTTAGATTCCACTATTTTTGAAAAGTTAACTGACTTGGAAAAATCTTCTAAAAATAATGAACAAATATTTATATTGTTTTTCTTGCACGTAAGAGCCACTATATACATGTACAGTACATATTATATTAAGTAATTGATGATTTAATGGTACATTATTGTAAATACTAAAAAGAGATTAAAAATTTAAGTGGTAGAGCTACAATTTGATGGAATTCTGTTATGATGATATACAAACTAGCCTACTGACATTGGGAGTCGTAGATGATTACAGTAACGTGAGTACTGACTTTTTTCTTTTCATATTTATTGTTACTTGTGATAATAAAAAAAATAGTGGTTTTACACTGAGTTAGTTCATCTATGACAGTAATACTGTAGTAATATTGTGAAATACCAGAAGTACACTGAAACAAAAGTAAATAAAAATGTAGTTCTTTTCCTTCAATCTTTTCCTGTATATGTTGTTACAAAATATTTCTACTGGATAGTCATCCTGCTTAAGGGGCTTATGCCCCTTGGCTTGAGGCTAGAAATCCACCATATCCATTAACACAGTATACTGTAAGTGCATTTTATGTGGATCGCTTACTACAAATATTTTACTGAAATTCAATTAGTTCCATGCTACTGTATTGTATTAGCTGCACATCACTGAATCAGACATCTAACTAAATCAATTCATGAAAACAAAATTTGATTCTGATACGTGAGATTTAACCCACTACATCATTTGGAAGGTGATTAAAAAAATTTAATTAATATTTACCCCCCCCCCCCCACACACACACACACACAAGTAGGTTAAAAGAGATTTCTCACATTTCTTAAGGCATAATACATTTCTTACCTCATCAGATTTCATTTTGTTAAAACATAAATTTATGTAAAGGTTTAAGTATAATTATATACATTTTTTAAATCGTAACATGGTTATTACACACAAAGACAGACTGTGTAAAAGGAAGTCAATAAAAACAATCACAAAATATTTATTTTTGTAAATAAAGAAAACAAAATATGTATTAATGCAATGTGTTTAATATTCGTACTCTGTGGTTCATACACACAATCTATCCTTAAAGGATAGTATGGTTATAAAAAAATAGTTCAATATGTGGGGTATTTTCTGTGACGCTTGTCATTGTTAAAATCAGCAAATTAAATATCTCAGTTTGATAGGAATTTTGACGAATACCTTTCTTTTAATATAATAACAATGAAAAGTATGTGATAGCTATCTTCAAATTTGTACGCCTGTTTAATCCCTAAAAGCCGAATCTAACCTATTTTTGTAATCTAAGTAAACTTAACATTTCGTAATTATAAGCAATATTTTACAGCTGCTGCAGTATTTACTATGACTTTGTTAAAATGACTGAATTTAAAAAAAAATGTAAACGAAAACTTGTTTATGGAAGAACAAAGTTTTCATTTACAAAAAAAAAAATATTACACTTACGAAATTTTGCACTGGCTTTTAAAATCATCCTGTAAGCTTCACTTAGTTATTTCACATTTTATATGATATAAATATCACTATAATATTGACGACTCGGAACACTTTGTGTTCAGAGTCGTCAATATTATAGTGATATTTAGTTAAGTAACGGACACGTCATGGACAACGAAATCCAAGAATTATATGATATACTTACAACAGCTACTCTTCTGCCAGCCATATTATCCAGTTGAAACTCGTAACAACGTTTTTCTAAAGCAATACACTGACTACCTTCACGTTCAATGTTTGCATTTGTTTACATTTTCATGTTTATATTACACAATGCGAGTTATCCACTGTAGCCAACATTACAAAGCTGAAATATCGTTCAAATATGATAACTGGTTTGGCAATGTTGTGAAATTACTTACTTGCTAAGTCATAGCGGTTAAGAACATGTTTTGTCATAATAAGATTTTTAAAATTAGTACAGTCACTGAAGGAAAAAAATTCAAATTAAGTGGCTTCTACGAGATTTTTTGCATAAGACTAGATAAAAGGGTGGAAACAATTTAAAAAAAGGTTTACTGTACATAAATTCCGTTGCGGTTTTTCGAAAAAGAGGAGGGGGAAGGTACAAAAAATTAGTTTTTTTCATATTGTCTTGATAAATAACAAATTTACGAAAAAAAAAGACAAATTACAAAAATTAAAGAGCATTACATGCTCTACAAAAAACCTATTTATAATTTGTTTTGTCAGGCCAATACTTTGTGAGAAAAATGAAATTTAAGTATTAGAAAAAAAAATTGATTGTTGGAGTCCGCCCCGATGAGCGGGAAGGCTAATTTTTTCTGACATTGCAACATACAAATTTTAATAAAATCCGTTATAATAGTCGTAGAGACAAAAATCAAAAAGCATTTTATAGCTAAATGTTTGTACTTTTATGTAAAATGAAAAGAAAATAATTAAGTTATTAATAAATACTTAAAATAAAGCAATAACGTTTTTGTTTTTTATTTTTTCAACTAATGCATAAACATATTAACAATTTATTACAAATGTATTTACATTAAAAAAAAACTTCACAATATGAACTGTACATATATAGGTTTTCGAAAAAAATAATAAAAATTAGTATTGATTTATTAGCATAAAATGAGCGAGTTGCTTAGCCTTATCCAGTGTTTTCTTTGGATATGGTCTCATAATAGGCCTATATGGCAAAAGAGGGTATGCCTCATCACCTACGAGGACATAAGGGGCTTTCATCAATGTTTTAGGTACCTCTGTTGGTGGTGGAATATTTAATAGATTGTTTTCCAGCA
Organism: Magicicada septendecula; assembly: GCA_034769895.1. Classification (NCBI taxonomy): domain Eukaryota; kingdom Metazoa; phylum Arthropoda; class Insecta; order Hemiptera; family Cicadidae; genus Magicicada; species Magicicada septendecula. The sequence continues at coordinate 28,990,954 of CM068369.1, forward strand.
TTGTAAATAGTTTTGAACTTCTGAAAATTCCCCCATCACTTTGTCGACCCTTTGAGCCAATGTCGATAGCTATAAATTTACAGTTTGAATCTGCTACAGCTTGAAGAACAATAGAGTAAAAACTCTTATAATTAAAATAATCTGATCCACTATTTTTAGGACACTTTAATCGAATATGTTTCCCATCGATGCTACCAATACAGTTTGGAAAACTTGTTTTTACGTAATAATTATCTGCAATTTTACGCCACATTTCTTCGTTAGGAATTGGCAAATATTCCTCCATATTGCGTCAGTAGTTTCTTTTACTATGGAAGACACTGTGGTTTTTCCCATTCGAAAATCAAAAGACAATGATCGGAATGAAAGACCAGAGCAAGGAATCTGAAAAAATGTTTATAGGCCTATAGTTTAATATTTTTAACCATGTATTTCAACTATATTGGTGTGTGTGCGCGCGCGCTATTAAAATATTTATAAATTTTACAAGCTTCAAAGGGTAGTCAATTTACTGGACTCTGGGTATATCTGTTTGTTTTAGATGCTCTTGTGAAGAAGAAATGGAAGGTGCTAAAAGATTATTATAGAACAGAGTTGATGAAACTTGAAAAACCAAAATCTGGATCACCGGGGACTCATAATAAGATATCCAGTTGGCCTTATTTTGAGCAGATGGGCTTCGTCAGGAAAACGTTTGGGATAACTAAACGCCCTTGTAGCATCGAGACTAGAGGTGGACCGATATACCTGTAATAGGTATTTTGGAACGATATTTTTGTGGAACGAATGTAACAGTGACTGAAAAGTTGAAATACCTGTTATTCGCGGCGACGCTGTTCCGAGTCGAGACACGCCGCCCTCGCTGTTCCAAGTTGAGGCACACCCCCTACACCCACACACAAAATGTACGCAAGATCACGTAAACCAAGGCCAAATACTAGGCGTACAAAAATATCGCTGGAACGCAAGGAACAGCCAGTAACGCGTATTTAAAATATTAGGTATTTCAAATACTAGTGGTATCACCGATACACAAGGAACAACGCGTTCCAGAGTAACAGTAGTATTTTAGTAACACCTAATATTTCAGGAACACCTAGTATTTCAGGAACAGGTAGTAGGCTATCAAGCATATTTCGAGTAAGAACTAGTATGAGCCACTTTTTCGTCCTGTATACTTCATTCTGCGCAAAGAGACGGAGCTGTTTTTAATAAAGGAAATAATTTATCCTGCTGTTACATTTATTCTCGTGTGATATGCAGATATATAATACAGATTATATGCTAATAATTATATATTATACTAGTCACCAACTTGTAACTAAAATCGGTTGGTAAAACTTTGTTTTTACTCAAAACAAACTTTATGTTCCGATCGTTAGTGAAATAGTTGAATTTAATTATATTGAGTTATAACCTATAGAGTGGCTGATGTTGATAAGCAATATTATACTTTTTATTAATGTGATTTTAACTTCACTACACATCTCACGTAAATGATGAGATTGTTGTAATGGACATTTATGCACTTTATCTAGTTCTGTTCCTTAAATATCTGTAATGCATTTAATTTACTTTTGTTGTTGCTTATTATTTATAAGTTTGTATTTATATTTATTTTATTACAATTTGTTTTTTTATTTTTATTTGTAAAATTTTGTTTATTCTCATTCACTCTTGTGGCTTACTGTTACGTTTTTATTATACGTTTCTGATGTTTTTTCACATTTTTCGTGGTATTACGTGTAGGCCTACTCTAAATTATTTAATTGCCCCGAGTTTCGCAACTGATTTGTCTAACCAATGTTAGTTTGTTTACTACTAGTGAAAACTTAAATTGGTATTTCCAAAGGGAGATAGGCCTATAAATTCTCTTGTTTCTTATTTTCATTTAAACAGTTATAATTTTTAGTTTTATGAATTTGCTAACTGCTATAATTTTTTATTGTTCGACTAAGCTTGTCGTCATTACTGACATCTTCAGGTCTTAAACAACGAGACCTGAAGATGTCAGTAATGACGAAAAGCTTAGTCGAACAATAAAAAATTATAGCAGTTAGCAAATTCATAAAACAAATAGTAAGGATGGCTGCTAATTTAAACAATACGAAGAATAAACAGTTATAGTTTAATAAAGTCACAGTGTAAAGTAACACTGTTAAAACTTTTAGTTTCAATTTATTTCTTATAACATTATATAGTATAGGTTATATAATTCCTTCAAATAAATACACAGCAAGTAGGTTTATTAATATATTAATAGGTTTATCTAGGTGAAAATAAACCTACTTGGAGTGTATTTATTTGAAGATATTACATAGGAGACCTGCAGGAAACTCAAAACGAGTTACTTACAAAGGATAATATAGATATCACTATAATATTGACGACTCGGAACACTAAGTTTTTTAATAAGTAAAAACGTAAAGTTTTACCTTACAGGTGAAAGCCGGTTTAGGCTGTAAGGTGAAACTTTACGTTTTTACTTATTAAAAAACTTAGTGTTCCGAGTCGTCAATATTATAGTGATATTTAGTTAAGTAACGGACACGTCATGGACAACGAAATCCAAGGATAATATAGGTTATGTATATATAGTATATAATAACAGGTATTTGTACCTGTTATTTTTTTGGAACGGTATTTTCATACCTAGTATTTTAAAATAACAGTTTAGCCCACCTCTAATCGAGACTGATACTGAGCTCATGGTGGAACCACAAGAAGCTATTTTCCGACAAGCGTCTACCAGCGAGCCATAATATCGTGCTGTGCCTGTAATCTGGCGCTTGGTGGGGCGAGAACCGAGACGTAAGGAGGGGGGGAGAGCCCGGGAGAAAGTTAATGTGTTTCATTACCCGACATAAGTTCAGTAACAGCTGATCTGATTTTTAAAATTCTTTCACCACCGTGTTTATTGAAGTTTGAGGATGGTTTTAGGCATAAATTTTAACCGATAGTTTTAACAATTTTTAAAAACAGTCTTCAGCCGATTCCACGTCATGAAGTTTCTTTTTTAATTTTCATGTAGTGAAATTTTCGGCATGCGACAAACTTTCGTTTTACAAGAGATAGCTATATGGTGTCAGCGAGTGAAAATTATAGAAAATTCCAAATTTTGGTTTTGTTTCAATAAAATCGGCTTTTTCGTTTTCAAGATATTGGCGTTTTTGTAAGAAATTTAGTTGGCGGTTTTATAAGAAATTAGTTGGTTGGCACATGCAGCGATTTTTCTTGTAACGATTTTTCTTAATAATAAATATTACCTTAACGTAATCATATTTTAACATTTATTATATTATTCTATTTAATAATAAAAATTTCAATTTTCATGTAGTACCTTAATGTAATTTGATTTCCTGGATTTTGTTGTCCACTGATTATAAATATATCACTACTTACTAGGAACACTAATTTTTTATAAATGCTCCATGAAGTTTTAAGAAGACTGTTTAATGATGAAGAAACACATTCATTTTATGAATATTTTATAAAACAATATATTAATAAGAAACAATACAGATCATGGGCCTACTGTTACCAGATTCATTTAGGCATAAACACTAACATGTCAATAGAAAATTTTAATAAAATATTGTTATCTAAAAGGAAAACGGATTAAACGACTGGATAAAATAATCTGTGCCATATTATATTTGTTAAACGTATTAAACACTGCACATCATGTCATTTACAGTGCATACACTGTAACTCTTGCTTTCTTGAGGTTGTGTGTTCGTGTATGGACAGTTGCCATACGAAACAATATGTGCAAACATATTCACCAACACTTAACAATAGGATCCCTGAGGAAAGGGAGAATGAAGATACACTCGTTATAGATATTCCGAATGACGGAGTCATATTAGAAGAAATTTTAAACGAAATAAGTACAACTAAAGAAACAGAAAAGAGCGTATCTTCAAAAAAAGAAAAAATGAATCTTGACCTGTCTGCAGAATTTACAGAAATTCAGGAAAACATAGAAACTGTAGAAAAGTTTGACTATGCAAAAAACAGATCAGACCTCTTTTAATGCCACTGAGAGCGATGAAGTCAGCTGCTGAAAGGAGCTTACAGGTATGTATAATTTTATAAAAATTAGTGTTCCGAGTCCTGATATATTTATAATTAATTTTAATGGTTAAGAATCAAATCCAAAGCAATTGCCTGGATTTGCTCCTTGGAGTTAGTGTCCTGTTGTAACCGTTTGTGTTTTGTTGTGAATTGTCGTCTCTGTTTTTGCATATTCATGTTATGTCCAATGTTTTCGGTGACCTGCAACGCAAAAAAACTTATCAAACACTACAAGAAAAAAATCTAACTACATCTAGTTCTCGTTGCGTAGTTTAAAGTAAACATGTCCCGCTTGTAGGACACTTAAAACTAATTGTATTGAATTTGTCGACTGGTAAGTGTGGATTTACTTTAGATAACAAGAGTTCACTTAATGGATACCTACTTAACTGTTATTTTTTTGTATAACTAATTTTTACTATACTATACTGCTAAGCCACTTTACATTTATTATAGTACGCGTGCGCGCGTATGAAAGAATGTGTGCGTGTGCGTGCGAGAGAGAGAGCGGTGAGAGGGAGAGAGGTGAGCGCGCGTTTGCTACACACCTGTACATATGTTAAAACAAAACTAGGTATATCAATACATCAAAACAATTATTTCTACTGGAATTTCAAAATCGATCGCCTCGCCTGATGTTACAGAAGTAAAAATACGGAATTGTATTGGCTGCCGTAAAACACTCAAGATCCGTTTTTTACCTACAGAAATTTAGAAAGTCTACCTACTTTTGAATATTACTTATTTTGTGCTAATAAAATAAAACAATACAATTCTTACCTTTAAGCGCCTACAGTGGTTTTCGCACTTCGCACAGTAGTTTAGGCTATGCTAAGCATAATCATTAAGACGAGAATAATAAGCGCGGTAAAATGTTCGGACGTCTTCGTTAAAATTCGTACCATAATCAGCTAAGCTCGGTTCTCGCCCCACCAAGAGCCAGATTACAGGCACAGCACGATGTTATGGCTCGCTGGTAGACACTAGTTATATTCCGGGCCACCTTTTGAACAGACTAAAGCGGAAGTGCCTCATCACACTCGCCTTGGTTGCCAAATGAACCGTCGCGCGATTCAAAGTTGTGCTCTAGCACTACAATACAGCACATCTGTAACCCACGTGGTCAAGATATTCACAGAGTAAGTGCGGCAGCTCCGCCTTGGCGACAGCATTGCCATTACTCGTGCTGACAGGCGTGCGGCCCCCTGCCCCTCTCCTACCATCTGACGACACCGTAGGCGCTGCCACTTTCACCCGCACCTTCCCCTGGCCAACTCCCTCACTTCCGCTTTAGTCTGTTCAAAAGCTGGCCCGGAGTTAAGTAATACTACTACAGATACAGACAATGTTGTTCCGCAACATTCACAGTTAAGTGATGAAACTGAAAATTCACAGTTAAGTGACAAAACTACGTCTATACCGTAGACGATCAGTCGACACAGAGGAAGACACAGCATATAACGAGTACCCAACATTGTCAAGAAAAACGGAGAAAACTTTTCCAACACCACACTTTTCCAAAAACTTTTCACAGCTGGTGACACCAGAGATTTATATTTGCAACATAAAAAGAAAAAACTGGAGATTTTGGAGAAATCGATGGAAGACGACGACGATATGGACTTTTTCCAAAGTTTATTTATTACCAGACCTCAAACCTCTTCCAAGATCAGAAAAGCTAATGCTTAGGATAGAGATGCAACGGCTCGTCTATAACGCAGTCACCAGAGAATGAATGCATCACATGTACCACCTTCTACTGCAAATTCACAACCACCATCTTCTTCTGCGAGTTCACCTCTCAGTGCAGATTATAACGTAAATTATCAGGAAACATATACGACACCTATGTCTACGAGTCGCAGTTGAGATGTCTGTGGCTACAGAAATTTGTGTACAAAAAGAGCAAAAAAATTTGTTAGTGGACTTTACCTCATTTCTGCCATAATGTACAAAATACCAGTTACATATTAATACATTATTTTTTAAACCAGATTGTACAGTTAAATATTAAAATAAAAGACTAAAAATGTTATAATTTTCCTTCCAATTATGAATGTTTATTTTAAATATAATTTTAATTTGACATGCGCGCAATTCGGGCTATTGTATTAATCTGATTTAAGTTTATAGTTTTATTTTATAAATTATTAACTTATTCAAAGATCTTACAAAAATGAATACGTCAATATTGTGCACCTACCTTAGGGTAACTACGTGTACTAACGTTATTGGCAAGAAAGAAGTATTTTTTTGTTAAAATTCCTTCCCTGGCTGTTTGGCTGAAAATGATTTTAAATATAAATCTTAGAATATGGAAGTCATGTATGGTTCTCCATACCGATATTTTACTTCCATGTTCCTTAAGGAAATGGAAGTATGGTGATGGCAAAAAAAATCGTGTTCGAGATTATTGCAGATTCTGATTGTACTACACTCAAAACATCAAAATATCGGTATGGAGAACCATACATGACTTCCATATTATAAGATTTATATTTAAAATCATATTCGAAATGAAATATTTCCATAGAAACTACTTCTTTCTACTTACTGCTTCAACCTTAACCACAGTACTGTGGTCACTAACGTATACCACCTCACGTTATCGCACTCGATTTTCACTGATGATGGAAGTCGATGGCATTGCAGAAACGTCTGGTTTTGTAGAAAACATAGGAGTACGGCCAAATATCCCGGGAAGGAATTTTAACAAAAACTACTTCTTTGTTGCCGATAACGCTGTACACATATATATAAAAAATATGCATAAAATTAATGGCTTGTATAAGTTAATGATTGATCTCCATTAAGTAGTGCTCAAGTTTCCAAAGTTTTAATATTATGATGTCCGTAATTAAAACATCAGAGCAGGTCTAGTGTGTATAAGGGTACACAGTGGACAAAAATTTTCAACATTTCCTATTGAGCGTTGCTTAGAGTAAAGCTGCGAATCTACAGTGTACGTTTCACAGAACAAACACGCGGAAAAGAAGGAGCGCTCCGAAGTCACTCATGGACCCTGAGCATCTTGCAGAGGGTTCATTCCCTAAAGACGAAAAGTCTGTCTATGAATCGTTCCTCTGTAAACACGTGCAGTTACACTGCCCAGCGATCCACAGGAAGCAAATCGCTATCCACGCTGGACACTTTTTTGGCTTGCACGCGTTATGTTGGTATGGGTTTCGGCACTTTCCATTAAAAAAGTGTGCAAATGTAAGAAAATAAACGTGAATGAGGCCGGAAATAACGCGAAATTTGTGTGTGTCTTCCATGCCTTTTTATTGCGGTAGTCATAATAATAAAATGGAAACGTAAACATTACATAACTGAGATATGCTTGCCTGCCACGAACGATATATTTTCTCTCATATATGATTTACATGAAAATGAAAAAATTATAATTTTATTGCCTGGCAACAAAATTATTTTATTTTTAACAATTACCATTGTTTGAAAAAGTTTAAATGAATTTTCAAGTACTTTACTGTTGTTAAAACGTAAAAGGTTGCAGGTAAACTACCCCTTCCCCTTAACCGATCTTCACCAAAATCAAAAGGCCTTGAGTTCTCTACAATTCAGTGATGTATGCAAAAAATTATTTGATTCAGTTTGAATATGCGGCAGTTATCGTTCGTCATAGAAAAAATACCCTTGTTAAAAGATAAAACGTTGCTGGTAAACTACCCCTTCCCCTTAACCGATCTTCACCAAAAACAATAGGTCTTGAAAACTCTACAATTCAGAGTTGCATGCAAAAAATTATTTGATTCTGTTTGAATTTGCGGCTGTTATCGTTTGCCATAGAAAATACCCTTGTTAAAACAAAACGTTGCAGGTAAACTACCCCTTTCCCTTAACCGATCTTCACAAAAAACAATAGGTCTTGAGAACTCTACAATTTAGGGGTGTATGCAAAAAATTATATGATTCTGTTTGAATTTGCGGCTGTTATCGTTTGCCATAGAAAAAAATCCACACACACACACACACACACACACACACACACACACACACACACACACACACACACACACACACACACACACACACACACACACACACACACACACACACACACACACACACACACACACACACACACACACACACACACACACACACATTTCGAAAAACCACTTTTTTTCATGTTTTGAGTTTAGTACAATCAGAATCTGCAATAGTCTCGAACACGATTTTTTTTGCCATCACCATACTTCCATTTCCTTAAGGAATATGGAAGTAAATAATCTCGAACACGATTTTTTTTGCCATCACCATACTTCCATTCCTTAAGGAATATGGAAGTAAAAAGTCATTTTTCGAAAAGCGTCTGTGTGTGTCTGTCTGTCTGTAGATTTTTTTAATGGCAAACGATAACAGCCGCAAATTCAAACAGAATCAAATAATGTTTTGCATACAGCCCTGAATTGTAGAGTTCTCAAGACCTATTGTTTTTGGTGAAGCTCGGTTAAGGGAAAGTGGTAGTTTACCTGCAACGCTTTTACTTCCATGTTCCTTAAGGAAATGGAAGTACGGTGATGGCAAAAAAAAATCGTGTTCGAGATTATTGCAGATTCTGATTGTACTACACTCAAAACATGAAAAAAAGTCATTTTTCGAAAAGTGTCTGTGTGTCTATAGATTTTTTTTCTATGGCAAACGATTACAGCCGCAAATTAAAACAAAATCAAATAATTTTTTGCATGCAGTCCTGATTTGTAGAGTACTCAAGACCTATTGTTTTTGGTGAAGATCGGTTAAGGGAAAGGGGTAGTTTACCGGCAACTTTTTTTTTTTTAATCATGGGTAATTATATTCTATGGCAAACGATAACAGCCGCAAATTCAAACAAAAGCAAATAATTTTTTGCATGCACCCCTGATTTGTAGAGTACTCAAGATCTATTGTTTTTGGTGAAGATCGGTTAAGGGAAAGGGGTAGTTTACCAGCAACGTTTTTTGTTTTAACAAGGGTATTTTCTGCGGCAAACGATAACAGCCGCAAATTCAAACAGAAACAAATGATTATTTGCATATAGGCCTGAGTTGTAGATTTCTCAAGACCTTTTGTTTTTGGTGAAGATCGGTTATGGGAAATGGGTAGTTTACCTGCAACGTTTTATGTTTTAACAAGGGTAATTTTTTATATGACGAACGATAACTGCCGTAAATTCAAACAGAATCAAATAATGTTTCGCATACAGCCCTGAATTGTAGAGTTCTCAAGACCTATTGTTTTTGGTGAAGATCGGTTAAGGGAAAGGGGTAGTTTACCTACAACGTTTTTTTAACAAGGGTATTTTCTATGGCAAACGATAACAGCCGCAAATTCAAACAGAATCAAATAATTTTCTGCATACAGCCCTGATTTGTAGAGTACTCAAGACCTATTGTTTTTGGTGAAGATCGGTTGAGGGGAAGGGGTAGTTTACCTGCAACGTTTTTTATCAAGCGTATTTTCTATGGCAAACGATAATTGCCGCAAATTCAAACAGAATCAAATAATTTTTTGCATACGTCAGTGAATTGTAGAGGACTCAAGGCCTTTAGATTTTGGTGAAGATCAGTTAAGGGGAAGGGGTAGTTTACCTGCAACCTTTTACGTTTTAACAAGAGTAAAGTACTTGAAAATTCATTTAAACTTTTTCAAACAATGGTAATTGTTGAAAATAAAATAATTTTGTTGCCAGGCAATCTGAAAATTTCAGATTTTGTACCACAAAATCTGAAAAGATTATACGATAGTTTATGAAATGGTTAATAATACGTCAGTGGAAGGTGTAATGAGAAATTAGCAGAAATGGAAACCTGGGGAATGTTAACTGTTCTGTAGATACAATTTTGTCAGAATGTTTGGAAATGATCATCAACATTGAAGAAAAAGTAAGCATATTAAGAAACATATGTAAGTACTTATTATAAAAAAATAATGTTTGTTTTTTGATAAAGTTATTTTGATTATAAAATATAAATATTTACAACAAGAAAAGAATTTTCAGTTTTCAAAATTTAAATATATTTTTATAAAACAATGGGTTCTTCATTGAGGTGGGGACCATGTCACTCACTCCATCTCAAGCCTCCTCTCCCATTTTGCAGAAAAAGAGGACCCTGTGAAGGCTGATACTTTGACGACAGTGACAGGGCTTTCCACCAAATTCAGCAGAGTGACAGGTAGGCCCAACTCTGATTGGCTCCTCAGATTTCCCCAACGTTAGTAGGTTCTATGAAAATATTTTATTTCAAAAATGATTTTAAATATAAATCTTAGATATGTTTTATAAATCTCATGTTGTATGTTTTAACATGGGTAATTTTTTATATGACGAACCATAACTGCCGTAAATTCAAACAGAATCAAATAATTTTTTACATATGTGCCTGAGCTATAGAGAACTCAATGTCTGTTGATTTTGGTGAAGATCAGTTACGGGGAAAGGGCAGTTTACCTGAAACATTTTTTGTTGTAAAATGAGTAAAGTACTTAATTTTGATAAAGTATCCTGATAAGATCTTAATAATCCACTGTAGAAACGTAGATGAAATATCTATAAATGAAGAGGCTAGTTGAACGGGCTGGGGGTAATTTTCTATAAATCAAAATTATAGTTGAAGGGAGAGGGGATAATATTTTTTATATGTGTACTACGTTATTGGCAAGAAAGAAGTATTTTTTTGTTAAAATTCCTTCCCTGGCTGTTTGGCTGAAAATGATTTTAAATATAAATCTTAGAATATGGAAGTCATGTATGGTTCTCCATACCGATATTTTACTTCCATGTTCCTTAAGGAAATGGAAGTATGGTGATGGCAAAAAAAATCGTGTTCGAGATTATTGCAGATTCTGATTGTACTACACTCAAAACATCAAAATATCGGTATGGAGAACCATACATGACTTCCATATTATAAGATTTATATTTAAAATCATATTCGAAATGAAATATTTCCATAGAAACTACTTCTTTCTACTTACTGCTTCAACCTTAACCACAGTACTGTGGTCACTAACGTATACCACCTCACGTTATCGCACTCGATTTTCACTGATGATGGAAGTCGATGGCATTGCAGAAACGTCTGGTTTTGTAGAAAACATAGGAGTACGGCCAAATATCCCGGGAAGGAATTTTAACAAAAACTACTTCTTTGTTGCCGATAACGCTGTACACACATATATAAAAAATATGCATAAAATTAATGGCTTGTATAAGTTAATGATTGATCTCCATTAAGTAGTGCTCAAGTTTCCAAAGTTTTAATATTATGATGTCCGTAATTAAAACATCAGAGCAGGTCTAGTGTGTATAAGGGTACACAGTGGACAAAAATTTTCAACATTTCCTATTGAGCGTTGCTTAGAGTAAAGCTGCGAATCTACAGTGTACGTTTCACAGAACAAACACGCGGAAAAGAAGGAGCGCTCCGAAGTCACTCATGGACCCTGAGCATCTTGCAGAGGGTTCATTCCCTAAAGACGAAAAGTCTGTCTATGAATCGTTCCTCTGTAAACACGTGCAGTTACACTGCCCAGCGATCCACAGGAAGCAAATCGCTATCCACGCTGGACACTTTTTTGGCTTGCACGCGTTATGTTGGTATGGGTTTCGGCACTTTCCATTAAAAAAGTGTGCAAATGTAAGAAAATAAACGTGAATGAGGCCGGAAATAACGCGAAATTTGTGTGTGTCTTCCATGCCTTTTTATTGCGGTAGTCATAATAATAAAATGGAAACGTAAACATTACATAACTGAGATATGCTTGCCTGCCACGAACGATATATTTTCTCTCATATATGATTTACATGAAAATGAAAAAATTATAATTTTATTGCCTGGCAACAAAATTATTTTATTTTTAACAATTACCATTGTTTGAAAAAGTTTAAATGAATTTTCAAGTACTTTACTGTTGTTAAAACGTAAAAGGTTGCAGGTAAACTACCCCTTCCCCTTAACCGATCTTCACCAAAATCAAAAGGCCTTGAGTTCTCTACAATTCAGTGATGTATGCAAAAAATTATTTGATTCAGTTTGAATATGCGGCAGTTATCGTTCGTCATAGAAAAAATACCCTTGTTAAAAGATAAAACGTTGCTGGTAAACTACCCCTTCCCCTTAACCGATCTTCACCAAAAACAATAGGTCTTGAAAACTCTACAATTCAGAGTTGCATGCAAAAAATTATTTGATTCTGTTTGAATTTGCGGCTGTTATCGTTTGCCATAGAAAATACCCTTGTTAAAACAAAACGTTGCAGGTAAACTACCCCTTTCCCTTAACCGATCTTCACAAAAAACAATAGGTCTTGAGAACTCTACAATTTAGGGGTGTATGCAAAAAATTATATGATTCTGTTTGAATTTGCGGCTGTTATCGTTTGCCATAGAAAAAAATCCACACACACACACACACACACACACACATTTCGAAAAACCATTTTTTTTCATGTTTTGAGTTTAGTACAATCAGAATCTGCAATAGTCTCGAACACGATTTTTTTTGCCATCACCATACTTCCATTTCCTTAAGGAATATGGAAGTAAAAAAGTCATTTTTCGAAAAGCGTCTGTGTGTGTCTGTCTGTCTGTAGATTTTTTTAATGGCAAACGATAACAGCCGCAAATTCAAACAGAATCAAATAATGTTTTGCATACAGTCCTGAATTGTAGAGTTCTCAAGACCTATTGTTTTTGGTGAAGCTCGGTTAAGGGAAAGTGGTAGTTTACCTGCAACGCTTTTACTTCCATGTTCCTTAAGGAAATGGAAGTACGGTGATGGCAAAAAAAAATCGTGTTCGAGATTATTGCAGATTCTGATTGTACTACACTCAAAACATGAAAAAAAGTCATTTTTCGAAAAGTGTCTGTGTGTCTATAGATTTTTTTTCTATGGCAAACGATAACAGCCGCAAATTAAAACAAAATCAAATAATTTTTTGCATGCAGTCCTGATTTGTAGAGTACTCAAGACCTATTGTTTTTGGTGAAGATCGGTTAAGGGAAAGGGGTAGTTTACCGGCAACTTTTTTTTTTAATCATGGGTAATTATATTCTATGGCAAACGATAACAGCCGCAAATTCAAACAAAAGCAAATAATTTTTTGCATGCACCCTGATTTGTAGAGTACTCAAGATCTATTGTTTTTGGTGAAGATCGGTTAAGGGAAAGGGGTAGTTTACCAGCAACGTTTTTTGTTTTAACAAGGGTATTTTCTGCGGCAAACGATAACAGCTGCAAATTCAAACAGAAACAAATGATTATTTGCATATAGGCCTGAGTTGTAGATTTCTCAAGACCTTTTGTTTTTGGTGAAGATCGGTTATGGGAAATGGGTAGTTTACCTGCTACGTTTTATGTTTTAAAAAGGGTAATTTTTTATATGACGAACGATAACTGCCGTAAATTAAAACAAAATCAACTAATTTTTTGCACACTTCCCTGAGTTGTAGAGAACTCAAGGTCTGTTGATTTTGGTGAAGATCGGTTAAGGGAAAGGGGTAGTTTACCTGCAACATTTTTTATGTTGTAACAAGAGAAATGTTTCCATGACGAACGATAACTGCCGCACATTCAAACAGAATCAAATATTTTTTTGCATGCATCCCTGAATTGTAGAGGACTGAAGGTCCGTTGATTTTCGTGAAGATCGGTTAAGGGAAAGGGGTAGTTTACCTGCAAAATTTTTTATGTTGTAACAAGAGAAATGTTTCCATGACGAACGATAACTGCCGCACATTCAAACAGAATCAAATATTTTTTTGCATGCATCTCTGAATTGTAGAGGACTGAAGGTCTATTGATTTTGAAGAAGATCGGATAAGAGAAAGGGGTAGTTTACCTGAAACATTTTATGATTTAACAAGAGTAAAGTACTTAATAAAGTATCCTGATAAGAAGCTCATAATAATCCACTGTAGAAACGTAGATGAAATATCTATAAATGAAGAGGTTAAGTGAATGGGGTGGGAGTAATTTTCTATTATTAAAAATTTTAGTTGAAGGAGGAGGGGAGAATTTTTTATATGTGTACTACGTTATCGGCAACAAAGAAGTAGTTTATTGTTAAAATTGCTTTCCGGGCTGTTTAGCCGTAGTCCAATGTTTTCTGCAAAACCAGACTTTTCGGCAGTGCCATCGACTGCCATCATCTGTGAAAATCGAGTGCGAAAACGTGAGGTGGTATACGTTAGTGACCACAGTACTGTGGTTAATGCTGAAGCAATAAGTAGAAAGACGTAGTTTCTATGGAAATATTTCATTTTGAATATGATTTTAAATATAAATCTTAGAACATGGAAGTCATGTATGGTTCTTCATACCGATATTTTGTAAAGTGTCCGTGTGTGTGTGTATTTTTTTCTATGGCAAACGATAACAGTCGCAAATTCAAACAAAATCAAATAATTTTTTGCATACAGCCCTTACTTGTAGAGTACTCAAGACCTATTGTTTTTGGTGAAGATCGGTTAAGGGAAAGGGGTAGTTTACCGGCAACGTTTTTTGTTTTAACAAGGGTATTTTCTGTGGCAAACGATAACAGCCGCAAATTCAAACAGAATCAAATGATTATTTGCATATAGGCCTGAATTGTAGAGTTCTCAAGACCTATTGTTTTTGGTGGAGATCGGTTAAGGGAAATGGGTAGTTTACCAGCAACGTTTTTTGTTTTAACAAGGGTATTTTCTGTAGCAAACGATAACAGCCGCAAATTCAAACAGAATCAAATGATTATTTGGATATGGGCCTGAATTGGAGAGTTCTTAAGACATTTTGTTTTTGGTGAAGATCGGTTATGGGAAAGGGGTAGTTTACCAGCAACGTTTTATGTTTTAACAAGGGTATTGTCTATGGTAAACGATAACAGCCGCAAATTCAAACAGAATCAAATAATTTTTTGCATACAGCACAGAATTTTAGAGTTCGCAAGACCTGTTGGTTTTGGTGAAGACCGGTTAAGGGAATAGGGTAGTTTACCTGCAACGTTTTTTTATCAAGGGTAATTTTTCTTATGGCAAACGATAACAGCCGCAAATTCAAACAGAATCAAATAATGTTTGGCATACAGCCCTGAATTGTAGAGTTCTCAAGACCTTTTGGTGTTGGTGAAGATCGGTTAAGGGAAAGGGGTAGTTTACCTGCAACATTTTATGTTTTAACAAGGGTAATTTTTTTTATGACGAACGATAACTGCCGTAAATTCAAACAGAATCAACTACGTTTTTGCATACCTTTTTGAACTACAGGGAACTCAAGGTCTGTTGATTTTGTTGAGGATCGGTTAAGGGAAAGGGGTGGTTTACCTGCAACATTTTTTTATCAAGGGTAATTTTTTTCTATGGCAAAAGATAACAACCGCAAATTCAAACAATCAAATAATGTTTTGTATACAGCCCTGTATTGTAGAGTTCTCAAGACCTATTGGTGTTGGTGAAGATCGGTTAAGGGAAAGTGGTAGTTTACCTGCAATATTTATGTTTTAACAAGGGTAATTTTTTATATGACGAACAATAACTGCCGTAAATTCAAACAGAATCAACTACGTTTTTGCATACCTTTTTGAACTACAGGGAACTCAAGGTCTGTTGATTTTGTTGAGGATCGGGTAAGGGAAAGGGGTAGCTTACCAGCAACACTTTATGTTTTAACAAGGGTAATTTTTTATATGACGAACGATAACTGCCGTAAATTCAAACAGATCAAATAATGTTTCTCATACAGCCCTTATTTGTAGAGTACTCAAGACCTATTGTTTTTGTTGAAGATCGGTTAACGGGAAGGGGTAGTTTACCTGCAACGTTTTTCTTATCAAGAGTAATTTTTTTCTATGGCAAACGATAACAGCCACAAATTCAAACAGAACCAAATCATGTTTTGGATACAGCCCTGAATTGTAGAGTTCTCAAGATCTGTTGGTTTTGGTGAAGATCAGTTAAGGGAAAGGTATAGTTTACTAGCAACGTTTTGTTTTAACATGGGTATTTTCTATGGGAAACGATAACCGCCCCAAATTCAAACATAATCAAATAATTTTTTGCTTGCAACTCTGAATAGTAGAGTTCTCAAGACCTATTGTTTTTGGTGAAGATCTGTTAAGGGGAAGGGGTAGTTTACCGGCAACGTTTTTTTTTCAAGGGTAATTTTACTTCCATGTTCCTTAAGGAAATGGATGTATGGTGATGGCAAAAAAAAATCGTGTTCGAGATTATTGCAGATTCTGATTGTACTACACTCAAAACATGAAAAAAAGTCGTTTTTCGAAAAGTGTCTGTGTGTGTGTCTGTCTGTGTGTAGATTTTTTTTCTATGGCAAACGATAACTGCCGCAGATTCAAACAGAATCAAATAATTTTTTGCATACAGCTCTGATTTGTAGAGTACTCATGACCTATTGTTTTTGGTGAAGATTGGTTGAGGGAAAGGGGTAGTTTACCTGCAACGTTTTGTTTTAACAAGGGTATTTTCTATGGCAAACGATAACAGCCGCAAATTCAAACAGAATCAAATAATGTTTCGCATACAGCCCTGATTTGTAGAATTCTCAATACATATTGTTTTTGGTGAAGATCGATTAAGTGAAAGGGGTAGTTTACCTGTAACGTTTTATGTTTTAACAAGGATATTTCCTATGGAAAACGATAACAGCTGCAAATTCAAACAGAATCAAAAGGTTATTTGCACACAGCCCTAAATTTTAGAGTTCTCAAGACCTATTGTTTTTGATGAAGATCGGTTAAGGGAAAGGGGTAGTTTACCTGCAACGTTTTTTTTAACAAGGGTATTTTCTATGGCAAACGATAACAGCCGCAAATTCAAACAGAATCAAATAATTTTCTGCATACAGCCCTGATTTTTAGAGTACTCAAGACCTATTGTTTTTGGTGAAGATCGGTTAAGGGGAAGGGGTAGTTTACCTGCAACGTTTTTTTAACAAGGGTATTTTCTATGGCAAACGATAACAGCCGCAAATTCAAACAGAATCAAATAACGTTTTGCATACAGCCCTGATTTGTAGAGTACTCAAGACCTATTGTTTTTGGTGAAGATCGGTTAAGGGAAAGGGGTAGTTTACCTGCAACGTTTTTTTATCAAGCGTATTTTCTATGGCAAACGATAACAGCCGCAAATTCAAGCAGAATCAAATAATTTTTTCATACGTCCCTGAATTGTAGAGATCTCAAGGACTTTCGATTTTGGTGAAGATCGGTTAATGGGAAGGGGTAGTACCTGCAACCTTTTACGTTTTAACTACAGTAAAGTACTTGAAAATTCATTTAAACTTTTTGAAACAATGGTAATTGTTAAAAATAAAATAATTTTGTTGCCAGGCAATAAAATTATAATTTATATTTTAATGTAAATCATGTATGAGTTAATAGTATAAAGGATTAATTTACACTCAAAATGTACGAACAGAAAATTTTGTTAGAAACATCTATATCATTCGTGTCAGGCAAGCATATCTCACTTATGTAATGTTTACGTTTCCATTTTATTATTATGACTACCGCAATAAAAAGGCAGGGAAGACACACACACACAATTCGCGTTATTTCTGGCCTCACTCATGTTTAGTTTCTTACATTTGCACGCTTTTTAAATGGTAAGTGCCGAAACCCATACCAACATAACGCGTGCAAGCCGAAAAAGTGGCCAGCGTGTATAGCGATTTGCTTCCTGTGGATCGCTGGGCAGTGTAACTGCACGTGTTTACAGAGGAACGATTCATAGACAGACTTTTCGTCTTTAGGGAATGAACCCTCTGCAAGATGCTCAGGGTCCATGAGTGACTTCGGAGCGCTCCTTCTTTTTCGCGTGTTTGTTCTGTGAAACGTACACTGTAGATTCGCAGCTTTACTCTAAGCAACGCTCAATAGGAAATGTTGAAAATTTGTGTCCATGGTGTACCCTCATACACACTATACCTGCTCTGATGTTTTAATTACGGACATCATAATATTAAAACTTTGGAAACTTGAGCACTACTTAATGGAGATCAATCATTAACTTATACAAGCCATTAATTTTATGCATATTTTGTATATATATCAGTGGCGAAGCTAGTAGTTAATGAATGGGTAGGCAAGAATCTTATCTTAAATTTTTTTTAAGGAATCACTAAAAGGACGGTGGTTCAAATCGGACGCTGAGGTAGAGTTTGCTGTACGCGAATGGTTCCACAAACAGCCGTAAGAATTTTACTAGCAGGGAGTCTACAGGTTAGCGCAACAGTGGAACTCAAGTCTTAATGTTATTGGAGACTTCTTTTAAAATCGTTGAATAAAAAATCCTTTACAGCTCTATACGTGTTTCTATTGAACAATTCTTGTATTAGTCATACACAATAATACAACTGATTGAACTTCAAATTTTTAAACTTGATTAGTTTCTATATATATGTTTAATGTTACAAATAATTCAAATAACAATCTTGCTCATATGTTAGTTCAGCAGAATAACAGTGACACTTTTAATAACCGCATAAAATAAACACGCTTAGAAACAACACAGGCGGTTTAATTTAACTGTTTGGACCACAGAAGTGAGGCATGCCTCAACGCTCTATGTGTACAGCGCGGGACAATCCCCCCTCCCTTCACTTCCCTTTCCCACCACTACATTGCTTACATACGATGTATACAAATAACGCTGAGGCAAGTTCAGGTTGCCTCATTCGCTTTAAACGAGCTTTGCCGAATCTCATCTGTCACCATCTAGCGGTCACTCAATAAAGCACGTTTCGGTTTAATAAATTTGACAGTCGCAGTAGCAATGTATAATCTTTACGTTATGTAGTTCATACGTATTTATAATTTTTATTCTACAGAATTTTTTAGGGTAGGCATTGCCTCCATGTAACTTCGCCACTGATATACAGTGGAACTTGGTTATTACGGCCTCGGCTGTTACGTCAACTCGGGTGTAGCGTTATTTTGTCATAAGTCCGGTCAAACTGATATCTTTACCATTATAAAAATTTCCGGTTTTAACGTCACTAAATATTGTACTACTCTGTTATAGCGTCAAATATTTCTCAGATATTTTACTCTAAATTTCATATAAACGTATATATGTGCGCGCGCTATGCCCATGGGTACAGACATACATTGTATGCAAGCAATAACCACTGTAACAGCACTATAACCACTGTTTATAGAATTTTATACGTAGGTCTACATTTTTATACAGTAATCATGGCAAGTTCTAGTACAAAAAGAAAGGTTCCGTCTATTCAAGAGAAAGTACGTGTAAAATATCATATGAAAGCGGACGTAAAATAGCTGATGTATGCCGTGAGTTTGATTTAGCGAATTATACTGTAGGTTCAATTTTAAAAACAAGGACAAAATTTTAAAAAAATTTGAGGAAGATGGAGAAAAAATTAAAAAAATTAGAAAATGCGAACATGGTGATGTGGATGCAGCATTATTGAAATTGTTCAAACAGTGTCGATGTTCAGATATTCCTGTGAGTGGACCAATTCTGAAAGAGAAAGGTAGAGAATTTGGAAAATTGTTTGGTATTGATTTTACGTGCTCCAACGGATGGCTAGATCGATTTAAGGCCCGACACTCGATTTCCTTTGCAAAAATTTGTGGTGAGGCAAAATGCGTAGATCTGAACGTTACAAGCGATTGGGTGCGTAACACTTGGCCAGAAATTAGACGATCATATAAAGATGAAGACATCTTTAATGGAGATGAAGCCGGAATTTTTTATAAATTAACTCCAGATAAGACTTTCAAATTTAAAAATGAAAAGTGCGTTGGTGGGAAGTTCTCTAAACAAAGAGTTACAGTTTTTGTTTGTGCAAACATGACGGGAACCGAAAAAAGGAAACTTTTAGTTATCGGGAAAAGTTTGCATCCTAGATGTTTTAAAAACATAAAAAAACTTCCTGTAGGTTACACTCCCAACAAAAAAGCGTGGATGACTTCTAGTATTTTTGAAGATGAACTAAGAAAGTGGGATAAAGAACTGTCATCGAAAAACAGAAAAATTCTACTTCTCGTTGACAACTGTGCAGCCCATCCAAAGTTAAATTTGACAAACATTAATCTGGTCTTCTTACCGGCCAACTGTACGAGTGTCCTGCAACCTATGGACCAAGGCGTCATTAGAAGCCTAAAATGTCACTATCGCAAGCAACTTTAAAAAAAAATTATTTTCTGTATGGACACGGCGCAACCTGCCACAATTTCACTCTTAGATGCAATACAATTCCTAGACGACTCTTGGAAGAGTGTAACACAGAAGACGATAGCAAAATGCTTTAGTAAAGCACAACTCGTACATGAAAATTTACCCGATGATGACGAAGACGACGACTTGCCGCTCTCTGAGTGGATTAAGAAATTCGACGTAAATGAATTTGGAAATGAACTTGATTCCTATGCATCAGTGGATGACCAAGTAGAAACATTCCAAGTGTTGAGTGACGCAGAAATTATCGCGGAAGTAAAAAACATAGAAGCAGAAGATAGTGTTGAAGAAGATGCTGAGCAAGAGGAGGATGCCGACATCGTTTGTCCGACAGTACAGGAAGCAATGAGAGCTGCCGAAACTCTTTCACGATTTTACTGCTTTAGAGAGACGTCTGACGACACGTTCAATCCGCAGCATCTCCACAGCACAACAGAAAGAATTTATTTTTCAGAAAGCAGCGTTCAAAAGAAAAGAAAACGTACTTTCATTTTGATCTTATGAATTGCAGTTCTTAAACTTTAGAATAAATATCATGAATAATGTTAATAATGCAAAGATCTTTTTTTTTATTTCTCCTTCCTTACTAGTGATTAAAAAGGGTCTTTTATAACGACTCTTTTATAACGTCACTCGGACATAACGTCATTATTTTTTTGGTCCCTTCAAGGACGTTATAACCAAGTTCACTGTATTGTATATGTGTACAACGTTATCGGCAACAAAGAAGTAGTTTTTGTTAAAATTCCTTCCCGGGATATTTGGCCGTAGTCTAATGTTTTCTACAAAACCAGACGTTTCGGCAATGCCATCGACTTCCATCATCAGTGAAAATCGAGTGCGATAACGTGAGGTGGTATACGTTAGTGACCACAGTACTGTGGTTAAGGCTGAAGCAGTAAGTAGAAAGAAGTAGTTTCTATGGTAATACCGGTATTTCATTTCGAAAATGATTTTAAATATAAATCTTAGAATATGAAAGTCATATATGGTTCTCCATACCGATATTTTCGAAAAGTGTCTGTGTGTGTCTGCAGATTTTTTTCTATGGCAAAAGATAACAGCCGCACATTCAAACTAAATAAAATCATTTTTTGCATACAGCCCTGAATTGTAGTTCTCAAGACCTATTGTTTTTGGTGAAGATCGGTTAAGGGAAAGGGGTAGTTTACCAGCAACGTTTTATGTTTTAACAAGGGTATTTTATATGGCAAACGATAACAGCCGCAACTTCAAACAGAATCAAATGATTATTTGCATACAGCCCGAAATTGTCGAGTTCTCAAGAGCTGTTGATTTTGGTGAAGATCGGTTAAGGGAAAGGGGTAGTTTACCAGCTACGTTTTATGTTTTAAAAGGGTATTTTCTATGGCAAACGATAAGAGCCGAAAATTCAAACAGAATCAAATAATGTTTTGCATGTAGCCCTGATTTGTAGAGTACTCAAGACCCATTGAATTTGATGAAGATCGCTTAAGGGAAAGGGGTAGTTTACCTGCAACGGTTTTTTTTAAACAAGTGCAATTTTTACTTCCATACTTTTCTATGGCAAACGATAACAGCCGCAAATTCAAACAGAATCAAATAATTTTTTGCAAACAGTCCTGATTTGTAGAGTACTCAAGACGTGTTGTTTTTGGTGAAGATCGGTTAAGGAAAAGGGGTAGTTTACCAGCAACGTTTTATGTTTTAACAAGGGTATTTTATATGGCAAACTTTAACAGCCGCAAATTCAAACAGAATCAAATGATTATTTGCATACAGCCCGAAATTGTAGAGTTCTCAAGAGCTGTTGATTTTGGTGAAGATCGGTTAAGGGAAAGGGGTAGTTTACCTGCTACGTTTTATGTTTTAAAAGGGTATTTTCTATGGCAAACGATAAGAGCCGAAAATTCAAACAGAATCAAATAATGTTTTGCATACAGCCCTGATCTGCAGAGTACTCAAGACGTATTGTTTTAGGTGAAGATTGGTTAAGGGAAAGGGGTAGTTTACCAGCAACGTTTTATGTTTTAAAAGGGTATTTTTTATGGCAAACGATAAGAGGCAAATTCAAACAGAATCAAATAATTTTTTGCATGTAGCCCTGATTTGTAGAGTACTCAAGACCCATTGAATTTGATGAAGATCGCTTAAGGGAAAGGGGTAGTTTACCGGCAACGGTTTTTTTTAAACAAGTGTAATTTTTATTTCCATAATTTTTTATGGCAAACGATAACAGCCGCAAATTCAAACAGAATCAAATAATTTTTTGCAAACAGTCCTGATTTGTAGAGTACTCAAGACGTGTTGTTTTTGGTGAAGATCGGTTAAGGAAAAGGGGTAGTTTACCAGCAACGTTTTATGTTTTAACAAGGGTATTTTATATGGCAAACGATAACAGCAGCAAATTCAAACAGAATCAAATGATTATTTGCATACAGCCCGAAATTGTAGAGTTCTCAAGAGCTGTTGATTTTGGTGAAGATCGGTTAAGGGAAAGGGGTAGTTTACCTGCTACGTTTTATGTTTTAAAAGGGTATTTTCGATGGCAAACGATAAGAGCCGAAAATTCAAACAAAATCAAATAATGTTTTGCATACAGCCCTGATCTGCAGAGTACTCAAGACGTATTGTTTTAGGTGAAGATTGGTTAAGGGAAAGGGGTAGTTTATCAGCAACGTTTTATGTTTTAAAAGGGTATTTTTTATGGCAAACGATAAGAGTCGCAAATTCAAACAGAATCAAATAATTTTTTGCATGTAGCCCTGATTTGTAGAGTACTCAAGACCCATTGAATTTGATGAAGATCGCTTAAGGGAAAGGGGTAGTTTACCTGCAACGGTTTTTTTTAAACAATTGTAATTTTTACTTCCATACTTTTCTATGGCAAACGATAACAGCCGCAAATTCAAACAGAATCAAATAATTTTTTGCAAACAGTCCTGATTTGTAGAGTACTCAAGATGTGTTATTTTTGGTGAAGATCGGTTAAGGAAAAGGGGTAATTTACCAGCAACGTTTTTTTTTTTATCAAGGGTAATTATTTTCTATGGCAAACGATAACAGCCGCAAATTCAAACAGAATCAAATACTTTTTTGCATGTAGCCCTGAGTTGTAGTGTACTCAAGACCTGTTGATTTTGATGAAGATCCGTTAAGGGAAAGGGGTAGTTTACCTGCAACGTTTTATGTTTTAAAAGGGTGTTTTTTATGGCAAACGATAAGAGTCGCAAATTCAAACAGAATCAACTACTCTTTTGCATACAGCTCTGAATTATAGTTATCACGACCTATTGGTTTTGGTGAAGATCGGTTAATGGGAAGGGCTAGTTTACCTGCAACGTTTTTTTATCGGGGGTAATTTTTTCTATGGCAAACGATAACAGCCGCAAATTCAAACAGAATCAAATAATGTTTGTAGAGTTCTCAAGTCCTATTGGTGTTGGTGAAGATCGGTTAAGGGAAAGGGGTAGTTTACCTGCAACATTTTATGTTTTAACAAGGCTATTTTTTTATGACGAACGATAACTGCCGCAAATTCAAACAGAATCGACTACGTTTTTGCATACCTTTTTGAATTAAAGAGGACTCAAGATCTGTTGATTTTGTTGAAGATCGGTTAAGGGAAAGGGGTGTTTACCAGCAACATTTTATGTTTTAAGAAGGGTAATTTTTTTTTGCGAAAGATAACTGCCGCAAATTCAAACAGAATCAAATAATGTTCTGCATACACCCCTAAGTTGTAGAGTTCGCAAGATCTGTTGTTTTTGGTGAAGATCGGTTAAGGGAGAGGAGTAGTTTACCTGCAACGTTTTATGTTTTAACAAGGGTAATTGTTTATATGACGAACGATAACTGTCGCACATTCAAACAGAATCAAATATTTTTTTGCATGCATCCCTGAATTGCAGAGGACTGAAGATCTTTTGATTTTGGTGAAGATCGGTTAAGAGAAAGGGGTAGTTTACCTGCAACGTTTTATGTTTTAACAAGAGTAAAGTACTTAATTTTGATAAATAATGTATCCTAATAAGAAGCACATAATAATCCACTGTAGAAACGTAGATGAAATATCTATAAATGAAGAGGTTAGGTGAACCGGTTGGGGGTAATTTTCTATTAATGAAAATTATATTTGATTGGGGAGTGGTGAATTTTTTATATGTGTACTACGTTATCGGCACCAAAGAAGTAGTTCTTTGTTAAAATTCCTTCCCGGGCTGTTTAGCCGTAGTCCAATGTTTTCTGGAAAACCAGACTTTTCGGCAGTCCGACTGCCATCATCAGTGAAAATCGAGTGCGAAAACGTCAGGTGGTATACGTTAGTGACCACAGTACCATGGTTAAGGCTGAAGCAATAAGTAGAAAGAAGTAGTTTCTATGGTAATATTTCATTTCGAATATGATTTTAAACATAGAAGATGTCTTAAACATGACTTAGAACATGGAAGTCATGTATGGTTCTCCATACCGATATTTTGTATCTTAAGATGCAGTTTTTCTAAAAGTAAATCAAAAGTTCCAACAGACATGCACAAATACTCAAAATACTTTTGTTTGTCGTTCCTTAATTCATGATAAGAGATGATGAAATTCACCAAGTTCATTTCGTCGTAAATTTATTGGATGCGTCCATGCTCTTTGATTGTGTGTTTCCAATACAAAAGGGGAAGTTTCACTTAAAAAATAGTAATTTCGCAAACCGAGACAGAACAGGCGCAATGACTGCTAGCAGGTGACTGCTTTCTGTGTGGCCACACCATCAGCTCAGCTCAATGCTCAAGCCTGCTTGGAGTCTGGCCGTACCCTAAAAGTGTTAGGCTGCTTTCACACCAACCCAGTCCAGTACAGTCCAGTCTCGCCGAGTCTAGTCACGTCAGTCAAGGGGTTTCACATCAAACCAGTCATTGACTGGACTGGCTTGTGACGTACGTATAAACTTTAATATTAATCCGTTAACTACATTTGTACGTGATGGATGCGGATGTTGTTAAGTTTATTATTCTTCGTAGAAGGGAGAAAAAACAACAAAGAAAACTATGGGTGCATCCTATAAATTTAAAGGGAGATACGTTTAAATCATGTAACCATATATTTCCAGATCTAATGAACGATTCAACAACATTTCCAGTCATCATTAGTTGTGTCACGAACTTCGTTACCTGCTTCTTGGGATCCACTAGGGATAGCACTCTCTTCAGTATACATTTCTGGAATATTGCCCACAGTTTTTTTGAGTTTCAGGCTCTCGTCTAGAAACAACATCATAGAGTAGTAGGCCTATGGCCAACTTATTTTAGTACTTTCTACTCCAGAACCTGAAGTAGTACGAGTTACTTTTCTTTTCTCTCGCAAATAATTGCTTCGTAGGTTCTGCCACTTTAATTTTGCATCTGTATCTGAGAAAATAAGTGGCACTGATGAGTGCATTTTATTAAATAACCCAAAAAACTTAAATTTTTGAGAAATCTATCAACTGTATGTTCTTTTTTAGGTATCCGGCTACGGGAGAATCGTTTACATCCTCAAGTTATACATTCCGAATTGGAGTGAGTACCATCCACAGCATTGTTACAGTTAAATGAAGCAGTATGGAAACTTTTGCAACCCACATACATACCTGTGCCAACGACCCAAAAATGGAATGAGATTTCAGAATCATTCTATGACATTTGTAAAATGCTTCATTGTATTGGTAGTTTAGATGGGAAACATTGCTCAATAATATGCCAATCAAAAGCGGGTTCGCAATATTATAACTATAAACATTTTCACTCAATTGTTCTAATGGCAATTGCAGATGTTAATAGTAACTTTATAATATAGATGTCGGTGCATATGGACGGAACAATGACAGTAGCATTTTTAATGAATCAACAATGGGAAAAGCTTTTGTGTCGAGCAGACGTTCCCAATCCTCGAGAAATGCCAGGCACAGATATTTTAATGCCATTTTATTTAGTCAGTGACGAGGCTTTTCCATTGCAAAACAATATGATGAGACCATATGCTCGGAGCCAGCTTGATTATTCGAAACGTATGTTTAATTACAGATTATCAGCTGCACGTCGAACTGTAGAATGTGTATTCGGTACACTAACCAAAAAAATTTGGCATTTTTTATAACCCTATAACTTGTATTTTGCATTATCTAGAGAACTATTTATTTATAATGATCATTGTATTACGATTTATGCAGTAAACACTACTGGTTTTATTTTATATTTGAATCATCATGTTAATGTATTTATTTATTTCATAGTTATTCAGTTACATTCTATAAAACAAATAAACTTACCTGTAGTCTCCAATTCAGCAGCAATAGCTCTCCATCGTATATCTCACTATTGTCTCTCACTGAAATAATTAACTTTTCAATATCCATCGTATATGTGGCAGGAATTTTGCAAGAACAGAACGTCAGACAAAACAGCAGTGTGTAAACTGATTACAAGATGTACTAGGACTGACGAAAATTCAACCAGCTGAGTCAACGCCAGTCTTGACGTAACGTGCCTAAAGTGTGTAAACCGTTGCCGGATCGACTGTTATTTTATTTCGGAGCACGTGTAGTGTTTATTTTTTGAAATTATCGCAACTTCTTAATTAATATTTGAAAATAAAAAGGTCTATTAAATAAACATGTATTTTATATGAAAATCCACCTTGTGAAAAATTTGGCTAATTTTGAATTAATTTTTCTACTAAAATTATCACCCTGACACAAAAAAGGTTAATAACCTTTTTTATGCAGAATTGTATGCTATTTCTTTTTGGACTTTTGTATTTTTCTCATAAATTTAATATTTTTTAAGATAATCACAAAAAATTAATTTTTTGTACCTTGCCCCTCCCTTTTTTTGATAACCCGCGACTGAATTTTTGTAAACTTTTTTTTAAAATTCTTTCTTACCTTTCTGTCTAGCCCTATGCAAAAAATCTCGTAGAAGCCACTTAATTTGAAATTTCTATTTTTTTGGCTTCAGTGACTGTACTAAATGTTACTAATAATTAATAATCAGTATAACTATTCCATAATCTAGCAGTAATAAATCATTAATTAATTAATCATAATTAAATATCACTATAATATTGACGACTCGGAACACTAAGTTTTTTATAAGTAAAAACGTAAAGTTTTACCTTACAGCCTAAACCGGCTTTCACCTATAGAAGGCTTCATCAGAGGCTGTCGTTAGTAGCGTTGTTCGTCTTGTTGTTGGCGACGAGATAATGTTTTGAAAGATCGAAGCTGTGTGTGTGTGGTGAGATGTGTTCGAATAATGCGTGCGATTTGAATTGTGTCTGTTCGTTTAGGATGTCGTTTTTATTTGTTTTTGTGTGTTTGTATATTTCTAATTGTTCTAGAGTGTCTAGTTTTCGGCCTTTTGTGTGTACGTGTAGTATGTTCATGTTATTGTCGATGTTTTGATATGTGTGGTTTGCTTCAATGAGGTGGTTTGCGAAGGTAGATTCTGTAGTAGTGTGGAGTGCTTTTGTGTGTTCAATGTATCTCTGTTTGAAGCTACGTCCTGTCTGGCCTATGTAGAATTTATTGCAATTTGAACAATTTAGTTTATATACACCGGGTAGATCGAATTTGTTTTGTGCTTTGGGCGTGCGTTTTGATAGTGTGTGTTCTGTTTTGTTAGTAGTTTTGTAAGCGATTCTGTATCCTGCTTTTTTGAATTTGTGGGCAATTTTTTCTGTTTGTTTGTTGATGTATGTTAGTGTTATGAATTTGTTGTTTTCTGTCACGTCGGACAACGACACGTCATGGACAACGAAATCCAAGAATTTAATCATAATTATTATAGGTCACCTTCAAAGCTGCTGTTAACACAAAAGTGAAAAAATATGCTCTGGAGATTTAAGCTTCAACATGTTATGTCCCTATATTTTTGTTAGCTTAACCCTTTCAATACCAGGTATTTCTTCCAAGAGAATATAATATAATATAGACCCAGCATATTATAGGATGTTATAGTACATCCTAAAGTGCAAGGCTGATTTTTGGCGTTTTGGAGGGATTAAAAAAAAATTATAGCTTTTCAGTTTTTACTAATTTATATTATTCTTACTGCTAAATTTGTGTAATAAATTGTTCTAAAAGGAGCAAAAAATCTAATTTTACTAGATATAATGAACAATACAGAAAAATAAAAAGAAATTGTACATGCACAAACATTTTTTAGAACCATAAAGAAGCCACATTTAAGTGCTTAAATATCAATTTTCAAGTGTTTCTGCAAGAAAGTGGTAGAATTTCTAGCTTTCCTAATACCAATTAGGAAATGTATTTTGGCCATTTTTAAGGACAGCCTACAAAACATATTTTCTACCCGTGACCAATGGGTAGTAGAAAAAGGGAAAGATGCCAAAGTAGATCCAAAGACCAGATAGAGGAAGACCTCGCAAAGCTGAACATACAAATTTTTGGAAAGCCAAGGCATGCAAATAGGGAGGGATGGAATCGACTCTTGGAGCTGGCCAAGACCCACCAAGGGTTGTAGAGCCACAGTTGATGATGATGATGATGATTATTTTGGCCATTTTGCACCGTTTCTAAAGACTTAAAACCAAATTATATTTAGAAAAAAACCAATATACGAGGGGTAACCCAAAAATAAGGTCTCCATATTTTTTAAAAATAGAAAAAAAAATTTATTATCAAAACTTTTTACATGGTTGTGAAGCATAAGAACACACTATTTTTCAACATAATCGCCGTTACGTTCAATGCATTTTTCGAGCCGCTGTGGCAGTTTTAGTATGCCAGTGTCATAGAAACTCGCCGCCATGTCATTGAGATAGCGTTTGACCTCGTCTTTCACCTTGTCATCGTCGTCGAATCGCATTCCACCCAAATGTTCTTTCAAATGTGTAAACAAATGATAGTCACAAGGTGCCAAGTCCGGACAATGGGGGGGGGGGGGGGGTCCCATCCAAATTGGTTCAGAAGATCGGCGGTTGCGCGGGCGACATGAGGGCGAGCATTGTCGTGAAGAATGGACACACCCTTGGTGAGCATTCCTCTTCTCCGGTCCTGAATCGCCCGTTTGAGTTTTTTGAGTGTCTCACAATATGCGTCTGCGTTTATTGTGGTCCCAGTAGGCATGAAATCGATCAACAATACACCTTTCCGATCCCAAAACACAGTCGCCATGATCTTGCCGGTAGACTGTGTTTGTTTGAATTTTCGCCGCCTTGGCGAAGTTGGATGCCGCCACTCAAGTGATTGTCGTTTGGATTCAGGTGTGAAGTGGTGAACCCACGTTTCGTCACCTGTGACACTGGAATTCAAAAAGTCGTCTCTTTCGTCTGCATAGCGCTCAAGAAATTCGCGGGCAGCTTCGACGCGTTGCCGTTTGTGGTCTTCTGTGAGCATTCGCGGAACCCACCTTGCGCACACCTTCCGATATTTCAACTTTTCAGTCACAATCCTCTGAATGGTGGATTTCGAAACGTCAGGAAGGAAACAAGAGAGCTCGTGGATAGTGATCCTCCGAGCTTCACGCACGACTTCGTCAAGTTTCCTGATCGTCTCGTCTGACACTGACGGTCTTCCGCTTCTTTCGTCAGCATGAATTTCTGTACGACCAGCTTTAAACTCTCTACACCACTTGCGGACGTTTTTGACACCTTTTGCGTTAAGAAATCGAATGACTTCGCGAAGTCCGCACTTGGCGGGAACAGCGATTGGTAGCTCCATTCTTAACGGCTGCCAAGCCAAAACTAATCGAGCGAGCAAGCTCAGCGACCGCTTGTTTGAAAAAGGGGAGATGGCCGCACACAGCAGTGCTGCCAACTGCCGCCCAAAATATTTCCCTGCTGCTCTAGTCCTTTGGAGACCTTACTTTTTGGTTACCCCTAGTAGTTAAATTTCATAATACATTTAACTATATTGTTTAATTCTTGGACTTTATTATCCATGACGTGTTGATTTACTAAATATAATTATACCACTACCGACTCGGAACAAAATTTTTTATTGGTAAAAACGTAGGCATTTTACCTTATAGCCTGAACCAGTTTTCACTTATTATAAGTTTCATCAGAGGTTGCCACTGTGAGCGCTGTCCGTCTTGTTCTTGGCAATGGTGTCGACTTTTGAAGGATCGATGTTGTGTGTGTGGGGTGTGATATGTCCGAATAACACGTGTGATTTGAATTGTGTCTGTTCGTTTAGAATGTCGTTATTACGACACCGTCACCAAGAACAAGACGGACAGCGCTCCCAGTGGCAACCTCCGACAAAGCTTATAATAAGCGAAAACTGGTTCAGGCTATAAGCTAAAACTTTTAAGTTTTTACCAATAAAAAACTTCGTGTTCCGAGTCGGTAGTGGTATAATTATATTTACTATTGTTAAATATAACTTAGGAAACTTTACACTATCCTAAACTTAAATTATGTACCATACTGTACACTAAACCACCCCCTTGCATGTGTCTACCAGTTTTATGACCGAGGCCTGGATAATTATTGGACGGTAGCGCGATGATTTTATTTTACTAGGTTGGCTAATCTGATTTATATCTCATCAACGTTCGCGTAATCGTACTTTGACCAGTGCACATTCAGTAATCTCGGCGTTCATACATCCTACACAACATCTTCAATCATAATGGAAGACCAGCAGACAAATATTTAATGCAAGATACATAATTTTCGCCCGCTCGGGCTGAACAAATTAACTCTTCCGGTCCGCACTTGCGGGACGTTACTTTTATTAAACTGTTTCGGCCCACTTGGGCCGGGATCAGCCATATTTTTGGTCACTCCGGACCTGGATTTCCACTTAATGTCTTTTGTATCTTTTTCTGGCCATCACGGGCGGGTTAGCACGTCAGCTAATGCGACCGTGGCGTGATTTGCGTCGCCACTTCGCTCGTCGTCTTCAGGCAACGTGATAGCAAGTTCCTGCCGGCTGCAGTGCCTCAAGGTAGTCATCTTGCCAGCTGTTCACCATCATCATCAAGGAGCCGACGCTGCGGGACGTCGCTGACCAAGTACCACCAGCAACAGTAATAAGGTGCGTAAAAGAATGTCTGAGGAAGGCCTCAAGGTGCTGACCAGAAAGAGAGGCGGATTAAAGTCCGCGATAGTGCGGATACAATCCGCGGTAAATTCATTTGACATTAATTTAACCACAAAACATTTTTTGACTGTGAGATTAGAAAGTCTTAAGAGCTTAGCCTCGAAGTACGACGAAGTACAGTCTGAGATAGAGCTTATAAGTAAAGACATGAGCACTGCTCAGGCAGACCGAGTCGAGGTTGAGGAAATGATATACTCAACTGAGGCAAACATTTTACAACTTCTTGACACTGTTAATACTCAGACTGTGCCTCCTGTACTATCGACGGCTGTGCATTTAAAACCGATAAGTTTGCCCTGCTTCTCAGGCAACATACTTGAGTGGCAACATTTCTATTCAATTTTTAATGATCTGGTGCATTCAAGATCAGATTTAACACCAGTACAGAAACTGCATTACTTGCATTCATCGGTGAAGTGTGAACCATTAGACTTAATTAAATCATTACCAATTTGTCAAGAGAATTATGTAATAGCGTTGAACTTGCTGTCCGATAGGTACAATAATCCATTTATATTAGCAAAATATTATGTACAGAACCTACTTCAGGTTAAGTCCACAATAAAGGACTCAGTCCAAAGCTTGGCTGAGTTTACGAATACTATAACGTCTTCTGTTAATTCGCTGGCGGCAATGAAGCTGTCTGTAAACCTATTTGAGTTTATTACTATACAGTTGCTTCCACTAAACTTGACCCTATCACTTTAAAACGTTGGAAGGAGTCTATAGACCCTGACAACTTGCCTAGTTTTCAAGACTTTACTCATTTTTTGAATTTGCGCCGACAGCTTTTAGAAAATACTATGCCAATTGAACCCGGACAGCAATTCAATAAACCTAGTGTAAAACCAAACAATAAGTTTGAGAAATGTAGTTTAAGAAATACTGCTGGCAGCAGTACCTTTAAGAGTTATCATGCTACGGCAAGGCATTATTCATGTGTGTGCTGTAAATCTGATCACCCGCTTTACATGTGTAATAATTTTCGCATATTAAGTGCCGCTGAGCGGGGGCAATTGGTGGCAAACCATAAATGTTGTATTAACTGCCTTAGAGCAGGTCATTTGATAACAAATTGTAAAAGTAAACAGGTTTGTAAAATTTGTTCAAAGGGTCACCACACCTTGCTGCACGCTAATTACGTGCCGAAATCAGCAGCTGCCAGCAGTAACTACTGCTCATTTAAATTACAGTGTAAAAACAATGTACTTTTATCCACTGCAGTTGTATATGTCATTGATCAGGCTGGCAATAGGCATAAGGCGCGCGCACTTCTTGACGCCGGGTCTCAGATCAATTTTTGTACGAAATCATTTGCGAAAGGATTGCACCTCAAACTAACCCGATCTAATATTCCGATTACAGGAATAAGCAACACAGCGTGTTGCGCTACTAACATTGTTTCTGTGCGTATTATGTCTCGCTATCAGAGACATAGTTTCGAGGCCAAATGTGCCGTCTTATCTAACTTAACTCATAATCTGCCTTCAATATCGTTTGACATCAACCGGTTCCACATTCCAAATAAAATTTTTCTCGCCGACCCAGATTTTAATATATCTTCACAGATCGACATACTATTGGGGGCTCAATTTTATCTAGATTTAATATTAGCTAATAAGAACACACGCGGACCCAACTTCCCTATCATTCAGGAGACAAAACTGGGTTACATTTTGGCCGGCAATCTGCCCAAGCACTGCCACACCCAGGGTCCTGCTGTTTCGTTCTTGGCAAGGAACAATGACAGCCAAATCCTGCAATCTCTTGAGAGATTTTGGGAGGCAGAAACGATCCCCGGCGATACCCCTAATGGCGAGTCGGCTTGCGAAGAGCATTTTATGCGCTACACTCAGCGCAACCACGAGGGTAGATTTATAGTGTCGCTCCCATTCAAGTCTGATAATCCTCACTTAGGGGAATCCTACACAAGTGCCGAATCAAGGTTTTTAAACTTGGAGCGTCGATTCAGGCGCGATCCCAAGCTCGCTCGCGACTACGCAGACTTTATCGGGGAATACATGAAGCTTGGGCACATGACACCCATTGATCATGGCGCTATCAATTTAGGATCGTCAAATATTTATTACTTGCCTCACCATGCCGTGTTTAAACATTCTAGCTTGACCACAAAATTGCGCGTTGTTTTTGATGGTTCCTCCAAGACTACAAATGGCCTTTCGTTAAATGACCTATTATTGGTAGGCCCCAATGTTCAGCAAGATCTCTTCTCTATTCTGTTGCGGTTTCGCACACATAAGTATGTCCTGATTGCTGACATCGAAAAAATGTATCGTCAGATTCGCGTTGCT
Source organism: Magicicada septendecula (assembly GCA_034769895.1). Taxonomy (NCBI): domain Eukaryota; kingdom Metazoa; phylum Arthropoda; class Insecta; order Hemiptera; family Cicadidae; genus Magicicada; species Magicicada septendecula. The sequence goes on from CM068369.1 coordinate 29,024,630, forward strand.
GAAGAGGACTGTCACTATCAGCGTATTTTGTGGCGTGACTCTCCCCTCGAACCACTTAAGCATTTCGCGCTGCGAACAGTAACTTACGGCACGGCTAGCGCCTCCTTTTTGGCCACACGGTGCCTTTTACAAATTGCTAGAGACAATCAAACTTCCTTTCCCCAAGCGGCTTTAGCCATCACTAACGATTTTTATGTAGACGATCTACTTACCGGTTCTGACACTATCCCCGATCTGACTAATCTGAAATTCGACCTAGGTGCGTTACTTGCTCAATATGGTTTCACGTTGCACAAATGGGCATCAAATGAACCCACAGCGGTCGCAAGTCATCACAACCTTTCACGACCCCTAAATAAACAGGACAATGTGCGTACCCTGGGCATTCTTTGGAACAACACTGCTGATTCATTTTTGTTTGATGTCAACCTATCTCCGGTTCTTCATAGCATATCCAAGAGGCAAATTCTTTCAATAATCGCCGGAATATATGATCCACTGGGTTTAATCGGACCAGTTGTCTTTTTGTATAAACACTTCATGCAGCGACTCTGGCTTTGTAAGCTTAGTTGGGATGAACCGCTTTCCGGTCAGTCACTGTCGGATTGGCATTCTTTGTGTAACAAATTAAGTCTGATTGGTAAAATAGTGGTCCCGCGATCTATTCGTTGCAACCATCAGGCGGTTACAGTTCAGTTGCATGGTTTTTCGGATGCTTCCGAGAGAGGGTTCGGCTGTTGTGTGTATGTCAGAGTCATTTATCAAGATGCTACTGCTTCCTGTCGTCTTTTGTGTTCAAAATCTCGCGTGGCTCCCTTGCGCCAAGTGTCATTACCTCGTATCGAGCTCTGCGCTTGTTTGTTATTATCGCGACTTGTGTCTAAAATTATTCCTGCTCTTCATTCATTCATTGAGGATGTACATTTGTATTCCGATTCTATGGTGGCTCTTTACTGGATTCATGCGCAGTCTTCGCGTTGGAAAACACGTCGCTAATAGGGTTGCTGAAATTCAGCGTCGCACGCAAACTTGTGCCTGGCATCACATTGATTCGCGACGCAATCCTGCTGATATTATTTCTAGGGGGTGTCTCCCGGACGTTTTGCGCGATTGCTCGCTTTGGTGGCACGGTCCTGGCTGTCTGTCTCAATCGTCAGAGTCTAATCCTTTCCCATCTTTCGTACCGGCCACTCCATCATCTTCGGAAGTCATCGCGGAAGAGAAAACTACACATAACCGTTCGCTAATGTCTACCCTGGCTGTTGACTTATCGTTGGACTTTTCCTCGTTACACCGGCTGACACGTGTATACGCTTACTGTTTTCGTTTCATCAGAAATATTAGGCACTCATCTGCGGACAGGCTTTCGGGCGATCTGACCCCTGCGGAAATTCATCAGTCTCTTAATTTCTTTATAAGGCAATCTCAATCGACCCACTTCCCAGGCGAAATTAGTTGTCTTCGGAACGGATCTTCTGTTTCCATCAGAAGCAAGTTAGCCTCTCTCGACCCGTTTCTTGACGACACTGGAGTGATACGCGTGGGCGGACGATTGCAGCATTCCCAGTTATCTTACGACTCGAAACATCCTATCGTACTACCCCCATCGGCGCATGTCACACGCCTTATCATCGAACGCGAACACATTCGTTTGCTTCATGCTGGTGCGCAGCTCGTGCATCATTCACTGCGTCAACGTTGGTGGATTGTTAATGCCCGGCTAGTCATCCGTTCCATTATTCGTAAGTGTCTCAAGTGCATCAGGTTTAGCGCCACACAGCAGGTTCAGAGGCTTGGCATCTTGCCATCCCCTAGAGTCACTCCTTCAAGGCCGTTTCTATTTTGCGCGGTTGATTATGGTGGTCCCTTCATGATTCGTCATCGCGGGCAGAAGTCTAGAACTCTTACTAAGGCGTACGTGTCTCTGTTTGTTTGCTTAGCAACTAGGGCTATTCACCTGGAATTGGTGTCCGACCTTATTGCCAGCGCGAGACGAGATGTGACACTATGGTTACAGCACAATGCGGCTTTATTCCGCCATTGACTTATTATTTATTACGACCATTTGGTCAACATGATTGTGATGGATTGTCACAATATTTTTGTCAATTTTGCGTCATGGCACGCTTCTGAGTATCACAGTTCTGGTGATATCTTAATATTTGTATTGTATGTTAATTTTTGTGGCATACTATGTCACACTTTCATTGATCTCATGGGGTGTACTGCATGTCTTTGGGTGGTCTTATTTATTAATGTTATTACATAATATTCGCATGTTTGCTGTCAAGTAACCATGCATTCATTTCTTTATATTGTTGCTGATAAATATGTACTATTTTGTGAATGTCTTAAATTGTTTCTGTAATTTCAGTATTGTATTGTTGGCTGACATTACAATTATTTATCTTGTAATTATGCAAATTATTATTGTTGTATTCACATAAATTGTGTCGATGTAAACTATTGTAAGCGTCTACCGTGTGTAACTGCCTTGTCTAATTTATTTATATTGTACTTATATTTTATTCATTTTTGTAAGTAAGCATGCACAATTCTTTATTTAAATTATGACATACACGTCATATCTGGGCTACATTCAGCATCTAGCTTGCTCACACGTTGGCATACATTGTAAATTCCTGAAACTTCAGGAATAGCGTATTTAGGTCGATACATGTCGCCCTCCTGAATATACAATGAAACATGCAACTGTAACATGTTCAACAACAATTTTATTCATGTAATGAACTTCTGTACAGGTCTACGGACCTTAGCTAGCATTAAGCTAACTCTATGACTTGCATATTATGTATTTTTCGTTCATGTTTTGTAATGTTACGTACTGCGCACTTGTGTCAGTAATATTGGTTAACCAGACTTAGTGGTACATGAAACAGCTGTTTGCCAAACCTTGGCCTACAGTCGCCTATCTGCATGCTTATCTCAAATTAGCGGCCGATTGCCGTTATCTAATCTCAACTCAGCCTTGAAGCTGATTCTAATTATTAAAACTCCACTATTTCAAATTGAATTGTAAATGTATTATAATTTATTAAAGAATGTATTAAAAAATCTTTTTGATTTTTGACGGGCAGCTTATGGACGGTAGCGCGATGATTTTATTTTACTAGGTTGGCTAATCTGATTTATATCTCATCAACGTTCGCGTAATCGTACTTTGACCAGTGCACATTCAGTAATCTCGGCGTTCGGTTCGCCGGACCTTTCCGTCAAGTTAGTGTCGACATTAGATGTAGGCCTTAGGCCTTACTATTTTCTATCATGGCCAACTAGCGCCACAACTTCATTCTTAACTAAATTTATTAATTATTGATTCAATATGCAGCATTAGCCAGCCTTCTTTCAATTTATTACAGCTGTAATGTGATCATTCAAATTATTAAAACTATTCGTATACAGTCCACTTCTCTTATTTCTTAATGGAATTTAATACATCCTACACAACATCTTCAATCATAATGGAAGACCAGCAGACAAATATTTAATGCAAGATACATAATTTTCGCCCGCTCGGGCTGAACAAATTAACTCTTCCGGTCCGCACTTGCGGGACGTTACTTTTCTTAAACTGTTTCGGCCCACTTGGGCCGGGATCAGCCAATTATAAGTATCAGGACTATTTGTATTTTTCTTTTGTTGTAGCCATTCCCTTGACAAATCTTCAATTATAGAATCCGAAATGAAAAGAAAATCTCTTCCTGACACTCTTTGATACAAAAAAAGCTCTTGGATTTTGTTGCCCATGACGTATTCATTGATTAACTAAATATAAGTATATCACTACTGACTTGGAACACAAAGTTTTGTTGGTAAAAATGTAAAAGTTTTACCTTATATCCTGAACCAGTTTTCACTTATTATAAGCTTCATCAGAGGCTGCTTATAATATTGCATAATATAATATGTTTATAATATGGCATTCACTTTGTGTTCTGAGTCGGTAGTGATATACTTATACTTACAAAAAAAAGTACCTGTAGTTTACATGTTATACCTTTAAATAGAATTTTTCAAGACACTGACAATCATAACCCTTTCAAATCATACACCGACACTGAAAGGGTTAAATCTTATTATTCTACACAACTGAGTACGTTACAAACAGTGCATGAGACAAAGTTAATAATAAAGTGAATTACTCTTAAAGTTAAGAATCAAAAAGACTGTAAAGACTTAGTAAAAAAAGTAGTACGTTTTTAAGTTTTTCAGTAACTTTTTTAATAGTGTGCTAATGAATTTCAGTCCTAAGTCATCTTATAAACATTCTGAAAATGGACCCAGCATCCTCCTAGCAAAATGGGCTCATCTACACAGAAAGCAGGTTCTGATGAGGGCTCTAAAGAGCAATCACAATTCTTTCATAGTCTGTAAAATCCCCCCCCCCCAAAAAAAAATTAATTCCATTGCACTCTCTTTTATGAACTTGTGAATGTTGTACATATATTTCTACCAATATCACACCACAACGAAATAACATAATGTCACACAAACTAATGTATATAAATAGGATATTGTATATATTTAAATTTTTTAAATTAAATAGTGATAAATATTACTATCGTGATTTACAAAGTTATCACGATTTCTCAACTAATGAAAAGTAAAGTTACTGCCACAATCAATACTTTTTTAATTTCGATTGTCTCTAAAATGTTATGCCCTTTAGATATGAGATGATCATCATCTTCAACAAGGATTAAAACAAAAATGATTTGTTCTGATCCCAAGCAGGATATGATATGATGATACATGAATACCACTGATGTACAGGCACACACACCGAGTTTTAAAGGGGCTCGTGTGAAACGGGTACCATATACAATACAGAACAACACAGCATAGACTCTGGACAGACAGGGATGCGAGTTATTTATTTTTATAAATATGACTAATATTTTTTGTACTGCATTGTTTAAATAAACAAATAATTTTCTAATTTTAGACTGTATTCCATTGTACACACAATCTTGGATTTCGTTGTCCATTACTTAACTAAATATAATTATTTCACTACGACTCGGAACACCAAGCTTTTTATGGGTAAAAACGTAAAAGTTTTACCTTATAACCTGAACCGGTTTTTACTTTTACAAAGCTTCTTCAGCTGGTAGCACTGTCCGTCATGTTGTTGGCGATGGAATCGATTTTCAAAAGATTTATTTTGTGTGTGTAGGATGTGATATGTTCGAATAATGCGTGTGATTTGAATTGTATCTGTTCGTTTAGGATGTCGTTTTTATTATTTTGTTTTCATGTGTTTGTATATTTCCAACTGTTCTAGTGTCTAGTTTTCGGCCTTTTGTGTGTACATGTAGAATGTTCATGTTATTGTCGATGTTTTTGTATGTGTGGTTTGCAAAGGTGGATTCTGTTGTGGAGTGGAGTGCATGTGTGTGTTCAATGTATCTTTGTTTGGAGCTACGTCCTGTCTGGCCTATGTAGAATTTGTTGCAATCTGAGCAATTTAGTTTGTAAACACCGGGTAGATCGAATTTGTTTTATGCTTTGTGTGTGTTCTGTTTTGTTAGTAGTTTTGTAAGTGATTTTTTGAATTTATGGGCTATTTTTTCAGTTTGTTTGTTGATGTGTGTTAGTGTTATGAATTTGTTGTTTTCTGTTTTTGTCTGTTGTTTTTGTATAAGAGTTTATTGACTATTGTTCTGTCGTATCCATTAGATTCTGTTAGATATTTTATCGTGTTTAGTTTGTCTTTGTAGTCTTTTTCATCTAGGGGATGTTGTTAAGTCTATGTATCATGGTTCTGAAGGCAGCTAGTTTGTGTTGTATTGGGTGACTGGAAGAGTTGTGTATTAGTGTGTCAGTTGTAGTCGGTTTTCTGTATATACTGAATTTGTGCCTGTGTTCAAGTTTTGTGATGGAGAGGTCTAAGAAGTTTATGGTATTGTTGTGTTCGTATTCGGCAGTAAAGGTTATGTTTTTATGTATTTTGTTTATGTGCGTTAGTAACTGTTAACATTGTCTTTTGTTTCCCCTGTATAGTAATAGAATGTCATCAATATATTTGTGCCAATATAGTATTTTATGTGAGTGTCTGTCATTGTTTGTGAGTATTTTTGTTTTTTCTAAGTGTTGGAGGAAGACTTCTGCTAGAATGCTGGCTATGGGGGAGCCCATCATTCTGTGTGTAATATTTATTGTTATAAGTACTTTTTCTTGGATTTCGTTGTCCATGACGTGTCCGTTACTTAACTAAATACAACTACTACATTAACGACTCGGAACAAAGTTTTTTATGAGTAAAAAAGACAGGAGGTAGCTTCAAACAGAGATACATTGAAGACACAAAGGCACTCCACTACAGAATCCACCTTTGCAAACCACCTCTTTGAAGCAAACCACACATACAAAAACATTGAGAATAACATGAACATTCTACACGTATACACAAAAGGCCGAAAACTAGACACTCTAGAACAACTGGAAATATACAAACACACGAAAACAAATAAAAATGACATCCTAAATGAACAGACACAATTCAAATCGCACGCATTATTCGAACATATCGCACCCCACACACACAACATCGATCTTTCGAAATTCGATTCTGTCGCCCACAACAGGACGGACAGTGCCAACCTCTGAAGAAGCTTTTTAAAAGTGAAAACCGGTTCAGGTTGTAAGGTAAAACTTTGTTTTTACTCATAAAAAACTTTGTTCCGAGTCGTTAATGTATAGTTGTATTTGTAAAACTTTTAAGTTTTTACCTATAAAAACGTTTTGTTTCCGAGTCGTAGTGAAATAATTATATTTACACACAATCCTTTAGTATGGATAATAAAGCACATTAAATTAAAAAATGAATGTAACTATACTTGGAGTTCACATAAATTTGGGTTTTAACAAAATGAAACAAGGTTTTGGAACGCCGTTTCGGTGTGTTCCCCCCTGAAATCAAGCCTTGCAATGAGGTATGATCAGTGGCTCATTAGAGTATGGGCAAAATGTTTAGTTTTAAGAGAAATAAAACAATTAAAATGCACTTTACTTGTGTGTGCATTAAACAAAAAAACTGGGTTGTTGTTAATGAAAACCACAAAAGTTAATGTGCGAGATTTCTAGAGGGAAATTTTTTTCCAAAGCAAACTACAGGAACATTTGCAAGTCATTTATTACACAACCATTTTAATTTTTAGGCTTACCTTTATAGAACATTAGTTTCAAAATTAATAAATTTTATTAATTATGAAAACTAACATGGTCTGAAGAGTTTTCTGTTTACTGGTGTATTCTTAATTTGTACAAATGTACACTGATGTTAATAAATGCTATTTTAACTCATTTTTCAAAATTCCTGTATATCTTAACATAGTATGGAGGTGTACTAATAATTATTTGAAAGTCTTAAAATAGTGAAGTTTTATTTGAAATCAGCACTTACACTTGGACAATTTTAAATGAGTAAAGCATGAGGTTCTTGGTAACGTTCTAATCTAATCTTTATTGAGGTACATCATAGCTGTCATATTTGGTATCTGTCAGTTTGTAGATTTCTGTTATTTTGAAATAATACAAGTAGTGGTTATTTGATTGTGATCTAAGCTGAAGTGGTTTAATATTAGGTTTAATTGAAATTGATAAACATTTGAATATTAGTTTAATGCGTCATAATATATATCTCAATGTAGAATACAATTCAATATACTGTATAACACGTTTTTAAGGTAGTGTACAGGTATGTTGTGAAAATCTATAGGCAAGCTTAATTACTGTGACATTATTCCAAACTGCATGCAACTTTACAGGTTACATTTTTTCATTTTTAATGCAGCAAAAGTTTTAAGCAGCTTGGAGAACTGCAACAATTATTCCTACTCTAAAAGCAAACAGGAATCCTTCATTGTTGTACAGCTATCATTCTATCTCATTCCTGGATTTTGTTGTCCATGATGTGTCCAATGCGATTATCTTCTAAAACTTCCGGGCTGAAAGGCCGTGGTCGATTGCTTAAAATACTGCTAAACGTTTCGGCCGCACCACCGGTGGCCATCTTCAGTAGCGAAAGAAATGTGTTCGAATAGATGATACGCCGAACGTGTTTTAGAAGATAATCGTAATGACACCGGCCGTGAAAGCCTACGTATGAAGATTAAGAACCTCTACGGGGAGGAGGTTTTAAAGAAAATTAAAAAACTGGAGACGCTACGTAAGAAGAAAGCCAGTCTGCTGTGTTCCTTGGCCTTTTTACTTCGCTGTAGAGACTCGGGAACCGTTCCTAGGTTCCTACAACATAGACACTTATTTAATACGCCACAGGCCAACAGGATATACAGAAGAACGGAAAATGCCATGCTGCGTGAACGCATACACTACACGAGAAAAGTTGGCACTAAATGACCTGTTAAAACTGCATTTACATCTCAGCAGTACCCTCCAACGACATGATTGGGAGATGTTGGATGGGCTCACTTATAATGCTTTTGAGTCGTGTTATGCCAGTACTAGTCAGAGACAGTGTGACAAATTTGAGCGGTTCGCTTCCCAGAACATCAGGGGAAGAACACTGGATAGTGGACAGGATGGTTGTGAACCTATCGAACCGTCAACTAACACCACATGAGACCTCGGTGTTAGCCAAAGGTGAGAAGTTTGCGGTTACCCCGAAGACAGTACCGGTGGAGGAAATAGTGGCGAGCGTGGAGGCAGGCATCCGAGGACTACCCCGAGACCAGGCAGATGAAATACGTATGGAAGCTTCTAGGGCCCTTAGAAGGGCCGCTCCGCCAAAATGCAATCTTCTGTCGGCGGAGTTGCGAGCCTTGAGGGAATTGAAAAGGGATGAATCCATTGTCATTGTGCCGGCGGATAAGGGGAGCGCCACTGTGGTCTTGAACACCGATGACTACCAGCGGAAGATTGAAGGTTTATTAGATCCGGCCACTTATCGGAGGCTGAACAAAGATCCGACTACTACTGTTCTAAGAAAAACGGATTCTTTGGTTAAGCAATCTTCTCTGGCGCCTGATGTGAAGACGGCCGTCCGGTGTTCGGAGGCCCTTCCCCCTCGTCTCTATGGTTTACCGAAGATCCACAAGGAAGACGTTCCGCTGAGGCCCATCGTCAGTGCTATTGGCTCGCCTACTTACACCTTGGCAAAGCACCTCACTGGATTGCTCAAGCCGCACATCGGGCAGACGGATTCTTTCGTCCGGGACTCTTCTGATTTCCTTCGGAGGATCCGGGAGTTGGTGCTGGAGCCTGGCGATGTTCTCCTGAGTTTTGATGTGGTCTCTCTTTTCACCATGGTCCCTGTTCAGGAGGTCTTGGGGTATTTGGGTGACCTGTTCTCGGCGGACATCACTGCTTTGTTCCGGCAGGTCCTAACAACGACCTACTTCCAGTGGAATGGCGGCTTCTATGAACAGTTGGATGGCATCGCCATGGGAAGTCCTCTCAGCCCTGTGGTTGCAAACTTCTATATGGAGAAATTTGAAGAGTTGGCAATTTCATCTGCGCCTCTGAAGCCGAAGTGTTGGTTGCGGTATGTGGACGACACTTTCGTGGTCTGGAGCCATGGGGATGAAGAGTTGGAACGCTTCCTTGGACATCTGAACGCTGTACACCCGCGCATACAGTCTACGATGGAGCGCGAGAGTGGTAATCAATTGGCTTTTCTGGATGTATTGGTCCTGAAAAGGACCGATGGCAGCTTGGGACATAAAGTTTATAGGAAGCCAACGCACACCGACAGATATCTGCACAAGACCTCCAATCATCATCCTAGGCAGAAGAGGGCGGTGCTGAAGACTCTGGTAGACCGGGCAAAAAGAATCTGTGAGCCCCAGTATCTCGAAGATGAGTTTCGGCATCTCGAGAAAGCATTGCAGTCCAACGGCTATTCTGCTGCGGAGGTTAGGAGAGCTGCCCGGCCGAGAAGATCTGGTAGGCCGGACGAGTCGGAGTTGCCTGAGGTTGTTGGCTCTGCTGTCTTGCCCTACATCCGTGGCGTGACTGACCGCATCGGCAGGTTGCTGAGTAAGTGGGGCGTCAGGACGATCTTTAAGCCAACCAAAAAGATCCAACAGTTCCTGCGACCGGTGAAAGACGCCAGGGATCCACTCTCGTCGTGCGAGGTGTACAGTATTCCTTGTACGTGTGGCCAGGTCTACATAGGCACCACGAAGCGTAGTGTCCGGACGCGCCTCTCTGAACACCGGAGATACTGCCGCCTGGGCCAGCCGGAAAAGTCCGCAGTTGCTGAACACGCTCTGTCCCACGACGATCACCGGGTGATGTTTGATGAAGCCCGCGTGTTGTCTTCTGTCCGGGGTTACTTCACTCGCCTGCATCTGGAGTCCATCCATATTCATAAGAATGCGTCCGTCGCTATGAACCGCCGAGTGGTCAGAGCTGTTGGGTTGAGCGTCGTGAGACGACCCAATGGTTTCCTAGTACCGAGCCTCCGGTAGGGGCTCCTGCCTAGTGGTCCTGTCCAGACGGAATATTGTTAATTAATTTTTAATGGTCGCTACAACGACATGCTCGTACTAGGTCGACTAGTACAGTATTTGTCGAGGCCGTTTCCAAGATTCACCTGGACGTATTCGGTACCTGCCAAGGCCGGCTATGAATGGGTTTGTCTGGGTCCTCGCAGCTCGGACGTAAAATTTACGTGCAAGTCGCCTTGCGGTGTCATCCAAGGAGCGGACACCGAGTCCTCTTCTCAGGAGACGAGAAGAAAACCGATAGGGGACTTTGGCCGCTAGCCGAAGCCCTCTATCGAGAACGCTTTGCAACCTTCTTTTATGAACGGTTGCGAGGTAACCCCAGACGGGAAGAGCGTAGGTAATGATCGGCAACAGGTACGCGTTGACAATCAACTTACCCAGCTTGCGGGTCATAGCCTTGTTGGCAAGTAGCGGAAACAGTTGCGCGAGACGAGCGGACGCTTTCTTTTGCATCGTCTCAGCGTGGGTACGCCAGGTGAGCCGACGATCTAGGTGGACACCGAGGTACTTAACTTCCCTCGACCAGGGCAGGTACGTTCTACCGAGTCTCACTCGGCCTCGTGGTTCTTTCCGGCGCTTTGTGAATAGCACCGCGGAGCTCTTGGTTTCGTTGACGGCAACTTTCCAGCTTTCCGTCCACGTCGAATACGCATCGAGTGCGCGCTGAAGTCGTGGGATAGCAAAGTCTGCGTTCCGATCGGCGGTATAGACCGCCGTGTCGTCGGCAAAGCCATCTGGACTCCAGGCTCTCTGGGTGCGTCGTTGACATACACGGAGAACAGGAGAGGCCCTAGCACGCTACCTTGAGGTACCCCGGCTGTGATACGTCTCTCGGAAGAGACGTGGTCGTCTATTCGCACGCAGAAAGTCCTCTCCGTCAGAAAGCTAGCAATCAAGCGAAGGTAGCAATCTGGGAGCTGGATTTCCCGGAGCTTGAACAAGAGCCCGTCGTGCCAGACACTATCAAAGGCCTTTTCCACATCTAGGAAACAGGCGACAGTCTGCTCTTTCCGACACCCGGCGTCCGTGATGTATTCCACCAGTCTCATCAGTTGATGAGTGGTGGAATGCCCCACACGAAAGCCGAACTGTTCGGGGACCAGTACATCGAAATTTCCTAGATGATCTAGTACTCTCCGTTGTACGAGACGTTCGAGGACCTTTGACGTGGCTGACAGTAGACTAATGGGCCGGAGGTTGCCGGGACGGGAAGCGTCCTTTCCCTGCTTCGGGATCACTATAACCGTCGCCTTACGCCATTTCTGGGGAAAATAGGCCAGTCTAAGACACGCGTTGAACAGCGCGACCAAGAAAAGTACTCCTCGCTCCGGGAGTCGAGTAAGAGCGGCGTTCGAGACGCCGTCCGGGCCAGGAGCTTTTCTCGGCACGAGTTCAACGAGCCGATCTGTGACCTCTTCCCTAGTAATGGGTTCGGGTTCCGTAGTGATCGGAAGAGACAGAAAGTCTTCCACTTCGTTCTCGACTTCTTCGTCGAAGTCCCAGTCCATGGGCGGGTTAGGTGCGAACTGTCGCTCAAAACACGCGCCCAAGTACTCGGCCTTCGCCTCCGGGCGAGCCAGGATTTGACCGAAAGGTCCAGCAATGGCCGGGATGCGAGGCCGGCGCCTCTTCCCTACCAACGCCGAAGGTATCCGGTAAGGGCTACTTCCGTCCGATCCGTCCCCTGCCTGGGCCACGGCGAGTTCCCAACAGCGTCTCCGGTAGGCCTGCATTTCACGACGTAAAATGCCGGTCGCCCGGTTGTACGCTGCCTTGTCGGCCGGATCACGGGTCCGCTGCCAGCGTCTCCGGAGGCGATTTCTCTCGCAAGCGAGAGCACTCGTCTCCTCTGGGATCCGGTGCCAGTGGGGCGTGACACCAGGCTTCATCCTGGAAGACGCGTCGATCGCAGATACGACAGCCTCGTCAAACGCGGCAACTGCCTCGTCGACTTGGCGGACGGTTTCGAGTGGTCCCGCGTCTGGCAATCGGCGACTTAACGCCGGGCCATAGCGGTCCCATTCTACCACCTTCCTGACATCTCTGCGTACGACGTGCTGGGTAGCGACGTGTATCAGGATGGGGAGATGATCGGACGATAGTTCCGTTAGCGCGGACACATGGACCGGACAGTCAATTCCTTGAATCACCGCTATGTCCAAGACATCGGGAGCCGCGTTGCGTTGTGAGGGGTAGAACGTAGTATGAACCGCCGAGGTGAAAGCATCTCCTTAAATAGTGTCTGGCATGGTTTATTTTCCATGGCCAATCAGAATCGAGTATGACGAACTGGCTTCTCATTGGTCCGCGCGATACACCTGAAGCGGCCAAAATGTTATAAATAGAGGCATCGTAGCCGTAACTCACTGTTGCTTGTTCCCAGTTTATTGGGAGATGTGTTCGGCGTATCATCTATTCGAACACATTTCTTTCGCTACTGAAGATGGCCACCGGTGGTGCGGCGGAAACGTTTAGCAGTATTTTAAGCAATCGACCACGGCCTTTCAGCCCGGAAGTTTTAGAAGATAATCGTAATGACACCGGCCGTGAAAGCCTACGTATGAAGATGTGTCCAATGTTATCAACTAACTATATAGAATAATGCTGATGCAGAACACAAATTACTATTAATAAAATGGTTACATTTTTACCATACTGCTTACCGCTTGTTAGAGCTTCACCAGAGGCTGCTGGTAGGAGTGCTGTCCACTGCTTTTGGTGTTGGCACTGTCGTTCAAAAGTTCATTGTTATGTGTATGTTGTGTAATATGTTCAAATAGTATTTGATTTAAACTATTTCTCTGTTTGTATATTTCTAGTTGTTCAAGAATGTTTAGTTTTTAGTCTTTTTTGTGTAAGATTAGGACTCCATGTTGTTTATGTGTGGTCTGCATCAATGAAGGTCGATTTGGTGGTGAAGTGCACCAATGAAGTGCTTTTATGTGTTCAATGTATCTCACTTTGAAGCTGCATCCTGTCTGGCCTATGTAGAATTTGTTACATCCTGAGCAATTTAAGTTGCAAACACCTGGTAAACAGTGTCGGATTTAAGATTTTTGAGGCCCTAGGCCATGTTTTCTGAGCCCCCCCCCACCCACTGTGACTCTGAAGTAATATATGTCTTGCAGAAATAATTTGATGTAGGCTACTGCGGGCTTATTAATGGTCTGATTGTCTGCAAACTCTGCTGCAGAAGTACTTGGAACATTGAAGTCAGTTTCTGATACACATTTAACTGCAGGGCTACCATTAGAAACTGGAGTACTATTACAGAATTGATCTAGTTTTTTTATTGTTTCCAAATGAGCTTCCTCTTTAATTTTTTTTAGTTTACATTTATAGGCTCCACTAGCCATGTGAATGCTTATGTGCATGTTCATGATGAATACAGATTCAATTCTATGTTCATAAAGTTTTTACACTTCAATATCAACAAAACAACACACTGCCCACCACACAAAGCTAAAAACCTCTTTACATTCAAAACAAAATAAAAACAACCTCAAATCGCAAAACATTCAGTCACAATGCAGATAAACAATGATAAGAAACAAGGGTGGTACCATGGTCATGTAAATTCGGTGGCAATATAGCGGACGTTCAAAATTCACATACGCAGATTAGTTTTCTTCAAGGATGCTGTCTTAAAAATAAGAGCGCAATATTTAAATAAGACCCGTCTTCCATTTGTATTATTAACAAAAATTGATCATTTAATTTCAAAAAATCATACTTAAATAAATCAAAGAGGCTCCTACTTTTATAAAAATAATTCTGTTAAAAAAAAGTCTGTAGCTTGCAACCTCCTCTGAGCCCGCGGCCTAGTGGTAAATCTGGCACTGCTGGTAAACCAAATTTGTTTAACTGTTTGTGTGTTTTTTGACAATGTGTTGTCTTGTTTGTAGTTCTTTATGAAATGCTGAATCCTGCATTTTTACATTTTTAGGCTAGTTTTTCAGTGTGGTTATTGATATATGTTAGTGTTACGAATTTGTAGTTTTCTGTCTTCTTCTGTTGTTTGTTTTGTGTAGGAGATTATTAATATTTGTTCTATTGTATCCATTGGCTTCCGCTAGATATCTGATTGTGCTTAATTCGTCTTGTAGTCTTTTTCTTCTAGTGGGATGCTGTTTAGTCTATGTATCATGGTTCTGAAGGGAGATAGTTTGTGTTACATTGGGTGATTGGAGGAGTTATGTATCAGTGTGTCAGCTGTAGTGGGTTTTCTGTATATACTGAATTTGTGTCTGTGTTCTAGTTTTGTAATGGTGAGGTCTAGGAAGTTTATGCTATTGTTGTTTTTCATATTCAGCAGTGAAGGTTATGTTTTTGTGGAAAACAACAATAGCATAAACTTTGTTTTCCTCAGTATTTTGGGGGCCCGCAAAATATTCACGTAGTTGAATTTGACTATCGCATACAGTTTTATAAATGGAACAAAGCCAAGATGTTAGAATTTCCCTGCTGACCTGTCTAATGCAATTATTTGTAACAATAAATCTTTGTTTGAACCATTTCTTTTCTTTAGCAATAATTTTTCCTTCCTGTCATACAACTTTATGTTGCCTTCCCCTCCCCCCACATGCTCAGCCAACCTTGATCGAGAGCCAACCTCTCTGGCTTCATTCCATTTGTAGAGCAGTTTAGTTGTTGGGTGACTTTAGAGGTTTGTGTGTAGGTGGTATTTGCTGCCTACTTTCACTTTCACTATAAATGGGTTGGGCCCGTTGCATTCCTTTCAGTGTTTTGTTGACTTGTTGGTGTGCAAGTGTTTGTGCACATTGTGCTTGTTTTGTACCGTTGTTTTTTCATAGCAAGTATTGATTTATATTATCTTCTGATTATATATTATGTGAAGTTTTGTTTATTTTGTTGTGTCTCTCTATCAGTAAGTTGTTGGTTGATTTATTTATTTACATGTATTACGTTATAATTACCCTGAAGATGGGTGCCAATTGTTTGGGTGGCCAAAATGTCGCGTTTATATTTTTTCTGTGATGGCAAAAGTTTGGCAGTTTAAATTAATTCAAATGTCTCCAATCTGCCACAGCCATCTTTTAATATCAGTACTAAGCATCTTCTAATCTTTTCCTCCTTATTTGTTGCCTATGTGTTTGTATCTGCTGTTCTGATGCAGTCATGTCACTTAATTTCTTTCTAATTTTTAATTTAAAAATAATAAGAAAAATAATTCATTATTATTACTTGAAGATAGTTTAGAATTAGGCAGGGTAGGCCATTAAAAATTAAGAGTGGCCAGCACTATGCTTCACCTGCCCATTATATTAACCCAAGGTACTCATTATCATAGGCTGAGTTGATCTCTAGACTGTAAATTGCATCTTGGTTTTATTGTGTTGGCCGCTACATTTGATTTAATAGTTCTCTTTATTTCATCTGATTCAGTCATTGTGGCCACGCAACTATGCCATTTGGTTGTAACCTTTGGCTACAACATACAGTTTTCAATTAAATTTCTCTTTTTGTTTAACATACAAGGAGTTACACTCAGCGACCAAAACAGTGTCTGTTGGTAACTAATCAATAATATTAACCTACAGTATTTATTCCTGAAACCATTGTTGTTTGTGCAAAACGATTGTTAATACTGACTAACATGTGCAAAGAACAGTGGCGTGGCGTGGGTACATAACACCTGTTGCCGGTTGTGATATGCCTAAAACTTAACCTAAAATTTAATTCGAATTATTTCTTGTATCAAGTGTTCTTTTTAGAGCATTTTCTATCATTCGCTGGGAGAAGAAGAGGGTCCCGGTTCAATGGGATTTGACTCACATTATACTTACACAGATTAAATCAGAAAACAACTAATCGAATTAAAAATATTAAAGACAAACAGAGAAACACATGACTAAATGAACAAAACACAAATAGGTACGTAGTTAACTGCTGCTGTGCACTTCGGTTCCGGAAACCAACATAGCTCCTAACTGAGCGTTTTGTCAGTTTATACAGTGACAACTACTATGAGGTCAATTACCGCACGCAGTAAAACATTGCTGATGTCTGAGCCCACAACACAAGATGGTGCAAGTGCACAGTAATTCGAAAGCAATGCTATGCTTTTCTTCAAGTTTCCCTACCAATATTGTTCGGATTTCAAATTATTCAATAACTAAAGTATTTATTCTGTGAAATAATATTATTTTCTCTTATTTCCAGTACTGTTGCTGCCGGCAATAGGGGTTATATGGACACCATACTACTGGCAAAGAATATTAGAGATGTTTAAATTTTGTTTTAAATAAATAAGGGATATTGTGACAGTACAGAAATACCTATTACCATAATAATGGGATTAAGGAATCTTATATTGTATTTTTATTCTGATCATGAATGTTAACCAGGGCTAGGTTAGTTTTGCCCAAGTCCCAATAAATACGCAGATTCAACAAGAGGGGAGCCAAGTCAAGATCACCGTTGTACGAGCAGAGTTTAACATGTGTAATGGCGGCATAAGTGAAACGAACTAATAATACGAACTTTCATTGGTCCACAAAGCCATATCGTCATAAATGAACAATGACGGCATGCCATCAAATACGTATTAACCAGGGCGGTGGCTATAAAACAATAGACAATGAAGTCAGGTGCACGACCACTTACATAACAATTGCGTCTAACTCGCCCCCAGTCTTAAAAAGCAATTCAGAGAGCACACACGCACAACCAGTGTAGTGGGCAGTTTTGCCAGAAAAATGTAAATTTGTTCAAAAATGTAATCATAACAGTAAAGTAAAGTCAGTGGACCACAATGTAGAGAAAAAAGTAAATTCAGTGCACTTAAATAAAACAGTAAAAGTTCGGCCGAACACCTGCCAGCCACCATGGGAAGACTCTACCGAGGATAGTCAACGCCGCATCATTTCAGGAAAGCCCTTTAAATTTCTATTCTAAATTTAAAACAGAAAAGTGAGCTCTAATCAGAATAAATGATAAATGTGTTCAATATTATAGTATGATTGGTTTGAGTGAGAGAGTGAAAGTGAGCGTTGGCCAACCTTAAATAAGCTATATCTGAGGCGTTGGTTTGTGGTGAATTGTAGAGTAATTATTCATGTCAGAGAAATAAATAACAATTTTGAAAGTTAACTGCAGTACAGAAGTTGATAAAAGAATTATTTTAAAGAAAACAAGAGTATATGCATATAGAATTAAAAGCATGGTAAAAGGCGGAAGTAATGTAGCCGCCATTTTGGAATTTAATAGTCGTTGATGACTCCCATTGTTTATAGCTTTTAGATACTGATATAAATAAAACTAATCTGTTTGCCACATGTTATTTCGAAACCCTTACTGCCTCTGATTTTTCGCTTAACGCAATCTTGGACCCGAAAAGCCTAATGCATGTAAATGAACCGAGCACATGTTTCCACCGGATGTATGGTTTAGATTATGTAAAACACAATAAAATACATAATTATCATACATACATATATTATTTATTATTACAATTAAAAAGTAATTTAACATTGGTGTCTTGTATTTTGTTTTCCACTGTTCCCTATGACGATCGTAACAATACTTTATGGTTGTACGGAGAGCATGCGTGTGTGTATTCTGTATTAATACCTTTCTACTGTAACACCTGACAGAGAAGCCATGTCCCTGGCATAGGACATTATCTAATTTCCAATATGCATTGTATTTTTTTTTTCACATGTATTCAAAAACAAGTGTTGTTCAAATTATAAACTAAAGGAGTAAATTATTACACAAATAAGAAAAAACATCGCAAAATATTAAACAAAAATATTTTTACTTATTCCATTAAAATATTACAAACTGCTTTTATATAAAACAAAAAGTATACAAAAAATTCTAGGTTTATTCTTAACACTGAAAAAAAAAAAAAATACATTTATAAACATTACAAAACCATAACTACATGTAAGAAATATTACTGATACACAAACAAACATAAATCAACTGCCTTTCGTAGAAAACTATTACAATTTCTTTCCACTCTACAAATAATCTAGGTTTTTCAAATAAAATTAATTTATATTATATTTTGTATTTGCTGTTAAGCATATAGTACACAACTGCTTACCAGTTAGCATTAGAAAATAAAATATGAACGTTTCATTAAAAAAAAAATATGTTGCCAAGTAATAATATCAATGACAAAAACAAAATGTTAAAAATTAGATGCTCCCTGATGATCATTTGACAAGACGACTGATCTTCAGATCAAATCGCTATTTTACAGGACAGTAAAGGTTTTTTAGAAATTCTTTTGAAGCAACACTGTTTTACATCAAATTAAATGAGAAATAGATAGATTTTGTGGGTTTTTTCACACAAATGTCAATACTAAACACAAAAAACTTCTCTTAAAGTAACAGATATTAAACTACTTAGACTTACAAGTAACAACACATACAACGTAAATCCACTGCCTTCACAGAAAACTATTACAATTTCTTTCCACTCCACAAAAATAATCTACAGTTTTTCAAATAAAATCAGTTTATGAAAATAATCATTATTTTTATGCTACCTATGCTACTGTATTATTTTCTGTTTTTTAAGCAGATAGTACACAACTGCTAACCAGTTAGCACTAGAAAATAAAATAATACAATTGTTTCATTAAAAAAATATGTTGCCAAGTAATAACAATGACAAAAAAAATGCAGCCTGATGAACATTTGACAAGACGACTGATCTTCAGTAGAAGACCAACACTGCCATTCTACAGGACAGTAAAGGTTTTGTACAAATTCTTTTGAAGAAACACCGTTTTATATTAGATTATATGAAAAATTATTTTTATGTGTTTTTTCCATGTCACTTTTAATACTAAACACGAAAAAACTTCTCTTAAAGTAACAGCACTGTAAATACTAAACTACTAATACTTATTTATGTCAAACTATCCCAAACAGTGTGCAAAACATTTCCAGTAGCTTTACTGGACTGTTTGACACCTGTTACGGAAAACAAAAAGGAGTGTGGTATGGAGTATTAAGAAACATGTAAACTGTACAGTTACAAGGAATTAATGTAATAATTAAAAAAGCACTAATGAACGGTTAAATATTATTACAACTATTCCAACCTGTACAAAATTTAATCTCAAAATTCTTATCCTATGTAATATACTGGGATATGTTAAAAGTCTGTTTACATTATAAGAAAAGTGTATACACTTTTTAAGGCAAATTTGAATTTTTGTATGTTAAATTTTTAAGAAAAACCGAGTACCTATTATGCTATGTCCAAACTGTGTAACAAGATGTTTAACCACATCATAAATATGCACAGCGAACTTACTAACACTTCACTAAACACATATTCTATATATCTAGAAACTGTATCTTTACAATAAAGACTGTATTGCTCAATGTGTGTATGTATGATAACCTTACATAATATCACAATATTATATAATTACTGCAAGAAAATTTGAGTTATGTATATAGAAATGATACGCACACACACACATACATGCACGCGCGCGTATAAGTATGCACTGTTTATATAAATTTAAACGGGATGTTACAAACGTTGATTTATAAAGATTGAGAACAGTCTACAGATATTATATTTATTACCAGTATGAACTATTCCCAAACATATTATAGCAAACTCATTCTTCTAACGAGCAACCTCTTTTTACTTTGTACCTACTCTATGTCATACACAACTTCTACAAGCAGTAACCAGTCTGACAATTGAAAATTGGACATGGCGTTCAACTGGGAATAAACAATAAAATTTATAGACCTAATACAAAGAAGTTACAATTTAAACCCATTAGCTCAATACTTATCTCTGTGGGAAAATCTAGTGTTTCAAAAATAATTAATAGACACCTTGATTCAGGAACACTTGCTTCAAAAAGAAAGGGCAATTGTGGAAGAAAACTCAAAACAACTCCTAGAACTGGTAAAACTCTACTTCAGAATAGTAAAATTCACTCTCAGAAGACAAGTCCAAGACCTTCAAAGAGGTCTACTGGCTACTGGTGTCAGCACTGATTCTTCAACAGTACGGTGCAGGCTTATTAAAGGAGGGCGGAAGGCTAGAAAACCAATTAAAAAACAATTATTGAGGCCTGCAATGCAGAAAAAATGTTTAGCTTGAGCCAGAAAATACTAATCTTGGAGTAGTGATGACTGGAAGAAAGTAATATTAAGTGATGAAACACTTTTTAGTCCAAGGATACAGAGAAGTAGTTGTCAGAAAAAGCACTGGTGAACTAGTGAGAGCTGAACATTTTCCGCAGACCGTTAAATACCCGCCAAAAAAGATGTTTTAGGGTTATTTCATGTCTAGTGGTCCTAGAAGCTTAGTACAAGTGGAAGGAATGATGAACTCGTTGAAATACTTAGAAATTATAATTTATATTATAATTTTGAAACTTAATTTATTGTGGGGTCTCACATGACACTTCAAATTCATAAACCACCTTGAATTACCCTACCACTCACCCTACTAGCCAATAGCAGCCCATCACTACCTTGACAATATGTAATGTATACCCATTACAGTAAGGACGTTTATGTTTAAATATGTTTAATATAAACAGAATTAAATTTACAGAACTTATACAAGAAGGTCAAAATTTAAACCTGTTGATTCCATACCAAGCGTGCCTGGACTCACATTATCTTTACCACATTTTATCAATAAACTACACTTTCACAAATATTTGCAGAGAATGAGGGAAAGCCATAATCTCTATATATAATAATACTGTGCTGAATTACAATTCCAACTTCACATATCTCTACAACTGTATTTCTATATATATATATATATATATATATATATATATATATATATATATATATATTGTAACGAAACAAATGTTACAAAAGAATAGTAAATAATAGTGGAATCCGATCCAGAGAAGAAACAAGAAATAATAATTGAAAGCAAATTAAAGGAAACCTAGTTGGTTTGACTTATATAATATTATCAAGAAACCCAGAAATAACCCAGTAGAATAGGGCAGTAAACAGACAAAAATAAAATAAATAAACCTAGTAGGCCTAATCAACTTACCCTGAATAACAACCAAACCCAATAAAGAGTACCTAATCATAAATTAAAATTGTATTAACAAAATTGTATCAACATATTTTAAGGATAGAAAAAGGGACACAAACCTTACAGTTATATGAGTGACATAATATAAATAGTGACACAGACTACTGTTAAACAGTGTTAATTATTTTTGTATGGAAAGTGTTTTATTGTTATTATTAGACAGAATTTTAGTTTATCATACAGACAATAGTTTAGCAGTATAGATAAACTAAAACTGTCAAAAACAATTATTATTATTAAGAGTTTTGTTGTATGTTATAAGATTTCATGTCACCAGTTAATTTATGTAAATATATTTATCTCAGGGAGTCAAAGTAGAAATTACAATCAACCATAACAAATGGTTCCACCACATATCATAGAAATTCAAATTAATAAGGTTTTACAGTTATAAACTGAGGCATGTTTAGTATCAAATTGTTTATAATTATCTAATTAATAATTGTATAAACATTGCATGTATCATTAGAGTATAATAATAAAATTATCTATTAAAGGTAATTTATAAAATACAAAGTAGGTAATGGGTGTTGATCCTATAACATTTAACCTGTACATAAATGACCAATCAAAATTTAAGAAATTTGTATGAGTTCTGTGACTAAAAAAGAAGAAATAACACTTAATTGTTAATTGTGATGGAAAACAGTTGAATAGTGCGTGTCTAGATGTAATTAAAAAAAATATATATAAAAATAGATAACCCGTTTGTGAAAGAAGATCTAAAAGACCATCATCGAAGATAATAATCCTTCCACTACAATTTTCATGAAAAAGTAATACACACAATCAAGAAAAATATTCAGAATAAACCAGAAAACCTTCAGAATATCTTCTAGATGTGTAAAGTATAATTTGACAATATTTTTTTATCCAACAAGGAACAACCACTAGACAATATAACAATTTACACTAACACTAATCACTAGTAATCATTTTAAAGTGCAACCAAATTCAATACCTAAGCGAACAGTGATTACAAGGAAAACATTTATTGTACACATTAATAAACTACATTATTTTCTGAGACGGACAAATAGTCATGATGTTGACGTTACTCTAACCTACATGCTTTTACGAAGCGTATTGAATATCGTCAAACTTGTATGTAACTTAATATATAATTTTTGTAATTTTTTAGATTATAAGTAATATATTGTTTGTAAAGGTACTCTCTATTATTAATTAACATGTAAAGGAACTTTTCGTAGCAGCCACAAGAATTCCCACGAAATATATATTAAAATTATTTAGTTATTAAATCCTGAGATAAATATCGATTGTGACAACCGTATGTATCGAATGGAATTTTCCAATAATTTGAATTTATGTTGCACAGATTAAACCATTATGTTATTAAATCATATCCATGCGTTATTATTTCAGGAACGTAATATATTATACCATTAAGATACTACGGGGATAAGAGAAGTATTATTATATATATATATATATATATATATTATACTAATGTATGAGAAATTACTGGTAAGCCTTTTTAGACAGAATCATTCTCTTCTACTGCCAAAAGTATCAGGTGTAGAAGAGAAGAGGTCATAAACCAAACCATGTGTGCTACACACAGTTCAGTTCTCAGGTTGTTCATGATAGGTGTGGCGTTGACATTGCACACCTTTCACGAACTACCTGAGAAAAATACACTATGACTTCAAGGAAAAGAAGCCTAGAGTACTTCAAAATTGTAAGAACATCTTTCTTTATTTCATTATTGTAACAAACAAACAATCTAATATTTCAATTTCAATACAAAGCAGTCTGAATTAATCTGTTCCTTCCATAACACACACACACACACACACACACACACACACACACACACACACACACACACACACACACACACACACCACGGTGGGCATTAGTTATTAATTTTGCAATTCAAATTACTGTGGGGGTGTCACATGACACTTCAATACCCTGATTTCAGAAAGCACCTTGAATTACCCTCCACTCACCCTACTAGCCAATAACAGCCAGTCACTACCTTGACAATATGTAATGTACACCAATCACTGTTAGGACATTTAATATATGCTCTGGTGACCATTATACATCCTCAAAATCAAAATAAACTGAATGCATGCATGTAGAAATATACACTGATTTGTAATATTTAAATAGGATATTAAAAACTATTTACAAAGGCTGAGAACAATCAATGGAAATTATAATCATTACCACTGTGAACTATTCCCAAATATGTTATATTATGTTATCCCAAACAATTTTATATTATTCCAAGCAAAGTCTTCTTTCCTTGTATCTATTCTACAAAATACAGAATTATACAAACAGTAAGAGGCTGGCATTCAGAAACGAACACAACGGTCAACATGGAATAAACAGAATTAAATTTACAGACCTCATATAAGGTCAAAATTAAACCTGTTTATTCAATACCAAGCATGCCTGCACTCACATTAACTTTACATTTTATCAATAAACTATACTTATACAAATATTTGCAGAGAACGATGGAAAGCCACAAGTTGTATATATAATAATACTGTGCTGAATTACAATTCCAACTTCTCATATCTCTACAACTCTACTTCTAATGTTTGAGAAATTAATAGCACACCTTCTTATACACAATCATTCTCTTCTACCACCAAAAGTATCAGGTGTAGAAGAGAACAGGTCATAAACCAAACTGTGTGTGCTACACACAGTTCAGTTCTCAGGTTGTTCGTGATAGGTGTGGCATTACACCAACTACCTTGAAAAGTACAGTATGAGTTTGAGTGTATGAGACTATTCTAATGGAGAAGATATGGGCACAGATACTTCAGTGGTCAAAACTGTTGTTAAGACTTGAATTAACATATCTAGCTCAACTCACAGTATGATTTTCCCATCACAGTAACACCAAATTATGCAATATTAATTGTTCCGAAAGTACCTGATCTGAGTAACAATTAAAGAACACAATGTAAAGAATTTCCTAGTTTTAAAATCTTGTTCCAAAAATGTAGCTATATATTCTAGAAACTAAGCACGTACTTGAAAAGTATAAAAAACATCTTTCGTTGTTTCATTATTGTAACAAACAAACAATGTAACATTTGAATTTCAATGGAAACGAGTCTGAATTTAAGGTGTTCATTCCACATAACACCCCCCCCCCACACAGTCCAGGGTGGTCATTAGTTATTAAATTAAATTTACTGTGAGGGTCTCACATGATGTTTTAAATTCATACCCTGATTTCAGAAACCACCTTGAATTACCCTCCACTCTCACCCTACTAGCCAATAACAGCCAGTCAATACCTTGACAATATGTAGGCCTAATGTACACACTTCAATGTATGTTTAGTTTATGGTAATGGTAGTTAGTGTGAAACTATTAGGTGTCTCCTCTTGGTGTGCCAAGAGAAGAGGCCATAAACCAAACAAAGTGACCATCAAAATACTCCAAAAACACCAAACCAAATAAATTGAGTTTTTTATGGCACACATGTATTGCAAAACATAATTTTCATCTTTAATGTTGCATATACCCAGGTGACCCCATGACAAGGTCATTCCCATTCAATGTTGGATCTCAAATGAAATCCCTCAATAAATTCATGACTGTTACTAGGATACTATGAATTACTTATAATAATTAAATAAAACCAGAAAACTGTTTATGATGGACGAGAACAGTTTATGGAAATTTTCTTTCCTCCAAACCCGTGAATTACTTTACAAACTTATTACAAAAGTCTTGTATAGATTACAAGCTACCCCTACCAACACAAATGCTACACACAATTTCTACAAACAGGATCAAATTTACAGACCCAACACGAATCAGTCTGAATTAAAACCGTCAATTCTGTCTCCCCCTCCCCCAGTAGCGTATATAGAATTTTGCATGGGTGGGGGAGGTCCAGGGCCGGGTCAGATTCACACAAAAGAAAAAATAAGTTAAGACTAAAGAGATAAGATTAAGTGAAGACTAATTTCATAAGAAATATATGTATTGTTTTCCTATAAGCTAATGCTGCGTGATAAACCTGTTTATATATTTAAAAGGAGTTACTACTATATTAGCACTAAAACAGCTAAAATAAAATAATAAAACAGCCTAAAAATTAAGAGACAATGAAATTCATTAACTTTCTCCTGGGGGGGGGGGGTCCAGCCTCGTTTGTACCCTCCCCCATAAATATGCCCCTGTTTGTCTCTTTCTATTAACCTGAGTTTGGATTTGAAGAACATACAGAAACTTCGCATAATTTACAGCTGAAAAGGTAAACCTCTCAACTACTGAAACACAACAGTGATAGCAGTAATTCACATAGTTCAAACACTTGGAACTACAGTTTTTAAATAATATAAAAAAAAACAACAAATATTATATAAAAACATGATACAATGGTTAACAGAAATTTTATCATCTGCCATTCAACATGGGGTCCTGCCGAAATTGCCTAACGCAATATTTTAAAATTGATTTGTCACACACCTATGCAACTCTCATGGCAAACAGTGCCAATTATAGAGCAATTTTCTGGTGATTACAAAATATGACTCCTTGATTCAAGCCTCATCTGGTATTAACCTCCATTTATCCTACCAGCCAATAGTAACAGCCAGTCACTTCCGTGCAAATGTCAAACTTTTACAAGGATATTTACTTAATCCCTACTATACACACCTCTTTGTAGGGATTTTTTTTTTGTTCTACATGTTATAGACTGCTATTGTTGAATGTAATACAATTCAACACCCAAGTCAATTGAGAGTATACGAATAAACATGAACAAGTTTTTAGAATAATTAAAATAAGTTTCAAAAAACTTAACTTTAGACAGATCTTTAGAGAAACATGTTCCTAAAGAAACTTTACTTTCCACAGAAAAGTTTTTCTCATCATCGGGTATATAACACGGGGTCTTTGCATAATAAGTGTAACATACAACCACTAGATAGTACATACGAGATCTCACAAAAAAATGAAAATGATTTCAGGACTGTTCAATTCGTGAAAATAGAGAATAAGTTTACATAAATATAAGTCTGGAAAGAAAAATACTCAGTTTTTAGTTACGGTAAAAAAAAAGAAGGTTGCCTCTTTTCTGTGCCAAAAGAAATATTCAACCATACTAAAATTCGTGGGATACAAGTCGTCAAGGTTACATTTAATTTCTTTAAAAAAATGCAACAAAAATATTTTAAATGCATCCCATAAATATCCATCAAATACTTCATGAGAAGACTGTAGTAAAGTACAAAAGACTGAAGAAGAAAAAAACAATTTCTTTAATATGATGTAAACCATCTAGTTAATTTAACAATAATTATATAAAACTTTGCAAGATATACAAATTACCATATTTAGTTCTCTGAAAAATTATGTAATGCAATCAAAAACAAATACAATTTTATGAAATTGAATTTATTTAGAATAAAATATTACAGAATATTCTACAATTTTAAACCAAAACATAAATTCTTTTTTAATATTGGAAAAAATGCTACTAAAAATAAAACGGAATGAAAAATAAAAAGGTTAAAAGTAACTCTATTTAAGTAAAACAGTGTATGAAACTTTTTCATATTCAAAACTAAATATTAAAAAAACTAATTAATGTGCAAATTTATTTATAAATTTGGCACAATGTAGGAACTTATTTGTTTAAATACCATAGTTAATTTTATCAAATATAAAACGGATTTATTTTTGGCTTAAAATTATGACTAGTGTCTACCAAATTTTGTTCTAAATGAAAGTAAAATCACTTAAAAAAATTTTGTTTTCAACTCTCAGTCCTTGTACTTTTCTCAGAACTAAAAGTTCAATAAATTTTGTTACAAATATTTAGTTTATTCAAAATTTAACAAAGCAAATTTACAACTAAACAACAAATTTGTTTGACTCCACCTGGATTTATGACAGTTTTGGGTTTTACAAAAATTTCCTTAGAGAGTTATGGATGAAACCCATTTTTTGAATCCAAGATCATGAACATAAAAATATACTATTTATTTATTTTTTTACTATTTGCACTGTAAGGATTCAGTAGAGTCTAATTTGTTCCTTGGTGCAGGAAAAGGGTGATATTTTTTTCAGTTATAACTTGAAAATAAAGTCCAGACTATATATGAACATTTCATTTATACCAGTAGACCTTATCGTGAAATTATATAGATTTATCATGAGACATCCGGTGTAAGTGTGCAACGGGGCAAACTAAGGGGTTTTGTAATTTCATAATTTTCTTGTAACAACCCACGCTGTGCAACATTTTTAGATCACAAAAGCTTGACTTTTGTGAACACCCGGTAGTCATTTTGGTCCCAAGCGGTGCAAGGTACAAAAGCCATTATAACATTAGAATTTGTAAGAGCGCGCGTGTGCCGCCCTTTGCGACGTAAAAGTCAAGCACAGGATTTCCTTACCGCCTTTCACGAGATGTCGAGAAAGGCGCGAGACGCTCACCAGCCAATCAGGTAGCAAGATGGTGGTCGCGGAAAGTCCACCGAGAGTATTCTCGCCATTTTGGACGCCAGCAGTCGGCATCTAAATTCAGAACCGCGCAGATGTGTTAATGCGCGGTTTGCCGAAAACGTGTTCGTGAACAATGTAAGCCGACCGACCATAAAGGAAAATGTTTTCTAAATTGTTTTAAAAACAGTACCAGAGTGTAAGTTAAACCAACATTCAGCAATATCAGTTTTAAACAATTCAGAACATATTTCGGAGTGTCTCGTGAACGTAATGAATCAGCAGCGGTGGTGAAGTGATTGGACAATGGCTACTACGAGGACGAGTACCTTTTAACAATTTTACACCTTTAAACCTATAAACAAATTAAACAACAGCCTACTAAAATATTGGAAAAAACTAAAAGAGGTCTATTAATAGAAATGAGGATTTTAAAGATATGATGAGTGTGTGTGTGTGGGTGAAGGAAAATTATGTAATGAATACAAAAAGCACTGGTTTGCGTTAACTAAATTTAATTTGTATTTTCAATATTTGTTTTTCTTTTCACTATTTTTAATTTATATAACTTCATATAAAAGAAGGGTAAATTTCTAATTAACCAATGTGTCGTTTATTGTTTAAATAGTAACACGTGGAGAAGAGGGAGAAAGAATAATTTTTGTTTATGAAGGGAATGAAACGAATTTAAACTGTTTGAATAAAGTAATTGAAGTAATGTATTAATGATGCAAATGAAGAATAAAAGAGAATAAGATGTGTATGCAAATAATCAATTTGTTTTCTTTGAATAACCATTCTGCTCTCTCTTTCTAACTCGCTCAAACGAACTTTGGACCAAGGTGAGTAAAATATACAGTTGGCAATAGTTTCAAGATAGCGTCTGAAAATAGATGAAAACAGCTGATTTTGTGAAAATAAAAGTGTACAAGAGTAAATAACTTTACAATAGTGTTTACATATGACAATAACACGCAGAAAACCTGTCATTAACTATTCTACAAATCTGTGTTGTTTTTGATTCACTTTACGATATTTTCATTGAATTATCTCCACACCTGTTAACAGAAATATTTAATATATTATAAGCAATCCCTTTTGATTTTGTGCACCTGCTCTTAACAGACTACAAGAATTTCAACAACAAACCACAGGTAGGCATTCGGGAGATGAACGCAACATTCAAGTGGGGAATAAACAGAATTACACTTACAGCAATCTACAAACTAGTCTTAACTAAAAGCCACTAAGTCCACAACACACATGCATACCAAGCACACAAGCACATAATGCTGTACTAATTTAAAATTTGAACTTCTCTTATCACTACAGCTGTAATTCTATATATACTACACTAATGTCTAGAAATGTTTCTTTAACCACAAATCATCCTCTTCTATTGCCAAAAGTATCAGGTGTAGAAGAGAAGAGGTCATAAACCAAACTGTCTGTGTTACACACAGTTCAGTTCTCAGAGTGTTCATGATAGGTGTGGCGCTGACATTGCACACCTTTCACCAACTACCTGGAAAAGTACAATATGACTTCAAGTGTATGAGACTACAGAGCAATGTAGGGGATACAAACATAGGTGCTTCAATAGCTAAATTATGGAAGATGGAGAGTTGACTTACTTAGCACAACTCATAGTATGATTTGTCCATCAACAATATTATTCCATTTAACACAACAACTTCTGTAATTTACTAATTACAAATATCTCACTACTGGCTTGGATAACTAATTTTTTATTGGTAAAAATGTTAAACTTTTACCTTATAAAAGCTGAACCAGTTTCCGCTTATTACAAACTTCATCAGAGGCTCTGATTAAGCTTGTGATAAACGAAAACGGGTTCAGGCTGGTAAAAGTTTAACATGTCCACCAATAAAAAATTAGCGATCCGAGTCAGTAGCGATATATTTATAATTAGAAGTTTAATGAAGAAAGTTGTGTTAGTGGTTACAATCACAAACAGAATTATTACTGTTGCACACCACTATAGAAAAAGCTTCTCAGCTCATCATCAGATCGGAATTCTGATCTGACGATGGAGCTGAGAAGCTTGAAAGCGCTAATCAGAATAATTATTCTATAGTGGTGTGCAACAGTAATAATTCTGTTTGTATTTATAATTAGTTAATCAACAGACAAGTCATGGACAACAAAATCAAGAAATTAATTTACATTATGACAAAAACTACACAAAATGTCAACATTATAATTACATTAAAAAAAAAAATCACTTGCTTCAATCACATCAATTAGGACAGCTCGACTGAGATGGGCAGGACATGTACAGAGGAGGAGGATATTCTTAAGAGGATTATGAAATGCACACTAGAAGGAAAGAGATGACATGGAAAACCCAGACTACAACTGATTGATGGAATCCTACAAGATGTGAAAGTGCTTGGAATGAATAATTGGTGGACATTGGCTAAGGATAGAGAAGTCTGGAGGAAAATCCTGAGGGAAGCTGTGGCTCTCAGTGGAGTGTGGAGCTGCTGATGATTATTAGAGTATTACTAGCTTCTTTTGAATTGTCAGAGCATCACAAAATGAACAACCACTATTTATTTTAAGCTTCATTTTCTATAAGAACTTTATCACTCCAGTATGAGGCTGTTGCACTTATTATTATGTAAAACAATTAGTTCTCATACACTAAAGTCATTCATTTATAAGAACTTGAGTGATAATTTCTGCCCCGTCTACGCACACGTCAATGTTGTTTTTGAGAATCACTGCTTACCCTGAATCACTCTGTGCCACAAAATAACACTGTCTGTGATTACTAAATAAACTACATAATGCACATATTTCAGTAATAAACTAATGAAAAATACACAAACTTTACCAGAAAGGTTACTGCACTGTTTGTTGCCATCACTAGACACATGTGCGGGTTTATAACTCGTCTAATGAATTATTTCACAATTAATCAGTAACTTCACATTTTTTATAAGATGACCTATCTATCTGCCTTTATACTAATATGTTGCTTTTCTTGTTTAATCAAAATTGTGACAAAATATACGGAGTATACAAATCAAAAAATTATTTAAATATGTACATGCATATTCTTATATAAAAATTTGAAAAAAAAGGGAAATATCTAAATTTACATTATTCCAGTTAACTTTACAAAACATTACTTCACAGTATTACTGTAAACAGCAATACATCCCTGAACAGCAGACGTGTACATACACAGTACAGAAATCAAGAAACAAACACCACTATCAACTTCACAAATACCTGATGATTGTTTCATTTAAAAGAGTTTTTCTTCAACTGTTCTCCAGACCTGTTACACCCACTTCTAAGCAACCTTTCTAACTTTGTTCCCTACGAGACACTCAAATTTCTTCGAACAGTAACAGGCTGGCATTCAGGAGATGAACAAAATGTTCAACTCGGAACGAACAGTATTAAATTGACAGACCCAGTAAAAACCAGTCTGAATTTAACCCGTTAATTCCACAAACACACGCACGCACGTGCATGTGCACACAAATACAACCTATCTCTAAGCGCTTCACCAATGACAGTATATCATCCTCAACTATTGCTGAAACTATCAGGTGTAGAAGAGAAGAGGTCATAAACCAATCTGTGTGTGCTACACACAGTTCAGATCTCAGGTTGTTCATGACAGGTGTGGCG
Source organism: Magicicada septendecula (assembly GCA_034769895.1). Taxonomy (NCBI): domain Eukaryota; kingdom Metazoa; phylum Arthropoda; class Insecta; order Hemiptera; family Cicadidae; genus Magicicada; species Magicicada septendecula. Next base: position 29,056,333 of record CM068369.1, read on the forward strand.
CTGACCTTGCACCACCTATCACCAACTACCTGCAAATATACAGTACAGCTTGCTTTAGTCACTGTAATGAGACTATACCAATGGTGAAGGTAGAACGTAGGTGCCTCAAACACCAAAAATATAATCTCGTAACGGTACATATATAAGCCCGCCTAGGAATATTTTGGGAAAACATAAAGAGAAATAATAACTGTAAAATTTTATTCATGAATTATAACAACGTAATATGCAGTGAGTGAATTTGTGTCAAGGTCACATCCAAAACACATGGAGAACAGTTATTTTTAGCCGCATGACCTGTAACCTATGAGATCACAGGTCATACCATATGACGTCAGAGACAAACTCAACTTTAAATTGTCGCTGGAATGTAGATCTAAAATAATACTCTGGTCAAAATCGACTTCGAAACTCAAAAGAACAATAGTTTAACATCACGTGACTTCCCTCACTACTTCAGAAATTGAGACTTTAAATTTCGCCCCAGTCTGCAATAACAACTCGCGCTGTACAGTCGAAAAGTTCCGGAACAAAATCGCGGGCGCCTGTGTTCTAAAAAATGTACTTTGAAATCAAAATTACAACAAGTAATGTGAATTAACGAAATTTAATTGGGCCCAACACCAAAAAGGTGTTAAAATGTGATTTAAAGAAATCGATACATTAATTATATCAGAATAACAGTTTTGGTTTGAACCGAAAGTGAAATACAAAAATGTGTGAAGTGAACAAAGTTACGAAAGAAACTGAAGAGTGGGGGGTCACCAAAAAATGAACATCTAATTAACCTTCGGGTATCACCTAAAATTTAAAATCAAATATAAAATTTTATTATGAAACGAAAAATTTTTATTACTAAAAAAATGATATCTTATACGGGCAGGGGGTATGTATGAATGAGTGAATGAAATTACATATTAAATAAGGAGCGCTGGTTTGCTCAAAATTTATAGTACTTAAGGGAATAAATATCATATGGATCCATTTTATTTTTCTTCTTTTGAAATGTTAAACTTATATATATATGGGAAAACGTATATAACTAAATAATTATAAATATGGTTAATTACCAATGTTAGTAAGGTAAAGAAGTATTGTGTTGGGATGGAAAATAAAGGGTTTTAAAAAATTGTTTATTTTTTTTGAGAAAGTCATTAAAGAAAAAGAAATAAAATTTAGTGTTAAAATGGAAAGAAATAATGTGATACGGAAATAATAAAGAAATAATTCATGGGAAACAAATGAGTTATTGAGTTATTCCAAGCAACCATCTTGTTTTCAGCTCGTCCAACTTGAACCTGGACCTGGTAAGTAAATTTTCACAGTTGGTATCAAACAACATGGCGGCTAGAAGAGCCGAAAGTGTATATTGTAACGGTACATAACCCGGTCCCAATAAAGTAACTCATGAGAATAAAAGTCAGAAATGGGTAAAATAAAGCTCGCTCAAAATTTAATTATATCACTCAACACAATAAACAATTCGAGTGGTATATAGTGCAAAGTGAGTTCTAGTGTACCCATTGAGGTGAAAAACCAAAGTGAAAGTAATGTATTACCAAACTGTGCTGTATGTTTTGGATAGGATAAAACTATGGAAGTAGGATGTAATAGTACTGATTGATTTTTGTAATTTTATTTATTTATTGTAATTTATAGTATATGGACCACTTGTTATACAGAAGTTAATGTTATGTTTTTAAAAATATTTGTGTTGTAATATAGAATAACCCAGGGTTAGTTTTAAAAGACTTAAAAATTTAATTACCAAAAGATAATAAAAATTAAAATAATCCTATGAAGGAAATGGCAACAGGAAGTAGTGCCGGGTATGAATACTATTCGAGACTAAATAAATAATATATAAATTTATTTAAGGATAATAAAATGATAAAATACTTATATACAATGTCATAAAAAATTAACCAAAACATATTATGTAAATTAAATTAGTAAAGAAACCGGAATGGAAAGGAATTATTTTTACATAAATAAAATATAAATTTATAATAATCACAAACTGCCTGCATAATAAAAATACTATGTGTTACTAAGAGTGATGGAAAATAACAAGTATTGTTAATAAGATATAAAATTTTGAATTAAACCGGAGAGTTGAAGAAACGATGCGACTAAAATTATAAAAAATAACCTTTTTTGGACGTTGGAGGAGGTGAAATTAACGCAAGATTAATAAACAGAGTGACCACTATCTAATTATACCTGATTAATCCAAATTAAATGGTGATATACATTAATAAACAGTGGATGAAAACCTTCTGAGGATCCAACATAGTTCGGCCTAGTTCCCGTAGACAATTGGAAAATACTCCAAACGAAAAGGAAATAATAACGCAAGACAGACCTCATCACAGAAAAGCTGCAATCCAGTAAGATCCATTCGGAGCGAGGTAATATAAACATTTTTTCGTAATAATTCCAGAAGAAAACTCATTTTTAAGGGTGAAATAGAACAAAAAATAATCATTTGATCATATGTTTTTCCAATGTAAACAAATATACACTGCTCTCTTACGGCAATTCCGGGAACTACGTACTACATGGAAAAATAAACAATTATTTATTAATTTTTCGATATTTGTAAAGCGTAGCAATTATCCATTTCTGACACTCTCATAACACAAAGAATTCACCCTGAACCCTGGGGAATTACTAAGAATTATGTAATAATTGATGTTTTTTATTATAGCGTAATATTGGGTAAATAACAACATATGTTTTGCTCCTTAGACAGATCTATGTTTACTCGGTAAAGTCGAGATGATGTTTTTTTTTTAATACGATTAATTGTGATACCTATATTTTGATGGCAGGAGACAAAAGTCAATAATAAATAAAGCAATATTATTGAAAATTAATATTGAATAATAAAGTGTTATAATTTATTGTAGTGGGTAGTTATAAAAAATTTCAGCACAACAAACAGAAGAAATCGTCTCAACTGAGTGGAAATAATGATACTTACTCTCTCTTCTGCATAAGGCTGAACAACTTCCCTCCTTGACCACAAATCACACACTCTCGATTTCTCTTCAGATTGAGTAAAACAAAATAAACAAAATCCTTTATTTTACCCTTTTGAAAAACAACGTCAGTTATTATAATTCAGAAGTGACGCATACTGCGTGAGGCATATAATAACACCTCACAAAAAAAAGAGACGTTACAATATTTATAAACAAAGTCTAATTATAAATTTATAAAGTTTAATAAAATGTTTCAATCTACTACACTACCACTCATAACTGCAATGTCGTACTTCCAGGTGATCACAAACAGGACTCGTTTATCCACAGCTGACATTGTATTACCCTCCACATACCCTACCAGCCAACAGAAACAGCCAGTCACTACCATGATAAATGTCAACCTGGACAAGCACACCCATACATGCGTATATACAACCTCCACTATACAAATCTCTGTATAAGTATCTTTGTCGTTTGACACACTACAGACTGTTCTTCGCATACAACACTAACACCGAAATAAACCGACTACACATGTACAAACATAAACAGCCAGTTTTTCTCAACATTATTATACGTAGAATAATGGCCTTGCACTAAAGTTAACTGCATGGAAGTAGTATCGTCAAGGTCACACTGCTTGCTTACAGCGTTCCCACTAAGCAACAGTTTCCCTTTCTTCCGAACAATGCTACACTAGTAAGTATGCCTACTTAATGTAAAGTATATAACAAAGTGATTTTTAAATTGAATATTTACTTTGTTGTTGTAAATAAGGTTTCCATTAAAATCACAATTAAAATAATTTTGTGTACTTTAAACTGTTGATAATTCTAAAATCAATGAGAATAGAAGACTAAAAAAACAACGACACATTTTGAAGGTTCATAGATGCCTACAGCAGACATTTTATAGATAAAATTTAATGTTATTTAAAGTACAAAACGTTAAACCCTTACGAGTTTCACACAGTTGTTCTGATTTAGTAAGATAGTGTAATGTAAGATATTTTCGCTGGTTAACTTGCGTTTTACTGTATTTTTTGTACGTAACACTCACTTTGCAGTGAGAAAGTTTCTAATACATACATTAGAATACATTGTTAATAATAATTACAACACAATTAATACAGTGTTAATAATTAATTCAGAATTAATTTCCATAACTTATACGTAACATCCAATGCGACGCGTCAGCTATAGTTTGTTTGGAAGAATTTTCGTACGCATCCTGTGTCTTAAGCTTGCCCTGTTTAATTATTGAAGAAACACACCGCACTATTCGTGACTCCGAAAAATATTCTATTTTTATTTCCTGTGCTGCTGTCATTAATAATTAAGTAAAAAAATCAGCACTATAGTAAAAGACGTTACACGCACAAATATTCATATATTATAAATATGGGTACTGTAACTGAAATGGGATTGACTTTTGCCACAACAGCGACAATTTTGTTTACAGAAATTGGTCAGTGCTATTTATCTTTGTGCAACGGAAGACAAGTAGTAGCACGGCCAGTAAACATACAGTTTTGAGAGGACTCATTCATAAAAGTGTCAGACAGCAATATTTACCGAAAAGACATGCCGACATGGTATACGCAATTTGCATACCAAAAGTGTACATATACTTAACAGAACGTATGAACCACATGGCTTAGGAACGACCGTGCAGAGAACAAAAACAAGTTCATTTACAAAAGGGAAAAGACTGTGAGTACGAAAAAATTAAAGAGACAACAGCTGGCAAGGTCAGTGTTCTCAGACAACTATCAGTCTGTAGGATAACCGCCATGAAGACAACAGTAAAACTTTAAATAAGTAAGTTCACTGTACGGAAAACAGTGAACTGTTTTGCTGAAACGCTACACAATGTAGTAGCCGGCAACAACGTTGGGCGAGGGGCGTGGAGGTGACAGGGAGAAGCAGTGAAAGTGAGTGACCTTGATGGGACTACTTCTATGCAGGGTACTCTAGTAACATCACAATACTAGACAGTATACAGTGTCATTACAAAGAAATTGAAATAATTTCAGGATATGTTCTATTTGTAAAAACAGAGTAGGACATCTTTTCTACAAGTCTGAAAACGTTTTGTTTGCAGATTATAGTTAACAAAACAGCTGCCTCATTTCCTCCACCAAAGGAAATATTAGGCAATAGTAAAAGTACTGAAATGCAAGTAATAACACAAAATTAACATTTCACGGCCTGATAATTTGTTTATGCATCCCAAAAACACTCCAGACACATCACTCAACACATTCCTATGACTAATTTTAGGAGGAGGCTAGAATTACCCTCCACTCTCCCTACCAGACATTACATTCAGTCACTACCTTGATTACACAAAACCATTTACGCATGTAAATAAGCATTACTTATAATAATTAAATAAATCCAGAAAACTGTTTATGATGGTTGAGGACAATTTATGGAAATTTTCTTTCCTCCAAACCCATGAATAACTACAACCTCATTATAAAATCTTGTGTAGCTTACAAGCTACCCTTGCGAATAAAAACGCTACAGATAATTCCTATAAACAAGCTGCCATTCTGGAAACAAACACAATGTTCTACTTAGAATGAACAGGATCAAATTTACAGACCTAAACAAATCAGTCTGAATTAAAATTGTCAAATCCTTCCCTTCCCTAAATTTTGTGAATTTGAGATCATAAACATAATAATACACTTTTTTTACTGCACGGATTCAGTAGGGTCTATTTTATTCTTTGGTATAGAAAAGGGGCAATATTTTTTGCTACCTATAATTGGAAAACTAACTCCGTAGTGTATATGACATTATATAGATTTCCCGTGAGATTCAATCCGTAATGCTTACATATGAAGTAAGAGAGAAACAAAATACAGAAATTCTATCACTAATTATTCTACAAAAGCAATGTACAGATATATCCAACATTTTACACTCAACCCCTCCTCATGTAGCGCACCTGCTCTTAACAGACTACTCAGAATATTAACAAATTAAAGGTTGGCATTCAGGAGACGAATGAAATGTTCAATTGGAGTATAAACAGAATTAAATTACAACATTCTACGAACTAGTCTAAAATAAAAGCCAAGAAGAGCAATACACACATATATACACAGACGCATTCAGAGCAACTTCACCATGCTTTGTTAATAAACTACACTTTCACAAATACTTGCAACATAATATATACAAGAAAACAAAGGAAGCAACAAATATACATATAACAATATTGTACTGAATTACAATTTAACTTATTGCTAGACTATTCTCTTTATATACTACAATATTTTACAGGGCTTTCAATCATTGCAATCATTCTCTTCTACTGCCAATAGTATCAGGTGTAGAAGAGAATAGGTCATAAACCAAACCATGTGTGGTTCACACAGTTCAGTTCTCAGTCCGTTCATGATAGGTGTGGCGTTGACATTGCACACCTTTCACAAACTACCTGGAAAAGTACAGCATGACTTCAAGAGTATGAGAGTTTGAATGCAAATGTTAGGTGCTTAAATGGGCATAATGACAGAAGACAGAGAGGACGTATGTAGCACAACTCACAGTATGGTCTGCCCACGAACTACAATCATACACTTTATTACAATAAGCTTTGCAATATCATGTATTTGGAAATGATTAAACATCACTCATCCAGAAATATAAGAATGTACACATCTTATTTTTTTTAAATCCTTGTACCAAAATATTACTAAACCTTCCTAAAATCCAAGAGTTCTTGAATAGTATACAAATAACTTTTAATTTTTAAAGAAAAATACAACATTAATATTTTATGACATTTTAATTCTCATATACAATTCACATAATTTTGACCAAAGTCACTGTACACTAGTATACATCTAAACTGTAATACCATTTGAAACCTAATGACCTGCATATTCGGAATATTAAAAGCATCACAAACCTATTCTGTGACTTTGGTAATTAAAGCAAACTGTAAAAACCTATCACTTGATTACCCCAAATGAAAGTGTTGTAATTATTAAGGGCCATAACAGTTCTTAGAAACTAATTGCCACTCTTTGAAATGACATACAACTTGGATATAATTTTCTGTCATATCCACACACATATTCTGGAGATGAGAATTGTTACTTTCTCTGAATCAGTTACATGCCAAAAAATAACTTTATCTGTGATTATTGAGTAAAACATATGATGCACATATTTACAATTTCAACAATTAAATAACTGAAACACACACAGACAGTTTATAAAAACGGATATTACAGTTTGCGTTGCTATTACTACACAATAGGCTGGTTGCACAAATTTTCTAATCGAATGTTTCAACAGAATGGAAAGACATGGTATATTTTGTTAAGGCACTAAGAAGAATTAGTTGGCTGGGGAACTTTGAAACAATGAAGGATTCACGAATGGTAAAAGTGTCTGGAACGGGAGATTATATGGAAGAATGAGGAACTGAATAAGGACAAGATGGATTTACAAGAACCTTGTGGGGGGTGGGCAGAGGAAGAGTGTTGCAGGGACCTAAGCCCAACAGGGGTTGTACAACCACCACTAAAAGAAGTATTTTGCATTACATTCAGCAATAAAATTATCACTACATGGTATGCTGAAACTTTCACATACTCAAAACAAAAATGCGGTGCAGGTACTGTAACACACTGGGACAGAAACAGAATTTTTTAGGATGAATCATCCACCTTTGTAGTTGGATGTTGTATTACTGTTAAATCACAAATGAAACTATAAATGTATTAAATGTAAGAAATTTAACTAACTTCACATAGCCTACACACATGTGAATTTTCTATAACAATTTCAAAAATAAGAAATTTATAAAACATTTTGATATAGGTTAATATAGCGTAATATACGTTTGTCAGCTGAATTTAGACTATTCCATTAACTGAATTTAGATTATTCCATTTAATTCAACTCAACATTACTTTCTCAGTATTGGTCAACAGAAATATAGACCTGCACAGGACATAACTCTGAATTATGGCCACACACACACACACACAGAGAGAGAGAGAGAGAGAGAGAGGACAGAAATCTAAAAACAATTGCCACTATCGGCTTCACAAATACCTGATGTTTGTTCCATTTCAGATTTTTTCATTGACATATTCTCCAGACATGTGTTGGCCATTTCTAAGCAACCTTTTCTAACTTTTGATATCACCCCATGAGACATAAAAGTTCTTCCAACAGTAAGAGGCTGGAATTCAGAGGATGAGGAACTTGTTTAACTTGGAAACAACAGTATTAAATTTACAGACCCAATAGAAACCAGTCTGAATTTAACATGTTAATTCGACAAAACACACACACACGTCCTTACCAATACATAGGACGTTATTGGTAGTCGATGAAATTCGTAATCATTCTCATCTACAGCTGAATTATCAGGTGTAGAAGAGAAGAAGTCATAAACCAAACTGTCTGTACTACACACAGTTCAGTTCTCAGGTTGTTTGTGATAGGTGTGGCATTAACATCGCACAACTTTCACCAACTACCTGGAAAAGTAGAGTATGACACACACACACGCACACATGAAACTAGGTGCTTTAAGAGCCAAATGATGTAAGACAGAGTCAACTTACCAACCTAAACACACAGTACCAGTATGGTTTGCTCAACATACTGCATACACCCAGTATAAACAAAATAAGTTCGGCACTATCAAATGTTTGGTAACTATCTGCCACACTGCCAAATGAACAAACTGGTCTTCAAATGAACATATTAAATTTACAGACCCAATGTTATCCACTCTGAAATCAAACCGGTTAATTTCATAAAAAAAACACACTCACACAAAATGTTCATGACAGTCATTAGTCATTAGGTATAAATATTACACGGCCTATTTCCTATGGGGTATCAAATGAAACTTTTGATCATTTCGTATGTCTAATTTCAGAAAGCATCTTGAATTACCCTTCACACACCCTACTAGCCAATAACAGCCAGCCACTACCTTGACAACATGTAATGTACACCCATCACTGTAAGGATATTTCATATATATGTTCTTGGCCAGTGGCATATCTAGAATTTTGCCTTGGGGGGGGGGGGGGGGGAAGGAGTCGGGTTGGCTTCATACAAAAGAAAAAGTTAAGACTAATCAACATTACTATCTTTAAAGTAGCTGAAATCAGTCTGATTAAAGGGAACGGTAATAACACAATAAACATTTGTTTTAATGACTAAATTGACTTTCCTATATTGTATATTTCAAATGTATATGCTAACTCTTCGAAATAAATCTGTTTGTATAGGTTAAAAAAGAGTTGCTACTATATACGCGTGCACAGCTGAAAAAGTAATAAAATAGAATACAAATTAAAAGATTAACAAAATTCGTCAACTTTTTGTTCCTCTGGATGGGAGGGGTCGGGTCCTGTGCACCCCCCCCCCCTAATATGTCCCTGCTCTTGGTGACCAGTATACATCCTCAGAACCCAAATAAACTGAATACTCGCCTATAGACATATGTACTGTTTTATATTAATTTAAAGAGGATATTAAATAGTGTTTACAAAGGTTCAGAACACTATAGAAATTATTTGCAACATAATGTGTACAAGAAAACTAGGGAAGCCACAAACATACATATAATAATAATATTCAATCACTTTCTGCTACAGTTCGTTTCTTGATATATATAAAGTAATTTAAAATTTATGTTTATATTACCTCAAGATGTTATTTTTCCTATTCGGAACATGTTTCGAGAGCTCCCATGCTCTCATCTTCAGCCTTCGCGATCTTGCGTCTGGTGAAGTATTTGTGTGTTCGCTGGATGCTATTAAGGTTTCTTGTTGGTCTCTGGTATTTTAAAGTTGTATTATTGTGTGTGATTGTGGTATATGTATTTGTGTTTTGTGTATTTTCGATGTCAAGTGCTTTGAATATTGTGTCATGTTTTGTATTGATTTGTATTTGTTCAGGTATTAGTTTGTTTTGTGTTTTATGTTTGTAAATTTTCCCAAATGTTCATTATGGTGCCTTTGTGTGCTACATGTTTTATTAGTGTCACATCGGTTATGTCTGGGAATTCATGTCCTGTGTTTATTGCATGTGTGGCTAAATTGGATTTATATATTTCTGGTTAAATTCTTGGATTTCGTTGTCCATGACGTGTCCGTTACTTAACTAAATATCACTATAATATTGACGACTCGGAACACAAAGTTTTTTATAAGTAAAAACGTAAAGTTTTACCTTACAGCCTAAACCGGCTTTCACCTATAGAAGGCTTCATCAGAGGCTGTCGTTAGTAGCGCTGCTCGTCTTGTTGTTGGCGACAAGATAGTGTTTCGAAAGATTGAAGCTGTGTGTGTGTGGTGAGATGTGTTCGAATAATGGGTGCGCACTATTTAATATTCGCACGCATTATTCGAACACATCTCACCACACACACACACAGCTTCAATCTTTCGAAACACTATCTCGTCGCCAACAACAAGACGAGCAGCGCTACTAACGACAGCCTCTGATGAAGCCTTCTATAGGTGAAAGCCGGTTTAGGCTGTAAGGTAAAACTTTACGTTTTTACTTATAAAAAACTTTGTGCTCCGAGTCGTCAATATTATAGTGATATTTATATTTCTGGTTTTTTGTATGCGTTTAGGTGTTCAAAATAACGTTTTTTCAGCTGTTTTTTTGTTCGTCCTATGTAACATTTATTGCAATCTTGGCATTCAATTTTGTATATACCGTTAGTTGTTGTATTATCTTTGTTGTGTGGGCTATTTAGTTTTGTAAATTATTGTTATTCATTTTGTACGCTATTTTTATATCTGTGTTTTTAAATAGTTTTGTTAGCTTTGTCATTTTATTATTTATGTATGTGAATGTCGCCCATTTTTTGTTATTATTTAAAAAATGGGCCACATTCACATACATAAATAATAAAATGACAAAGCTAACAAAACTATTTAAAAACACAGATATAAAAATAGCATACAAAATGAACAAAAATAATTTACAGAAACTAAATAGCCCACACAACAAAGATAATACAACAACTAACGGTATATACAAAATTGAATGCCAAGATTGCAATAAATGTTACATAGGACGAACAAAAAAACAGCTGAAAAAACGTTATTTTGAACACCTAAACGCATACAAAAAAACAGAAATATATAAATCCAATTTGGCCATACATGCAATAACACAGGACATGAATTCCCAGACATAACCAATGTGACACTAATAAAACATATACCACACAAAGGCACCATAATGAACATTTGGGAAAATTTACAAATATACAAACATAAAACACAAAACAAACTAATACCTGAACAAATACAAATCAATACAAAACATGACACAACATTCAAAGCACTCAACATCGAAAATACACAAAATACAATTACATATACCACAATCACACACAATAATACAACTTTCAAAATACCAGAGACCAACAAGAAACCTTAATAGCATCCAGCCAACACACAAATACTTCACCAGATGCAAGATCGCGAAGGCTGAAGATGAGAGCACGGGAGCTCTCGAAACATGTTCCGAATAGGAAAAATAACATCTTGAGGTAATATAAACATACATTTTAAATAATAATATTGTACTGAATTATAATTCTAACTTATTGCTAGACCTTTATTTCTTTACATACAACAATATTAGAAAAGTGTCCGCCTGGTACCTGATCATCCTCTTCTACTGCCAAAAGTATCGGGTGTAGAAGAGAAGAGGTCATAAACCAAACCACATGTGCTACACACAGTTCAGTTCTCAGGTTGCTCATGATAGGTGTGGCGTTGACATTGCACACCTTTCACCAACAAACTGGAAAAGTACAGTATGACTTCAAGTGTATGAGACTAAAGCAATGTAGGTGATACAAACATAGGTGCTTCAATAGCCAAAAGATGTACGACAGAGTTAACTTACCCAGCTCAACTCACAGTATGATTTGTCCATCAACAATATTATTATCATTTAACACAAATTCTCTAATATCAAGTAGTTGGAAATTACTGAAGACACAGAATATACACAAGTTCCTTTTTTTTTAAAGTTGTTCTGAATTTTCTGTAAGCCTAGAGTAATGAAAACTGTACAAAGAGCTTTCTTTAAATCATTAGTGTAACAAAATAAAAATATAACATTATGTCAATATTATCATTAATATTAATGATTTAAATATTTTAAACTTCATCAACAATTAATTTGCTAATAATAAATATATCACTACTGATTCGGATAACTAATTTTTTATTGATAAAATTGTTAAACTTTTACGTTATGGCCTGAACAAATTTTCGCTTATTACAAGCTTTATCAGAGGCTCCGATGAAGTTTGTGATAAACAAAAACGGGTTCAGGCTATAAGGTAAAAGTTTAACATTTTCCCCAATACAAAATTAGTGATCCGAGTCGGTAGTGATATATTTATAATTAGTTAATCAACAGACACGTAATGGACAACAAAATCCAGAAATTAATTTACGTTATGAAAAAACTACACAAAATGTCAACATTATAATTACATTAAAAACAAATCACTTGCTTCACTCACATCAATTAGGATAGCTAGGCTCAGATGGGCAGGACTTGTACACAGAATGAATGAAGAAGGATGTTTTTAAGAGGATTATGAGATGTACACCAGAAGGAAAGAAAGGACATGGAAGACCCAGACTACAATGGATTGATGGAATCTTAGAGGATGTGAAAGTGCTTGGAGTGAAAAATTGGTGGACACTGGCTAAAGATACGGAAGTCTGAAGGAAAATCCTTAGGGAAGCTGAGGACCTCAGTGGCCTGTGGAGCTATGATGATGACGATGACTTGCTTCTATTGTTAAAGCATCACAAAATGAACAACACACTGTTAGTTTGATATTTTAAGCTTCATTGTAGACTTCTATAATAACTTTATCATCCACTATGACAAATGAGGCTGTCGCACTTATTAATATGAAAAACCATTATTTCTCATACACTAAAGTCATTCATTCATTCATTCATAAGAACTCATGTAATAATTTCTGTCCCATCTACACACACGTCAATGTTGTATTGAGAATCCCTGCCTACCCTGAATCACTGTGTGCCACAAAATAACACAGTCTGTGATTACATAGTGCACATATTTTCAAATTAAAATTTCTGTAATAAACTCATGAAACAAACACAAACTTACCAGAAAGGTTACTGCACTGTATGTTTCCATCACTAGAACATGGGTGGGTTTGTAACTGATCTAATGAATTATTTCAGAACTTCGCACTTTTTATAAAATGACTTATATATATGCCTTTATACTCAGATGTTATATTTCTTGTTTAATCAAAATTGTGACAAAATATACTGAGTATACAAATGAAAAAATTATTTACATATGTACATGCATATTCTTACGTAACAATTTGAAGAAAAAAAGTTTCAAGAACATTGGTGAGTCAGAATAGCATATCCGGGTTTCTTTTTGGCAACTAAATTTACATTATTCCAGTTAACTTTACAAAACATTACTTCACAGTATTACTGGTAAACAGCAATACATCCCTGAACAGCAGACATGTGTACATACACAGGACAGAAATACAGAAACAAACACCACTATCAACTTCACAAATACCTGATGATTGTTTCATTTAAAAGTGTTTTTCATTAACTGTTTTCCAGACCTGTTACAGCCACTTCTAAGCAACCTTTCTAACTTTGTTCCCTACGAGACACTCAAATTTCTTCGAACAGTAACAGGCTGGCATTCAGGAGATGAACAAAATGTTCAACTCGGAACGAACAGTATTAAATTGACAGACCCAGTAAAATCCAGTCTGAATTTAACCCGTTAATTCCATAAACACACGCACGCACGTCCACGTGCACACAAGTACAACCTATCTCTAAGCGCTTCACCAATTGACAGTATATCATCCTCAACTATTGCTGAAACTATCAGGTGTAGAAGAGAAGAGGTCATAAACCAATCTGTGTGTGCTACACACAGTTCAGATCTCAGGTTGTTCATGACAGGTGTGGCGCTGACATTGCACACCTATCACCAACTACCTGGAAAAATACAGTACACCTTACTTTACTCATTGTAATGAGACTATACCAATGGTGAAGTTAGAACGTAGGTGCTGCAACAGCCGAAAATATATAAACCATTAGACTCCCACTCGCAACTGCAATGTTGTACTGTACTTCCAGGTGATCACAAACAGGACTTGTTCATTCACGGCTGACATTGTATTACCCTCCACATACCCTACCGGCCAACAGAAACCGCCAGTCACTACCATGGTAAATGTCAACCTGGACAAGCACACCCATACATGCGTATATACAACCTACACTATACAAATATCTGTATAAGTATCTTTGTCGTTTGACACACTACAGACTGCTCTTCGCATACAATACCAACACCCAAATAAACTGACTACACATGTACAAACATGAACAGTCAGCATAAGAAAAACAAGTCACAACTAATAAACATTACTATCTTTAAAGTTAATGAAACCAGTCTCATTAAAGTAAACATTAATGTTATTAATGTGTATTTAAGTAAACATATGTGTTATTGAAACATTGTTCACAAGATACTTATTGACGGAATTGATTTTCCTATATTTCATATTTCAAACATATATGTTAATGCTGTGAAATAGATTAGTTATGCTCTTTGCATTTATTAAGAAAGAGTTTCTACTATATTAGAGTATACAACTGAAAAAAAAAACGAAAAATTAAGAGATTAATAAAATTCATCAATTTTTTTTACCCTTTGGTGACGGGGGTCTGGCCTCGTTCATCCCCCATCCCCATAAATGTGCCCTACAATTTCTTTATTTTTCCACAGACACTTTACCAAAATAGGCTACTCCAGTTTGTGTAGTAAACAGTATCATACTCACAAGTTAAGTTTGCATGTATTGTAAAGAAGTACAGTATATATATTACTTATATAGAATCAAGTTATATGACTCTATATTATAAAATATACAGAATATACATGTTCTATATAATATATAATATATTACAGCAGAATCAAGTTGAAGTAAATTAAATTGTATTGTTTTGCTAGTTGTAATTGTAGATGTTTGTTTATTATTATTTGGCTATTAAATCAGAGTATCTTGAACTTCCTAGTTCTTTGTTTTGGCAATGTAACCCTACTTGGATTGATTCTTAGCCACTCAAGAACAGTAATCAAATTATAGTCTGGTGTAACAGTTGTAACTTTGGATTTGTTGTTGGGTCTCAAATGATATCCCTCAACAAATTCATATGATTGACTTTAGGAGCAGCCTAGAATTACCCTCCATTCACCGTACCAGACAATAATAACTAGTCACTACCTTGACATATCTCTACTCAATACATGTGTGTATAAAATATCCTGGGAATGCATCTCTCTGTAAGGATGGTTTGGCATATGCTCAATGTGACCACGACAGAGCCCCAGCACACAAATACATTGATAATGTACACATAAATATGCACTGTTTATAATAATTACATAAATACAGAAAACTGTTTATGATGGATGAGAACAGTTCGTAGAAATTTTCTTTACTCCGACCCCTTGAATTACTAGAAACTTATTACAAAAATCTTGTGTAGCTTCAAGCTACCCCTACCAACACAAATGCGACACAATTTCTACATACAAGCTGCCATTCAGGAAACGCACACAATGTTCAACTCAGAATATCAGGATAAAATCTACAGACCAAACACACGTCAGTCTGAATTAGAACGGTCAATTACATCTCACCGACATTGTTGTAACGGGGCAGATTAGGCAACCCGTTTTAACCAATCAATGTACAACTTTTGGGGAACGGCCTGTAGTAGTATGAATTGCCTGTTACTAAAATGAATAATAAAAGAAAACAGACGGTATGGTGGACTAATGAAATAAAGGAGCAGATTAAAAGGAAGAAAATGGAATGGAAAAAGTATACAGCCAATAGAACTGTGGATAACTATGAAGTATATAAGCAACAAAGAAAAATTGTTAAAGAATTAGTTGGAAAAGCGAAAGAAAGTGCATGGAAAGATTTTGGAGAAAAATTGGATAGAGATAGGTGGGAAAATCAAAAGCTTTTCTTCAGAGTATTGAAATCTTTTAGAAAAGAAAAAACTGAGAATGATATATGTATATATAATGCTAATGGGAAAATACTAATATATGATATATATATATATATATATGATAATAACGATATAATGAATAGATGGAAAGAATACTTTCAAGGATTACTAGGTGGTAAGGAAATCAACAAAGATGATCATAAAGTCAATATTAATGAAGAAGAAGATAGAGAGGATGGTGAAGTTGTAGAAGAAAAAATAAAACGATGCAAGAATTAGAAGTAGTGATTAAAGGACTTAAAAGTGGGATATCACCTGGAACAGATGAAATTACAGCAGAAATGATAAAGAATATGGGGAAAAAGGGGAAAGAAATACTTTTAGAAATTATCAATAAAGCGTGGACAAGTGTAGACATACCAAGAGAATGGGAGGAAGCATTGATAGTTCCTATTTTTAAGAAAGGTAACGCAAGAGATTGTAGTAATTATAGGGGTATCAATCTGTTAAATACAATTGTTAAGGTTTATGAGCAGATAATTAATAATAAATTGGTCCCAATTTTAGAAAATAGTTTGGAGGAATCGCAGAGTGGCTTTAGATCAGGAAGAAGTGTGCAGGATCACATTTTTACTCTGCAACAGATAGCTGAGAAGTCGATACAACAAGATAAATTGGTATGTTTGGCTTTTATTGATCTTGAGAAGGCTTTCGATAGTGTGCCTAGAGCAAAAATATGGGAAAGTTTAAAAAATAGAGGAATAATGAGTAAAATAATTAAGGTAGTACAGAGGTTATACAAAAATAATGTTACTTATGTAATTGGTAAAAATATGAGGTCGTTAGGATGTACAACAAACTATGGATTAAGACAAGGAGGTGGACTGAGTCCGACATTATTCAACTTGTATATGGACGACATTATTAAGAAGTGTTCACTGAAGGTTAAGAAAATGCATGTTGGATACAGGAACTTGCGAAGTATAGAAGTAGCAGAAGGGGTTTTTGCGGATGATGTAGTGCTAATGGCTACAAGTGAAAGGGCGTTACAGGTTAATTTGAATATATGGAATGAAGTTCTCCAGGAAAAAGGGATGAAAATAAATAAGACCAAAACAAAGGTAATGGTAATGGGGGAGAAAATAAAAAATATATAGATTGGAGGAGTGAAGATAGAACAAGTCAAACAATTTAAATATCTAGGGGTTATAATAGACAGTAATGGGAAACATGAAGCCGCATTAAATGAAAGAATTGAAAAGGCAATACAAGTATACTATGCATTAAACAATAGATTTATAAATAAGGAGATATCAAGAAAAACGAAAATGAGTGTGTATAAAACAGTATATAGACCGGTTTTGACATACGGCTGTGAGACGTGGGTGCTATCCAAAAGACAAAAAAGTAAAATCCAGGCGGCAGAAATGAAATATCTTAGGAGAGTAGTAGGAGTAACAAGGAAGAACAGAGTTAGGAATACACAAAGAGAGGATCTGGAAGTGATATCGATTCTGGATTTTATTGAACAGAGACAACTATGCTGGTGGGGACACATGCAGAGAATGGATAGTGATAGAATGGTAAAACAGGTTTGGGAGGCAAAATCAGGGGGGAGAAAGAAGAGAGGAAGACCGCGACTGACTTGGGATGGAATGATGGGAAACATTTTGAGAGAAAGAGGAGCTTTGGGCTGGAGGGAAGCGAAGACATTGTCAATGGATAGAGTAAGATGGAAAAAATTTGTATATAGAGTGTAGTTGATGTACTTATCATATATTGATGTAACCTGATACCAATATGGTATAAGGGTATTTTGATAATAAAAATATATTAAAAAGTGTAATATAATGAAATTAAATAAAAATGAATTGTGTATGTCCAACATAAAAGTCAATAGTGTGTGGAAAGGTGCTGGCCGTTACAAGCCAGGGGCATAAAGATAGCATTTATGCAAATGTGTAAATGCCTTGAACGGTTTACCCGTGAGGTTATTTACCAAATTGTAACAGGGTTGGGGGGTTAAAAAAAAAGATGATGTGAGAGGAGGAGTATAACTGAGTAGTCAGTTATGGATATGGATGTGATCATAATTACAGTGAAGTTGAAGTGTTGTTGAAGTTGTTGTGTTGGTAGCTGTGGTGTTAAATAATTTTCTGTACGGTATTAATCTTGTTTTGGATTGTATAAAGTTAACTGAAGTAGTGTGTCTTGTAATAAGGACATTGAAATAGTAAGTGTAAATTTAAATGGAGAAGGAATATGGAGATGTTGATAAATTCAATTCATAATTGGATTGTTGAATTAATTGTTTCATTTGAATTTTAATTATGTATCTCAATGTTAAAAGTTAGGCATAAGATGTAGCCTGTTAGACTAAGTATAGATATATACAAACCATATAATATGAACTATGTAAAAAAAAAAATTTTAGGGAAGAGCAACCAGTACTTTGCTAAAGGCAATCCAATACGTCTAAGAGGGAACCAAATCAGTTGAGGATATGGTATTGTGAAAGACCAGTTATTGATGTTTTTGATTGATGGTTATAGTCCTGTGATACTGTGGTGGCGTGCCTGTCTGACTTTATGGTGTTGGGATCTCGACAAGGGAAGTCCAGTAAGGTCATGCAGGTGCAGCCGCAGTCACTGGACTAGGGGGGGGAGTAAGTAACCCATGAGTATAGTAGTGAATTAAGGGGGGTCGTGGCGCCATATCCTTGCTGGTCCTCTTAGGTTTTAGCAATGAGAGTTTTTATGCTTCGGCATAAAACCTCTCATTGGGGGGATATTGTACGGGGCATATTAGGCAACCCGTTTTAACCAATCAATGTACAACTTTTGGGGAACGGCTGTAGTGGTACTAGGTACAGGCTGGTACCAGCACATAAATTCGCAGAAAAAATACACCTTAGAAATTCGCAGAATCGACCACGTGGCGAAAGAAACGAATTTCCATCTCCAATCTACTGAAACATACGATGAAAAATAACCAGCGAACGAATTGAGGCAGCATGGCCAACGCCTAACGCCTGGCATGTAGGCAACCATGCGCATGAGGTTTGCACAGTTCATTACCAGTAGCCAATACAGTAACAGTTTCTGTTAAAAAACGTCGGGAGGCCGGCATGTGTAAGTATGCGCGGCCTGCCCCAACATAGTGCAAAAGAAGGATAGATGGAATATAAGGTGGTGTGAAAAGAATACTTAAGTTCGGATAACCAAAACAGTTCGGGGTGTCTTAGTGAAAGTGAACGTGCCCGGCCGGTAATGGCGGACCGCTGTGGATGGCGTGGGCAGATGAGATCGACACAAAAGTAACTATACCGATTTGAATCAATAAAGAAATAAATACCAATGAACTCAGTAAATAAAAGGGGTTTATGTACATACATATATAAATTTGTAAACAGAATGAGTGTGTGTGTGGGGTAAAGTACTTGCTTGTCGTAGAAAAATAAGGTTATAACGTAAGGTAGTTTTGGAAATTGTGTTTTAAAGAAAAGAGGAGAGATTTTAAGTTTGACTCATAAAAAAATAAAACAAGATTTGGTCTTATAAATAACGTGTTAGGCTTAGTCATTTCGCCTGTAACCATTTCCTATACTTTGTGCTGAAAAACTCATGTAACGATGTAACGGGGCATTTTTGGGCCTATTTTGGAGTAATAACGAAATTTGTATTTTTTTTTATAAAACAAATAACATTTTTTTGATAATAGGGACAAACGTAAACAAAGGTAAATTCAGTGGTAGCGACAGTGGCAGCACTGCTGTTGACATTATATACGTGAAAATTATTGAAGCGACAGACTTAACAAGCTGAAATTGTGCCAAGGTCAACCAATGACACACAAAACTGTCAACAAATTATGTAACGGAACATCAGGCGATATTACGTCATCGCCTTACATAACGAAGAATGTAGGTGTGTCAACGCCAGCAGCTTTGTCACACTCAGAGAACAAAGCCAGTCGGCTAATAACATCTACAAGTGACGGACGCGAGCTGTATTGTGCGTCCGCCGGCTCGCCGGGTTTGGGCGAAGTTTTAGTCGCCCGCAGCATATAAAATGTAAAAAAATTTTGATATTTGATCATCTAAAACAGTATTTTTGAAACCGAGTAGATACAGTGAGAAAATAATAAGTAAATAATCATATAACAGTTCGGCAATAAATCAGTGCGGGTATACGAGAAGACAGTGTAGGAGGGTAATTCCAGCGTAATAACAGGAAAGTAAACTAACAAATTTTATTATTTTCATACAGTACAAGAACAGAGGGGGAAAATTAATTTGAAATATGAGCTCTAATGGGAATATAACTTGTCTAATGTGAAAGCGTGTGAGTGTGTATGGGTGAGTTTGAATTACGTAATTACAAAGGCACTGGTTTACGTTAAGAGAAGTTAGTTTAGTATTATTTCTTTACAGCATTTGTTTTAGTGTTTAACAGTTTAATTATCAATAATATCTTGAAAGTTGTGGTCAGAATAAAGCATGTACACTGTCAATGTTAAAATAGTAAAAGTGTAAAAGATGGGAGGAGTAATTTTGTCATTGTCGTTAATATGCAACAGTAAAACTAAATCATGAATAAACACAAGTTTGTTTGAATATAGTAGATCGAAGTAGTCATTTCAAACAACCATATTTTTTTTTCTCAACACGTCTAACGAGATCCTGGAAAATGGTGAGTATAGAGTTTGAGTTGGTACTAGACAATATGGCTGCTGCACCAGCCGAAAGAGGAAAAGTAAACAAGGGATAGAATGGTGTCGAATTTAATTATTAATAGAGTAAATCAGTTAACAATGGCGCCCGACCAGCTGGACCGTTTGCATTAATTTAATTATGCAAATGTGGACCTGCTGCAGAAATGATATGGTTGTTTGAGGTAACTAAAAAAATGTGTAAACATAAGTAGTAAGGTTATGTCATGATTATGTGTAGTATGGGTGAGTAGAATATTTTTTTTAATAAGTATGTGTTACATATAAAAATATTTTGCAAAGAAATATATCTAAAAGATTTTAAGAAAAATGGCAGATAATAATGACGTCAGCTTATCTGACAGTCAGATAGAAAGTCAAATAAGTAGCGACTCCGGAATTCAAACAAATGACAATAGTCTTGAGGAGTCCAAAATAATACAGACCGTTGAGATTCATTCAACACCTATTTTAGGAAATCAAAATATGAAATCTGATAATGATACTATGTTAACAAGATTGTATGATATGATGTACAATAGTGTAGAAAAACAAGATAGTAATTTTAGAGAATTGAATGACAAATTTGACAAACAAAGTAGGGAGTTCAGTGAATTGAATGACAAATTTGACAAACAAAGTAGGGAGTTCAGTGAGAAATTAGATATACAGAGCAATTTTAATAAAAAAGTAGAAGAACAGAATATTCAGTTTCGACAGAGTATTAGCATGAAATTTGATGAACTTAAAACAGAAATTAATAAAGTACAAATCAATTGTGGGAGTAACTGTAACAAATTGAAATATGAATTAAATGAAACATTGAGTCACTCATTAGATAGTATGAATAATAAAATTGACGAAATAGAGAGTAGTGTGGTAGAAAAAACCAATGAACAAATACAAAAAGTAACCGAAAATTGTGATCGTAAAATAGATGAATGTAATGTTAGTAATGAGTACAAATTGAATTGTGTAGTTGATAAGATTGAAACATATGAAAATAGTACTAATGTCAAAATCAATGAAATAGAAAGTAACTGCAAAACAGAGATACAAGCTATACAAAATACAGTAAATACTATAGATACAAGTAATAAACAATTTGAATACTTAAATAATAATAAATTTGTGTCAATTGAGCAGAGTATAGTTAATGTTAAAGATGAATTGAACATAGCTATAAACGAAAAACTTAATAGAGTTACTGAACACATAGTCATTGCTAAAGATATGAATAGTGATATCGATTTGGAGTTATTTAATTGTGAAAACGGGGGTACACCCTATGCAGTTTGTGAATAGAGTCAGAGAATTTAATCAATTTTGTCGAAGTAGCTGGGAGGTACAATTGTTAAAAATCATGAAGTGTTTTAGAGGGAATTCCGCGGTATGGGCGGAGGTGCATAAAGTAGACTGGGTAAATTATCAGTGTTTTGAAACGGCTTTTAGAAAGAAATATTGGTCGGAGGAGGAACAAGAGATATTACGGAGTAAAATTATGGGACCAGGTAATTTTGGGGCCCAAGGGGGTAACGTAACTATGTACGTAATGCGATATTATAATGAGGCAAAATATTTAGAGCCACCGTTACCATTTGGGTCATTCGTCCGTCACATAAGCAAGCACTTACCGAGAGAAATACAAATTACATTAATGACTCGAGAGATTGTAGAAATCACGAAATTAGAGAAAATCTTAGACATATTTCAGAATATAAGAGAACGGGATATGAGTAGGCGGATAAACACACCAGTATCACATATAAGTGGGAATCATAATCAACCAAGGGGAATACACAATTTTCACAGGGGAGCGCGGGGAGGAAGTTTCGATAATAGGGGCGAGAGTTGGAGGTGTAGAGACTGTGAAATTGATAATTATGCTAATCGAACAAATTGTTTTAGATGTCACTGAAACAGGGAGTGCGCCAGGAACGAGAGAACGAACCCACCACCAAATCAACAGTCAAGAGGAGGAGAATTTTATAGAGGAGCGCCCCGAGGAGGAGGACATTATAATAGAGGAAGAGGAGGAAATCATCCGGCGGTAGCAGGCCCATCCACGGAAAACTAAGGAAGACAATGGAGAAGCGGGCCCGACCATGTCAACGGAGAACCGGGTCCAAGTAACCAACGAATATGCGAACAACGTTATCAAGGTGGACATGGCAAAAGAATTGTTGGAAGAAGAGGAGAACAAGGTGATGGAACGCAGAACAGGATTGACTGAGGTGACAATTAACATTGAAGGTAAGAATTATAAAACTTTAATTGATACCGGTAGCGAGATCTCAGTAATTTCTGAAAATGTCATGGGTGAATTAAAAGAGTTAAACAAGAATATACCGTCATTACCAGTTGCAGGGGTTACAGTAGTGGGGGTAACTGGGGTGGGAAGTAAGAGAATAACCAGACAAGTACAATTAAATATTTTAATCAATGAAGTTGAATTTGAAAACACTTTCCTAGTAGTTAAAGGGTTGAGTCTAGATGTAATATTGGAAAATGATTTTTTGGAAAGAAACGGAGCAGTAATAGATTTCAATAAACAAATAGTAAAATTTGAAAAGGGGAATAAACCAGTCAGAATAGAGTTTAAGAAAGTAGTAAATGAAAGTAAAGTCACGGGAATAAAAATGTTACATAACCAGATAAATGATAGAGAGATAGAGACCAAGATAAATATATGTCTAGAGAGTGATAGCCTAGAGAATGAGGAGGGAGAAATGCATGAGCGTAATGAGTGTGTGTGGGCAGATAGAGCCAACAAATTTTTCAATGAAGATACAGTTGTAGGAAATATTCAACGAGAGGAGCTGTGGGCAGTTGTGGAACGGTACAGAGAGGTGTTTGATGAATCACCAGGGAAAGCGAAGGACTACATCTGCGAGCTGAAAGTTCGGGACCACGCACCATACATGCAGAGGAGCTACCCGGTGCCGTTTTCGAAGCGGAGGGCTGTACAGGAGGAACTAGACCGAATGATGCAAGGAGGCATAATTGAACGCTCAGTATCACCTTACTCAAACCCTTTGGTAGTAGTGATAAAAAAGGATGGCAAGGTAAGGTTATGTTTAGATGCACGGAAAATTAATCAAATTATTATACCTGACAGGGAATCTCCGGAACCCATAAATGAGATTTTACAGAAGTTCAGCGGAGTCAAATACATGACGTCCTTAGACCTGACCGCTGGATACTGGCAGGTACCATTAGCAACAGACAGCAGAAAATACACGGCTTTTCTTTTTAACGGTAAGAATTACCAGTTCAAACACTTACCTTTTGGATTAAACACCAGTGTTGCCAGTTTTATTAAATGTTTAGATAATATTTTACAACCTAAGGATTTAGATTTTTTAACCGTGTATGTCGATGATATCTTGATAGCTTCTAGAACATTCACTGAACATTTAGAACACATAGAATATGTATTAGATAAGCTGCAAAGAGGGGGTTTAACAGTGAATTGGGACAAGTCTAAATTTCTGCAGACAGAAATACATTTCTTAGGATTTATTATTACACGGGAGGGGATATTAGCCAACCCTGACAAAGTAGAAGCCATAATGCGATTCCCCGAACCAAAAAACATTAAGCAATTACAAAGTTTTTTTAGGCCTATGCAATTTTTACAGGAAATTTCAGGAGAACTATGCACACACCACATCCAAACTGAGTGCTGTACTGCAGAAGAATAAACAGTGGAGATGGGGTGATACGGAACGAAACGCGTTTAATGAAATTAAGAGAAAGTTTAGTCACATGATCATGATGGAATCATTCCGATTTTAATAAAACTTTTTATTTGCAGACCGACGCCAGCAATGTAGCGCTAGGGGCGGAGCTCTACCAGGAGGGTTGCGACAAGGAACATCTGACGGTCGCCTTCGCCAGTAGATCGCTGTTGTCGGCTGAGAAAAATTATACGACGACTGAAAAAGAACTTCTAAGTATTGTGTTCGCCGTGGGTAAATTCCGGACCTACATCCTAGGCAATACCACGATAATCCGGACGGACCACAAGGCATTATCATTCCTTAATTCATGTAAGCTGACCCATAGCAGATTAACCAGGTGGGTATTAGCCTTACAAGAATATAACTTTTCATGGGAGTATATAAAGGGGTCAGATAATAAGGTACCATATACACTTTCTAGAGTCGATGTTATAGACAATAAAACTGGTAGGGATCTTAAAGAAATAGAAATTTTTAGATTAACTAGAGAAGATAGAATTTTTGGTGAAGAATTAAGTGATATTAAAAATCTGCAAAGATCTGATAGCAAACTGGGTAAAGTAATTGTTAGTTTAGAAACAGATGTAGAGGGATCTGAATATAATGAATGATTTCAAGTCTATCAAGGTATTTTGTTTAAAAAGGTAGATGGTGGGGAGCGTGATTGGAGGTTAGTTATACCCGAGGGGTTGATAGATAAAATTGTTTGGGATTGTCATATAAGGTATGGTCATTTTGGTGCGAGAAAGTGTGCAAATGTTTTGAAAGAATCATGTATATTTAAAAATATGGAGAAGAGAGTTAGAAAAGTGTTGAGAGTGTGTGATTTATGTCAAAAATCGAAAGTAGTGAATTATAAAGTAGAAGGGGAGATGAATTACATAAAAGTAGAGAAACCGTTTGATCTAGTTGCGGTTGATTTATATGGACCATTACCCAGAGGTAGAGGGGGTGTGTTATATGTATTTGTAGTTCTAGACACCTTTTCAAAATTTGTAAAGTTATATAGCATTAAGAGAGTGACGAGTAAAGTACTCAGTGAGAAAATAGTAAAAGACTACATGCTTAATGTTGGAAAACCGAAAATTATATTATCTGACCATGGTCCACAGTTTATAAGCGGTAAGTGGCGGCAGACGCTTGGATGGGAAGGCATCATACCCAAGCATACGGCAGTGTACCATCCTCAGTCGAACCAAGCAGAACGGGTGATGAGAGAGATTGGTAGGATATTTCGGGCGTCCTGTCACGCTAAACACACAGAATGGCCATCCTACGTGAAGAAAGTAGAGGAGTGGCTGAATTGTACCACCCATGAGTCTACGGGATTTACGCCGCATGAGTTGATCAGGGGAACAAGGCCGCCAGGATATTGGAACAACTTTTCAAATACCCACCAGAAGGTCAGGTTTTGGATAGGAACATGAAAATTAGATTGGCAAACGAGAACTTACTCACAAGAGGAGAGCGAAGAAAACAAACATGATGCCAAGGGTAAATGGACTAAGTATGAGGTAGGTCAGTTAGTGTTAGTAAAAAGGCATGATTTGTCCAGTGCTCAAGATAGAGAAATAAAGAAGTTCTTCTTGTTGTATGAAGGACCCTATGAAATTGTAGAAATAAAAATGCAGAATGCGTATGTGCTGAGGAACCCAGCGACGCAGGAAATAGTAGGTACTCAAAATGCGACGAATTTAAAATTATATCGGTCACTTTAATTATGTTTATAATAAGATTTCTAATATTGTTGTATGTTTACAGAAGGGATCCTCCCCCATTTTCGGGCGGTCACGATCTTACCAGTCCTGGCCGTGGAATTCGGAACCTGGAGGCGGGCCATGGTCGGCGGATCTTCCTTCGGGCGGTGAAAACGACGATGGTCCGGCTCCACCAAAATTGGTACAAAGTAGAAATTTAACTACACATTTGAATGGGGAGGGGGACCCAACAGGTACGTGACACGAATTAAATTTTTTAATACACTCCAGGTGCAGCGGTTTCGGTGTACCTGTCGCGTGCCTGCACTGCCTTAGTGTGTTGTATATAATGGAGGCTGCATTTAAGTAAAAGGCAGTGCGTACAAATTTAAAAGTTTCAGAACCAATGGCAAAATTGAAATTAGCCATTGGTTATAGTTCTGTGTAGTCTGAAAGGACGAGTTTTGGGGCAAGAGGGGTTGGCGCAAGGTAGAAAGCGGGTTAGAAAAAATGGTAGGAGAGGGGGAGTAGTGTGTTTCAGAGGGGAGACGTGAATTCACGTAGTGGATCTACCGGGTGCCAATAATCCTTTTTGCAGCAAAACCCGGCATTTCAGGCGACTGCGACCTTCCTAGACGTGCTGAAAGTTAAGACAGAGTCAGCCTTCAATGTAAATAGAATTTTGAAAAAAAAAAAAAAAAAAAAAAAAAAAAAAAAAAAAAAAAAAAAAAAAAACAATTTGGATGTTTATAATTTGAAATTTAAATATTTTTTAGAATTAAGTGACCAAATATAATTGTCAAGTTTTAGTATCAGTGAGCATGGGAACGTTTAAAAGATGTGTAGTAAAATAAAAACTTATCAATACAAGATGTGGGGATAATTTTGGGGGGTAGATTGGTGCTCAATGAAGTGATAGAACAGTGGAGTGTGGAACTGCAATGGTAGAAAGTTTAGTTATCATTCTAATTAATTAGTTATTAAGTAAGTTGCTGTTGCTGGGGTGGCATGTGCCCCAGTAGATAGCGGAAAGTGTTGGGGGTAACAGAGAGTGTTACCTCCATCGGAGGCCAACATGGCAAAAAATGCACGGCACACCCTTTTGTACAATTTTATATTGTAACTTGGTAAATTGCCGTGCCGTGCAAATTAATGATGATGAATACATGCCTGAAGGAAGAGATGATTTCCCCGACTTTTCGGGCGATTACTGCCTTACCAGCACTAATCGTGGTTTTGGCTAGCAGTCAGCTATGGCCATACCAAGTCCCTTGACCCAAGCTGGCTTGAAATTGGTTTATATTAGAAATTAATGGGGGGGGGGTGAAACTAGGGGAAATCCCGGCACTATGGAACAGCGGCTGCCACTCTGTTCGAGGAGGAACAGCAAAGCCAGGGGGTAGACCCGCATTAAGGGCGCATAACTATAGACACAGATATGTTGATATCTAAACCTTTAAAATGTAACGCAGAAGCAAGGACACGGAGATGTCAAATTCCTCCAAAACTTCAGTCTTTGTGGACGCAACTGGACGCCACAGTCCAGGGGGGGTCATAGTGTGTGTGGCAGGGAGGTTATCCAGGGGGGTAACGAATTAGAAATTTGTGGTATTTTAATAATGATGACTTGCTACTAAATAATTTTGTTTTTGATTTGAAAAATAGATGCACTACATACTTCCTATATTGTGTTTATTATGTCTTATTGTGTTAATTGCATGTAGTATATTAGGAATAAGGATTATAAAATATAATAATATGTTTTTAATGTGTTTATAGATTTTAAATAAAATGAAATAAAGTTGTGATAGTTAAAATTTTCAATGGGTTGCAAAAGATAGAAGTGGGTGATAGTAATTGTTTGAGTAAAACGTTTAAGTCAGTCCGAGTTGAAAAATATTGAGGTATTAAAGAGAATGAGAGATGAAAATAATGTAATGTTGTTTTGAGTTAATGTATGTTATAGAATTTTGAGAAGTATTGATGTTGACACAGTAGTAAGGGAGAATAATTGTAGAGTTTTGAGTGATATATTGATGTTATTAATTAATGTTGTTATTTTGTTGTAGTTGTAGTAAGGTAATGAGATTGAGATTTAGGGGATGGCAATTTTGTAGTAGGGGTAGTGTAATGTGGGAGTCCGCAACATAATGATAAGTTGGGACGGGATTGGTATCGATTTAGTGAGGAGGGGTTGCCTTAGGTAGAATCCAGGAACCAGATAAGGGAATTGAGTTTTTGGGGGGGGGGGGAAACACTTATCCTAAGTACAAAGGGTTAGAGAGTATTTTTTTTTTTATATATAGAGAGAAGGTGGCGAATTGAGTTAAAGTAGTAAGTAGTTAGAGGTAGAGAAGGGTTAGTAGATTTTTTGATAGAGAGGGGTGTCATACTAGTTAAAGATTTTGTAAGGGAGCGTTAGAGTAATAAAAGGGGTAAGATTATGGGTAAATGCCAAGTTGATAAAGTGAATTATGACGAATAACTGAGAATCACCCAAATTAATGAAAGGGAATAATAAATGAAATGATGTGTAAAACGAAGATTGATTTAAAAAAAAAAAAAAAAAAAAATTGAGAAACGAATTAATAAAAGTAAAGTGAGTTTAAAAGGTAATTTTATGATTTTATATGCAAATTTAATGATGAAAGGTGTGTAAGTTTTTAAGATAAAATTAATAATAATAATGTGAATTATGAATGTACTATGTTTTCTTATGTTATATTGTGTTGTTAGGTATTCTGATCTACTATGTTAGAAGTAAGTGAAAAACAAAACCAGTGCTTCTTAACGCAAACCAGCACCGCTAGGGGGAAACAAATCAGTTGGGGATATGGTGTTGTATAAGGCCACTATCTGATATTTGATTTGTTGTTTCAGTGTTTGGTGATGCTGTGGCGGCGGACCTGAGCTGGCCAGCGCGTCAGAGCAGGGGCGTTGAGTATCTGTCTGACTCTACGGTGTTGGGATCTCGAGAGAGAAGTCCAGTATTGTCATTCAGGTGCGGTCACAGTCACCGGACCAAGGGTGAGTTGATTATAATTTTGTAAACCATACAGGGGGTTGTGGCGACATACCCTGGCTGATTCCTTTAGCAAGTATGAATGTGTCAATGAGATTTTTTATGGTTCGGCATAAAATATCTCATTGAGGGGGTATTGTAACGGGGCATTTTTGGGCCTATTTTGGAGTAATAACGAAATTTGTATTTTTTTTTATAAAACAAATAACATTTTTTTGATAATAGGGACAAATGTAAACAAAGGTAAATTCAGTGGTAGCGACAGTGGCAGCACTGCTGTTGACATTATATACGTGAAAATTATTGAAGCGACAGACTTAACAAGCTGGAATTGTGCCAAGGTCAACCAATGACACACAAAACTGTCAACAAATTATGTAATGGAACATCAGGCGATATTACGTCATCGCCTTACATAACGAAGAATGTAGGTGTGTCAACGCCAACAGCTTTGTCACACTCAGAGAACAAAGCCAGTCAGCTAATAACATCTACAAGTGACGGACGCCGAGCTGTATTGTGCGTCTGCCGGCTCGCCAGGTTTGGGCGAAGTTTTAGTCGCCCGCAACATATAAAATGTAAAAAAATTTTGATATTTGATCATCTAAAACAGTATTTTTGAAACCGAGTAGATACAGTGAGAAAATAATAAGTAAATAATCGTATAACAGTTCGGCAATAAATCAGTGCGGGTATACGAGAAGACAGTGTAGGAGGGTACTTTCAGCATAATAACAGGAAAGTAAACTAACAAATTTTATTATTTTCATACAGTACAAGAACAGAGGGGGGAAATTAATTTGAAATATGAGCTCTAATGGGAATATAACTTGTCTAATGTGAAAGCGTGTGAGTGTGTATGGGTGAGTTTGAATTACGTAATTACAAAGGCACTGGTTTACGTTAAGAGAAGTTAGTTTAGTATTATTTCTTTACAGCATTTGTTTTAGTGTTCAACAGTTTAATTATCAATAATATCTTGAAAGTTGTGGTCAGAATAAAGCATGTACACTGTCAATGTTAAAATAGTAAAAGTGTAAAAGATGGGAGGAGTAATTTTGTCATTGTCGTTAATATGCAACAGTAAAACTAAATCATGAATAAACACAAGTTTGTTTGAATATAGTAGATCGAAGTAGTCATTTCAAACAACCATATTTTTTTTTCTCAACACGTCTAACGAGATCCTGGAAAATGGTGAGTATAGAGTTTGAGTTGGTACTAGACAATATGGCTGCTGCACCAGCCGAAAGAGGAAAAGTAAACAAGGGATAGAATGGTATCGAATTTAATTATTAATAGAGTAAATCAGTTAACAACGAATCGGGGATTTTCTGAATTAAGGGAGGTCAGATAGCAAAATTATCCAAGTATTTTTTAATTAAGGGAAAGAGTGTGAAGTTTTCCATATTTCACTTTAAAAATATAGGTGGTGGCCCTGTGAATTTCTGATGGTGAAAATTTATAAAATTGGCTTATTAATTTATATAGTGGCGTATCTGGAATTTGGCGTGGGGAGGGGTCCCGGGTCGGGTCAGCTTAATACAAAACAAAAACAAATTAAGACTAATCATAATATTAGTAAATATAATTATTTCACTACCAACTCGGAACACACAGTTTTTTATGGGTAAAAATGTAAAAGTTTTACCTTATAACCTGAACCGGTTTTCGCTTTTAAAAAGCTCTTAAAAGTTTTAAATCAGCTTGTTAAAAGCAAAAACCGCTTCAGGTTATAAGATAAAACTTTTACGTTTTACCCATAAAAAAATTGTGTGTTCTGAGTCGGTAGTGAAATAATTATATTTAGTTAAGTAACGGACACATCATGGACAACAAAATCCAAGAATAATATTACTATCTTTAAAGTGACTGCAATCAGTACCATTAAAGCAAAGGGTAATAACTATAAAAGTACATGTTATTGAAACATTGTTTAAAAGATAGTTATTGACTGAAGTGCTTTTCCTATATGTCATATTTCAAAAGTACAGTATATACTAATGCTGTGTGATAAACTTGTTTGCATATTTAAAAAAGAGTACTACTATATTAGCATACACAGCTGACAAAAAATAATAAAACTAAGAGACCTAAAATTAAGAGAGTAGCGAAATTCGTCAACATTCTTGACCCCCTCTATTGAGGGGGCGGTCCCGATTCGACCTTCTTCCTAGTAAATATGCACCTGCTCCCCCATTTCTATTAAATAATTGTCTTTAGATTTGAAGAACATACAGAAACTTTGCGTAATTTAGAGCTGAAAAGGTAAATCCCTTAACTCCTGAAACATAAATTTGATAGTAGTAATTCACATAGTTCAAACACTTGCAACTACAGTTTTTAAATAATATACAAAAAATAACAACAAATATTATATAAAAACTTCATCAACAGTTAACAGAATTTTTATCATTTGCCATTCGACACGAGGTCCTGCTAAAATTGCTTAACGCAATATTTTAAAATTAATGGAAATTATATTAATTTCATTACTGCGAATTAATCCCAAACATGTTATAACAATATTATGTTCTTACAACCAACATCTTTTCAAATTCATTGTATCTGTCCTACAAAATACACAATTCTACAAACACTAATAGCCTGGCATTCAAGAGATGAACATTATAGTCAACTCAGAATAAACAGAATGTAATTTACAGACCCGTTATTCTGTAACAGAATCAAAATTTAAACCCGGTATTTCAATAAAACACACACACTATGCAGACCATACTTTAACAATAACTAAAATTTCACAAATATATGCAGAAAACAAGGGAAAGGCACAACCTGTATACATAATAATATTGTACTGAATTTCAATTGCAACTTTTCTTAATACTACAACTGTAAGTCTATAATATATACTACACTAATCTTTGAAAATGTAACACTGGTAATCCCTTATACTCAATCATTCTCTTATACTGCCAAAAGTATGAGCTATAGAAGAGAAGAGGTCATAAACCCAACCTTGTGTGCTACACACAGTTCAGTTCTCAGGCTGTTCATGACAGGTGTGGCGTTGACACTGCACACCTTTCACCAACTACCTGGAAATGTACAGCATAACTTAAAATGGTATGAGACTATTCCAAAAGAAAAGATACGGACGCAGATAGTTCAATATGATGAATATGATGTTTAAGACTTGAATGAACTTATCTAGGTCAAGTCACAGTATGATTTGCCCATCACCAACAGTAACACCAAATTCTTCTAGATTAACTCTTCCGATATTACTTGAGCTGAGTTACAAGTAAAGAACACGATGTAAAGAATTTCCTATTTTTAAAAAGTTGTTAGAAAAATTGAGAAATATTTTCTAGAAACTAAGCATACTAGAAAAGCATAGCAAACATCTTTCGTTGTTTCATTATTGTAACAAACAAACAATGTACGTCTTGATTATTCATCTCTTCTTTCACAGCACTAACACTTAACTAAAAATGAACTTTTTTCATGTGAAAACTTACTAATTTTATTGGACGCGTTTCGGCTTAGTATCCGCCTTCTTCAGCTTTGGTAACAGACTGCCAGCATTTTGTAACGGTTGTGTGGAAGGTGAAGTGGGGGTGGTGTGTGGAGGAAGGGGATTGGCACGGGGATTCAACTTACTGTTTGTTTTCTGTATAATTGTGTCAAAAAGTGTATGTGATTTATATTGTAATTGATCGTTGAGTATGTTGTTTGGTTGTGTTGTGTGGTGTTTATATATTTCGTATTGTTCAGTTGTGTTGAGTTTTTGACCTTTGGGTATGTAATGTAAAATTTCAAGATTAGTGTCTATGTTGGTGTAACTGTGGTTTTCTGTGTGTATGTGTGTGGCAAATGCAGAGTGTATATTGTTGTTGGTTAAAGCTTTTAAGTGTTCAGAATAACGGGATGAAAAAGATCTTCCCGTCTGGCCTATGTAGATCTGGATATGTATAGATGGGAAGATCTTTTTCATCCCGTTATTCTGAACACTTAAAAGCTTTAACCAACAACAATATACACTCTGCATTTGCCACACACATACACACAGAAAACCACAGTTACACCAACATAGACACTAATCTTGAAATTTTACATTACATACCCAAAGGTCAAAAACTCAACACAACTGAACAATACGAAATATATAAACACCACACAACACAACCAAACAACATACTCAACGATCAATTACAATATAAATCACATACACTTTTTGACACAATTATACAGAAAACAAACAGTAAGTTGAATCCCCGCGCCAATCCCCTTCCTCCACACACCACCCCCACTTCACCTTCCACACAACCGTTACAAAATGCTGGCAGTCTGTTACCAAAGCTGAAGAAGGCGGATACTAAGCCGAAACGCGTCCAATAAAATTAGTAAGTTTTCACATGAAAAAAGTTCATTTTTAGTTAAGTGTTAGTTAAACAATGTACATTTCAATTTCAATAGAAAGCAGGCTGGATTTAAGCTGTCCATCACACACACACACACACACACACACACACACACACACACACACACACACATACACACACACACACACACACACACAGAGTCGAGGGTGGTCATTAGTTATTAATTTTGTAATTTAATTTACTGTGAAGGTCTCACATGATGAAACTTTAAATTCATAAACTGATTTCAGAAACCACCTTGAATTATCTTCCACACTCACCCTACTAGCCAATAACAGCCAGTCACTACCTTGACAATATGTACGCCTAATGTACACAGTTCACTGTATGTTTAGTATATGCTAATGGTGGCCATTATACATAATCAACACCAAAATAAACTGAATACTCAGATAGAAATGTACACTGATTTATAATAATTTGAATATAACATTAGAAACTATCTGCAAAGGCTGAGAACTCTCTATGTTAATTATATTCATTACCACTGTGAATTATTCCCAAACATGTTATAGGAATTTTGTCCATCACAAAAGCAAACACTTCTTTCTTTGTACCTATTCTACAAAATACAGAACTACAAACAAACAGTAAGAGGCTGGCATTCATTCAGCAGATGAACACAGTGGTCAACTTGGAATGAACAGAAAGTAATTTACAGACTTAACATAAAAGTTCAAATTTAAACATGTTAATTCCATATCAAAGCACTCCCGCATCTTCACTATCTTTATCTCATAACACTATATTTTACAAAATACAGAATTCTACAAAGTGCAACAGCTTGGAATTTAAGAGATGAACACAATGGTCAACTTGCTACAAACAGGATATAATATACAGACCTAATACAAACAGGTCAAAATTAAAACCCGTTTATCACACACACACACACACACACACACACACACACACACACACACACACACACACACACACACACTCTCTCTCTCTCTCTCTCTCTCTCTATCCTTACCATACTTTAACAATGAACTACACTTTCACAAGTATTTGCAGAAAACAGTGGAAGGTGCAACCTCTACCCATAATAATATCGTGCTGAATTGCAATATTAACTTCCCTTATCACTACAGCTGTAATTCTATATATACTACACTAATTATGACACAACTTTCCTTACCGAGAATCACTCTCTTCTACTACCAAAAGGACCAGCTATAGAAGAGAAGAGCTCATAAACCAAACCGTGTGTGCTACACACAGTTCAGTTCTCAGGTTGTTCATGATAGGTGTGGCACTGACATTGCACACCTTTCACCAACTACCTGGAAAAGTACAGCATGACTTCAAGGGTATCAGACTACTCCAATGGAGAAGATACGAACGCAGATAGTTCAGTGGCTAAAAATGTTGATAAGACTTGAATTAACTTATCTAACTCTACGCATAGTATGATTTGCCCATCACCAACAATCACTCCAACTTCTGCTATATATATTAACTGTTCTGAAATTATTTGTACTGAGTAATAAATATGATGACAATGTATAGAATGTTCTTTATTTCTTGTTAAAAAATTTTATACAAGCCAAGAATACTTGAAAGGTGTAAAAACATCTTTCTTTATTTCATTATTGTAACAAACAGAAAATGTAAAATTTCAATTTCTATATAAATCAGTCTCGATTTAAGCTGTTCATTGTATAACACACACACACACACACACACACACACACACACACACACACACACACACACACACACACACACACACACACACACACACACACACACACACACTACAGTCACATACCAATGTGGTGATTAGTTATTAATTTTGAAAATCAATTACTGAGGGGGTCTCACATGACATTTCAACCTGAGTTCAGAAACCACCCTGAATTACCCTCCACTCACCCTACTAGCCAATAACAGCCAGTCACTACCTTGACAAATATAATGTACACCCATCACTGTTAGGGCATGTAATATACATCCAAATATAAATCACACCCTTATAATAAATGTTATAAACTTAAATAAGCAAAGTTTTTTAATAATTTGAATAGGATATTACAAACTGTTTACAAAGTTGAGAACAATTTATGGAAATTATATTCATTACTACTATGAACTATTCACAAACATGTTATAACAATTTTATATAGTTGGAAGCAAATTCTTCTTTCTTTGTACCTATTCTACAAAATACAGAATTCTACAAACTGTAACAGCCTGGCATTCAAGAAATGAACACAATTTCTTGACTTCCAAGATTTTTCAATTCGGCCCTCAAGTGAAAAAGTTTGGAGACCCCTGCTCTACGTGACACACCGTTATGCTCATGAGTTAAGTTTGCATGTATTGTTAAGAAGTAGTATATATTACATAGAATCAAGTTCTGTGATTCTATATTATATAATATACATGTTTCATATTATATGCAATATATTACAGTAGAATCAAGTTTAAGTAAATTAAATTGTATTGTTTTGCGAGTTGTAATTGTAGATTTTTGTTTATTAATTGGCTATTAAATCTTAGTATCTTGAACTTCCTAGATCTTTGTTTTGGCAATGTAACCCTACTTGGATTGATTCTTAGCCACTCAAGAATAGTAATCAAATTATATTCTGGTGTAACAGTTGTAATATTGGATTTCTTATTGGGTCTCAAATGATATAGCCCAGACAATAACAGCCAGTCACTATCTTGACATATTTCTGTTGATACATGTGTGTATAAAATACACAGTGTATACATCTCTCTGTAAGGATGTTTGGCATATGCTGTACGTGACCACAAAAGAGCCCCAACACTCAAATACACTGATAACTCATACATAAATATGTATTGCTTATAACAATTACATAAATACAGAAAACTGTTTATGACGGATGAGAACACTTTATGGAAGATTTCTTTACTCTAAACTCTTGAATTACTAGAAACGTGTTACAAAAATCTTGTATAGCTTACATACAACAAGCTATCCCTACAAATACAAATGCTACATATAATTTCTACAAACAAGCTGCCATTCAGGAAACAAACATAATGTTCAACTCAGAATATCAGGATAAAATCTACAGACCCAACACACTTCAGTCTGAATTAGAACTGTCAATGCCATCTCACCCCCACCCAATGGTGTATCTAGAATTTGGCCTGAGCGGGGGGGTCGCATCAGCTTCATATGAAGCAAAAACAAGTTAAGACTAATCAACATATTACTATCTTTAAAGTGACTGAAATCAGTACCATTAAAGCAAACTGTAATGTTATGACAATAAAACTACATGTTATTGAAACATTGTTTACAAGAGACTTATTGACTGAACGGATTTTCCTATATTTTATTATTTCAAAAGTATACACTAATGCTGTGTGATAAACTTGTTTTTATATTTAAAAAAGAGTTACTACTATAGTAGTATACACAGCTGACAAAAAGTAATAAAACAGGCTAAGAATTAAGAGAGTACAAAAATTCGTCACCATTTTCGACCCACTAGTGGGGGGGGGGGTCCTGTCCCAATGACCCCCTCCTCCTCCTTAAATATGCCCCTGATACCCCTTTCTATTAACTTGAGTTCAGATTTCAATAACATACAGAAACTTTGCGTAATTTATAGCTGAAAAGGTAAATCCCTCAACTACTGAAACACAACAGTGATAGTAGTAATTCACATAGTTCAAACACTTGCAACTACAACTTTTAAATAATATACAAAAAACAACAACAAATGTTATATAAAAACTTCATCAACAGTTAACAGAATTTTTACCATTTGCCATTCAACATGAGTCCTGCCAAAATTGCTTAACGCAATATTTTAAAATTAATGGGCTATTAATTTCACCACTGCAAAATATTCCCAAACATGTAATAGCAATTTTATGTTATATTCATACAAGCAAAAACCTTCTTTCTTTGCATGTATCCTACAAAATACAAAATTCTACAAACACTAACAGTCTGGCATTCAAGAGATGAACAGAATGGTCAACTTGGAATAAACAGGATGTAATTTACACACCTAATATAATGAGTTCAAAATTAAAACCCATTAATTCAATAGCATTCTGACATTGGTGAGTCAGAATAGCATATCCGGGTTTCTTTTTGGTAACTAAATTTACATTTTCCAGTTAACTCTACAAAACATTACTTTCACGGTATTGCTACTCAACAGCAATGCATCCCTGAACAGCAGACATGTGTATGTACACAGGACAGAAACCAAGAAACAAACACCACTATCGACTTCACACAAATACCTGACGATTGTTTCATTTCAAATATTTTTCCATTAACTATTCTCCAAACCTGTTACAGGAATTTTTCTAAGCAACCTTGCTAACTCTGTTCTCAACGAGACACTCAAATTTCTTCAAACAGTAACAGGCTGTCATTCAGGAGATGAACAAAAAGTTCAACTCAGAACAAACAGTATTAAATTGACAGACCCAATTCAAAACCAGTCTGAATTTAACCAGTTAGTCCCATAAACACACGCACACACATGCACATGCACACAAGTGCAACCTATCTCTAAAGAGCTTCTCAATTGATACTGTCATCCTCATCTATTGCTGAATCTATCAGGTG
The DNA here is from genome assembly GCA_034769895.1 of Magicicada septendecula. Lineage (NCBI taxonomy): Eukaryota > Metazoa > Arthropoda > Insecta > Hemiptera > Cicadidae > Magicicada > Magicicada septendecula. Next base: position 29,094,567 of record CM068369.1, read on the forward strand.
TAGAAGAGAAGAGGTCATAAACCAATCTGTGTGTGCTACACACAGTTCAGTTCTCAGGTTGTTCATGACAGGTGTGGCGCTAACATTGCACACCTATCACCAACTACCTGGAAATATACAGTACGGCTTGGCTTGCTTTACTCATTGTAATGAGACTATACCAATGGTGAAGATAGAACGTAGGTGCCTCAAACACGAAAAATATAATCTATTACACTAACACTCGCAACTGCAATGTTGTACTGTACTTCCAGGTGATCACAAACAGGACTCGTTCATTCACGGTTGACATTGTATCACCCTCCACATACCCTACCGGCCAACAGAAACAGCCATTCACTACAATGGTAAATGTCAACCTGGACAAGCACACCCATACATGCGTATATATAACCTCCACTATACAAATCTCTGTATAAATATCTTTGTCGTTTGACACACTACAGACTGCTCTTCGCATACAATACTAACACTAAAATAAACTGACTGCACATATACAAACATGAACAGCCAGTCTTTTCTTAACATTATTATATGTAGAATAATGGCCTTGCAATAGTAACATCGCAATACTAGAGAGTATGCAGATTGTCATTACAAAGAAATGGAAATAATTTCAGGATATGTTCTATTTGCAAAAACAGAGTACGAATTTTTTTATGTACGCGTGAAAAGGTTTTGTTTGCAGATTATAGTTAGAAAAAAAGCTGCCTCATTTTCTCCACCAAAGTAAATATTAGGCCACACTAAAATTACTGGAATGCAAGTAATAACACAAAATTAACATTTCACGACCTGATAATTTGTTTAAAATGCATCCCAAAAACACTCGGACACATCACTCAACACACTCATATGACTAGTTTTTAGGAACAGTCTAGAATTACCCTCCACTCACCCTACCAGACATTACATTCAGTCACTACCTTGAGTACACAAAAACATTTACACATGTAAATATGCATTACTTATAATAATTAAATAAATCCAGAAAACAGTTTATGATGGATGAGAACAGTTTATGGAAATTTTCTTTCCGCCAAACCCATGAATAAGTACAACCTTATTATAAAAATCTTGTATAGCTTACAAGCTACCCCTGTGAATACAAACGCTACACATAATTCCTACAAACAAGCTGCCATTCAGGAAACAAACACGATGTTCACTTAGAATGAACATGATCACATTTACAGACCTAAATAAATCAGTCTGATTTAAGTTGTCAAATCCTTCCCTCCTTAAATTTTTTGAATAATAAACATAATACACTTTTTTTTCTGCATGGATACAGTAGGGTCTATTTTATTCTTTGGTATAGAAAAGGGGCAATATTTTTCACTACCTATAATAATTGATGTAGCGCACCTGGTCTTAACAGGCTACTCAGAATTTTAACAAATTCAGGAGACAAATGAAATGTTCAATTGGAGTATAAACAGAATTAAATTACAACATCCTACGAACTTGTCTAAAATAAAAGCCAAGAAGAGCACGCACGCGCGCGCGCGCGCACACACACACACACACACACAGCAACTTCACCATGCTTTGTTAATAAACTACACTTTCACAAATATATGCAACAAAATGTATACAAGAAAACAAAGGAAGCCACTAACATACATATAACGATATTGTACTGAATTACAATTCTAACCTCTCTTATTGCTAGACCTTTATCTCTTTACATACTACAATACTTTACAAGGCAGTCAATAATTGCAATCATTCTCTTCTACTGCCAAAAGGATTAGGTGTAGAAGAGAAGAGGTCACAAACCAAACCATGCGTGCTACACACAGTTCAGTTCTCAGGTTGTTCATGATAGGTGTGACACTGACAATGCACACCTTTCACCAACTACCTGGAAAAGTACAGTATGACTTCAAGTGTATGAGACTATAGCAATGTAGGTGTTTCAAGAGCCAAATGATGTAAGACAGAGTTAACTTACCCAGTACAACTCACAGTATGATTTGTCCATCAACAATATTATCACAATTTAACACAAGTTTTGAAATACCAAGTGATTGGAAATTACTTAAAACTCATGAATAATACAAGTTACTGCTTTTGAAAGTTGTTCAATAATTTGATATAAACCTAGAGTAATTAAAAATGGTACAGATGCCTTTTTTTAAATCATTAGTTTAACACACAGAAAATATAGCATTAATGATGAAAATAGTTTTTCTGATTAGCGCTTTCCAGCTTCGGAAAAATGAGCTGTGAAGCATGAAACCGCTAATTGTAAAAACATTTCCTATAGTGGTGTGTATCAATGTTATTTCTGTTTGTGGTTATGACCACTAACACAAATTTATTAAGTAAATTAATTTATATACTGAAGAAAACTACACAACATATCAAAACTGAAATTATACTAAAAACAAATCCCTTGCTCCTTGAGAATTGTCAAAGCATCACAGAATTGAACAACACATTGTTTGTTTGGTAATTTAAGCTTCGTTGTAGTCTTCTATGATAATTTTATCACTCCAGTACCACAAATGAGGCTGTTACACTTATTAATACACTAAATGGTTAGTTCTCATATACTAATCGTTCATTCATTAAAACATTTTTGGGTATTTTCTGTCCCGTCTACACACACATCATTGTTGTGTTTAAGAATTGTTGCTTACCTTAAATCATTCTGTGCCAGAAAAATAACACTGTCATTACTAAATAAAATATATAGTACACATATTATGAATTTAAAATTTCAGTAATACACTCATGAAACATACGTAAGTTTTATCAGAAAGGTTACTACACTTAGTGTTTCCATGGGTGATAGTAATTACAACATGGGTGGTTGCATAACTTGTCTAATGGATTATTTCAGCATTGATTAAATTGACCATTTTCACATGATGAACCGTCCGTTTACCTTCAGAGCAGCTGTTGTATTTCCTGTTTAATCAAAATTGTGACCAAATATATTGAATGTATCGATCACAATATTATTCAATTATATATACAGATATGAATATTCTTTTATAACGATTTGAAAAAATAAGGGAAATTAAAAAAACATCTTGGTGAGACAGAATAGCACAATGGAGTTTCTTTTTTGCAACTGAATTTACATTAATCAACTTAATTCTACAAAACATTACTTTCTCAGTATTGTTGGTCAACAGCAATACAGACCTGCACAAACAGGTGTGTACACAGGAAAGAAATCCAGAAACGAACGCCACTATCGACTTCACAAATACCTGATGATTGTTTAATTTTATCTGTTTTTCAGTGAAATATTCCCAGACCTGTTACAGCCATTTCTAAACGACTGTTACAGCCATTTCTAAACGACCTTTCTTAACTGTGTTATCACTCTACGAGACAGATACCACTAAAAACATCTGAATTTTAACAGCTTTAAAAACATAAGGACTTTCTTCTTAAAAATTCTGTAACCATCACAATATTTATAATATATAAGGTCGGTTTGGGCCTAATTTATAAAATCCTGTCATAACTGTATGAGTCCACTGTCACAAATGACGGAATGTTATACTTATTAACCGCAAAAAACAACTAGTTCTCAGACACAAATGCTGGAACAACATGTGACTCAAGATACAATTGTCTGTCCCATTTACAAACGTACAGTTTGTCGTTTTGAGACCACACTTTCTCTGCATCAAAATAACTTCATCTGTTATCATTGTGTAAAACATGTGATAAACATTTTCAATTTAATATTTCAAAAATTAAATAATAAATAAATAGAATTTTTCCACAGACTCTTTACCAAAAAAGGCTGCTAGTCAGTGTTTCTATTACTAAACAGAAATTGTAACGGTACAAACCTATGAGATTTGTAATTTTAATATTTTCAAATTTTTATTCAACCAAATAAATGTTGTGAATGGATTATATCTTCGAGGCGGGTGTGACTTGGCATTGGAATGCAGACTTTCAACGAGGGTGCGTATTCGCCCACAAGTGCGCGCACAGTCGGCCAACGTTCTCAGACCTTTTGTCACGTTCGAATACATTCCTCAGCGCTGTGTGCGCAGAGAACAAAGGCAGTCGGCTAATAACACCTAACGCGAGGAGTTGCGCTATCGCGCAGTCCGACTGAAATACATTTAACCATGTAGTAGACGGACCGGCCGAAGGAGTAAAAGTGTACATAAACAATATAAGAAACAGCGGTTCTGTGTGAAAGGCTCGCGAGCCGAAAACCTATTAAACTTTCAAAATATGAACTAGAGTGTGAGATAAAGTGATAAAAACAAAATGTAACAGCAGTTATAGTTCAGTGACGCAGAAATTTTAACGCAGAAACTTTTTGGACATAAAACAATGAGATCCTAAAAACGAGAACGTGACCAAAATTTAAAAAATGAGAACATCTTGCAGATTAAACAGTGAACAACCAAAACAGAATAACTACAACATCTGGCATCCAGGACGACAAGAAGGAAGTAACTATATGTAAAATATAAAAAATTTTAAATTAAAAGAGCTCGTAATTAAAAGGAATGAATGGGAGCGTGTGCAAATGCTGGGTCGCCTTTATTCGATATAATCTAATGAACCGTTTATTTTAAATAGGTTAAGTAAAACTATGAATTTTAGATTGTCTTGATTAAATTGAGTATATATGAAACATTAATATTTGTCAGACTTAAATCCTAATAGATACAGAATAATTTTGTCATCATTTTCGAAAGAAAGATAGTATATCAAATGTTTAATAAAAGATGAGTTAAATAACCAGTACAGTGAGAGTTGAGTACATTAATAACGCTAACCCAAAGTCACGCTTATAATTCACAGGTTCGTGTGAAGAACTTTGGCCCGTAAAGGTAGGTTTATGATGTTTTATTAATAATAATGTGGGTAAGTGTTTGAACTATTACAAAATGTGGGTGCACAAGTATACACTGAGAACCCCTTCATGTACACACAGGCATGTTGAATTTCTAGTAGACTCAGAAATGAGGTTAAATATATTGAATACACATATCTGTGAGTGTGTGTGTGAGACTAAGTAAGCTCATTATACAGTATACACAGATATGTATATTCGTTTGTAACACTTTTAAACAATAAAAGGAATTAAACAAACTTTGTTATTGAGCCAGAAGAGCATAGAGTTTTGTCAGCCAATGGAATGTAGATTGTTCGAGTTAATTCAACAAAACCATAAAACATTACTTTATAAATATTGATAATCTGAAATACAGACTTGGAAAGGTCATATCCGTTAACAATAGGTATGTGTATATACAGGACAGAAACCTTGAAACAGACACCACTACTGATTTCTCAAATAGCTGATGTGTTTCTGATTTGTTTGATAAACCTCCATACCAACTACTCTCCAAACCTGTTACAGCACCACAATCACCTTTTAACTTTGTATTGCTCAACCAGAGACACACAATTGCTTCAAACTGTAACAGACTGGCATTCAGGAGATGAACAAAACGTTCAACTCGGAATAAACAGTATTAAATTGACAGACCCAATACAAGCCAATCTGAATTTAACCTGTTAATTCCATATACCCCCCCCCCCATAAACACACATACACATTTGGTGGTCACGCAATGCAGATTTCATGTCTCATATGAAAATCTGATTCATAGATTCATGTCCAGAACCACAGTGATTACCCTCCACTCACCCACCTCCAGAAAAAAGTATGTATATTTAAAAAAACAGTACCACTATATTATCATAGACAAAAAAACAAAAAAATAATAATAAAAAAGCCTAAAAATTAAGAGCTCAATGAAATTCGTCAACTTTTTCTACTGTCGAGGGTGTTCCAGCCCCGTTTGTCCCCCTTCCTCAGAAATATATCCCTGTTCGTCCCTTCCTATTAACCTAAGCCTTAACATACTTCACAGAATTTGAACAACAAATTACAGATTCGCATTCAGGAGATCAATGCAATGTTCAACTGCGAAATAAACAAAAATACATTTATAACATCCTACAAACTAGTCTAAATTAAAAGCCATTAAGTCCACAACACACATGTGAAAGAACAACTTCATCATGCCTTATTAATAAACTACACTTTCATGAATATCTGCAATATAATATATACAAGAAATCAAGCGAAAGGAACCAGATGTACATATACAAGGGGGTACCCAAAAATAACCGGAATATCGCTGCGACTGGCGGAGCTTACGTAGTACGCATTTCTCCCGCTAGGGGAGTGTAGCACAACTCGTTCCGAGTTCAGTGCCGTCATTGTTGTCGCCTGAGAAGGTTATGTCCGGTCACAGTAATTCGTTTTGTAAAAGCAGTTTCGCTTGCTCCTCGTTTTTTGTCATGGAGGATTTAAGTGAACAGCACGCTGCTGTGAAATTTTGTTTCCTGCTTGGGAAAAACGCCGCAGAAATTGTCGTGATGTTGAAAACAGCTTACAAGGATAGTGCTATGGGAAAAACTCAAGTGTACCAAAATGGTTTTCTCGTTTCAATGAAAGTGAAATGTCAATTGATGACAAACCTCGTTCTGGACGTCCGTCAACTTCCAGAATTGACGAAAATGTTAAAAAAGTTCATGCAATCGTGCTTGAAGACCGACGACGGACCATTGAAGAGATTAGTAAGTTATCTGGAATAACTTGGAGCTCGGTACAGCGAATTTTGTCAGAAGATTTGGGGATGAGAAGGGTCACTGCAAAATTTGTGCCTCGGGTCCTGACTGAACAGCAAAAAGAGAATCGAGTTGAAACATGCCGTGCATTGAAAGACCAGCTCCGAACCGACCCAGATTTTTTCTCCAAGGTCATTACTGGTGATGAGTCATGGTGCTATGGTTATGACCCCGAAACTAAACAACAGTCAAGCCAGTGGAAAACTTCATTGTCGCCTCGCCCAAAAAAAGCTTGTCACGTGAAATCAAACATCAAGACGATGCTCATTTGTTTTTTCGATGTGAGAGGGGTAATGCATTCTGAATTCGTCCCACCAGGTCAGACTGTTAATCAGGCTTTCTATTTGGAAGTTTTAAAAAGATTGCGCAACAGTGTGCGACAAAAAAGGCCCGATTTGTGGCAGACGAGGGACTGGTTTTTCCACCATGACAATGCACCTGCTCACGGAGCCATTTCAGTGCGCCAGTTCTTAGCAAAAAAAAAAATTACTCCCTTCCCCCACGCCCCTTACTCACCTGACCTCGCTCCGTGCGATTTCTTCTTGTTTCCGCGAATGAAGAGGGACATGAAAGGACAACGTTTTGACGACGTGGAAGCGGTAAAGAAAAAAACGAGGCAGGAGCTGTCGGCCATCACAACAGACGAGTTTGAAAAATGTTTCCAGGAATGGGATCGCAGATTGGACAAACGTATTAAGTGTAATGGAGAGTACTTTGAAGGTGATAAGGTTGTTTTGTAAAAAAAATTAAATACATAGCTTTAAAAAAAAATTCCGGTTATTTTTGGGTACCCCCTCGTAATAATATTGTAGTGATTTACAAATTCAACTTATCTTATCGCTAGACTCTTTACATACTACAGCAAATTTGATAAAGCAAATACCATTGATAGGCCATCGCCCTCTTCTACTGCCAAAAGTGTCAGCTATAGAAGAGAAAAGGTCATAAACCAAAATGTCTGTGCAAAACGCAATTTAGTTTTCAGGTTGTTCATGATAGGTGTTACGCCATCAACACACACCTTTCAGCAACTACATCGAACGGTACACTATGACTTCAAGGGTATGAGACAATAGAGTTGATATGAATATAGGTGCTTCAATAGTCAAACGATATAAGACACATAGTATGCTTACATACCTACCTGAACTCACAGTTACGATTTTCCATCAATAATACCCATATCCTTTAACACAAGTTCAGCATTATTAAGTGTTTGGAAATAATTTTTTTTTAAGATTGTTCAAAAAATTATTATAAAATTTCCTATAAGGCTAATGTACTTGAAAGTTGTACAAATATCTGTCTTTAATAATTAACAACAAACAAAGCAACCCGCGAAGATCATTAATACATTTTGTAATGGCAATTACCTTTCACGTGAAATTTTAAATTCATGACTCAATTTCAGAAACCACCTTGAATTACCCACCACTGACCCTACTAGCCAATAACAGCCAGTCACTACCTTGACAAATATATGTACACCCATCACCGTTAAGGACACATTTGATATATATCCAAATATAAATCACACCCTTATAATAAACGTTATAAATATAAATAAGCAAAGTTTTCTAATAATTTAAATAGGATATTAAAAACGGTTTTACAAAGGTTGAGAACAATCTATGAAAATTTTATTCATTACTACTATGAACTATTCACAAACATGTAATAACAATTTTATACACTTACAAGCAAACTCTTCTTTCTTTGTACCTATTCTACAACATACAGAATTCTACAAAATGTAACAGCCTGGCATTCAAGAAATGAACACATTGATCGACTCAGAATAAACAGAATGTAATTTACAGACCTAATATAAATAGGTCAAAATTTATACCCATTAATTCCATATCGCATACACTATCTTTCTAACTTTAACAACAAATTACACTTTCACAAATATTTGCAGAAAACAAGGGAAAGGTGCAACCTGTACCCACAATAACATTGTGCTGCTTTTACAATTTCAACTCCGCTTATCACTACAACTGTGTAATTCCATATATGATACACTAAAATCTTCAGATGCTTCTTTAACCACAATCATCCCCTTCTACTACCAAAAGTATCAGCTATAGAAGAGAAGAGGTCATAAACCAATCTGTTTGTGCTACACATAGTTCAGTTCTCAGGTAGTTCATGATAGGTGTGGCGCTGACATTGGACACCTTTCACCAACTACCTGGGAAAGTATGGCATGACTTCAAGGGTATCAGACTACTCCAATAGAGAAGATACAGACATACATAGTTCAATGGCTAAAAATGTTGTTAAGACTTGAATTAACTTATCTAGCTCAACGCACAGTATGATTTGCCCATCACCAACTTCTGCAATATTAACTGTTCCAAAATTATTTGACTGAAGTAATAAATAAGAAGACAATATAAAGAATGCCCTATTTTCTTTGTTAAAAAATTTTAGAAATATTTTATACAAGCCAAGAACACTTGAAAAGTGTAAAACATGTTTCTTTATTTCATTATTGTAAGAAACAGAAAATGTATCATTTCAATTTCAATATAAATTAGTCTGGATTTAAGCGGTCTATTTCATAATACATGCTCATTCACGCACACACTCACATACAAATTGCAGTCACAACAAATTTGTCATTCAACATGGAGTCCTGCCAAAAGTGCTTAACGCAATATTTTAAAATTAATGGAAATTATATTAATTTCACCACTGCAAAATATTCCCAAACATGTAATAGGAATTTTATATTATATTCATACAAGCAGAAACCTTCTTTCTTTGCATCTATCCTACAAAATACAGAATTCTACAAACACTAACAGCCTGGCATTCAAGAGATGAACAGAATGGTCAACTTGGAATAAACAGGATGTAATTTACAGACCTAAAATAACGAGTTCAAAATTTAAACCCATTAATTCAATAGCACGCACGCACGCACAAATTATGCAGACCATTCTTTAACAATAACTATACTTTCACAAATATATGTAGAAAACAAGGGAAATGCACAACCTGTACACATAATAATATTGTGCGGAATTACAATTAAAACTTCTCTTATTACTACAACTGTAATTCTACACATACTACACTAATATTTGATAAATTAATACACACTTCCTTTAATAATCATCATCCTTTTCTACTGCCAAAAGTGTCAGGTATAGAAGAGAAGAGGCCATAAACCAAACTGTGCGTGCTGCACACAATTCAGTTCTCAGGTTGTTCATGATAGGTGTGGCACTGACATTGCACACCTTCCACAAACTACCTGGAAAAAGTACAGTATGACTTCAAGGGTATCAGACTATTCTAAGAGAGAAGATACAGATGTAGATAGGTCAGTGGCCAATAATGATGTCAAGATTTGAATTAACTTATCTAGCTCAACTCGCAATACGATTTTCCCATCACCAACAGTCGCATCAAATGCTGCAATATTAACTGTTCCGAAATTACTTGAACTGAGTAATAAATCATGAAGATAACGTATAGAATTTCCTATTCTTTAAACATGAAACTGTTCCAAAAGTTTACAAATATTTTTTATATGCCAAGAATACTTGAAAACTATAAAAACATCTTTCGTTGTTTCATTATTGTAACAAAAATGTAAAATTTCAATTCAATAGAAAGCAGGCTGAATATAAGCTGTCCATTCCATGAAGCACACACACACACACACACACCTCACAACTTACAGTACAAATTAGTTATTCATTTTGCAATTACATTTACTGTGGGCATCTCACATGAAACTTTAAATTCATACCCTGATTTCAGAAACCACCTTGAATTACCCTCCACTCTCCCTACTAGCCAATAACAGCCAGTCACTACCTTGACAATATGTAATGTACAAACGTGACAATAAGGATATTTCATATATGATCTTGGTCATTACTGTATCTAGAAATTGGACGCGAAGGGGGGGGGGGTTAGGTCGGCTTCATACATAAGAAAAAGAAGTCACCAACTAATCAACATTACTATCTTGAAAGTGGATGAAACCACTCTCATTAAAGTAAACATTAATATGTTATTAATTAAAGTATGTTATTAATGTGTATTTAAGTAAACATACGTATTATTCAAACATTGTTTACAAGATACTTATTGACAGAATTGATTTTCCTATATTTCATATTTCAAACATATATGCTAACGCTGTGAAATAGGTTAGGTATGCTCTTTGCATAGGTTAAGAAAGGATTTGTACTGCATTAGCATATGCAGCTGAAAAAATAATAAAACAGCCTAAAAATTAAGAGATTAATGAAATTCTTCAACTTTTTCGACCCTCGGGGAGGGGGGGGGTGCCCCGTCCATGCCCCATAAATATGCCACTGTTTGTCGTTTTCCATTAACCTGAGTTCTATAGAAATCTACAAGCAGTAATAGCTTGGCATTGTAGAAATGAACACAATGATCAACAGACCTAATACAAATAGGTCAAAATTTAAACCCGTTTATTTCGTATCACACACATGCACGTGCACGCACATTCTAACTATCCTTACCATACTTTAAAATAAACTACACAAATATGTGCAGAAAACAGCTGTAATTCTATATATACTACAATAATATTTTGAGATGTTTCTTTAACCACAATAATTCTCTTCTACTGCCAAAACGACTAGGTATAGAAGAGAAGAGGTCATAAACCAAACCGTGTTTGCTACACACAGTTCAGTACTCAGGTTGTTCATGATAGGTGTGGCGTTGACATTGCACACCTTTCACCAACTACCTGGAAAAGTACAGTATGACTTCAAGGGAATGAGACAATTCCAATGGAGAAGATACGGATGCAGATAGTTCAGTGGCTAGAAATGTTGTTAAGACTTAAAATTATCTAGCTTAATGCACAATATCTGTCACATCCATACACATATTCTGGCGATGAGAATTGTTACTTTCTGTGAATCAGTTATAAAAAAAAAAATTTATCCGTGATTATTGAGTAAAACATATGATGCATATATTTACAATTTAAACTATTAATTTAAACAACTGAAACACACACAGACAGTTTATAAAAACGGATATTACAGTTTGCGTTTCTATTACCACACAATAGGCTGGTTGCACAAATTGTCTATTCGAATGTTTCAACAGAAGGGAAAGACATGGTATATTTTGTCAAGGCACTAAGAAGAATTAGTTGGCTGGGACAATTTGAAACAATGAAGGATTCAAGAATGGTAGAAGTGTCTGAAACAGGAGATTATATGGAAGGAGGGGCTGAACCAGGAAAAGATGGATTTACAGTGCCACTAGAGACCTTGCGGGGGGGGGGGATGGAGGAAGTGTTGCATGGTCTTAAGCCCAACAGGGGTTGTACAAACACCACTGAAAGAAGTATTTTGCATTACATTCAGCAATAAAATCATCACTATATGGTATGCTGACACTTCCGCTTACTCAAAACGAAAATGTGGTGCAGAAACAGAATTTTATTAGGATGAATCACCCACCTTTGTAGTGAGATGTTGTATTACTGTTAAATCACAAATGAAACTATAATGTATTAAATGTAAGAAATTTTAACTAATTTAACATAGCCAACATACACGTGAATTGTTTTATAACAATTTTAAAAATAAGAAATTTATAAAACATTTTGACATAGGTTAGAATAGCATAATATATTTATTTCAGCCAAATGAATTTAGATTATTCCATTTAATTCAACTCGACCATACTTTCTCAATATTGGTCAACAGAAATATAGACCTGCACAGGACATATTTCTCTGAATTACGGCTATGTATGTACACAGGACAGAAATCTACAAACAATTGCCACTATCGACTTCACAGATACCGGATGTTTGTTTCATTTAAGATTTTTTCAGTGACATATTCTCCAGACCTGTATTAGCCACTTCTCAGCAACCTTTTATAACTTTGTTTATCGCCTCACGAAACATAACAGTTCTTCCAACAGTAAGAGGCTGGAATTCAGAGGATGAGGAACATGTTCAACTTGGAAAGAACAGTATTAAATTTACAGACCCAATACAAACCAGTGTTAATTTAACATGTTAATTCGAATAATACCCACACATCCTTATCAATGCATAGGACGTTAACGGTGGTCGCAAATCATTCTCATCTACAGTTGAAATCTATCAGGTGTAGAAGAGAAGAGGTCATAAACCAAACTGTCAGTGCTATTGTGACGATTTCATTAATAAAAAAAATAGTAATTAATAAATAGGTAATGTAAAGGCTGAGAAATTTTAAATTTTTAATAAAATCGCACATTTAAACTAAATTTTATCGCTATCATTAAATTATAATAATATTTAATAAAGAGTTTTAATAATAAAATAAAAAGGAATACTAGTGTACAGATAGGGTAAACCTTGTTAATTAACCCTGCATAGACATGCGCTAACCGGAATTAACTTGAATTCCAACCCCTAAACAAACTAATAATACTTGTAAATTTGACATTATTTAAATAATTAAACAAGACCACAGTAGTGTACTTTAATAACGTTTGTAATTAAGAATATCTCTGAATAATTAAAAAGTCAAACTTTTACCATTTAAATAAAGGAGAAATATGGAACTATTTCGATGCGACGCGTAACATCCGCGCGATTTACTGACCCTTCCTACATAGTTACAGAGCAGAGATGATGCGTCGTTCAACCAGTAAGCAGCTCAAAGCAGAGCGCTGTACAAAATATGTATTTTTTGTTAAATGTGGTTATTAGTTTCAAATAACCGTGTGAAGTGTTATACAACGAGAATGTAGTGTGTAACAGAAAAAAGTAATGTAGAAAATTAAGTACGTAAGGTGACATCTCCCAGTAAGAAATATAGTTAAAGTTATTTTAGAGTTGTATATGTAAATTCAGATACAACCGTACTATTACCAAATGTGATGTGCATAGCTGTAAAATGTGAAGACGAAGACCTCGACTGTATTTACAATACCACCGAGAAACAGGACGACTTCATGACACCGTAACATCCGAATCAACATTAGTTAAGTCCGAGGACCATCACCAGAAAGACTACCTGATGACAACCCACTACAGAGAGGACCGAAGAAACACGCGTGAAGGACAAGGACTAAAACCATTAACTAAGAGGTGACGTGGAGGCTTGTCTTCTGTGGATATGTATCTTTTGAAATAGAATTGTAAACTAAAAGACTTTAAAATGACAATCTCTAAAGTTTAAGAATAAATGTTGTAACAAGTAATTTCAGTAACCATAAGTTGTAAGTAACACGTATGATGTAGCGTTGGAACATTGCACTACTAAATGAAACCATTCCTCAAATGGTATAAAGAGTAATAAAGTAATTCATTAATGCAGTAAACTTTAAATTCCTAAGTAATACATATAAACTCGGATCCGAGGTAAAAGGCACTAACTGTATTATAAATCTTAATGTAGAAAACCCTTTACAATTTTCACTGTAAGTTCAAAGTTGATATGTTATGTATAATCAAATAGACATAAATAAAGAGATGTCATCTTTAGTACAATACTTAATTGAGTGCATAAATCAGCAGACCCCCCCCCCCAAGTTCCTTGTATATTAATTGTTTTAGTGATTTGATTAATTTTCAGCTTGTTACAACGAAGGCAGCCTGTATAATTGGCAGAACCAATTAATACGGGTTCCCTATGTTATAACGCAAGTAAAGATGTTATACTATACACAGTTCAGTTCTCAGGTTGTCTATGATAGGTGTGGCATTAACATCGGACATCTTTCAACAACTACCTGGAAAAGTAGAGTATGTCACACATATATGAAACTAGGTGCTTTAATAACCGAATGATGTAAGGCAGAGTCAACTTACCAACCTAAACACACAGTACCGGTACGGTTTGCTCAACATACTGCGTACCCTTTAAGGGGACCCCCGCAAGGTGAAAAATGATGAAAAAATGAATTTTGAGTTTTATGTTAATTAAACAAATATAAACTTTTCTGTTTAAAATGATATAATCAGATCATCTGTTGTGAGCTTATAATTATTTTAAAATAATGTTCAAAATATACTCATCCATTCAATAAGCAGACATACAGTACATGTTGTATAGTTTGCTGTAGATTTGAATCAGTGAGAATCTTGTCATTCAAATTTCCTGCATATTTCAAAGAGATTATATTTTTTTTGAGTGCGAGAGACTAGCCAGACAAAGAATGAAAGGAATAAAGAGGAAACTTTATGAAGATATTTCAAGTAATTCTGAAATACCATTCTATGGTCCATGACTCCACTCAAGATGCAGTTACAACTTTGATCGATGGTTACCATAAGTTTATTTTTTTGCTATATAAGGAACATGTTTCCATAAACTATAAGACCTGAAGACTTTTTAGAGTTTGTACATCACACTGAATAAATACACATTGTACCGTAGTATCTTTTTCATACCTTAGTAATTATAGATTTTATGTTGTAAAGAATTGTGAAAAATAATGTTAGTAAAACTTAAATTACAAGAAAATTAATATTGTGACGGTACAAATGGGGCCCAACCATGGTTTTAGTCAACCTGTACAAACATTTAATAAAGACCCTATGGCTCAGCCGTACCAGATTCGGCAAGTTACGGGCGGGCAACGGAATGTATGTAAGTTCTCAGAAAAACATGCCTTAGTGCGACACAATTTACCACATGTTAGCTGCATGAACTGCTAACCATCTCTCGCGAGTTACCACCATTGGCGAGAATCCAATCAGCAAGCGAGTTGTGAACATCGGAGGATATCGTAGTTGGTGAGCAGCCAATGAGAGAGCAAGTTGATCGCTACGTGGCAGGTGAAACCAGGAACACAGAGAGACGCCTAGCTATCTTGCAGGCATCAGTCGACGAGAGATGAGATCCACGCCAACCGCGCAGTTGTGTGAAAATAGTACCCGGGTAAAGTAAGGTCGGCCGACTAAGAACGTTATATAAAATATGGTGAATTTATTTTGAAACAATAATGAAACATGCAGTGATGAATAATCAATAACAGTATTAAAAGTATGACTGTTTAAGATTTAAATTTCTAGTGTTCTACGGAGAAAGTGAATAACACGTGGTTGTGCCAACTCTCCAAGACGTCAGGGGAAAGGATGAGTACCAAAGACAGAATATTACCATTTCAATTTTAAAGATACAAAATTAAATTATCTCAAAGAAAAAGAGCTCAAGTAAAAGGGGGGTTAAACAATGTAAATCAATATAAAGAAGAATGAGAGAGTGTGTGATACAAAAAGAGAAGTACTGGTTTTCCAAGCATAATTAGTCATTTGTAGTTATAGTAATTAAGCATTTGTTGTTTTGTAGAGATAATTCCAGTGTGATACAAAAAGAGAAGTACTGGTTTGCCAAGCATAATTAGTCATTTGTAGTTATAGTAATTAAGCATTTGTTGTTTTGTAGAGATAATTCCAGTATAATAAAACTGAAGTAGTTTGTGACAAGAAAAGAGAGAATTTGATAGAGGAGTGTGCGATATCAATAGGACAGTCATTTTTTGAATAAAAGTAAATGTTATTTGATTTATTGATAACCATGTGTTAGTGCAGTTATTTCACCACACAAATACCTAATAACCTATTTCTGTAGCTCATGAGTAGCTCATAAGACCTTGGCGTGACCTCAAGGTGTCACAGAGTGTAAGATTGGTAAATTTCTTTATATAATATAAATAAAACTGTTACAATATTTCCTACCAAAAAATGGAAATATCATAAAATCGCTATAGTATAACATGTGAAAAATATGTAATAAGCTACATGAAAAAATAAGTTTGCTAATGCTAGTAGTTTACGAGAAAATGTTCTTTTTATTTAAAAAAATAAGTTCGGCACTGTCAAGTGTTTGAGAACTGTATATACTGAGAAATCTATAAATATAAGAATGTACACAATATCCTATTCTGAAGAATATTGTTCAAAAAATTTCTAGAGAATACTTCTTGAAAAAAGTACAAATAACTTTCTTTAAATCATCAATATAATGAACAAACAAACAATATAACATTAACTTTTGTATGAGGCTTTCAAGGTCGGCATCGATGTTATTAACATTACTGCTTGGCGGGCTATAAGGCCGTGGTCCAAAGTTGTTCATTGCAGACGTTTCAGCTGTGCCTCTGACGGCCATCTTCACTGCTAAAAAAATGCTGCACACACTGACACAGATGTCACAGTCAGTGACCAGTTTACTGTGGTTAGGGCCATCAAAGGCACAGCTGAAAACGTCTGCAATGAACAACTTTGGACCATGGCCTTACAGCCTGACAAGCAGTAATTTTAATAATATAACATTAACTCTACAAAGTTGTATATTTCAATCCTCCTGTCAAACACTGACTTCTGACCAAAACTACAAAAAAAAAAGTTTATATTGCAATAGCTGTAAAACCCAAATAACTTACTTTTCCACAATACTGTACATGTCACATACCGATTCTGTTATTTTGGTAATTTAAACCTACGGAATCATAAGATAACTGTACCAATCAGTGCCACAAATGAGGGACTGTCAACTAAAAGGAATCAGTTCTCGGACACCAATGTCATGTCTATTCCTCCACACTTGTTAACAGAAATATTTAGTATTTTAAAAGCAACCCCTCCTGATTTAGCGCACCTGCTCTTAACAGACTACACAGAATTAAATTTTCAACATCCTACAAACTAGTCTAAACTAAAAGCCATTAAGTCAACAACAGACATACATACACACACGCGTGCGAGAACAACTTCACCATGCTTTGTTAATAAACTACATTTTCACAAATATTTGCAACATAATGTATACAAGAAAACAAGGAAAGCCACAGATGTACATATAATAATACTGTACTGAATTACAGTTCTAACATCTTATTGTTAGACCTTTATCTCTCTACATACTACAACAATCTATATGAAATGTGACCCTGCTACCAATTATCCTCTTCTACTACCAAAAGTATCAGCTATAGAAGAAGAGGTCATAAACCAAACTGTGTGTGCTACACACAGTTCCGTTCTCAGGTTGTTCGTGATAGGTGTGGCGTTGACTTTGCACACCTTTCACCAACTACCTGGAAAAGTTCAGCATGACTTCAAGGGTATCAGACTATTCTAATAGAGCAGATACGGACGTAGATAGTTCAGTGGCTAAAAATTATGTTAAGACTTGAATTAACTTACCTAGCTCAACTCACAGTATGATTTACCCATCACCAACAGTTACACAAAGTTCTGCAATATTAACTGTTCCGAAATTACTTGAACTGAGTAACAAGTAAAGAACACAATGTAAAGAATTTCCTATTTTAAAAATCATGTTCCAAAAATTTAGAAATTTTTCTAGAAACTAAGCGTACTTGAAAAGTATAAAATACATCTATGTTTGTTTCATTATTGTAACACATAAACATGTAACACTTCAATTTCAACAGAAACCAGTCTGAATTTAAGCTGTTCATTCCATAAAACATAAAACACAATGAGTCCAGGGTGGTCATTAGTTATTAATTTTGTATGCAAGTTTACTGTGAAAGTCTCACATGATGAAACTTTAAATTCATAAACCGATTACAGAAACCAGCTTGAATTACCCTCCACTCTCACCCTACTAGCCAATAACAGCCAGTCACTACCTTGACAATATGTAGGCCCAATGTACATACTTCACTGTAAGGATATTTAATATACATCCAAATGTAAACATACCAAAATAATATACACATCGTTATACATCAACCTCCAAACTAACTGTATATTCAAATATAATATAATATATTCAAATAATATTTAGCATAAGCACTGATTTATAATAATTTAATTGGGAGATTAAAAACTATTTACAAAGTCTTAGAACAATCTATGCTAATTATATTCATTAGCACTGTGAATTAATCTCAAACATGTTATAGGAATTTTTTACATCATAAAAACAAAAACAACCACTTCTTTCTTTGTACCTATTCTAGAAAATACAGAACTGCAAACAACCAGTAAGAGGCTGGCATTCAGGAGATGAACACAGTGGTCTACTTGGAATGAACAGAATGTAATTTACAGACCTAACATAAGAAGTTCAAAGTTAAACCCATTAATTCCATATCAAAGACTATATAATAATGAAGAAGAATATGATAACGAAGAAAACATAATAACTGCAGAAGTTCGAGAGGTAATTAATAACTTAAAAAATTATACGTATATACAGGACAGAAACCTTGAAACAGACACCACTACCGATTTCTCAAATAGCTGATGTTTCTGATTCGTTTGATCAACCTCCATACCAACTATTCTCCAAACCTGTTACAGCACCACAATCACCTTTTAACTTTGTATTGCTCAACCAGAGACACACAATTGCTTCAAACCGTAACAGGCTGGCATTCAGGAGATGAACAAAACGTTCAACTCGGAATAAACAGTATTAAATTGGCAGACTCAATACAAACCAATCTGAATTTAACCTGTTAATTCCATATAATCCCCCCCCCCCACATACACACATGGTGGTCATGCAATGCAGATTTCATGTCTCATATGAAAATTTGATTCATAGATTGATGTCGGGAGCCACCTTGATTTACCCTCCACTCACCCACCACCAAAAAAACTCACTACATACTCAAATAAATCTACAATTTAGAACAGGGTCCACACTACCTCTTGCTGTCACACCACATACAATATATATATATATTGTAACGGTACATAAACCGGTCCCAATAAAGTAAATCATGAGAATAAAAGTCAGAAATGGGTAGAACTAAAGCTCGCTCAAAATTTAATTATATCACTCCACATAATAAACAATTCGAGTGGTATATAGTGCGAAGTGAGTTCTAGTGTACCCATTGAGGTGAAAAACCAAAGTGAAACTAATGTATTACTAAACTGTGCTGTATGTTTTGGATAGGATAAAACTATGGAAGTAGTATGTAATAATACTAATTGATTTTTGTGATTTTATTTATTTATTGTAATTTATATTGTATGAACCACAATTTGTTATACCCAAGTTAATATTATATTGTTTCAAATAATTATGTTAGATTGTAAGAAAACCCAGGGTTAATTTTAAAAGACATAAAAATTTTAACTACCAAAGATAATATAAAATTAAAATAATCCTATGAAGGAAATGACAACAGGAAGTAGTACCGGGTATGAACACTATTCGAGACTAAATAAATAAAATATAAATTTATTTAATGATAATAAAATGATAAAATATTTATATACAATGTCATAAAAAAAAAATTAACCAAAACATATTATATGAATTAAATTAGTAAATAAACCGGAATGGAAGGGAATTATTTTTCCATAAATAAAATATAAATTTATAATAATCACAAACAGCCTACATAATAAAAATACTATGTGTTACTAAGAGTGATGAAAAATAACAAGTATTGTTAATAAGAATAAAATTTTGAACTGAACCAGAGAGTTGAAGAATCGATGCGACAAAAATTATAAAAAAATAATCTTTTTTGGACGTTGGAGGAGGCGAAATTCACGCAAGAGTAATAAACAAAGTGAATACTAACCAATTATACCTGAGGAATCCAAATTAAAAGGTGTTATACATTAAAAACCAGTGGATGAAACCATTCTGAGGATCCAATATAATTCGGCCTACGTCTAATAGACAATCAGAAAAATACTCGAAAAATGAAAAGGAAATAATAACGCAAGACGTACCTCATCACAGAATAAAACTTCAATCCAGTAAGGACAACACGGAGCGAGGTAATATAAACATTTTTCGTAATAAATACAGAAGAAAACTCGTTTTTTAATAGTGAAATAGAACGAAAAAATATTCATTTTTATCATATGTTGCTTTCAAAAGTAAACAAATACATGCTGCTCTCTTACGGCAATTCCGGAAACTATGTAACATTTGAAAAATAAACCAAAATTATTTATTAATTTTTTATATTTGTAAAGCGTAGCAATTAGCCATTTCTGACACTCTCATAACATAAAGAATTCACCCTGAACCCTGGGGAATTAATAAGAATTATGTAATAACTGATGTATTTTATTATAGCGTAATATTGGTTAAATAACAACATATATGTTTTGTTCTTTAGACAGATCTATGTTTACTCGGTAAAGTCGAGAAGATGTTTTCTTTTTAAAAAGATTAATTGTGATACCTATACTTGGGTGGCTGGAGACAAAAGTCAATAATCAATAAAGCAATATTATTGAAAATTAATATTGAATTATAACGTGTTATAATTTATTGTAGTGGGTAGTTAATGAAAATTTCAGCACAACATACAGAAAAAATCGTCACAACAGAGGGGCAAATTTGATACTTACTCTCTCTTCTGCATAAGGCTGAACAAATTACCTCCTTGACCCCAAATCACACACTCTCGATTTCTTTTAGATTGAGTAAAACAAGATAAACGAAGTCCTTTATTTATACCGTTTAAAACGTCAGTTAGTATAATTCAAAAGTGACGCATATTGCGTGAGGCATATAATAACACTTTTGCAAGTGCACACCTCACATTAAGCGGTACGTTACAGAACTGGCGAACCCAACATTTGGGGCTTGACTAAAGGTGTACGTTTCGCTAAAGTGCCTCACATAAAAAGTGGTACGTTACAGAATTGGCGCTCAACGTAAAAGGGCGGTAATTAGAAAAGAATTTTGATATTTAATAAAAATATATATCAAAAAATCTAATTATCGTTGGCTGATATGAGAAAACAAGAAATGCCTAATACCCGAGGAAAATCGAAGAAGAGGGCAGAAGAAAAGGAGACTGAAGAAGGTGGACAGGAACAAGAAATAGAATTAGTCACGGACAGTGAAATGGACCAACAGACAGGTGATACAGAAGAAGCCGAAGTAGTTATGGATACGGACAAGGAAATAGTTGAAGAGGATGCCCAAGGGGATCAACCAGATAAATTCAACCAAAAAGAAGACATGAGCATGCAGGGGATGTTGAGAATTATTATGGAAAGCAATAGACAAACCAATGATAAAATAGACGAAAAATTTAAGAAACAGGAGGAACAAAATAGACAAACCAATGATAAAATAGATGAAAAATTTAAGAAACAGGAGGAACAAAATAGACAAACCAATGATAAAATAGACGAAAAATTTAAGAAACAGGAGGAACAAAATAGACAAACCAATGATAAAATAGACGAAAAATTTAAGAAACAGGAGGAAAACTTAAAACAAACCATGAATGAACAATACCATGAACTGAAGGAAGCGGTTGAAGGGCAAAGAGAAGAGATGAATGCAAAATTTGAAGAGAATAATGAGAATTTAAAACAAATTGAGGATAAGATGGAGAATTTCAATAAAGAATTAAGAGAAAATCTAGAAGGTAAAATTGAACTGGTCAATAATACGTTAAGCCAAAGAGTAGAGGCATATAAGGAAGAGGCAGAGAAGAAATTAGTAGAAACTAACCAAAGATTAGATACAACTGAAGAGAAGATGGAACTAATTAAAATTGGAGTTGAGGCAAGAATGGAAAAAGAAGAACAAGATAACCAAGTTCGTGTAATGGCCATACGACAAGAAAATAATGACCAGTTAGATAGCATTAAAAGCAGTCTAAACTGTAAATTTTCAGAGTTCCATAAAACTGTAGAGAATGTAAAAAATCAATGTGATAGCCAAGCAGAGAAATTAGATAGTTTGCAACAAATACAAACCAATTTTCAATGTGATGTAGATAGAATAAGCGCTAGATCTGCATGCAGCAGTCATCATGTTTATCCAGACAATAACGAAAGTGTAAACTTTCGGGATTATCGCAGAAACCCACTTGAATTTTTAGGGAGAGTAGATGAAATTTTGAACAGATCAAAGGAGAATAGATGGAATATGATAAAAGGTCTATTAGACGAATCGTTCAAAAATATCAATGATAATTGGTGGACAGCAATTAGGAACGAGGTGTGTGATTATGAGGGTTTCAAAACTATGTTCAAACTTAAGTACTGGTCAGAATCAGTACAAAACATTATTAGGGACGATATCTGTCATGGTAGGTATGACCGTACAGTGGGACAAACACCTACTGCTTACTTTTTAGGGAAGGTGTGTATCGCCAAGTATCTAGACCCTAAGATACCTGAAGAGTGTCTAGTGACCAAAATGGCGTATCATTTTGAAGAAAAGATCATAAGTGCACGCTTGAGTGGACAAATCAAAACTATTGGAGGCATGGAAACGCTGCTAGAAAATTATGAACAGGAATCTTATTATAGGAGAAGTAGATGGAGGTCAGGGAATACCGAGGAGCGGAAGAATGAACCACCAAGAGAGAATCGGCCCAGAGTTAATTATGTACATGCTAATAACAATTATTACAGTAATAGTTACCAAGGAAGACGTCCGTATTTTAACCAGAGACAAAATTATGATCGAAGAGATGAGAGAAACCACTACAACAGACAACAATGGAATGATCATGACGAATTTAGGAGGTCCAGAAGTGGAGATAGAAATAGGGACATACCCTCAGGAGATCCACCAAATGACAATCAGGGAACTAATCAAGCCCAAGTAAATTATCTAATGGCTGATGAGAGGGATTCAAGGAGACCCGAAGAACAGCAACAAAGAAAAGTGGACAAACGAGTTGACCATGGGAAAAATCAAGGGTCTAATCCTGGTCCCAGTAATAAAGATGAGAGGCTATATACATACGATAATATTGAAATGTATGGTAGTGATCCGCAATGGGGCAATCCAATAGCGAATTTTATTGACAAGTTTAATCAACAGAATCCACGGGAAAAATATACGAGTGGATCAATCCGTGTTGTGAATGATACTGAAAACGGTTAAACTAATGTAAAGTGAAGAAAATAAAAACCCCCAAAATTCTAAAAGCATGTAAGGACATCTTACTCAACTTATTTCGAAACCATATAATTTAAAGTGAAGAGACTAAAAGAGAACAGATGATTAAATAATAATTATAAATAACTGATTTAAACTGAAATAATAGGAAAAATAATATTTTGATGGTAACAAAAGAAGAATAAATAAATAAACAATTGATGGTAATGTGCTCAGATAAGAAGAATAACGAATAATTTAATGACTCCAATGAAACTGAAGGAGGATGATAATTAATACAACAAAAATTAGAATTTCTCGGAATTGAAGATTTTATAAGAAGAAATGATACGGAGAAATATGTCACAAGAAGTAAAGTCAGAAGAATTTTAACATAAGGCCTATCAATGATGTTATATGCTATTAATTAATGATAAAAAAGAAGGAATCAAGGAGAAGAAGAAATATATAAATAAATACAAACAGCTACAGTATGAAGAATCCCAAAAGTGTTTGGTACTAGTCGCTAATTGACTACTACTTATAATTTTTTTATTTTATTTTTATGTATTGACCGTAGAAATGTTCCGGCAATAATTTTTATGAGCAGGGATGATGTTCCCCTGGTCTCAGAAGGTGTAAGGATGGACAGCGGTGTATGGACCCAGAGTGGCCACCCGACTGGAACCACCGCACAAGATAGGGAAAAATGTTAGGGAAATTGAATATTTAAGGGATAATAATTAAAATAGCTGAAAGGAGTGATATTAGATTCCAGAAGTATAAATGAAGAAAATAGAAGGAAGATAGCAGACCGAAGCTTAATTGATAAAGCGAGTTTATAAAAGTAAATAGAAAATAAGTGTTAAAACAAGTTTTTATGATTAGTGTGACCAGTCCTTATCAAATAAAATGTGGAAGTACCACTAACCCCGAGAAATAATTGATGAATTTGCCTCCAAGAGAGAGAGAGTTAAGTAAGAAAACGACAATTACCACAAGTCTGAATTACCAGAGTTTATAATCAGTCAGCAATGAAACATTATTATGAAAACAAAGTCAAGACCATTAGGAGACTTGAACAAATCAACAATTTATTTATATCAACGAGTTGAACTAAAATAAATTTGTTCTAGTGGGGGGGCTTTATGTAACGGTACATAAACCGGTCCCAATAAAGTAAATCATGAGAATAAAAGTCAGAAATGGGTAGAACTAAAGCTCGCTCAAAATTTAATTATATCACTCCACATAATAAACAATTCGAGTGGTATATAGTGCGAAGTGAGTTCTAGTGTACCCATTGAGGTGAAAAACCAAAGTGAAACTAATGTATTACTAAACTGTGCTGTATGTTTTGGATAGGATAAAACTATGGAAGTAGTATGTAATAATACTAATTGATTTTTGTGATTTTATTTATTTATTGTAATTTATATTGTATGAACCACAATTTGTTATACCCAAGTTAATATTATATTGTTTCAAATAATTATGTTAGATTGTAAGAAAACCCAGGGTTAATTTTAAAAGACATAAAAATTTTAACTACCAAAGATAATATAAAATTAAAATAATCCTATGAAGGAAATGACAACAGGAAGTAGTACCGGGTATGAACACTATTCGAGACTAAATAAATAAAATATAAATTTATTTAATGATAATAAAATGATAAAATATTTATATACAATGTCATAAAAAAAAAATTAACCAAAACATATTATATGAATTAAATTAGTAAATAAACCGGAATGGAAGGGAATTATTTTTCCATAAATAAAATATAAATTTATAATAATCACAAACTGCCTACATAATAAAAATACTATGTGTTACTAAGAGTGATGAAAAATAACAAGTATTGTTAATAAGAATAAAATTTTGAACTGAACCAGAGAGTTGAAGAATCGATGCGACAAAAATTATAAAAAAATAACCTTTTTTGGACGTTGGAGGAGGCGAAATTCACGCAAGAGTAATAAACAAAGTGAATACTAACCAATTATACCTGAGGAATCCAAATTAAAAGGTGTTATACATTAAAAACCAGTGGATGAAACCATTCTGAGGATCCAATATAATTCGGCCTACGTCTAATAGACAATCAGAAAAATACTCGAAAAATGAAAAGGAAATAATAACGCAAGACGTACCTCATCACAGAATAAAACTTCAATCCAGTAAGGACAACACGGAGCGAGGTAATATAAACATTTTTCGTAATAAATACAGAAGAAAACTCGTTTTTTAATAGTGAAATAGAACGAAAAAATATTCATTTTTATCATATGTTGCTTTCAAAAGTAAACAAATACATGCTGCTCTCTTACGGCAATTCCGGAAACTATGTAACATTTGAAAAATAAACCAAAATTATTTATTAATTATTTATATTTGTAAAGCATAGCAATTAGCCATTTCTGACACTCTCATAACATAAAGAATTCACCCTGAACCCTGGGGAATTAATAAGAATTATGTAATAACTGATGTATTTTATTATAGCGTAATATTGGTTAAATAACAACATATATGTTTTGTTCTTTAGACAGATCTATGTTTACTCGGTAAAGTCGAGATGTTTTCTTTTTAAAAAGATTAATTGTGATACCTATACTTGGGTGGCTGGAGACAAAAGTCAATAATCAATAAAGCAATATTATTGAAAATTAATATTGAATTATAACGTGTTATAATTTATTGTAGTGGGTAGTTAATGAAAATTTCAGCACAACATACAGAAAAAATCGTCACAACAGAGGGGCAAATTTGATACTCTCTCTTCTGCATAAGGCTGAACAAATTACCTCCTTGACCCCAAATCACACACTCTCGATTTCTTTTAGATTGAGTAAAACAAGATAAACGAAGTCCTTTATTTATACCGTTTAAAACGTCAGTTAGTATAATTCAAAAGTGACGCATATTGCGTGAGGCATATAATAACACTTTCGCAAGTGCACACCTCACATTAAGCGGTACGTTACAATATATATATACTATGACTTCTACTAGAAACAGTAGCATTATTATTTAATGACCATATTATGCACGCTTTCTGGAAGTTGCTTTGAATTATATACTGATCATAACTTTACCTTACTGTATATGAAGTGTCCCACTCCTGATACTACACAGAATTTTCTTTATACATTTGTTAATCAAGGCATGGTATTCCACCGCATTTCAATAAGTGAGCAACACTTCATCCTGATTACACAGAAACAAGTAGATGAGACCAAAGGAGGAAGTACGAAGGTATGTAATGGCCCTATCATTATAAATCACATCACACACGAAATAACCTTCTTCAAAGGAGTAGGGCTGCCACTCAGCAGATGCAATACGAGAGAGTGATATATGTTGGGACATCGATGCAGGAGAGATTCTGAGGATCCCAGATTGTTGTTCATCAATCAAAAAGAAGAAAGCCTCACCATCACTTGCCTGGGACCAGACGGATATTCCAAACATGATGAAACAGAATGTACAATAAGATGAGACTACTTATCTTACCAATTTGCCAGATGGTGGGAACGTCTTTTACAATTTACAGCAGAGCAGAGTATAAATCTTTAGACTATCAATGCACTAGTAGCGTAATTACGATGCCTGAATTAAATGGTATTTTAATTTCAGTGATAAAATATGTGATGTCATTTCTAAAGAATTAGTGGACACAAATAATAAACATTTATAATATGTGACTAGTAGATTTCAAGATCTAAAAACAGCAACTACAAAACTGAGTATGTTAGACAATATTATGAAACAGTATGAACCAATAATTTTGTACTGGAGTCAAGACACTGTTTTCACCTACAGTATTGTTAACCACATTAGACTTTATGCTCACGAGTTAAGTTCGCATGTATCGTAATAAAGTAGTATATATTACTTACGTAGAATCAAGTTATGATTCTATATAATATATAATATACAGAATATACATGTTGTATATTACAGTAGAATCAAGTTTCAGTAAATTAAATTGTATTGTTTTGCTAGTTGTAATTGTAGATGTTTGTTTATTATTATTTGGCTATTAAATCTTAGTATCTTGAACTTCCTAGTTCTTTGTTTTGGCAATGTAACCCTACTTGGATTGATTCTTAGCCACTCAAGAATAGTAATCAAATTATAGTCTTCTGTAACAGTTGTAAAGTTGGATTTGTTGTTGGGTCTCAAATGATATCCCTCAACAAATTCATATGACTGACTTTAGGAGCAGCCTAGAATTACCCTCCATTCACCGTACCAGACAATAATAGCCAGTCACTACCTTGACATATCTCTACTCATACATAAGTGTATAAAATATCCAGGGAATACATCTCCCTGTAAGGATGTTTGACACATGCTCAATGGGACCACAACAGAGCCCCAACACTCAAATACATTGATGATGTACACATAAATATGCACTGTTTATAACAATTACATAAATACAGAAAACTGTTTATGATGGATGAGAACAGTTTATGGAAATTTTCTTTAGTCCAAATCCATGAATTACTACAAACTTATTACAAAAATCTTGTATAGCTTACAAGCTATCCCTACAAATACAAATGCTACACATAATTTCTACAAACAAGCTGCCATTTAGTAAAAAAAAACAATGTTCAACTCAATTCCTTATCAGCCCCCCAGCAAGTGGTGTATCTAGAATTTGCCCTGTGGGGAGGGGGTCCAGGGCTGGGTAGGCTTCATACAAAACAATATCATACGGTAATAACAAAAGTACATATTATTGAATGAATGTTTACAAGATACTTATTGACTGAAGTGATTTTCCACATTTCATATTTCAAAAGTATAGGCTACACTAACGCTGTGTGATAAACCTGTTTGCATATTTAAAAAAGAGTTACTACAATATTATCATACACAGCCGACAAAAATGAATAAAACAGTCTAAAAATTACAAGATTACCGGTAATAAAACTTGTCATCTTTTCGACCCTCTGGGGTAAGGTTTCCGGCCCCGTTTGTCTCCCTCCCCCATAAAAATACCTCTGTTCGTCCCTTTCTATCAACCTGCCTGATCTATTAACTTTATATTAACCTGTCCTTAACATACTACACACAATTTCAACAACAGTTACGCATTCAGGAGACGAATGCAATGTTCAACTGGGGAAAAAACAATTAAATTTACAACATCCTACAGATTAGTCTAAACTAAAAGGCATTAAGTCGACAACACACATACGTACACAAGCGCATGTGTGTTTAAGAACAACTTCATGTTTTTATAACAAACTACACTTTCACAAATATTTGGAACATAATATATAGAAATAAAACAAGGGGAAAACACAAAATACACATATAATAATATTGCACTACTGAATTACAATTCCAACTTATCTTATCTCTACAACTGTAATAATTAACAAACATCTTGTCACTGCTATTCAATCATCCTCTTCTACTGACAAAAGTATCAGGTGTAGAAGAGAAGAGGTCATAAACCAAACCATGTGTGCTACACACAGTTCAGTTCTCAAGTTGTTTGTGATAGGTGTGGCGTTGACACTGCACACCTCTCACCAACTACCTGGGAAAAGTACAGCATGACTTCAAGGGTATGAGACTACAGAGATGATATGAATATAGTTGCTGGAATAGTCAAACAATATAAGACAGCATAGGCTTACATACGTACTCATAGTTATGATTTGTCCATCAATAATACTCATACCCTTTAACACAAGTTCAGGTAAATATCACTATAGTATTGACGACTCTGAACACTAAGTTTTTTATAAGTAAAAACGTAAAGTTTTACCTTACAGCCTAAACAGGCTTTCACCTATAGAAGGCTTCATCAGAGGCTGTCGTAGGTAGCGCTGTTCGTCTTGTTGTTGGCGACGGGATAGTTTTTTGAAAGATCGAAGCTGTGTGTGTGTGGTGAGATGTGTTCGAATAATGCGTGCGATTTGAATTGTGTCTGTTCGTTTAGGATGTCGTTTTTTATTTGTTTTTGTGTGTTTGTATATTTCTAATTGTTCTAGAGTGTCTAGTTTTCGGCCTTTTGTGTGTATGTGTAGAATGTTCATGTTATTGTCGATGTTTTTATATGTGTGGTTTGCTTCAACGAGGTGGTTTGCAAAGGTAGATTCTGTAGTGGTGTGGAGTGCTTTTGTGTGTTCAATGTATCTCTGTGTTCAATGTACCTTTGCAAACCACCTCATTGAAGCAAACCACACATATAAAAACATCGACAATAACATGAACATTCTACACATACACACAAAAGGCCAAAAACTAGACACTCTAGAACAATTAGAAATATACAAACACACAAAAACAAATAAAAACGACATCCTAAACGAACAGACACAATTCAAATCGCATGCATTATTCGAACACATCTCACCACACACACACAGCTTCGATCTTTCAAAAAACTATCCCGTCGCCAACAACAAGACGAACAGCGTTACTTACGACAGCCTCTGATGAAGTCTTCTATAGGTGAAAGCCGGTTTAGGCTGTAAGGTAAAACTTTAAGTTTTTACTTATAAAAAACTTAGTGTTCCGAGTCGTCAATACTATAGTGATATTTAGTTAAGTAACGGACACGTCATGGACAACGAAATCCAACAAGTTCAGGATTATCAAGTGTTTGAAAATAATTTTGTTTAAGCTTGTTTTAAGTTTGTTTAAACAAATTTCCTATAAGGCTAATGTACCTGGAAAGTGTAAAAATATCGGTCATTAATAATTAATAACAAACAAAGCAACCCACGATGATCATTAACCAATTTTGTATGCTAATTTCCTCTCACATGAAACTTTAAATCCATGACCCAATTTCAGAAAGCACCTTGAATTACCCCCACTGACCCTACTAGCCAATACCAGCCTGCCACTACCTTGACAACATGTAATGTACACCCATCACCGTAAGGATGTTTAATATATGCTCTGGTGACCACTATATATCCTCAAAACCAAAATAAACTGAATACATGCATGTAGAAATATACACTGATTTATAACAATTTAAATAGGATATTAAAAACTATTTACAAAGGCAACAATCTATGGAAATTATATTCATTACCACTGCAAACTATTCCCAAATATGTTATAACAATTTTATATTCTTCCAAGGAAACTCTTCTTTCCTTATAACTACTCTATAAAATACAGAATTATATAAAAAGTAAGAGGCTGGCATTCAGAAATGAACATAACGGTCAACATGGAATGAACAGAATTAAATTTACAGACCTCATATAAGAAGTTCAGAATTTAAACCTGTCAATTCCATACCAAGCGTGCCTACACTCATATTATCTTTACCACATTTTATCAATAAACTACACCTTCACAAATATTTCCGGAGAACGAGGGAAAGTCATAATAAGCTGTACAATACTGTGCTGAATTAGAATTCTAACTTCTCTTATATCTACAACTGTATTCTATATACACTACACTAATACTTGAGAAAATAATAGTATACCTTCTCATACAGAATCATTCTCTTCTACTGCCAAAAGTATCAGGTGTACAAGAGAAGAGGTCATAAATCAAACTGTCTGTACTATACACGGTTCAGTTCTCAGGATGTCTATGATAGGTGTGGCATTGACATCACACACCTGTCAAAAACTACCTGGGAAAAAAGTACACTATGTCTTCAAGGAAAGGAAGCTTAGAGTACTTCAAAACTGTAAGAATATCTATCCTTATTTTATTACTGTAATAAACAAACATACTGATATTTCAATTTCAATACAAAGCAGTCTGAATTTAACCTGTTACTTCCATCACACACATACACACACACACAGAGGTCATTAGTTTTTAATTTTGCAATTCAAGTTATTGTGGGGTCTCACATGAAACTTTTAAATTCATACCCTGAGTTCAGAAAGCACCTTGAATTACCCTCCACTCACCCTACTAGCCAATAACAGCCAGTCACTACCTTGACAATATGTAATGTACACACAACACTACAAAGGTATTTCACATATGCTCTTGGTGACCATTATTGATCAGCAACACCCAAACAAACTGAATACTCAAATATAAATATGTACTGTTTCACAATAGTTTGAATAGGATAATAAAAACTGTTTACAAAGGTTGAGAACACACAATGGAAATTATGTTCATACCACTGTGAACTATTCCCAGACATTTTACAATAATTTCATATTCTTACAAGCAAACTCTCCTTTCTTTGTACCTGATCTACAAATTGCAGAATTCTACAAAAAAGATTGTGTTCGCCTGGCATTCAAGATATGAACACAATGCTCAACTAGGAAATAACAGAATATAATTTAGAGACCTACTATAATAGGTCAAATAATATAATAGGATCTAATATTTGACCTCATAAATAGGTCAAAATTTAAACCCGTTAATTCGTCACACACACACACACACACACACACACACACACACACACACACACACACACACACACACAAAATTATAACCATCCTTACCATACTTCAACAAATAACTACACTTTTACAAATATTTCCAGAAAACAATGGAGACGCACAACCTATACACATAATAATAATATTGTGCTGAATTATATTTCTAACTCCTCTTATTACTTCAACTGTAATTCTATATATACTACGCTAATGTTCATCTGCCCAGTTCTTCACACTCAATCATCCTCTTCTTCTGACAAAAGTATCAGCTATAGAAGAGAAGAGCTCATAAACCAAACCGTGTGTGAGACACACAGTTCAGTTCTCAGGTGGTTCATGATAGGTGTGGTGTTGACACTGGACACCTTTCACCAACTACCTGGAAAAGTACAGCATGACTTCAAGAGTATGAGACTATAGCCATGGAGAAGTAATGGATGCAGGTAGTTCAGTGACCGAAAATAATGTTAAAACTTGCGTTAACTTATCTAGTTCAACTCATAGTACGATATGCCTACCACCAACAGTCACACAAAATTCTACAATATTAACTGTTCCAAAATTATTTGAACTGAATAATAAATAATAAGGAAATGTATGGTATGTCCTATTTTTGGTTAAAAAAATTTAGAAATATTTTATACAAGCCAAGAGTACTTGAAAAGTGTAAAAACATCTTTCTTGTTTCATTATTGTAACAAACAAACAATGTAACATTTCAATTTCAATATAAACCAGTCTGAATTTAAGCTGTTAATTCCATAACATATGGACGTGTGCGCGCGCGCGCGCACACACACACACATGCATACAAATTGCAGTCACAGACCATGGTGGTTATTAGTTATTATTTTGAAACTCAATTTATTGTGGGGGTGTCACATGACACTTCAATACCCTGATTTCAGAAACCACCTTGAATTACCATCCACTCACCCTACTAGCCAATAACAGCAAGTCACAACCTTGACAATATTGTTACGACGTCACAGAAAGTCTACGTGTTTATCGAACGTTCCAGAGACATCCAGAATGTAAGCGTGTGGTGTACGTGCTACTAGACGCATTTTGCGAGAATCTTCTCGACTGTGCCGGGCTTCGTGGCGCGCTCGGCCTGTGTCAAGGCCGTAGTTAATTACGTAGTTCATACGCACGCTACGACGCAATTAGGAACAGTCTAGATATTCGACTAGCTATATATACCGGTACTCAAACGATGTTCAGTTTAGTATGAGGCGAATATTTGACTGTGCGGTTCGAGAGTATTAGTGCGATATATTTACAGAGCGGTTCGAGTTATTACTGTGTACGTTCAAGTAGTTATTAGTGAAGTGTTGCGTTTTATATTCGGACAGCATAATTGTAATACAATTGAGTTTTAATATTAGTGGACATTTTATTGCGTGTGAACAATTTTCATTTGACTTGTTGTAGACACTGTGTTCTTAATTACGAACTGTTTAACTGTAAAAAGAAAGGTGTGATTAGTGACTTAATTGTTGTCTTGTACTTATTTTGTTTCCACTGTACCTACGACGATCGAGTAGACCGTCGTAACAGTGGTGTCAGAACTGGGATAAAACGATTAACAGTGGGAACAGTGGACACTTTGTACAAGACGAGTGTAATTCGTATTTAATCGGAAAACAATGGATGCCAGTCAGATGATGGAAAATTTCCAGGCGCTGTTGTTGCAGACAGAGGAACGACGCAGACAGGAGGCGGAAGAAGCAGAAAAACGACAGGATGAAAAACGCAGGCAGGAAAGAGAAGAAGCTGAGAACGTCAGAAAGCACTAATGCTAGAAACAGAAGAAAGACAAAAAGATAAAACATAAACTCTCTTTGAAACTATGCAGAAACAGTTGCAAGAACATACTACTGCAGAATTGGGTCTCCTACATGGTGACGTAGGTGAATTACTGTAATGTGGCAAAAAGGGGGGGTTTTTATTTTTATTAAATTTATTTAAACTTTTAATTGCAAGTCCCATGTAAAATACGGCTGTATTCAAACAAAGAACAGTAACGTAAATTTTTGATCGGAGTGTAGTTGAAGAATGCGACACTTGTTTATAAACTGAATATTGTCACGTACGGATACGCACACGCACTCGACGGAGCGCAGCTACTACGCATAAACATTAAAACCGACGCCACGAAAAATGGCGAGGCAGGACAATTGTCAGAACATGTGCTTTCAAGACGAAGGAAATCCAGTAAGAGGCCACACCCACTAAGCATCCTATATCGTCAACATTTAGCAACCTTAGCCTGTGTGGCCCATAGACAATCCATACACTGTATGGATACACTGTGCGACTACGAAAAAATTGTTGCCTGCAGGCAGTGCTTTCCAGTTGAACAACCAGATGTAGTGGGGAGTCTGTTTCGCAGGTGCCGGGAAGTTGATTATTAACATCTACACGTAACGGACACGAGTAGTGGCGTGCGTCACCAGCCGGGCAAATTTTTATTAAAAATGTGAAAAATAATCGTCCGATTTTTTTTTTACCCGGCCGGGTGGACAAGACTCGTGGGCCCCAAATAAATTCTTTTAACTTTCAATAGAAAGTGATAAACTGACATAAATAGTGAAACGGTATCTCAGAATGAAGTAAGTGAAGTGAAGAAAGCAAAATTAACGATGTAGTGAATTGAACAAATTTTCGGACATACACTCAGTGTGGGACGAGACGGGGAGGAACGCCGATGGTTAAGTAACCCACGACAAATTTTACTGTATTAATAATTCCATTTTAAGGTGCTCTAAATTGCAAAATGGGGGTTCTAAAGGTATGAATGTGAGAATGAGCAAGCTGGGTCGCCTTACTTAAGATAAGGATTAGAATAAGTATACAATGTTGAAAGAAATGTTTTGTGTTATTCATATTTGAAAGAAACAGTAATATTTTAATTTTTGAGAGAAAAGATGAGCAATCCATAAATTTGAGGGGGAAAAAAAATTTGAGTTGTTTCACATAAATGAGAGTCGAGTATGTTACTGATATAACGCTAAACCCTGCTTGTATTTCGCAGTTCGTGTGACGGACCTTGGACTGTAAGGTAAGTTATCCTGGATAAATAATAATTTAAATGTTATAAGTCTCTCAGTAATTTAAAAGTCTCAGTAATTTAAAAGTGTACAATTGGCGCCTTGAACAGAGACTATTTGTAAAATAATTTATAAATCGCACCTACAGGTGAATACAAGTGTGGTTTGGAGGTTGGGTAGGAATACGTATAAATTACGTGTAGGTAAAGTGAGGTGTATGCTATAGTTAAGTAATACATACAATATGAATTAATATTAAAGATATGTAAGATTAAAATTGTTTTAAAATTAAAATCCCATAAAGAATATAGATAATGGCTACTAACGAGAGTGAAATTGAAATGAGTGAATCAGCTGTTATGAGCGGCCTTGAAGCCTATTCGACTCCAAATGTGGGTCAAGACAATAAGACAAGCGAATTTAATGCTACAAGTAAAATAAATGTCACAGATGATTCGGGGATTCAGATGCCCCAAAATTAATTAAGGAAAGTAATCAACCTGAAAATAATATGATGAAATATCTATGTAGCACGCTGTGCAGTTTGAATAATAAATTTGATAAATTAAGCAATGACTTTGATAATCGTTTTGATAAATTAAGCAGTGACTTTGAGAGTCGTTTTGATATAAACGAAAATAATTTTTACGAAATCAGAAATGAAATAAAACAAGTTAATAAAAATGTTGAGAAAACCAATGAAATATTTGAAACTAACTTTAACAAATTAGAACAGAGATTGAGAAAATGGGAGAGTGGCGAACAGATACAGGTAAGAGCAAAATAAATGAAAATAACGGAGATATATGTATTAACTGTAGTGGTGGTAGTTTAGATGTAAAACAGGTGGCGGTAGACAAGATGAGTACCGATAATTATAACGATGAGTTAACAAGTGATAACAATGAGATAATTAAAAACGTGGTGTTAGAGAGTAAGGTTGTGAATATTGATAGTGCTGATAAAATTTTAGAGAGAGTAAGATATAATAATGGAATGTTAGTGTGTGTTGATGAGTCAGAGAGAAAGTGGAGAGATAGTATAGAGGTAGAGGGGTTGCAGAGGGTAAATTTTCCCCAGGTTTATTGTGAACCAAGGTGTTTACAAATGTTGTTGTTGAAGGGAAAGAGTCCCTTATTATTGGAAGACAGGAGGTCTTTGAGTTGTTCCCTGAATTTTTATGAGTTAGTGCCCTCTGTATGGGATGGTAGAGAA
Source organism: Magicicada septendecula (assembly GCA_034769895.1). Taxonomy (NCBI): domain Eukaryota; kingdom Metazoa; phylum Arthropoda; class Insecta; order Hemiptera; family Cicadidae; genus Magicicada; species Magicicada septendecula. The sequence goes on from CM068369.1 coordinate 29,130,717, forward strand.
AGTGTGATATGGTGTTATGGTGAGAGATATTTAGAGAGAGAGTTGTGTGTAGATAGAGAGATAAAATTATTTAAGGTGAATAGAAATTATGAAGAATTTGTAGAAAGGTTAGATGTAGAGAGAGTTGGGAATTATATCAAGCACTTACCTTGTAGTGAGACTGAGGTAGTAGCAGAAGTAGATGATAAAGTTGACGAATTGTTAACTTACCTTACTTTGACAGAAAATACTAAAGGAGAAATTACCCTACCCGATGTCGACAGGAATTTTGAAATAATGGTATGCAATAATATTTGTATTATCAATAGTACTGATATAATGGAACAAAGTAATAATGATGACTATTATAATTATAATAGCCATAAGTATTCAATTGTAAATGAATGGAGTAGTTATAAGATTAGATTATTATATGATGACGGGGGTTAAATAAAAAAATCAGTGAATGGACATTTTAAATACTTTAGTTTATGGTAATGACCTAGCTAACTTGTGAAATGAGGTGTGGTAAACAGAAAAATGACAAAAATTTGTAAATAAATTTATAGTGAAATTAATTGTGTCTATGTTGTAAGGTGTGCTTTATGTAAATAATGTGTATGTAGTAGAAATTGATGTAATAATAATAATAATAATAATAATAATAATAATATTTTGGCAGACTAAATAAATAACAAGAATAATTATGAAGGTAATAAATGAATTGTAATTGTTTTGGAGTAAGGTAATTAAAATAATTTGTTTTGAACAATTGATTAAATTAAATAATTTGAGATGTATTAATTGACCAATTTAAAATGCTGTATAAAGAGATTTTGATAATGAATTTGAATGATTTTAGGAGATTGGTACTTGATAATAAATAATAAATGTAAAATGTATTTAGTTGTGGAATCATATGTTTGCTATAATGTTTCATAAGATAAATGGAGTTGTGTACATGATTTGGTGGTAACAATTGTTTATATTTTGTGTCTATGACAATATATGAGTGATGTAATGTTAAGTATGAATTTTTTAATGCAATTTAAACTTCAGTTCTTGGGGATGCAAATGGGCGCTACAGTCCACCAGCAGGAAACAATAGTGTGTGTGGAAAAGGAGCTGGCCGTTACAAGCCAGGGGTACAGATAACGCATCTGTGCATAAGGCAAACGCTCGATCCGGTTTATCCGGCGGGCGGTTACCTAATTGTAACTGGGTAAAGGGGGGAATTAAGAAAATGATGTAGTAGGAGAGTAGAGGCCGGACAGTGAAAATTGAACGCTAAGGTCTCGATGCGCAATAGACAAACGCCTTGCTGCGAGGCTAACAAAATTTTCTTTCAGTTCGCACATGCGCAGAACAGTTTTGTGCAGTGTTCCGGAATGTGCACATCGGGCTTTGCAAACGTGGTGTATAGTCATTTACAAATTATACTGTGACGACAAAACTATTTGTGTTAATCAGTGAAATTAGTTGTAGGCTACCTATTTACATTTTATTAGAGAACGTATTATTATATTTTAGAAAAGTGTTAATAAACTATTTCATAATTGCGCGTATATGTTTTAAATATTAGTGTGAAACGTACATTAATATGTCCCCCAAAAGTTCCAAATTGAGTTCAAAAACTCTGCATAGCCAGACTCGTTGAGGTAGTGTGGAATGTGTATAATTTCATGAAGAGTGAGGCTGAAAGTGGGAAACCTCTCTTAGATTTCCATAAAGTACAAGAACGTGTTGCAAAAGCGACGGGTATTTCTCATAGCTCCGTGAGGAGAATGATAAAGGACGGTCAACAGCTACACAGTCCAGATGCAGAAGCGGGAACGTCATTTAGCACACCGGGAAAGAAACACCGCGTTCGTAAACCTATAACCGGGCTTGACGATTTTGATAAAGGTGTAATTAGGAGAACAGTTCGGAATTTTTACATTGAAGAAAAGTGTCTCCCAACGGTAAAAAAGCTGTTAGAAAAATTAAAAGAATCTATCAACTTTAAAGGCAGCAGTAGCAGCCTAAAAATTATCTTGAAGGAAATAGGCTTTAGGTGGGTAAAAACTAAAAATAATCGACCTGTATTAACAGAAATTCACGAAATAAGAGCTATGAGAATACATTATTTACAAAACAAACAAATTTAGAGAAGAAGGCAGAACCGTAGTATATCAGGACGAAACTTACATTCATAGCAGCCACACACTTCCGTACACCTGGAACGATCAGATTCAGCCTGGTGGCTACGCTGTTTCAGTTGCGAAAGGACAAAGATTAATTATTGTTCACGCCGGTAGTCAATACGGGTTTGTTCCAAACGTACTGCCGATTTTTAAATCTAACCAAAAGACAGGAGATTACCACGATAACATGAACGCTGACAACTACAGACGTTGGATTGAAGACAAATTGTAGCGGGTCAAATTTTGGGTGTTTTTATTTTTACAGTATGGGGCAAGTACATTTTTATTTCTTTCATTTTTTTGCGGGCTTGTAAAAAAAGAAGTTGTGAAAATTATTGGGTAACAAAATTCATTCCGTTATAATAGAACGCATGTGCAACGTATTTGTCCGTGTAACAGACCAGTGTTGAGATACAGCGTTTGGAACAAAGGCGATGCGCAATTTCAGTGGTGTAACACGGCAGAGGAATTTGCACCTCCACCAAAATTCTAAGAACTCTGTACATGTGTGTCAACGCTCAAGCGCAACTACACCCGCACGCGCTCAAAGGACGCTCTAACAAAAAACTCAAGATGGCCAGAGCGTAAAAATATTCGTCGTCTTCTCTAAGACCTCCCGGAAGTCGCATTAAACTCCGCCTACTGTTGGTGACATCAGCGGAACCAAGTCCAATATCGGCCTCTGGACACACACACATACCGGCTTTAATCCATATATAAAGTGGTTACTTCCCAACAAATGAGGCCGGAGCGACGAAAGCATAGAGGCAGTGAAACACTGATTCCCGGCAGAAAGTAAAAAGTACCTGTTACATTACAGCCCAGTCTAACAGTTGTATCCACCGGCGCCGGTACAATTAAAATAGGCTCGCCAACCAAGTTTTACTTTATCAATAGAAGAGGTGTTAATTATGGCCAAAATTTTTAGGTGACTGCGGTCGACCCAACCGGGAGTAGAGAAAACAGTTTTTTTTTTATAAGGAACAATCAACTTTCGTTTAAACTATGAGTGTGTGTAGGAACCGCGTGGCGACGTCTACGTAAGGGTTGGGGGGGGGGCTTAATATGAAATGTTAAAGGGTTTGTAAATTCAGTATATATGTGTGAATGGCAAAGCTGGGCTATCTTTTGTGTGTGTGCTTTATAATTGTGCTGGTTTCTGTTTGTGTCAGTGTTGAAAATTGTATTTCGTGTGATGTAAAAAAAAAATGATACCTAAGGTAAGCCATATTAATAAGTAAGTAAGATGCAAAAAGCAGGATAAAATCTTCATTTGTTTTTATTGTATGACTAAAATTTTTGTTTTACTTTGATGGTTTGAGCAAAATTAAAATCGATTCTCTTCATACGAATGTGTTGTGCAAATTATTCACACAACCTTGAGAAATTGCGCCTGTATCCTCAAGTACGTATGACGCAACCTTGAAGCCCAGTGATGGTAAGTAAGTTTCTCAATGCTTGTTTTGTATTGTTATTATGTGGATCATTAATGAACCCTGACAATGGCGCTACGAACGGGACGAATTTATTAATATAAATCCATACCTACAAATGAGTTACAGGCGCAATTGAGAGGTTAAGTGAAAGACGTAAAAGGTTATGTTTAATATTGGTGAGTAGAATATATTTTTTTGATAAGTATGCGTTACATATGGTAAGATTTTATAAAGAAATATATATTAAAAAATTATAAGAAAAATGGCAGATAATAATGATATTAGTTTATCTGATAGTCAGATAGCAAGTCAGTTAAGTAGCGATTCGGGAGTTCAAACGAATGATAGTAATGTAGAGAGTCAGCTGACCGAATCAAAAATAATGAAAGATGTTGAATATCAATCGACACCTATCCAAAATAAAAAAAATGACGATACGTATGAAATGTTTAAAGCAATACAAACAATGATAGAAAACCAGAGTGTAAAGTTAAATAGTAGTATAAATGAGAAGTTCGATATCCAAAAGAATAGTTTTGAGGAGTTATTAAAAAATCAGAATAAAGAGTTGAAACATGAGATACAAGAAATTAACAAACATTGTGAAAATACCAAAGCAGAATTTACCAATAGAGTCAACCAAGTAGAGACCAAGTTAGATGATTCAATGCAACAGGTAGATGTTAAATTTAATGAAATAGACAGTCAGATAGATAGAGTTGAGAAGCAGATAAATGAAAACAATGAAATATTAATAAATACAATGAATGAGCATAACAATGACATAGAATCTAAAATTATTAAATGTAATATTGAAACTGATTGTAAGTTGAGTAGTGTAGTAACGACAGTTGAAAAATTTAGTCAGAACTTTGATGAACACCAAAGTAAGATAGAATCTAAAATAAATGAGATTGAAAGTAATTATAAGACAGAAATACAAGCAGTAAATGAATCTATCGATGTAATATCAAAAAATAATGTACAGTCTGAATATAGTAATGACAAAAAATTATATTCTCTTGAACAAAATATTAGTAGTATGAGAGATGAATTAAGCTTAGTGAAAAATCAAAATGTAAACAATGTTACTGAGCGCATATTTATGACACGAGATACAAATAATGAAATAGAATTAGAAACTTTCAATTGTGACAATCGTAGAGTACACCCAATGCAATTTTTAAATAGGGTTAGGGAGTTTAATCGGTTTAATAGTAGTAGCTGGGAGGTTAAGTTGCTGAAGATTATCAAATGTTTTAAAGGTAGTGCCGAGATATGGTCGGAAGTACACCATACCGAGTGGGATAGTTTTGAGGATTTTGAGATAGCTTTTCGAAACAAATATTGGTCAGAAGAAGACCAAGAAATATTAAGAAGTAAAATAATGGGTAACGGGAATTTTGGTAGGATGAATAACCACCTAACCATATATGTGATGACCATATACAACGAAGCTAAATATCTAGAACCGCCGTTGCCTTTCCGATCATTTGTAAGACATATTAGCAAACACCTGCCCAGAGAAGTGCAAATTACGTTAATGACTAGAGAGATTACAAATATAAGCGAGTTAGAAAACATGTTAGATGTATTACAGAATATAGGGGAACGCGACATAGGGCGACGTTCAACCACACCAGTAGTACCACACCATAATAATAATAATAATTTCCATCATAACAGGGGTACACAGAATTTTCATAGAGGAGCGCGGGGAGGAAGTTTCGATAATAGGGGCGAGAGTTGGAGGTGTAGAACATGTGAAACCGACAATTATGCTAATAGAACAAATTGTTTCAGATGTCATCGGAACAGGGAGTGCGCCAGGAACGAGCGAGCAAACCTACCACCCAATCAACAGTCGAGAGGAGGAGAATTTCACAGAGGAGCGCCGAGAGGAGGAGGACAATATAACAGAGGGAGAGGGGGAAATCATCCAGCTGTGGCGGGTCCCTCCACGGAAAACTAGGGAGGACAATGGAGAAGCGGGCCGAACCATTGTCTATGGAAAACAGGAGGGTCCAAATAATCAACAGATACCATAATAACGTTATCAAGATGGACATGGCGAAGGAACTGTTAGAAGAAGAGGAGAACAAGGTGATGGAACGCAGAGCAGGATTAACTGAGGTGACGATTAACCTTGAAGGTAAGAATTATAAAACTTTAATTGATACTGGTAGCGAGATCTCAGTAATTTCTGAAAATGTCATGGGTGAATTAAAAGAGTTAAACAAGAATATACCGTCATTACCAGTTGCAGGGGTTACTGTAGTGGGGGTAACTGGGGTGAGAAGTAAGAGAATAACCAGACAAGTACAATTAAATATTCTAATAAATGAGGTCGAATTTGAAAACACGTTCCTAGTAGTTAAAGGGTTGAGTTTAGATGTAATATTGGGAAATGATTTTTTGGAAAGAAACGGAGCAGTAATAGATTTCAATAAACAAATAGTAAAATTTGAGAAGGGGAATAAACCAGTCAGAATAGAGTTTAAGAAAGTAGTAAATGAAGCTAAAGTCACGGGAATAAAAATGTTACATAAGCAGATAAGCGATAGAGAGATAGAGACCAGAATAAATATATGTCTTGAGAGTAATAGCATAGAGAATGAGGAGGGAGAGATGCATGAGCGTAATGAGAGTGTGTGGGCAAATAGAGCCGATAAATTTTTCAATGAAAATACAGTTGTAGGAAATACTCAACAACAGGAGTTGTGGGCAGTTGTCGAGCAGTACAGAGAGGTGTTTGATGAATCACCAGGGAAAGCGAAGGACTACATCTGCGAGTTGAAAGTTCGGGACCACGCACCATACATGCAGAGAAGCTACCCAGTGCCATTTTCGAAGAGGAGGGCTGTACAGGAGGAATTAGACCGTATGATGCAAGGAGGCATAATTGAACGCTCAGTATCACCCTATTCAAACCCTTTGGTGGTAGTGATAAAGAAGGATGGTTTATCAGTAAGGTTATGATTAGATGCTAGGAAAATTAATCAAATTATTATACCTGACAGGGAATCTCCAGAACCCATAAATGAGATTTTACAAAAGTTTAGCGGGGTCAAATACATGACGTCTTTAGACCTGACCGCTGGATACTGGCAGGTGCCATTAGCAACAGAGAGCAGGAAATACACAGCTTTTCTTTTTAACGGTAAGAATTACCAGTTTAAACGCTTACCTTTTGGATTAAACACCAGTGTTGCCAGTTTTATCAAATGTTTAGATAATATATTACAACCTAAGGATTTCGATTTTTTAACTGTATATGTCGATGATATCTTGATAGCCTCTAGAACGTTCACTGAACATTTAGAACACATAGAATATGTATTAGATAAGTTACAAAGAGGGGGTTTAACAGTGAATTGGGACAAGTCTAAGTTTCTGCAGACAGAAATACACTTTTTAGGATTTATTATTACACCGGAGGGGATATTAGCCAACCCTGACAAAGTCGAAGCCATAATGCGATTCCCTGAACCTAAAAACATTAAGCAACTACAGAGTTTTTTAGGCCTATGCAATTTTTACAGGAAATTTCAGGAGAACTACGCACACACAACATCCAAACTGAGTGCTGTACTGCAGAAGAATAAACAGTGGAGATGGGGCGATACGGAGCGGAATGCTTTTAATGAAATTAAGAGGAAGTTCAGTCACATGATCATGATGAATCATCCCGATTTTAATAAGACTTTTTATTTACAGACCGACGCCAGCAATGTAGCGCTAGGTGCCGAGTTATACCAGGAGAGCTGCGAAAAGGAACACCTAACGATCGCCTTCGCCAGTAGATAGCTGTTATCGGCGGAAAAGAATTACACGACACCTGAGAAGGAACTACCAAGTATTGTGTTCGCTGTGGGTAAATTCCGCACGTACATCCTAGGGAATACCACGATCATCCGGACGGACCACAAGGCACTGTCATTTCTGAATTCATGTAAGCTAACACACAGCCGATTAACCATGTGGGTATTAGCCTTACAAGAATATAGCTTTTCATGGGAGTACATAAAGCGGTCAGATAATAAGGTACCAGATACACTTTCTAGAATAGATGTTATAGACAATAAAACTGGTAGGGACCTTAAAGAAATAGAAATTTTTAGACTAACTAGGGAAGATAGAATTTTTGGTGAGGAATTAAGTGACATTAAAAACTTGCAAAGATCTGATAGCAAACTGGGTAAAATAATTGTTAGTTTAGAAACAGATGTAGAGGGATCTGAATATAATGAGCGATTTCAAATATATCAAGATATTTTGTTTAAAAAAGTAGATGGTGGGGAGCGTGATTGGAGGTTAATTATACCTGATGGGTTAATAGATAAAATTGTTTGGGATTGTCATATAAGGTATGGTCATTTTGGTGCGAGAAAGTGTGCAAATGTTTTGAAAGAGTCATGTATATTTAAGAATATGGAGAGGAGAGTGAGAAAAGTGTTGAGAGTGTGTGATTTATGTCAAAAATCGAAAGTAGTGAATTATAGAGTGGAAGGAGAGATGAATTACATAAAAGTAGATAAACCTTTCGATCTAGTTGCGGTTGATTTATATGGACCATTACCCAGAGGTAGAGGAGGTGTGTTATATGTATTTGTAGTTTTAGACACTTTTTCAAAATTTGTAAAGTTATATAGTATTAAGAGAGCAACTAGTAAGGTGCTTAGCGAGAAGATAGTCAAAGATTATATGCTTAATGTGGGAAAGCCAAAAATTATATTATCTGATCATGGTCCACAGTTTATAAGCGGCAAGTGGCGGCAGACGCTTGGATGGGAAGGCATCATACCCAAGCATACGGCAGTGTACCATCCTCAGTCGAATCAAGCAGAACGGGTGATGAGAGAGATTGGCAGGATATTCCGGGCGTACTGTCACGCCAAACACACAGAATGGCCATCCTACGTGAAAAAAGTAGAGGAGTGGCTGAATTGTACCACCCATGAGTCCACGGGATTTACGCCGCATGAGTTGATCAGGGGAACAAGGCCGCCCAGGATATTGGAACAACTTTTCACATACCCACCTGAAGGTCAAATTTTGGACAGAAACATGAAAATTAGATTGGCGAACGAGAATTTACTTACTAGAGGAGAGCGACGAAAACAGAAACATGATGCTAAGGGTAAATGGACCAAATATGAGGTAGGTCAGTTAGTGCTAGTAAAAAGACATGATTTGTCCAGTGCTCAAGATAGGGAAATAAAGAAGTTTTTCTTGTTATATGAAGGACCTTATGAAATTGTTGAAATAAAAATGCAGAATGCGTATGTGCTGAGGAACCCAGCGACACAGGAAATAGTAGGTACTCAAAATGCGACGAATTTAAAGTTATATAGGTCACTTTAATTGTTATGTTTATAAATAAGTTTTTCAAACATTATTGTATGTTTTCAGAAGGGATCCTCCCCCATTTTCGGGCGGCCACGATCTTACCAGTCCTGGCCGTGGAATTCGGAAATCGGAGGCGGGCCATGGTTGGCAGATCTTCCTTCGGGCGGTGAAAACAACGATGGTCCGGCTCCACCAAAATTGGTACAAACTAGAAATTTAACCACATATATTTGAACGGGGAGGGGGACCCCAACAGGTACGTGACTCGACTTAAATTTTTTTTTTACACTCATGGTGCAGCGGATCGGTGTACCTGTCACGTGCCTGCACTGCCTTAGAGTGTTGTAAATAAAGGAGGCTACACCTAAATACAAGGCAGTGCATGCAATTTCTAGATATTTCAGTGTCACTGGCAAGTCCAAAATGAACCATTGGCATTAGTTTGTTTAAACCCGAAATGAAGAGTTTTGCTGAGAGCCAGAGTTGATGAAAATGCAGACGGTGGGTATGGAGAAATGAGAGTTAGAGAGAGAAAAGTAGGAAGTAAAGGGGGGAGTAGTTTCACAAAGCAGATCTGTATTTTCATCAAAACTGTGCCTCATAGCAAAACACCCCCGTTTCAGGTGAGTCCATAATCGCCGATTTAGTAAAAAAAAAAAAAAAAAAAAACCAAAACAATTTTGGATGTGTATAATTAAATTTAAATAAATTTTAGAATTAAGTGACCGAATATAAGTGTGTAGAGTTTTAGTATCAGTGAGTATGGGAACGTTTTGAAACGATGTGTAACAAAATAAAAACTTGTTGTCAATACAAGAAGTGGGGATGATTTTGGGGGGTAGTTTGGTGCTCGATGAAGTGATAAGAACAATGGAGTGTGGAACTGCAAATGTAGAAAGATTAATTTCATGTATTAAGTAATTAGTTAGTTATTAAGTGGCTATTGTGGGGGTGGCCTGTGCTCTCACAAGTAGCGAAAAGGGTTGGGGGTAACAGTGAGTGTTACCTCCATCGGAGGCCAAACTGGCGATAAATGTGCGGCACACCTTATCCGTGTAAAGTAAAAAATTTTACACACATTACTAAATAACGTGTCGCACATAATAATATTGATGTGAAACAGGCAGTGAAATGAAAGTTCAGATTTCCTCGACTTTTCGGGCGGTTACTGCCTTACCAGCACTAACCGTGGTTTTGGCTAGCGGCCAGCTATGGTCATATCAAGTCCCTTGACCATAGCTGACTTGAAATTGGTATATATTTGAAATTTAATGGGGGGACAATTAGAGGAAATCTCCCGGAAACTATGGAACAGCGGCTGCCACTCTGTTCGAGGAGGAACAACAAGACCGGTGGCAGATCCGTTTTAAGGGTGTATGATTATAGAACAAGAACATGTTGATGTTCACTACTTTAAAACTTAATAGCGGAAGCAGAGACACGGAGAGGTAAAACCCTGCTCCAAAATATACAGTCTCTGTGGAAGCGAAAAGGCGAGACAGTCTCCATAATCTGAAATAGTGTGTGTGGCTGGGAGGTGACGCAAAGGAGTCACGAATTTAAAATTTTATGACATAAAAGTTTTTTTTTTATTCAAAGTTTAATTCAAATAAAACTGCTTGTGTTCTGTTCCGGTAACTAGCTGCTTAGATATTTAAAAATAAGGTGTTCATGCTATAATTTTAAGTGTACTATTTTATTGTTGTCTGTTAGATAAGCCTTGATAAGAATATGTAATTTTATTATGTGCGTATTTGTTTAAGCCAATAAGTAAATCGTCTGGCAGGCTAACATAAATAACCAGAATCAGAGAAATGGGAAACAATGAGGTGAGAAGGGAGAATAAATAAAATAAATATGTATATTCCATGTAATTTGTTCAATTTTAAGATGTATTTTCATTGTGTTAGGAGGATCAGCTGATCAGCAATAACGTCACTGGTATATTGGTTTGTAAATGTTACAAGTAATTAATGTTTAATGTACTACAGATATTTTGAAGTAAAGATAAAAAGAATATGAGAAATAAAATAACAGTAATTTATGCAAATTAATAAAAGATAATTCATGGGTGATAAATGTTTTATGGGACACGTAGACCTGTCCAAATTGAATTAAAAGTTGAATGTGAAATGACAGAGATGATTATGTTTTTGAGTTAATGTGATGTAACAGAATCTTGAGAAATATTGATGTTGACACGGTAGTTGTGGAAAATAATGGTAGAGTTCTGAATGATATATTTATGTTTATAATTAATGAGGTTATTTTGTGTATTTGTAGTGAGGTAATGAGATTGAGATTTTTGGGGATGGCAATTTTGTATTAGAGGGTAGTGTAATGTAGGAGTCCGCAACAAGGGTTGGGACGGGATAGGGATAGATTTTAATGGGGAAGGGGCCGCCTTAGGTAGAATCCGGGCCGCCAAATAAGGGAATTGAGTTTTTTGGGTAGGGGAAACACGTATCCTATGTACAAAGGGTTAGAGAGTATTTTATAATGGGAGAAGGTGGCGAATTGTGTTAAATGATAAGTTGGGGTTTAGAGTGTCCTGATTAGTAGAGATTTTGATAGAGATGGGTGTCATGATAATTGAAGTTGATGAAGATTAGAGTCAGAGAGGAGAGTTTATATATGCATACAGATCTAATACAGAAAATTGAGAATAAATGATTTACATCACCCACAGTAGATTAAAGTAAGTTTGTTGAAAAGAAAGAGAGATTCATACAATTGTTTATTTTTTTTCAACCAGTGACAGAATTTTGATAGAATGTGAAAATAATGTAAAATTAAGAATTGTTTATTTTGAATAATTGAAATGCCAATTTGATTATTATTTATAATAATATTTTATTTGTTTTAAATATTTTGTGTTGTTACGTTTTGTATTTCAAGGTAGGGTATTACAGATGTTCAATATGTTGTCAGAACTTATATATAACATATGTAGGTCAAGGATCTTGGACTTGACCTAGTTACGATCAGCTGATGAGGTCATACACCTACTAAGCTTGTATAGTAGGAATCCAATTTTAATTTGTTTGTTTGATTAATTCAAACCAATATTTGAATAATTTTAATAAATGTGTTATTTAATAAATAAATTTAATAAAATTTTTTAATGAATAAATTTAAATTTTTTTTTTGAATTTTAAAATTTTTGAAAATTTTAAATTTTTTGAAGAAAAAAAAAAAAACTTGATTTTCGCCTGCCAGCGAATGAATATTTTGGATAATGATTGTTTTATTATGTGTGCATTAACCATCTTTCTTTTATTGTATTGCATTGTATTGGTAGACTATAAGTGGTTCTCATGTTAGAGTAAGGATGTGTTTATATTAATAGAAATGTCTAGTTTAAGTCATTTGCAACAAAAATTAGAAAAACAAGGAAGAGAATTTTTTGATAAAATATTATTTTTTTTGAATTTTGAATTTTTTTAAATTTTTAATAAATTTTAAGAGAAATTTTTATTTTAGGGTGTTATGGCAATATGTAATGTTAGTGTGTGTGAGCCCAGTATCTGCTAAAGGCAGCCCAGCTTGCAAAAAGGGGAAACATATCGGCGGAGGAGCTGGGATAATTTTAGCCAGGGATTGAGGATTTTTGGGGGTAGCATGTTAAAAGGCGAGGCGCGCTGTGGTGCGAGTCTGTTCGATTTCTCGGTGTTGGGATCTCTTACGGAGAAGTCCAGTGATCTCGTTCAGATGAGTCCATGGTCGCTGAGCCAGGGGGGTCGTGTACCCATGAGATTAAGAACCAGGGGGTTGTTGGCACCAGTTTCTCACCGGTCCTCTTCGGGGTTATCGATGAGATTTCTTCTGTCGTGAACAGCAGAATTCTCATCGAGGGGGTATTGTAGCGGGTCAATTTTTGGGTTTTTATTTTAATCGTTTGGGGCAATTATATAATTTTATTCAGTTCATTTTCGGGCGGGTTTGGAAAATATTGCAAAATAAATGTATTATTGTGCAACGTATAACAGTCAGTGTAACAGAACAGTGAAACAAGGCAATAAGACGCAGGTTGTTGTTGTGTAATGCGGCAAAGGAATTTGCATCTCCACAAAATTCGTAGAAATCTGTACTGGTGTGGCAGTGCACACACGTCACTACTCGCGCATGAGCGCATACCCAAGCGAGGTTGAAAAACCAAGATGGCCAGAGTGTAAAAATATTCGTCGTCTTCTCTAAGACCTCCCGGAAGTCGCATTAAACTCCGCCTACTGTTGGTGACATGACCAGAGCCAAGTCTAATATTAAGCTCTGGTCACACACATATACCAGTGATAATCCATGCATAAAATGGTTATGCCACCGCAATTAAGCACCAACGGTGACTAAAACCTGATGGCAGTGACCAACAGCTTCCCTCCAAAAGGAACAAATACCTGTTACGTTTTCTCGGTGACGGAACAGTCGATCTTAAGCAGAGACGCCATATAGTCCACGAGGTACAGAGTACCGCTACAGACGATTATATTTTGTTTCGGGCCCGGTTGGTCGGGTTTTCGGAGAATATAATTAATTCAAGAAGACCGACCGGGACCCGAGGAGATAATCAACGCATCTCAGTTACAAAATTGTTGCAAGTGCGAATCGCAAATAGTTAAATTACGGACATTGGAATCGAATCGGGACAAAACACGTGTTCGGCCGGCAACGCGTTTAGTGAACAGTTGTAAAACAATAAAGGAGTTTGTAAAATATAATAAATAAGGGTAAAGTATGGTGTGAAAGTGTGCGTAAGCAGAATGGGCTGCCTTATAGTTAAGAATATTTAAATATGATACCTAGGAATATATTTCAACATTTGTTCTTTAGCATCCTTGTTCTAATAATTAAAACGTTTTTTCAGTAATTAAAACTATTCAGTCACTACAAAACAATGTGTTAGTCTAAGTTATTTCGTCATTACCACTGTCTTATTTCTGTGTTGATAAAATTCGTCTAAACGTTCCGGAATCTTCTGAATTATTAATTGGGTGGGTCAGATTGCTAAATTGTCCGTTTTATTTAAGGTGGAGTGTAAAGGTTTTCGATATTTTATCCTATATAAAAAATAATCGTGGCGACCTTGGTCTTCTGGTAAAATTTCAATAACAGGTAAGTGTTGTAATTGCGTGCAGGTAAGTCCTGGTAGTGGTTATATTTATATTTTATATTTCAGCCCTTTTTTATTGTTACAAAATTGGTCCCTAATTTGCCCGCCAACAGTGTGTTGGTAATTGACAATGCCAGCTATCATAATGTACAGCTAGAAAAAAACACCTACGTCTAATTCTACGAAACGTGATATGCAAGACTGGCTAACACGACACGCAATACCGTTCCGTCCTGATATGGTTAAAGCAGAACTTTATGAAGTTGTTAAAATGTATAAATCAAACTTTAAAACATACTTAATAGATCAAATTCTGCAAAGCAAAGGACATTTAGTTTTAAGGCTTCCCCCTTACCACCCTGAACTAAATCCTATAGAGATGATGTGGGCAGAAATTAAGCGGGGTGTTGCTGAAAAAAATGTAACGTTTAATTTAAATGATGTGAAAAACTTATGTGAAGAAAAAATTTCAACTGTGACTGCTGACGATTGGGAAAAAAGATGCAAACATGTAGAAAGCATTGAAAAAGAATATCTGGAAAAGGAAGCTATTATTGATGAAACAGTAGACCGCTTCATAATTAATCTTGGAGGAGAGAGTAGTTCAGACAGTTCCGATGACTTTGCTGACGAGGAAGATGGTAATATCTCTGGAATACAGGTATTGCCTGACAGCGACTGAAAACTTCCTTCAAACGTAAGTACTGTACAATAGTTTTTGTAGTTAAATAACTCCAATATTATTTTTTAAATGTAGTAAACATTTTTATATTTAATTAAATATAATAATTAATATTTGCTCAGTTATTCTTGTTTATATTTGTTATTATTATTAATAAATAAAACTTTTCTTACAATATATTTTTTTGTATTTTTTGAATATATAACACTATTTCGATAGTATAAATTATCATAATCAAAACTATGATGATGATAGTTTATAGGATTTCGTTGTCCATGACGTGTCCGTTACTTAACTAAATATCACTATAATATTGACGACTCGGAACACAATGTTTACATTGTGTAAACATTGTGTTCCGAGTCGTCAATATTATAGTGATATTTAGATAGTTTATACTATCAAAACGGTGCCTTATTAAAAAAATACAAAAAATATATTCTTGTAAGAAAAGTTGTATTTATTGTTAATAATATTAAACAAATAATTATATATGAATAACTCAAAATGTTCTCGAATTTATAATTTTAAAATAAATTTGGTTACGTACATTAAAAACAATGCAAATAACAAATATATCAAAAACTGTAAATGACTGTTTTCAAAGTAATGAGTAAATGTAGTACTATGTTACACATACTAAGTAACATCAGTGATGTTAAGTAACAAAATAGATAAAGTTAAAATGTAAATACAGATTTCTGGCAAGAACATCATACGCGTGCAAGTTTTGTTTTGAAGGGACTGTACGTGTTGGAGAGATGCTGTTATCGCATACTCTCCTCTCTCGAGTACTTTTTGAGTGGGGGTAATTCATACATTGGGTCTGCGCCGATGACTGTTCAGGAATCACTGGCGGGCCTATAACTGAGAAATCAGTGAGAGGGTGACGACATCTGTAAACAGAGGGACATTCAATTTCACTTACTCTAAAGAGAGAGTTGGTGGTTGGTGACCCAGTTCCTGTTCAGTAACAGTTGCTATAACTATGATTCGATGATTAGTGATGTATTTCACTTATGAGAACAAACGATTTTAAGTGTTAGGGTCAGTTATAATGATGTTAATATAGGAGAACATTTATGATGATTGTAATATTATAATTTTGTGTATTTGTATTAATTGTATGCAGTGTGTTGGGAGAAAGGTCATTCACCTGACCAGGAAACATCAGCTGACTACTGGTGTTATATATGTAGTATGTCCCGTACCCCAAAGCAGAACAACGGGCGACAGTGCGACATTGTCGCAGAAAGGAAACGAGGCCTGCAGAAAGATCGTCCACCGCGTTAACGAAAAACGCGTAATAAAACATTTGCTGCAGTAAAATTTCTAAAAAAAATAAATTGTTGCATAAAAACAGATACGAATAAACGAATCAATTCAATAACAAAATCTATATTTGTGACTCAATAATATACCGATAAATTTCAGATGAGAGGCCGAGCGGTAAAGGTTACATGTAATCTATTGAAGTGAGAGCACCGGCTGTAGCCGGCAGACTGAGTCACGTGGCCGCGCTCCGGCGTAGTAATTCACAATCCGGATAGTTGTGTATTTCTGGACTGATTTTTTAAATCAACCTAAAATCAATATCCTATAATATCAATATATTTAAATGTAATTTACAAATTTATTGAAATTAATCCTGATAGACCTTATATTTCCGAAAACCTAAATCTAAAAATATCTCAATTTTTGTGTCCTGAAATTTTAAGGATTATTATTTTAATACTTATATAGAACGGAGAGAGCTGTTGCATCAAACAATTTTAACTACGTTACTACTGAAATGCTTGCAGAAAGTATTTGGTTTTCTTAAAATCCATTGCAGAAAGATGAAAAACATTCTGCTTTTAGGGTCCCGTATAATTGCTGTGCAGATTTTTTATCAATATAATGAAATGTTTAAATAAAAAATTTTTAATGTGTTTAAGAGGTATTAAATTGAGTGATGAAATTAATTTGAGATAGTTATGAATTTTCAATGGGTAATAAATGTTAGAGTTTGGGTGATCAATATTTAAATAAGGCATTTGAATTATTCAGAGTTAAGTTTAAATGGGTGTTAGCAGAATAAGACTCTTGGGAAGAAAAGTAAGATAGAAACTGAGTATTAGTAGGGACACAGTAGCGATAGTGAGTAAATGTAGAGAAATGAGAGTGATGTAATGGGAGAGTAATTAGGTGATGGAAGCATCCTGTAAGGGGGTGGTGTGATAAGGAGTCCTCAACAAAAAGCGCTGTGGCGGGAGGTGAACTGTATGTGCGTTGGCAGGGTTACCATGGGGAGACCAGGAACCGATAAGGGAATGAGCATAGGGAGGGAACACACATCTTAAGTACAAAGAGGGTAGAGGGTATTTTGTTATAAGGGTAGAATGATTCGGGGTGAGTTAGAGTAGTTAGTGGAGATAAATATTTTGAGGGATTGGTGTCATCCTATGTAGGTCTGTTAGTGAGGGTTAGAGTCAGAAAGGGGGGCAAGGTTTATATTTTAATGCCTTTTCAATGAAGTAGATCATTGTGGATAATGGGGGATCACCCAAACCAATTAATGATGAAAATGTTAAATATAAAATCAGAGTTAAAATGTAACAATGAATGAAACAAGTAAGAGATTTAATAGAATTTGAAAATAAAAACAAAGCGGCAAGGTGTGTAATTTTGGTCAAACTTAAATGTGAATTGTTTATTCTAGGGTAACAATAACAATGTTATTTATGAGTGTACTATGTTTTATGATGTTTGTTTATGTTACTGTTTTTATGATGTTAGAATGTAAGAGTTATAAACATATGTTATGTATTTTGGTGGTATAGATTTGTATAGTGTATCTAGGGTAAGGTCATTCACCTGACCCAGAGAAGATCAGCTGATGACTGGTATATACTGTATAATGGTCAATGTAACCAACTCCTATGTTCTTTTAATAATCAATGTAAAGTCAAGTTGTATTTTCTTTTATAATTTTCTTTTATTGTAAGAATAGCGGTTTAATAAAACATTAGTACTTTTTATTAAAATTTTTTGGAAAAAAAAAATTATTTTTTGCTTGAAGCACTGATTGTGGTTTTATGTCCAGGATATATTGTTGATTATGTATATTGCTAATATATTAACTGATTTATATGGTTCATAGTAGATGTGTTGTAAACAAATGTAATGATAGGGAATTTATGATTTAATAAGGTGTTCAAGTTATTTTGTTTTTCTGATTGTTAGCAGCTAGTTGAGAAGAATTATAAATTTATTTAAAGGATTTTGAAATTTTGAGAGTAAAATGGTAATATGAAATGTTGATATTGGACTTGGATTAATTTCTTTGGGTTAACAGAAATTAAATGATTTAAGTGGATTTGTTTAATTTATTTTTGAGTTGAAACTGTAACGTCCAATCGATAAAATATTAAGAGAAGTAATTGAAGTTCAAGTATGAGGTATTTCTATAAATTTTAAATCAACAAAGTAGTATATACATATTATATTCAGTAATAATGAGTATGTGTACGCACCCAGTACTTGCTAAAGGCAACCCAGTATGCATGTAAGGGGGAACATATCGGTTGAGGATCTGGTATGGTATAAGGCCAGTCTTTAATTTTTTTGTGGAATGTTAAAAGGTTAGGGGCACTATGGTGAGTACCTGTCCGATTTTACGGTGTTTGGATCTCGCACAGAGAAGTCCAGTAATGTCGTTCAGGTGCAGCCATGGTTGCCGAGCTAGGGGGTAGTTTACCCATGACATGTTTAGAAATTAACGGGGGTTGTTGGCGCCAAATCCTCACCGATCCTCTTAAGGTTTAGCAATCAGTTTTTATGCTCTAGGGCATAAAACCCCTCATTGGGGGGTTTTGCAATGTGGCAAAAAGGGGGGTTTTTATTTTTATTAAATTTATTTAAACTTTTAATTGTAAGTCCCATGTAAAATACAGCTGTATTCAAACAAAGAACAGTAACGTAAATTTTTGATCGGAGTGTAGTTGAAGAATGCGACACTTGTTTATAAACTGAATATTGTCACGTACAGATACGCACACGCACTCGACGGAGCGCAGCTACTACGCATAAACATTAAAACCGACGCCACGATAAATGGCGAAGCAGGACAATTGTCAGAACATGTGCTTTCAATATGAAGGAAATCCAGTAAGAGGCCACACCCACAAAGCCTCCTATATCGTCAACATTTAGTAACCTTAGCCTGTGTGGCCCATAGACAATCCATACACTGCGTGCGGCTACGAAAAAATTGTTGCCTACAGGCAGTGCTTTCCTGTTGAACAACCAGATGTAGTGGGGAGCCTGTTTCGCAGGTGCCAGGAAGTCGATTATTAACATCTACACGTAACGGACGCGAGTAGTGGCGTGCGTCACCAGCCGTGCAAATGTTTATTAAAAATGTGAAAATAATCGTCCGATTTTTTTTTTTACCCGGCCGGGTGGACAACAAGACTTGTGGGCCCAAATAAATTCTTTTAACTTTCAATAGAAAGTGATAAACTGACATAAATAGTGAAACAGTATCTCAGAATGAAGTAAGTGAAGTGAAGAAAGCAAAATTAACGATGTGGTGAATTGAAAACAATTTTCGGACATACACTCAGTGCGGCACGAGACGGGGAGGAACGCCGATGGTTAAGTAACCCACGACAAATTTCACTGTATTAATAATTCCATTTTAAGGTGCTCTAAATTGCAAAATGGGGGTTCTAAAGGTATGAATGTGAGAATGAGCAAGCTGGGTCGCCTTACTTAAGATAAGGATTAGAATAAGTATACAATGTTGAAAGAAATGTTTTGTGTTATTCATATTTGAAAGAAACAGTAATATTTTAATTTTGGAGAGAAAAGATGAGCAATCCATAAATTTTAGGGGAAAAAAAAAAGAAAATTTGAGTTGTTTCACATAAATGAGAGTCGAGTATGTTACTGATATAACGCTAAACCCTGCTTGTATTTCGCAGTTCGTGTGACGGACCTTGGACTGTAAGGTAAGTTATCCTGGATAAATAATAATTTAAATGTTATAAGTCTCTCAGTAATTTAAAAGTGTACATTACGAGGTGAGCTCAATGATCAGATTACCAGAATATCTGACGTAGAAGAATCCATGTCAAATAAAATAGCTAAAGTAGAAAAATCTGTCATGACTGTGGAAGAAGTTATGTCAACAAAAATATCTGCAGTATAAAACTCAATGGCAAACATACGAGAACAAATTAAAATTGTAGTTGAACAGTGCATGAAGATTCAACCAAAACAAATTTCTGAACAGACTGTACCAGTGATAAAGACAGAAAAAGACACAGAAAATAAGTTAATAGAGAAAGTCACTTTAGCTGCAGTAGGGACAGTTCATGTCAAAGCTCCATCCTTTGACGGAAGCAGTCACTGGGCAACGTACCTCCGCCAATTTGAAGCTGCTGCATGCGCAAATAATTGGAGAGAGAAAGACAAGGCTGTTTCACTCGTTCTTGCATTAAAAGGACCTGCGGCAGAATTACTACAGAAAGTGCCACCTGACAGCCAGAACATCTATGCCGAGTTGATAAAAGCTCTAGAATTATGGTACGGTGATAAACATTTGCGAGATGTGTACTGGACCCAGTTGAGAGCAAGGCGACAGCATGCCGGGGAGAGCATTCAAGAGTTTGAAGCAAGTATTGACAGACTAATTAGGCTGGCCTATCCTGAAGCGCCAGAAGATTTTCGAACGAGTTTTGCGATGCAGACATTTACTGCCGGTGTCCGAGATAACGAACTACAGCAAGTGTTATGAATGGCAAGACACCTGAACAGTGTGGACACCCTGGTACATGCTTTGCAATTTGAGGCCGCCAAATCAGCGTCTGGTTGGACAAGTCATAAAGTGCGCGTGCTAAAAGATCGCGATGGCACAGACGATGAGGAAGAAGAACAAGGAACAGAGACGCGACGGTCGGCGCCACAGAATAAAATAAGAAAGGATGGAAGACCGAAGTGTTATAGATGTGGGAAACCTGGACATCTACAACGAGATTGTCGGGTTAGAATTCAGCAGCAGGGAAACGAGCAGTAGTCGGTACAACTGGGCGTGTGCCGACTAACTGGACGAACGAAGCCCCTAGACAATACACAATTTCTACACTTCAGAAAAACAGCGGGAGCTTGCTAGTTACCGGATTTGTTCAAGAAAGGCCAACCTCGATTACAGTTGACACAGGCGCAACAGTTTCTATTGTGCGCCCCGACGTGGTGAAAGATCTCAAGCCAAACTGGTGCTCTTGCAGCTTGCGAACAGCTACTGGACAGCCTGTAAAAGTGTATGGAAAAGTGGAGATACACCTACGCCTCGGTAGACTTGAGTTTAATCATCAAGTACATGTTGCAGACATTGTGGATGAAGCAATTCTTGGTGTGGACGTTATGAATGCATACGGATTTATAGTCGACTTCAAAAACAATGTCTTGAGAATTGGAGGCGAAGAGGTAATGCTATCAACAATGACGACAGCAGAAAAATTGACGCACGTCATAAACCAAGTGGCCGTAACTGTTCCGCCAAACTCCAAAAAGATCATCATGGTTAGAACTGCGGTAGATACTAGGGGCAATCAGTGCTCTATATTCGAACCCCAGGTAGTCAGTACACCGGGCATACTAATTGCCAGAAGTTTAGTAAAACCTGACGAAACCGGAAATGTACCTATTAGAGTGGCAAATATTTTGGATCAAGCTATCACTTTACAAAGCAATACGCTCCTAGGCAAATTGACTCCTGTGGCCTGGGTAGCCGGAATAACGCAACGAAGACCCAGTTTTTCAAATACTTCTAAATTACCAGAGGAACTGCAAGAATTATTGAACAGATCTTCTAACGACCTCTCAAGTGGTGAGGTAAAAGAACTCAGACAGTTTTTATATGAATTCAAAGATTGTTTTGCAGTTCGGGGACAGTCACTGGGAAGAACCTCTCTTATGCAACATCGCATCAATACCGGGGACACAACACCGATACGCCAACCTTATCGAAGGCCTCCATTATCTAAACAAGAGGAGATGTCTCGGTTAGTACAGAACATGTTGACAGAGGGAGTAATCGAACCTTCGTCAAGTGCTTGGTCTTCCCCTGTAGTGCTGGTAGCGAAAAAGGATGGTGGATTGCGTTTCTGCGTAGACTACCGGAGGTTAAATGACGTTACAAAGAAAGACTGCTATCCATTACCTCGCGTTGACGATACACTCGACACGTTGTCCGGAGCACAGTGGTTTTCCACATTCGACCTGAAGAGTGGATATTGGCAAGTGGGTCTTCATCAAGAAGACAAGGAAAAGACCGCTTTCTTGACCCCAAGTGGCTTATTCCAATTTAATGTCATGCCATTTGGACTCTGTAATGCACCAGCAACATTTGAGAGATTGATGGACCTGATACTCCGAGGCCTGACGTGGAAAACTTGCCTTGATTACTTAGACGATGTCATTATGATCAGGAAGACTTTCAAAGATCATTTGGAAAACCTTAAGGAAGTTCTAACTAGAATTCACGGTGCACAACTGAAGCTGAGCCCGAAGAAGTGTTCTCTATTCCAGAAGGAAGTACAGTATTTGGGCCATCTGGTTTCAGCAGCGGGTGTTAGCATGGATCCTAATAAAGTAGACACCGTAAGAGACTGGCCAGTTCCGAAGAATAAACACGAAGTTCGGAGTTTCCTGGGGTTATGCTCATATTACCGACGTTTTGTGAAAGGCTTCGCTACTATTGCTAAACCACTACATGAGCTAACAGAAAACAAACGAAACTTCCAATGGTCGAGAGAGTGTGACCAAGCATTTAGAACGTTGAAGATTGCATTATGTTCGCAGCCAATTCTCGCTTTTCCAGCTTCCGAAGGGAAGTACATCGTAGACACAGATGCAAGCAATACTCGTCTAGGAGCAGTTTTGTCTCAAGTGCAGAATGGTGAAGAACGAGTAATAGCGTATTATAGCATGACGCTTTCTAAACCAGAGAGAAATTATTGTGTTACAAGAAGAGAGTTGTTGGCAATTGTCAGAGCTCTGGAGCACTTCCATAAATACCTCTATGGGAGAGAGTTTTCACTACGTACCGACCATGCTGCACTTGCATGGCTCTTGAGATTTAAAAATCCGGAAGGACAGCTGGCAAGGTGGCTTGAACGTCTGCAAGAGTACAACTTCAAGGTACAACATCGGCGGGGGCGTCTGCACGGTAATACAGATGGCTTATCACGAAGACCGTGCCCGGAAGACTGCCGACATTGCCACAGAAAGGAAGAACAAAACTCAAGCGAACATGTTCAAGCCATCACTGTAGATATCCTGGCTGACGGCTGGACAACACAAGACTGTCGACAAGAACAGATGACTGATGAAGACATTGGACCGATCTTGACAGCAAAAGAGGAAGGTCGCCGCCCGGATTGGCTTGGCAAGATATCTGCCATGGTTCCAAAGTACTGAAGGGCTTGGGAAAGTGCAGATGGACGAGACGTGGTCATGCAGTTGATAGTTCCCCGAAGTAAAGTGCAGTCTGTTTTGAAGGAGATGCATGATGGAACATCTGGAGGCCATGTCGGCGTTAACAAAACCCTTGACAAAATACGGAAGCGATTCTATTGGCTTCATCTTCGCCACGACGTAGAGGAATGGGTTCGGACGTGTGAAATATGTGCTGCAAGCAAGGGCCCACAAACCAGAAGCAGGGGAAAAATGAGACAGTATAACGTTGGACAACCTTTCGAGAGAATTGCCATAGACATTGCTGGACCATTCCCAGTTACTGACGATGGAAACCGGTACATCATGGTTGTAGGTGACTACTTTACTAAGTGGGTGGCAGCCTACACAATTCCAAATCAGGAGGTTACCACTGTGGCAAAGAAGTTAGTTCACAACTTCTGTTGCCATTATGGAGCCCCTATGGAAATCCATACGGATCAAGGGAGAAATTTTGAACCAGGAGTGTTTAAAGAATTATGCCGTCTACTCGGAATTCGAAAGACCAGGACAACGCCTCTGCATCCTCAGTCGGACGGGATGGTTGAGAGATTCAACAGGACACTTGAGCAGCATCTTTCAAAAGTTGTTGACGAGAACCAAACAGACTGGGACCAACGTATACCACTATTCCTTATGGCGTATAGGTCATCAGTACATGACACAACCGGCATGACTCCAGCAAAATTGATGTTTGGGCGGGAGGTTCGTCTTCCTGGGGACTTGATGTTTGGATCACCTGAGACTCAGTCCCAAGAGGCAAAGAACTATTCATCGCAATTAGAAAACCAACTGCGAGAAATGAATCGCTTGGTAAGAGGACGGCTGAAGATAGCCAGTGATAAAATGAAAACTCGGTATGACATTCGCAGCAATAGTGTGGGTGGTTTCCAAGAAGGAGATCAGGTCTGGTTGTTCAATCCAAAGCGCCATCGTGGTCGCTCACCTAAGCTTCAGTCTAACTGGGAAGGACCCTACACTGTGAAAAAAAGAATTAACGAAAGTTCAAGGTCATCCACCTAGATCGCCTTGCTAAGTACAACTTTAGAGATGGTTTGCCAGTTTGGGACGAACAGGCTTAAGGAGGAGGCAGTGTTACGACGTCACAGAACAGTCTACGTGTTTATCGAACGTTCCAGAGACATCCAGAATGTAAGCGTGTGGTGTACGTGCTACTAGACGCATTTTGCGAGAATCTTCTTGACTGTGCCGGGCTTCGCGGCGCGCTCGGCCTGTGTCAAGGCCGTAGTTAATTACGTAGTTCATACGCACGCTACGACGCAATTAGGAATCGTCTAGATATTCAACTAGCTATATATACCGGTACTCAAAGATGTTCAGTTTAGTATGAGGCGAATATTTGACTGTGCGGTTCGAGAGTATTAGTGCGATATATTTACAGAGCGGTTCCAGTTATTACTGTGTACGTTCAAGTAGTTATTAGTGAAGTGTTGCGTTTTATATTCAGACGGTATAATTGTAATACAATTGAGTTTTAATATTAGTGGACATTTTATTGCATGTGAACAATTTTCATTTGATTTGTTGTAGACACTGTGTTGTTAATTATGAACTGTTTAACTGTAAAAAGTAAAGGTGTGATTAGTGACTTAATTGTTGTCTTGTACTTATATTGTTTCCACTGTACCTACGACGATCGAGTAGACCGTCGTAACAATATGTAATGTAGACCCATCACTGTAAAGATGCTTAATATACGCCCATGGTTATCATTATATGTCCTCAAAAGCAAAATAAACTGAATACATACAAGTAGAAATATACACTGATTTATAATAATTTGAACAGGATATTAAAAACTATTTGCAAAGGCTGAGAACAATCTACGGAAATTATATTCATTATCACTGTGAACTATTCCCAAATATGTGTAGCGGGGCATTTTTTGGGCATACCTGGGGTAATAACATAATTTGTATTTTTTCATAAATAATAATTAACTTGTTGAGTGATAGAAAAATTTTATGAGCGAGAGGTAAATTTGTTATGGGGAAGCAATCCCAACAACGGCAACACTGCTTGAGGCGTTGAAGACAAAGTTATTAGACAATATTCATATAAACAGTTAATAACCGGCAAACTGTGCCAAGGGCAATTCAAGGACAATGACGAACACGAAAAACGTAAACACGTTATGTAACAAAATCTGTCAACAAATTACATAACCGTGTCAGGCGATGTGTTGCGTCATCAACTTATATAACGATGTGTGTCACCTCAACAAGCCAAAAACAGTCCACTGGCGAACGAATACAAACTGTAAACCAATAAGAGTTGGGCGAACAACCGCCGCTTCACAAAGTAGCGCAAGTAGTTCGTTCTCAGTCTAAATTCAATGCTCGCGCGAGCAACACCTGTTAAGTTCCGGAACGTATTTGTGCGGGCCCGCAAAGCAAGTAAAATGTGAAAATTTTAATACATATATTTTGATCTAACAGTATTATTACAAAACAAGTAGAGACAGTGAGAAAAATTGCGATAAATTAACCGTTCAGCCATGAAGTGTAAAAGTGAGAAATACGAGAAACAGCAAACAATGAACCACGATTTGACGCCCCAGTTCTACACAACAGCAGGGAAGTAGACATTCAAAATTATTTAAATATTGACACTTTTAAAATTGAGCTCAATAAAATAAAAATGTACTGTATGAAATAGCGTGAGTGTGTGTGTGTGAAAGCGCTGGTTTTCGTTATGTCGTAGTTGTAGAGAATGGTCTAGATTTATGTTATATTCTAGTTTGAAACTGCTTAAGCAAAATGATCATTTTTACGAATACTTACAACATACTAAAATTGCGAAAGTCAAAATGTATGAGGGAGAGAGGAAATTTGGTGTTTTGTATCAACAATATAACTTGATGATGTTTTCTTTTCTTTTTTGAAATTAATAAAGTAATAGTGATTATAACATTTAATGTGAAGTAATAGTTATTTCAGACAACCATGTGGTTTCCAACACGTCTAACGAGATCCTGGACATGAGGAGTTTAAGTTGGTACTCAACAATATGGCTGCTACTCCAGCCTAAAGTATAAAAAGTTTTACAAAGTGTAATAATAAATTTAAATAAAAAAGACAATTAATTATTAATATAACAATGGCGCCCGACCAGCTGGACCGTTTGCATAAATTTAATTATGCAAATGTGGACCTGTTGAAGAA
Organism: Magicicada septendecula; assembly: GCA_034769895.1. Lineage (NCBI taxonomy): Eukaryota > Metazoa > Arthropoda > Insecta > Hemiptera > Cicadidae > Magicicada > Magicicada septendecula. The sequence goes on from CM068369.1 coordinate 29,157,140, forward strand.
ATGATATGGTTGTTTGGAATGTGTATTTACGTATGTACGTAAATTAGACGTAAGAGGTTATGTTTAATATGGGTGAGTAGAATATTTTTCAATAATTATATGTTACGGATAATAAGATTATATAAAGAAATATATATAAAAAATTTTTAAGAAAAATGGCAGACAATCATGAAACTGTCAGCGTCACTGACAGTGTAGATGAAAGCCAGATAAGCATAACTGAATCCCAAATCATGCATGAAGGTGTTCACTCAACACCAGTCATGAATAAAAAGGCTGAAGATAATGATATGATCAAGATGATGAAATTGCTTTTTAATGAACAGAAAACCGAGATAAATAATAAATTCGATGAGTTAACGTACCAAATTAAAGAAATTAATAGACATTGTGAAAATACCAAAGTAGAATTTACTAATAAAATCAGCCAAGTAGAAACTAAGTTAGATGATTCAATACAAAAGATAGATATTAAATTTAATGCCATAGATAGCCAGATAGACAGAGTTGAGAAGCAAATCAATGAAAACAATGAAATATTAATAAATTCAATGAATGAGTATAACAATGACATAGAATCTAAAATTATTAAATGTAATATTGAAACTGAATGTAAGTTGAGTAGCGTAGTAATGACAGTGGAAAAATATAGTCAGAATATTGATGAACACCAAAATAAGATAGATTCTAAAATATATGAAATTGAAAGTAATTATAAGACAGAAATACAAGCAGTAAATGAATCTTTGAAGTAATAGCAAAAAATAATGTACAGTCTGAATATAGTAATGACAAAATATTGTATTCACTTGAACAAAATATTAGTAGTATGCGAGATGAATTAAGTTTAGTGAAAAATTAAATGTAAACAATGTTATTGAACGAGTATTTATGACACGAGACACAAATAATGAAGTAGAATTAGAAACTTTCAATTGTGACAATCGTAGAGTACACCCAATGCAATTTTTAAATAGGGTTAGGGAGTTTAATCGGTTTAATAATAGTAGCTGGGAGGTTAAGTTGCTGAAGATTATCAAATGTTTTAAAGGTAGTGCCGAGATATGGTCGGAAGTACACCATACCGAATGGGAAAGTTATGAAGATTTTGAGATAGCTTTTCGCAATAAATATTGGTCAGAAGAAGACCAAGAAATATTAAGAAGTAAAATAATGGGTAACGGGAATTTTGGTAGGATTAATAACCACCTAACCATATATGTGATGACCATTTATAACGAAGCAAAGTATTTAGAACCGCCGTTGCCATTCCGATCATTTGTACGACATATTAGCAAACACCTGCCCAGAGAGGTGCAAATAACGTTAATGACTAGAGAGATTACAAATATAAGCGAGTTAGAAAACATGTTAGATGTATTACAGAATATAGGGGAACGCGACATGGGACGACGTCCAAACGCACCAGTAGTACCACACCATAATAATAATAATTTCCATCATAACAGGGGTACACAGAATTTTCATAGAGGAGCGCGGGGAGGAAGTTTCGATAAAAGGGGCGAGAGTTGGAGGTGTAGAGCCTGTGAAATTGATAACTATGCTAATAGAACGAATTGTTTTAGATGTCATCGAACCAGGGAGTGCGCCAGAAACGAGAGGACAAACCCACCACCAAATCAACAGTCGAGAGGAGGAGAATTTTATAGAGGAGCGCCTCGAGGAGGAGGAAATCATAATAGAGGTAGAGGAGGAAATCATCAAGCTGTGGCAGGTCCATCCACGGAAAACTGAGGAAGACAATGGGGAAGCGGGCCCAGCAATTGTCAACGGAGGACCGGGTCCAAGTAATTAACGAATACACAAACAACGTCATCAAGATGGATATGGCAAAAGAGTTGTTAGAAGAAGAGGAGAACAAGGTGGTGGAACGCAGAACAGGATTGACTGAGGTGACGATTAACATTGAAGGTAAGAATTATAAAACTTTAATTGATACCGGTGCCGGTACCGGTGCCAGTAGTGAGATATCAGTAATTTCTGAAAATGTCATGGGTGAATTAAAAGAGTTAAACAAGAATATACCGTCATTGCCAGTTGCCGGGGTTACAGTAGTGGGGGTAACTGGGGTGAGAAGTAAAAGAATAACCAGACAAGTACAATTAAATATTTTAATAAATGGAGTTGAATTTGAAAACACTTTCCTAGTAGTTAAAGGGTTGAGTCTAGATGTAATATTAGGGAATGATTTTTTGGAAAGAAACGGAGCAGTAATAGATTTCAATAAACAAATAGTAAAATTTGAAAAAGGGGATAAACCAGTTAGAATAGAGTTTAAGAAAGTAGTCAATGAAGCTAAAGTCACTGGAATAAAAATGTTACATAAACAGATAAGTGATAGAGAGATAGAAACTAAAATAAATATATGTCTAGAGAGTGATGGTTTAGAAAATGAGGAGAGAGAGATGCATGAGCGTAATGAGAGTGTGTGGGCAAATAGAGCCGACAAATTTTTCAATGAAAATACAGTTGTAGGAAGTACTCAGCGAGAGGAGCTGTGGGCAGTTGTGGAGCGGTACAGAGAGGTGTTTGATGAATCACCAGGGAAAGCGAAGGACTACATCTGCGAGCTGAAAGTTCGGGACCACGCACCATACATGCAGAGAAGCTACCCGGTGCTGTTTTCGAAGAGGAGGGCTGTACAGGAGGAACTAGACCGTATGATGCAAGGAGGCATAATTGAACGCTCAGTATCGCCTTATTCAAATCCTTTGGTGGTAGTGATAAAGAAGGATGGCAAGGTGAGGTTATGTTTAGATGCTAGGAAAATTAATCAAATTATTATACCTGACAGGGAATCTCCGGAAACCATAAATGAGATTTTACAAAAGTTTAGCGGAGTCAAATACATGACGTCCTTAGACCTGACCGCTGGATACTGGCAGGTGCCATTAGCAATAGAGAGCAGGAAATGCACAGCTTTTCTTTTTAACGGTAAGAATTACCAGTTTAAACGCTTACCCTTTTGGATTAAACACCAGTGTTGCCAGTTTTATCAAATGTTTAGATAATATTTTACAACCTAAGGACTTAGACTTTTTAACTGTATATGTCGATGATATTTTGATAGCCTCTAGAACATTCACTGAACATTTAGAACACATAGAATATGTATTAGATAAGCTACAAGTAGGGGGTTTAACAGTGAATTGGGATAAGTCTAAATTTCTGCAGACAGAAATACACTTTTTAGGATTTATTATTACACAGGAGGGGATATTAGCAAACCCTGACAAAGTCGAAGCAATAATGCGATTCCCTGAACCTAAAAACATTAAGCAACTACAGAGTTTTTTAGGCCTATGCAATTTTTACAGGAAATTTCAGGAGAACTACGCACACACAACATCCAAACTGAGTGCTGTCCTGCAGAAGAATAAACAGTGGAGATGGGGCGATGCGGAACGAGCTGCGTTTAATGAAATTAAGAGAAAGTTCAGTCACATGATCATGATGAATCATCCCGATTTTAATAAGATCTTTTATTTGCAGACCCACGCCAGCAATGTAGCGCTAGGTGCCGAGTTATACCAGGAGAGCTGCGACAAGGAACACCTAACGATCGCCTTCGCCAGTAGATCGCTGTTATCGGCGGAAAATAATTACACGACAACTGAAAAGGAACTTCTGAGCATTGTGTTCGCCGTGGGTAAATTCCGCACCTACATCCTAGGGAATACCACGATCATCCGGACGGACCACAAGGCACTGTCATTCCTGAATTCATGTAAGCTAACACACAGCCGACTGACCAGGTGGGTATTAGCCTTACAAGAGTATAACTTTTCATGGGAATACATAAAGGGGTCAGATAATAAGGTACCAGATACACTTTCTAGAGTAGATGTTATAGATAATAAAACTGGTAGGGACCTTAAAGAAATAGAAATTTTTAGACTAACTAGGGAAGATAGAATTTTTGGTGAGGAATTAAGTGACATTAAAAACTTGCAAAGATCTGATAGCAAACTGGGTAAAATAATTGTTAGTTTAGAAACAGACGTAGAGGGATCAGAATATAATGAGCGCTTTCAAATATATCAAGGTATTTTGTTTAAAAAAGTAGATGGTGGGGAGCGTGATTGGAGGTTAGTTATACCTGATGGGTTAATAGATAAAATTGTTTGGGATTGTCATATAAGGTATGGTCATTTTGGTGCGAGGAAGTGTGCGAATGTTTTGAAAGAGTCATGTATATTTAAGAATATGGAGAGGAGAGTGAGGAAAGTGTTGAGAGTGTGTGATTTATGTCAAAAATCGAAAGTAGTGAATTATAGAGTGGAAGGAGAGATGAATTATATAAAAGTAGATAAACCTTTCGATCTAGTTGCGGTGGATTTATATGGACCATTACCCAGAGGTAGAGGGGGTGTGTTATATGTATTTGTAATTTTAGACACTTTTTCAAAATTTGTAAAGTTATATAGCATTAAGAGGGCAACGAGTAAGGTACTTAGCGAGAGAATAGTAAAAGATTATATGCTTAATGTGGGAAAGCCGAAAATTATATTATCTGACCATGGTCCACAGTTTATAAGCGGCAAGTGGCGGCAGACGCTTGGATGGGAAGGCATCATACCCAAGCATACGGCAGTGTACCATCCTCAGTCGAACCAAGCAGAACGGGTGATGAGAGAGATTGGCAGGATATTTCGGGCGTACTGTCACGCCAAACACACAGAATGGCCATCCTACGTAAAGAAAGTAGAGGAGTGGCTGAATTGTACCACCCATGAGTCCACGGGATTTACGCCGCATGAGTTGATAAGGGGAACAAGGCCGCCCAGGATATTAGAACAACTTTTCACATACCCACCTGAAGGTCAAATTTTGGACAGAAACATGAAGATTAGATTGGCGAACGAGAATTTACTTACTAGAGGAGAGCGACGAAAACAGAAACATGATGCCAAGGGTAAATGGACCAAGTATGAGGTAGGCCAGTTAGTATTAGTAAAAAGACATGATTTGTCCAGTGCTCAAGATAGAGAAATAAAGAAGTTTTTCTTGTTATATGAAGGACCTTATGAAATCATAGAAATAAAAATGCAGAATGCGTATGTGCTGAGGAACCCAGCGACGCAGGAAATAGTAGGTACTCAAAATGCGACGAATTTAAAATTATATAGGTCACTTTAATTGTTGTGTTTATAAATAAGTTTTCAAATATTATTGTATGTTTTCAGAAGGGATCCTCCCCCATTTTCGGGCGGTCACGATCTTACCAGTCCTGGCCGTGGAATTCGGAACTCGGAGGCGGGCCATGGTTGGCGGATCTTCCTTCGGGCGGTGAAAACAACGATGGTCCGGCTCCACCAAAATTGGTATAAAGTAGAAAACTTAGCTTCACATTTGAACGGGGAGGGGGACCCCACAGGTACGTGACACAAATTATTTTTTATACACTCCCGGTGCAGCAGTTTTGGTGTGCCTGTCACGTGCCTGCACTGCCTTAGAGTGTGTGTAAATAATGGAGGCTGCATTTAAGTAAAAGGCAGTGCATTCAATTTAAATTTTTTAGTGTCAAGGGCAAAATTAAAATGGAGTCTTTGACAATATTTTCTGATTGGCCCGAAACGACGAGTTTTGGGGCAAGACGTTTTGGCGCACGGTAGAAAGCGGGGTAGAAGAAATGGTAGGAGAGGGGGAGTAGTGTGTTTTAGAGGGGGGACGTGAATTCACGTAGTATATCTACCGGGTGCCGATGCGTTTTGCAGCGAGACCCGGCATTTCAGGCGGCTGCGACCTTCCTAGACGTAGAGTAAGTTTATGACAATAGAGTCAGCCTCCTATGTAAATAGTATTAAAAAAAAAAAAAAAAACCCAAAATAATTTTGGATGTGTATAATTTTAAATTTAAAATATAAAATTTTTTTTTCTAAATTTTTTGAAATAGGTGACCAAATATAATTGTTAAATTTTAGTATCAGTGAGTATAGGAACGTTTTGAAGAAATGTGTAGTAATATAAGAACTTGTTATCAATACAAGATGTGGGGATAATTTTGGGGGGTAGACTGGTGCTCAATGAAGTGATAGAACAGTGGAGTGTGGAACTGCAACGGTTGAAAGTTTAGTTTTCAATTACTTAATTAGTTAGTAAGTTGCTGTCGCTGGGGTGGCATGTGCCCCAGTAGATAGCGGAAAGTGTTAGGGGTAACCGAGCGTGTTACCTCCATCGGAGGCCAACATGGCGAATATGCACGGCACACCTTTTGTACAATTTTATATTGTAACTTGATAATTGCCGTGTCGTGCATAAGAATAATGATGTAGACATGCCTGAAGGAAGAGTAGATTTCCCCGACTTTTCGGGCGATTACTGCCTTATCAGCACTAATCGTGGTTTTGGCGAGCGGTTAGCTATGGTCATACCAAGTCCCTTGACCATAGCTGGCTTGAAATTGGTCTAAAATAGAAATTAATGGGGGGAGAACTTAGGGGAAATCCCGGGAACTATGGAACAGCGGCTGCCACTCTGTTCGAGGAGGAACAGCAGAGCCAGGTGGTAGATCCGTTTTAAGGGTGTATGATTATTTAACGAGAACATGATGTTCACTAATTTTAAAACTTAATAGCGGAAGCAGAGACACGGAGAGGTAAAACCTGCTCCAAAATATACAGTCTCTGTGGAAGCGAAAAGGCGCCACAGTCTTACATAATTTGAAATAGTGTGTGTGGCTGGGAGGTTATCCAAGGGGATAACGTATTAAAAATTTGCTATATTTTAATTAATAATGATGATTTGCTACTCAATAATTTTGTTTGAATTTAAAAAATAGATGCACTAAATACTTCCTATATTGTGTTTATTATGTCTTATTGTGTTGATTGCATTTAGTATGTTAGGAATAAGAATTATGAAAATATGATAGTATGTTTTCAATGTGTTTATAGATTTTAAAATAAAATGAGAAATAGTGTGATAGGTAAAATTTTCAATGGGTTGCAAAAGATAGAAGTGGGTGATTGTAATTGTTTGAATAAAATGTTTGAATCAGTCCAAGTTGAATTTTGTGGGACATACAGATCTGTCCAAATTGAAGTCAGAGTTAAAGAAATAGTAGAGATGAAAATAATGCAATGTTGTTTTGAGTTAGTGTATGTTATAGAATTTTGAGAAGTATAAGTGGAGACACAGTAGAAATGGAGAATTTATGTAGAGTCTTGAGTGATATATTGTTGTTTATTTTGTTGATGTTAATTTGTTGTAATTGTAGTGAGGTAATGAGATTGAGATTTTTTGGGGATGGCAATTTTGTAGTAGGGGTAGTGTAATGTGGGAGTCCACAACATAAGGGTTGGGATGGGATTTGGTATAGATTTTAGTGGAGACGGGGTTGCCTTAGGTAAAATCCGGGAACCAGAGAACGGGAATTGAGCTTTTTTGGGGGGGGGGAAACACGTATCCTATGTACAAAGGGTTAGAGAGTATTTTTTTTATATAAGAGTAGAAGGTGGCGAATTGAGTTAAAGTAGTAAGTAGTTAGAGGTAGAGAAGGGTTGGTAAATTTTTGATAGTGGGGTGTCATACTGGTTAAAGATTTTGTAAGGGAGCGTTAGAGTAATAAAAGGGGTAAGATTATGAGTAAATGCCAAGTTGATAATATGAATTATAATGAATAATGTAGAATCACCCAGATTGATGAAAGAGAATGATAAATGAAAATGATGGGGAAAACGAAGATTAAAGTTGAAAAAAAAAAAAAAAAATTTGTAATTTTGAGAAACGAATTAATAAGAGTAAATCAAGTTTAAAAGTAATTTTCTGATTTATATGCCAACTTAATGATGGGAAGTGTGTAAATTTTAGATATAAATTGTTTATTTTAAGATGATAATAACAGTGTGAATTATTAATGTATTATGTTTTCTGAAGTTGTATTGTGTTTGTTAGTATTTAAGAGAATTTTATGAATTTCAATATTTTAAATGCATTTTTAAATGGGGGATGAGAGAAATTTAATATGGTAATGGGAAATGTTTGTGAGTCAGTCGTCTGTTTATTTAAATTCTGATGGGAATCAGGGCAATGATTTTGGAATTTTGGGGTAAAGTTAATAAGGGTAAGTAGATGGAATTTTAAGAGGGGTATTATATTGTTGCTAGATATTTTGCTATATATGTCAGTAATAAGTAAATGAAAACAAAACCAGTGCTTCTTAGCGCAAACCAGCACCGCTAGGGGGGAACAGATCAGTTGGGGATATGGTGTTGTATAAGGCCACTATTTGATGTTTTGATTTGTTGTTTCAGTGTTTGGTGGTGCTGTGGCGGCGGACCTGAGCTGGCCAGCGCGTCAGAACAGGGGCGTTGCGTGTCTGTCTGACTCTACGGTGTTGGGATCTCGATAGAGAAGTCCAGTATTGTCATGCAGATGCGGTCACAGTCACCGGACCAAGGGTGAGTTGATTATTCTTTTTTGTAAACCATACAGGGGGTTGTGGCGACATATCCTGGCTGATCCCTTTAGCAAGTATGAAAGTGTCAATGAGATTTTTTATGCTTCGGCATAAAATATCTCATTGAGGGGGTATTGTAGCGGGGCATTTTTTGGGCATACCTGGGGTAATAACATAATTTGTATTTTTTCATAAATAATAATTAACTTGTTGAGTGATAGAAAAATTTTATGAGCGAGAGGTAAATTTGTTATGGGGAAGCGATCCCAACAACGGCAACACTGCTTGAGGCGTTGAAGACAAAGTTATTAGACAATATTCATATAAACAGTTAATAACCGGCAAACTGTGCCAAGGGCAATTCAAGGACAATGACGAACACGAAAAACGTAAACACGTTATGTAACAAAATCTGTCAACAAATTACATAACCGTGTCAGGCGATGTGTTGCGTCATCAACTTATATAACGATGTGTGTCACCTCAACAAGCCAAAAACAGTCCACTGGCGAACGAATACAAACTGTAAACCAATAAGAGTTGGGCGAACAACCGCCGCTTCACAAATTAGCGCAAGTAGTTCGTTCTCAGTCTAAATTCAATGCTCGCGCGAGCAACACCTGTTAAGTTCCGGAACGTATTTGTGCGGGCCCGCAAAGCAAGTAAAATGTGAAAATTTTAATACATATATTTTGATCTAACAGTATTATTACAAAACAAGTAGAGACAGTGAGAAAAATTGCGATAAATTAACCGTTCAGCCATGAAGTGTAAAAGTGAGAAATACGAGAAACAGCAAACAATGAACCACGATTTGACGCCCCAGTTCTACACAACAGCAGGGAAGTAGACATTCAAAATTATTTAAATATTGACACTTTTAAAATTGAGCTCAATAAAATAAAAATGTACTGTATGAAATAGCGTGAGTGTGTGTGTGTGTGTGTGTGAAAGCGCTGGTTTTCGTTATGTCGTAGTTGTAGAGAATGGTCTAGATTTATGTTATATTCTAGTTTGAAACTGCTTAAGCAAAATGATCATTTTTACGAATACTTAAACATACTAAAATTGCGAAAGTCAAAATGTATGAGGGAGAGAGGAAATTTGGTGTTTTGTATCAACAATATAACTTGATGATGTTTTCTTTTCTTTTTTGAAATTAATAAAGTAATAGTGATTATAACATTTAATGTGAAGTAATAGTTATTTCAGACAACCATGTGGTTTCCAACACGTCTAACGAGATCCTGGACATGAGGAGTTTAAGTTGGTACTCAACAATATGGCTGCTACTCCAGCCTAAAGTATAAAAAGTTTTACAAAGTGTAATAATAAATTTAAATAAAAAAGACAATTAATTATTAATATAACATATGTTATAACAATTTTATATTCTTCCAAGCAAACTCTTCTTTCCTTGTATCTATTCTACAAAATACAGAATTATACAACCAGTAAGAGGCTGGCATTCAGAAATGGACACAACGGTCAACATGGAATAAACAGAATTAAATTTACAGACCTCATATAATAGGGTGGAGAATTTTTTTTTTTATATTGGTAATGGCTCACACGGGAAAAGTTGCCCACCAGTGACACTAGTTTACTTAATTTTTTCAGATTTTTCTGGTGATGTCTTCCGGTTCCGCAAACGGTCTGAATTTTCAATAAAGTCAACATAGGCAACACGCAACCAACCGTCTACAAGTACGCAATTACAGTGAGCACAACGGTTAAAAGTAGAATATTTTTCTAGTCTTAGGTTCTTAGAATACAATTACTTTGTTTTGACACCTCTTATATGTGCAGTTCTTCACTTATTTTGGCTTTAAAATTGGCCAAAATAACCCAGAACTCACCACGAGGAGGTGACTGCACGTCGAGTTCATTTTCATCGAGTCAAACGCCTCTTTAGAAAAGTCCTTATTCCGTTTGGATGACTTCGCCAACCCGCGGCATTTTTTACAATACCTTAAGAGTTTTGTGATCACAGATTTCTTTGGGATAACGGGAATAGATGCTTTTTTCCAAATAACCGTCACCATTTCCGCAACTGTTGGCAAACTCACCTAAAGGCATGTCGCGCCCTTTGTTTTCAGCAGACAAATTTAATTTCACCAAATTCACGAAACGCATAACATCACCACATGTCGGCAACTGAGTCTCCTTCAAATCACTAGGCGCACCAAACAAGTCACTATTTACACTCAGGCGAGAAATCCTTGCAGGAATTTTTTTCCGGCCCATAATGAATAGCGAATGTGAGTTGAAACAGCCAGCAGAACTGTCACACTTATATCAAGACCAAATTAAAAACTTATTCGGCACCGGCCCTAACGTTCACTCATGGGGCATTTTGTTCGCAAATAGCACACTACGGTTAGATTACACGTAACTGAAAGAATATAATCAGAACCAGTAAACACTCACTACTAATATACTGTCAACAAACTTTGCTTGCACTCATCAAGATGACATAACATCCAAAAACGCCCATTTCGTCAACGTGTTGATCGCAACTACTACAATTACGCACTGAAACAAAGGTCCGCCCCTCCGACCTACCCTACTCCTCAAGTGAGCCACCGTACTCTTCCAAAATGGACTCGCCCACTAACAGACACACACTGAGTGACTGTTGTGCTTTGCGCAGATGCGCGCAACAATGACTGCTGTTGCTGTACGTCGTTTACGCACCTGTCGCAAGTTCCAGGTGTTTATGATCGTTTTTGGGGCCAAAATAAACAAAGAACTTCACATATAAAGGGTGTCAAAACAAAGTAAATGGGTTCTAAGAACCTAAGACTAGAAAAATATTCTACTTTTAACCACTGTGCTCACTAGAATTGCGTACTTGTAGACGGTTGGTTGCGTGTTGCCTATGTTGACTTTATTGAAACTTCTGACCGTTTGTGGCACCAGAAGACATCACCAGAAAAATCTGAAAAAAATTAAGTAAACTAGTGTCACTGGTGGGCAACATTTCCCGTTTGAGCCATTACCAATATCTAAAAAAAATATTTTTCGATCCACCCTATCATATAAGGTCAAAATTTAAACCTGCTAATTCCATACCAAGCCTGCCTGTCCGCACTCACATTATCTTTACCACATTTTATCAACAAACTACACTTTCACAAATATTTGCAGAGAACGATGAAAAGCCATAAATAACCTGTATATATAAAATACTGTGCTGAATTACAATTCCAACTTCTCATATCTTGATGAATATTAATTGTTAATTTTCACTTGTGAACTTGCTTTGTTTTATCCCGTACGTGTCTCGGCGTGATGTGCGCCTTCATCAGCGGTGTGAGACAGAATGTCCGGAACTTGTAATGGTTTTTCAGTTGGTAGGTTGAGTGGTGGTGGGAGGGGGAGGGGGTGGAAGGGAATTGGCGCGGGGATCCGAATTATTGTATGTTTTATGTCTAATTATGTCACAGAGTGCGTGTGATTTAAAGTGTAATTGGTCGTTAAGTATGTTGTTTGGACATTCTGTCTCACACCACTGATGAAGGCGCACATCACGCCAAAACATGTACAGGAAAAAACAAAGCAAGTCCACAAGTGAAAGTTAACAATTAATATTCATTAAGTGCTGTGATTGAAGAAGATGAACCATCAAAACAACTGTTCTCATATCTCTACAACTCTATTTCTATACATACAACACTAATGTTTGAGAAACTACTGGCATGCCTTCTTATACAGAATCATTCTCTTCTACTGCCAAAAGTATCAGGTGTAGAAGAGAAGAGGTCATAAACCAAACTGTATGTTCTACACGCAGTTCAGTTCTCAGGTTGTTCATGATAGGAGAGGCGCTGACATTGCACACCTTTCACAAACTACCTGGAAAAGGGCAGCATGACTTCAAGTGTATGAGACTACAGCAATGTAGGTGATACAAACATAGGTGCTTCAACAGCCAAATGATGTGAGACAGAGTTAACTTAACCAGCAGAACTCACAGTATGATTTATCTATCAACAATATTATACCATTTAACACAACAACTTCCGTAATTTACTATTTACAAATATATCACTACTGGCTCGGATAACTAATTTTTTATTGGTACAAATGTTAAACTTTTACCTTATAGCCTGAACAAGTTTTTGCTTATTAGAAGCTTCATTGGCGGCTTCGATTAAGCTTGTGATAAACAAAAACGGGTTCAGGCTATAAGGTAAAAGTTTAATACTTTCATGAATAAAAAAAATTAGTGATGTTAGTCAGTACTGATATATTTATAATTAGTTAATCAACACATGTTCATGGATAACAAAATCCAGAAATTAATTTATATAATGTCGAAAACTGTCCAAAATGTCCAACATTATAATTACATTAAAAGCAAATCACTTGCTTCATTCACATCAATTAGGATAGCTAGGCTGAGATGGGCAGGAAATGTACAGAGAATGAATTGAGGAAGATGTTCTTAAGAGGATTATGAAATGCACACCAGAAGGAAAGAGAAGACATGGAAGTGCTTGAAGTGAAAAATTGGTGGACATTGGCTACGGTAAGGGAAGTCTGGAGGAAAATCCTGAGGGAAGCTGTGGCCCTCAGTGGGCTGTGGAGCTGCTGATGGTGATGACTTCCTTCTCTCGAATTGTCAAAGCATCACAAAATGAACAACACACTGTTAGTTTAATATTTTAAGCTTCATTGTAGACTTCTATAATAACTTTATCACTCCACTATGACAAATGAGGCTGTCACTCTTATTTATACCCAAAACAATTAGTTCTCATACACTAAAGTCATTCATTCGTTGACTGATATCTGATCATCCTCTTTTACTGCTAAAAGTATCAGCTATAGAAGAGAAGAGGTCATAAACCAAACCACGTGTGCTACACACAGTTCAGTTCTCAGGTAGTTCATGATAGATGTGGGGTTGACATTGCACACCTTTCACCAACTACCTGGAAAAGTACAGCATGACTTCAAGTGTACGAGACTATTGCAGTGTAGATGATACAAACATAGGTGCTTCAACAGCCAAATGATGTAAGACAGAGTTAACTTACCCAGCACAACTCACAGTATGATTTGTCCATCAACAATATTATTCCATTTAACACACCAACTTCTGTAATTTACTAATTATAAATATATCACTACAGATTCAGATTACTAATTTTTCATTGGTAAAAATGTTAAACTTTTACCTTATAGTCTGAACCAGTTTTCGCTTATTACAAGCTTTATCAGAGGCTCCGATGAAGCTTGTGATAAACGAAAACGGGTTCAGGCTATAAGGTAAAAGTTTAACATTTTCAACAATAAAAATTAGTGATCTGATTCAATAATGATATATTTATAATTAGTTAATCAACAGACACGTCATGGACAACAAAATCCAGAAATTAATTTACATTATGACAAAAACTACACAAAATGTCAACATTATAATTACATTCTTAGGATGATTATGAAATGGACACCAGAAGGAAAGAGAGGACATGTAAGATCCAGACTACAATGGATTGATGGATCCTAGAGGATGTGAAAGTGCTAGGAGTGAAAAATTGGTGGACATTGGCTATCGATAGGGAAGTCTGGAGGAAAATCCTGAGGGAAGCTGAGGCCCTCAGTGGCTGTGGAGCTGCTAATGATGAAGACTTGCTTCACAAAATGAACTACACACTGTTAGTTTGGTAATTTAAGCTTCATTGTAGACTTCTATAACTTTATCACTCCACTATGACAAATGAGTCTGTCGCACTTATTATTATGTAAAACAATTAGTTCTCATACACTAGTCATTCAATCATAAGAACTTAAGTAATAATTTCTGTACCGTCTGCACACACATCATTGATGTGTTTGAGAATCACTGCTTACCCTGCACTATGTGATTTCTAAATAAACTGCATAGTGCACATATTTTCAATTTAAAATTCCAATAATAAACTCATGAAACATACACAAACATTACCAGAAAGGTTGCCGCACTGTATGTGTCCATCGCTAGACACATGCTAGGGTTTATAACTTGTCTAATTAATTATTTCAGAATTAATTAACTTTTATAAGATGGCCTATCTATCTGCCTTTGTACTAAGATGTCCTTCTTGTTTGATCAAAATTGTGACAGAATATACATATGAATCACAGAATTACCTAAATATGTACACCGACATAGATATTCTTATATAACAATTTGAACAAACAAGGAAATTTCAAGAACATTTTGGTGGTCAGAATAGCAGGGTTTTTTTTTGGCAACTAAATTTACATTATTCCAGTTAACTCTACAAACATTACTTGCACAGTGCTGCTGGTCAATAGCAATACAGACCTGCACAGCAGACATGTGTACACACACAGGACAGAAATCAAGAAACAAACACCACCATCAACTTCACAAATCCTAATGATTGTTTTATTTCAGATATTTTTCCATTAACTATTCTCCAGACCTGTTACAGCCATTTCTAAGCAACCTTGCTTACACTGTTCTCTACGAGACACTAAAATTTCTTCAAACCGTTAACAGGTTAGCATTCAGGAGATGAACAAAATGTCCACCTTGGAACAAACAGTATTAAATTGACAGACCCAATTCAACACCAGTCTGAATTTAACCCGTTAGTCCCATAAACACACGCACGCGCGTGTACTTGCACACAAGTGCAACCTATCTCTAAAGTGCTCCTCAAATGACATTATATCATCCTCATCTATTGCTGAAACTATCAGGTGTAAAAGTGAAGAGGTCATAAACCAAACTGTGCGTGCTACACACAGTTCAGTTCTAGGTTGTTCGTGACAGGTGTGGCGCTAACATTGCACACCTCTCACTAACTACCTAGAAATATACAGTACGGGTTCCTTTACTCGTTGCAATGAGACTATACCAATGGTGAAGGTAAAACTTAGGTGCCTCAAACACCGAAAATATAATCTATTACACTATAGTACGGGACTTACCATAATGAGCTTCGAGGTTACAGAATAGTAACAGTTCTTCCCCGCCCCTCCTCCTTACACTTGGTTATACGTAGACAAAGGAGGGGAGGGGAGGTCTGTTGCAAACACTACCGCAGTGGCCTCTAAGCTTATTATGATACATCTCATATAATAACACTCATAACTGCAATGTTGTACTTCCAGGTGATCACAAACAGGACTCTGTCATTCACGGCTGACATTTTATTACCCTCCACATACCCTACCAGCCAACAGAAACAGCCGGTCACTACCATGGTAAATGTCAACGTGGACAAGCACACCGACACACGCGTATACACAACCTCCACTATACAAATCTCTGTATAAAGTATCTTTGCTGTATGACACACTACAGACTGCTCTTCGCATACAACACTAACACCCAAATAAATTGACCATACATGTAGAAACATGAGCACACAGTTTTACCTTAACGTTATTATACGTAGAATAATGGCCTCACACTAATAAAATTACAACACTATGCAGAGTGTCATTACAAAGAAAGGGAAATAATTACAGGATATGTTCTACACGTAAAAACGGAGTAGGACATTTTTTATGTACTGGTGAAAAGGTTTTGTTTGCAGATTATAGTTAGCAAAACAGCTGCCTCATTTTCTCCACCAAAGGAAATATTAGGCTACACTAAAATTACTGCATTTGCAACTAAAAACACAAAATTCACGTTTCACGACCTGATAATTTGTTTAAAATGCACCCCAAAAACACTCATACGCATCACTCAAACACATTCATATGACTGATTTTAGGAGCAGCCTAGAATCACCCTCCACTCTCCCTACCAGATATTACTGCCAGTCACTACCTTGATTACACAAAAACATTTACACATGTAAATATGCATTACTTATAATAATTAAATAAATCCATAAAAACTGTTTCTGATGGATGAGACAATTTATGAAAATTTTCTTTCCTCCAAACCCATGAATAAGTACAACCTTATTATAAAAATCTTGTATAGCTTACAAGCTACCCCTGCGAATTCAAGTGCTACAAATAATTTCTACAAACAAGCTACCATTCAGGAAACAAACACAATGTTCAACTCAGAATATCAGGATAAAATCTACAGACCCAACACACATCAGTCTGAATTAGAACTGTCAACTCCATCTCACCCACCTAGTGGCGTATCCAGAATTTGTGCTTGGGGGGGGGGGTCCAGGGTTGGGTCGGCTTCATACAAAACAAAAAACAAGTTAAAACTAATCTCCATATTATTGTCATTAAAGTGGCTGAAATCAGTACAATTAAAGTAAAACTGTAATAACAATAAAAATACACGTTATTAAAACATTGATTACAAGATGGTTATTGACTCAAGTGGTTTCCCCATAAATTCATATTTGTAACGTATACACTAATTCTGTGTGATAAACTTTTTATATTTAAAATGAGGTACTACTATATTAGCATACACAGCTGACAAAAAGTAATAAAACAGACTAAAAATTAGGTCCCAATTCTGCCCCCTCCCTCTGAAATATGCCTCTGCTACCCTTTCTTTTAACTTGAGTTCATATTTGAAGAACACACAGAAACCCAGCGTAATTAACAGCTGAAAATGTAAATCCCGCAACTACTGAAACATAACAGTGACAGTACTAATTCACATAGTTCAAACACTTGCAACTACAATTCTTAAAATAATATAACGAAAACAACAAATATTATATAAAAACATCATCAACAGTTAACAGAATTATTATCATTTGCCATTCAACATGGGATCCTGCTGATGTTGCTTAACGCAATATTTTAAAATTAATGGAAATGATATTAATTTCACTACTGCGAATTATTCCCAACCATGTTATAACAATTTTATATTCTTACAAGTAAAATACTTGTTTCTTTGTATCTCTCCTACAAAATACATAATTCTACAAACACTAACAGCCTGGCATTCAAGAGATGAACAGAATGGACAACTCGGAATAAACAGGATGTAATTTACAGACCTAATATAATGAGATCAAAATTTAAACCCATTAATTCAATAGCGCGCACGCGCACATACACACAAATTATGGAGACCATACTTTAACAATAACTAAACTTTCACAAATATATGTAGAAAACAATGGAAAGGCAGAGTCTGTATATATAATATTGTACTGAATTTCAGTTCCATTTCTTATTACTACAACCGTAAGTCTATATATACTACACTAATGTTTGAGAATGTAACATGGAAATCCCTTACTTAATCATTAATCATGGAGACAACTAACCTAAAATGTATTATTACTCAATCATTACTTAATCATTCTCTTCTACTACCAAAAGGACCAGCTATAGAAGAGAAGAGGTCATAAACCAAACTGTGCATGCTACACACAGTTCAGTTCTCAGATTGTTCATGATAGGTGTGACGTTGACATTGCACACCTTCCACCAACTACCTGGAAAAGTACAGCATGACTTCAAGGACATGAGACTATTGTAATAGAGAAGATACAGACGTAGATACGTCAATGGCCAAAAATGATGTTAAGACTTGAATTAACTTATCTAGCTCAACTCGCAATATGGTTTGCCCATCACCAACAATAACAGCAAATTATGCAATACTAATTGTACTGAAATTAGTTGAACTCAGTAACAAGTAAAGAACACAATGTAAAGAATTTCCTACTTTTAAAAACTTGTTCCAAAAATTTAGAAATATTTTCTAGCACCTAAGCGTACTTGAAAAGTATAACAAACATCTGACTTTGTTTCATTATTGTAACAAACAAACAATGTAACATTTCAATTTCAACAGAAAGCTGTTTATTTCATCACACACACACACACACACACACACACACACACACACACACACACACACACACACACACACACACACACACACACACACACACACACACACACACACACACACACACACACACACACAGTAAAGGGTGGTCATTAGTTATTTTGCAATTAAATTTACTGTGAAGGTCTCACATGACGAAACTTTAAATTCATAAACTAATTTCAGAAACCACCTTGAATTACCCTCCACTCTCACCCTACTAGCCAATAATAGCCAGTCACTACCTTGACAATATGTAGGAATGATGTACACATTTCACTGTAGGGATATTTAATACACAACCAAATGTTCAACATACCAAAATAATATACACATCATTATACATCTACGCCCAAACAAACTGTATATTCAAATATAAATTCAATCATTTTCTGCTACAGTTCGTTTCTTGATATACATATAAAGTAATTTAAAATTTATGTTTATATTACCTCAAGATATTATTTTTCCTTATTCGGAACATGTTTTGAGAGCTCCCGTGCTCTCATCATCAGCCTTCGCGATCTTGCGTCTGGTAAAGTATTTGTGTGTTGGCTGGATGCTATTAAGGTTTCTTGTTGGTCTCTGGTATTTTAAAATTGTATTATTGTGTGTGATTGTGGTATATGTATTTGTATTTTGTACTCAACATCAAAAATACACAAACTACAAATACATATACTACAATCACACACAATAATAAACTTTAAAATACCAGAGACCAACAAGAAACCTTAATAGCATCCAACCAACACACAAATACTTCACCAGATGCAAGATCGCGAATGCTGATGATGAGAGCACGGGAGCTCTCGAAACATGTTCCGAATAAGGAAAAATAACATCTTGAGGTAATATAAACATAAATTTTAAATTACTTCAAATATAAATATACACTGATTTATAATAAGTTTAATTAAGAAAGTTGTGTTAGTGGTTGTATTTACAAACAGAATTATCACTGTTGCACACCACTATCGGTCGATGAGCTGAGAAGCTTGAAAGCATTAATCGGAATAATTTTTCAATAGTGGTGTGCAACAGTGATAATTCTGGTTCTGATTTATAATAATTTGAATAGGACATTAAAAACTATTTACAAAGGTTTAGAACAATCTATGCTAGTTATATTTATTACCACTGTGAATTATTCCCAAACATGTTACAGGAATTTTGTACATCATAAAAGCAACCACTTCTTTCTTTGTACCTATTTTACAAAATACAGAACTGCAAACAAAGAGTAAGGGGCTGGCATTCAGGAGATGAACACAGTGGTCAACTTGGAATAAGCAGAGTTAATTTACAGACCTAACATAAGAAGTTCAAATTTAAACAGATTAATTCCGTATCAAAGCAGACCTGCATCTTCACTATCTTTATCTCACTGTATCAATAAACTACAAGTTCCACAAATATTTTCTACATAATATCCACAAGAAAAGATGGGGGGGAAGGCACAGCCTGTAAACTTAATATTGCTCTGACTTACAATTCTAACTTCTCTTATCAATACAACTGTAATCTATATAAATAAAAGGCAATGTTCGTATGTGTGTGCCCTATAGACTCAAAAACTACTCGACCGATTTCGCTGAAAATTTCACAGTTTGTTCTTATTAGTGCCAGGAGTGTTTAGAGAGTGGTTTGAATGAAATCCGATAGGTAGCGATGTTGTTTTTACAGTGTTAATTTAGTGCCAGGAGTGTTTAGTTGTTGCATAACAATGGCACCAAAATGACAAAATATTGGTCGTCGCACAAATAGAGCCAAGAGAATGCGAGATGAAAGAAGAAATGAAAGAGAAGAAGAAACAGCAAAACGAAATGAACAAAATAGATTACATATGTCACAGTCACGTGCTACAGAATCATCACAACACGAACCACGAAATGAAGCAAGTCGAGTAAGAATTAGGGAATTAAGACAAAATTTGTCATATGATGATCGAAATGAACAACGTGAAAATGATCGATTACGCATGCAAATGAATCGATTGCATCAATTGTAACGTCACTTGATCGTATTGCATTTCAGTATAATTCTGAAATTGAATATAGCTTGCATCCAGTTGTTATTGTTGAAAGTATGAATAAAGTTTGCACACATTGCAAAGCATTAGAATTCAAAAATGAAGCACCTGGAATATGTTGTTTGAATGGTAAAGTTAAATTGCCAGTATTGAATGCACCACCTGAGCCATTGTTCTCATTGGTTGCAGGTACTAAAACACAATCGAAGCATTTTTTGAATAACATACGAAATTATAACACATGCTTTCAAATGACTTCGTTTGGTGCAACGAATGTAATAACTGACAATTATATGCCAACATTCAAGATTCAAGGTCAAATCTACCATAAAGTAAAGGCTCTTTGTTACCATTTCCGGATGCTGAACACACATTTTTGCAAATTTATTTCATTGGAAATTCAAATGATCAAGTAAGTCAACGTTGTGGAATTAACAAAGCCACAAAAAGAGAAATAGTTGAATCGTTGCAAAATTTATTTCATCAAACACAACGAATTGATTAAATTGTTCAAAACAGCCACTGAACAAATGCCATCCGATAACCATAAAAGTTGTGATTCGAGCTGACAAAACACCTGTTGGGCAACACGCAAGAAGATTTAATGCTCCAACAATCGATGAAGTGGCAACAGTCATTGTTGGAGAACAATTTGAATCATGTGACATCGTACTTCATCATCAAAATGATCATCTTCAACGTGTTGCAGAAACTCACCGCTCCAAAAACTAATGCATTACACTATCCAATATTGTTCTGGGAAGGAGAAGATGGATATCATTTTAACATCAAAATGATAAATCCAGCAAATGGTAATACATAAATTAAATTAATTAATAATAAATTAATTAATAAAAATAATTAATTGATCACTTTTTTAATTCTAGGCGAAGAAACAAACAAAAAAGTCAGTGCTATGAATTACTATTCATACAGATTGATGATTCGTGAACATGAAAAAAATCACATTTTAAAATGTCAATTGTTTCATCAATACAGTGTTGACATGTATGCAAAGATTGAAACTGAACGTTTGCTATATATTCGCATGAATCAGAAAAAACTATGTTCTGAAGAATACATACATTTGCGTGATGCAATAAACAATGTCAATGATATTGGGAGAATTACAATATTACCAGCAACATATCCAGGCAGTCCATGACACATGCATCAATACGCACAAGATGCAATGTCATATGTTCGTCAATATGGTCGTCCAGATTTGTTCATTACATTCACATGTAATCCGACATGGACTGAGATCAAAGAACATCTATTGCCCGGTCAATCGTCAGCAGATCGTCATGACATTACTGCAAAAATTGTATTCAAGCAAAAACTGAAATCATTAATGGATTTAATTGTTATACATCATGTGTTCGGAGAGACACGTTCCTGGATGTATTCCGTTGAATGGCAAAAACGAGGATTACCACATGCCCACATTTTGATTTGGTTGATCAATAAAATTACACTCGACGAGATTGATAACATGATTTCAACTGAAATTCCTGATTCAACTGTCGATCCTGAATTGTTTGAAATTGTCACAAAAAATATGATTCATGGTCCATGTGGTGTTCAACAACATGAATTCACCATGTATGGCTGATGGAAAATGCACAAAACGTTACCCAAGAGCATTGCTTCCAGAAACTATTACTGGCAATGATGGTTATCCACAATATCGTCGTCGATCGACCGATCAAAATGGTAAATCGATAATTTTAAAAGTCAGAAACGAAGACATTGAAGCTGATTGTGCCATATTCACCACTACTATCAAAAACGTTCAAAGCACACATCAATGTTGAATATTCCAATTCTGTAAAATCCATCAAATACATTTGCAAATATGTCAACAAGGGAAGTGATATGGCTGTTTTTGGAGTATCAAGTGAGAATGGATCTGTTGATGAAATCAATCAGTATCAAATGGGACGGTATATTAGTAGCAATGAAGCAGTGTGGCGTATTTTGTCATTTTCAATACATGAACGACATCCAACAGTTGTTCATTTGGCAGTTCATCTCGAAAATGGGCAACGTGTTTATTTTATAACAGAAAATGTACGAGAAAGAGCAGCAAGACCACCACCACCAACATTAACTGCATTTTTTTCATTATGCCACACTGATACATTTTCCAAAACATTGTTATATTCTGAAATACCAACATATTTTACTCTGAATGCAAAAAAAAAAAGAATTTCAATGACGTAAACAAGGAAAAGCAGTTGAAGGTCAACAAGATTTATTTTCAACAGATGCTTTGGGAAGATTATATACTGTTCATCCAATTCATGCAGAATGTTATTATTTGCGTTTGTTATTGGTTAACGTTCGTGGACCAACATCATTTCAAAATTTAAGAATAGTTGATGGTCTTTTGTGTGCAACATATCAAGAAACATGTCAAAAATTGAATTTACTTGCAAACGATGCACACTGGGACAGTTCACTTGCTGACGCGTCAATTTCTGCTCATCCAAATCAAATACGTACATTATTTGCAATCATATTATCAACATGTTTACCATCAAATCCAAAGGAATTATGGGAAAAATATAAAGATTTTATGACCAATGATATTCTGTATTGACTACATATAAGATGTTTAAACCGCGACATGCAATTCACACAGGAAATGTATAATGAAGCATTGATTTTGATTGAAGACAAATGTTTGGCAATCGTTAATAAAGCATTAGCACAACTGGGAATGACATCACCTAATTGGTTGGTAAATGACATATTTGATAGTGAATTACAACGAGAACAATGCTTCGACATCAATGAATTGAATGTATTTGTACAATCAAATATTCAAAAATTACTTCAACAACAAAAATAAGTTTATGATACGATAATGCGAGCAATAAATGATCAAAGTGGTGGAATGCATTTCTTGGATGCACCAGGTGGCACAGGAAAAACATTTCTCATTTCATTGATATTGGCAACCGTACGTTCACAAAATAATATTGCATTGGTAATCGCATCATCTGGAATTGCGGCAACTCTATTGGATGGTGGCCAAACAGCACATTCAGCACTTAAATTGCCATTGAATATGCAATACACTGAAACACCAACATGCAACATTTCAAAAACATCAGGAATGGGTAAATTACTGCAACAATGCAAGTTAATTGTATGGGATGAATGCACAATGGCACATAAAAAATCGTTGGAAGCATTGGATCGAACATTGTAAGATTTACGTGGAAACGAACAGCCATTCGTTGGTGCGCTAATATTATTAGCAGGTAATTTTCGTCAGACATTACCTGTTATACCACGTTCAACACCAGCTGATGAACTGAATGCGTGTTTAAAAGCATCAAATTTGTGGAACAAATCTGAAATAAATTTACAGACGACAAACATGTGTGTTCAATTTCAAAACGATGCTTCTGCAGAACGTTTTGCAAAACAATTATTGGATATTGGAAATGGCAAAATTACAATTGATGAATCAACAGGCTGCATTAAATTACCAACCGATTATAACGGTACAAACCTATGGGGATTTGTAAATTAAATCTTGTCAATTTTATTTCCGCCCAAGTATATGTTGTGAACCAACTATAGCTTCAAGACGGGTGTGACTTGGTAAAGGAATGTGAAGTAATCAACGAGGGTGCGTATTCATCCACAAGAGCGCGCACTGTCGGCCAACGTTCCCACAAAAATGGCACGTTCGAATAAATTCCTTAGAACTTGTTGTGCAGAGAACAAAGGCAGCCGGCTAATAACACCTAACACGAGCGGTTGCGCTATCGCGCGGTCCGACTGAATTGCATTTAGCAATGTAGAGGACCGGCCAAAGGAGTAAAAGTGTAAATAAACAATATAAAAAACAGCAGTTCAACACAAAGGCTCGCGAGCCGAAAACCTATTAAACTTTCAAAATATGGACTAGAATGTGAGATAAAGTGATACAAACAAAATGTGAAAGCAGTTATAGTTCAGTGACGCAGAAATTTTAACACGCAGAAACTTTTCGTAAAACACACACATAACAGCGAGATCCTAAAAACGAGAACGTGACCAAAATTTAAAAAAATGAGAACATCTTGCAGACTAAAACAGGGAACAACCAAAACGGAATAACTACGACATCTGGCATCCAGGACGACAAGAAGGAAGTAACTATATGTAAAATATAAAAAATTTTAAAGTAAAAGAGCTCTTAATTATGGGGTAATGAAATGAATGAATGGGAGCGTGTGCAAATGCTGGGTCGCCTTTATTCGATATAATCTAATGAACCGTTTATTCTAAATAGGTCAAGTTAAACTGTGAATTTTGTTTTGTTTTGATTAAATTGAGTATATATCGCAACATTAATATTTGCCAGACTTAAATCCTAATGGATACAGAATAATTTTGTCATCATTTTCAAAAGAAAGATAGAATATCAAATAACATGTTTAATAAATGCTGAGTTAGTTAACAAAAAATGAGAGTCGAATACTTTAATGAGGTAAACCCTAAATCACGCTTATAATTCACAGGTTCGTGTGAAGAACTCTGGGCTAATCAAGGTAAGCGATATTTATTAATACAATTTAAATGTGGTAGATAGTTTGAACGATCAAAATGGCGTCCGAACTAGAGACTTGAGTATATTAATTGTCAGTAAATTGTACGATCACACGATTTTTATAGTATCACACACTCAAAAGAAGAATTGATTCAATGCGTATTTCAAGATATCACACAACATTACAAAAGTCATCAATGGTTAAGTGAACGTGCAATATTAGCTGCAAAAAACGTGGATGTAAATGTTATTAACATCATCATTCAACATGTGTTATCAGGGAAAACATATACTTATAAATCAGTAGATACTGTTATGAATCAAGATGAAGCAGTAAATTATCAAAGTGAATTCTCGAATTCACTTGATTTAGCTGGATTGCCACCACACATCATAAATTTCAAGATTGGTGTTCCTATCATTCTTCTTAGAAACATTGATCCACCCCGTATTTGCAATGGTACCAGATTGGCAGTCAAAGAAATTGTTAAAAATGTCATCGAAGCAACAATTTTAACTGGCAAATTCAAAGGAGAAGATGTGCTGCTACCATGCATACCAATGATTCCAACAGATATGACATTCCAATTCAAACGATTGCAATTTCTAATTAAACTGGCTTTTGCAATAACGATTAACAAATCACAAGGTTAATTGTTGCAAGTATGTGGATTGAATTTGGAGAATCTGTAGCGGGGCATTTTGGGGCCTACCTGAGACAAGGTAAAGAAATTTATATTTTATTGATAATAAATAACATAATTTGTATTTTTTCATAAATAAATAATAATAATTTTATCCTTTGTTGAGTGATAGGGACAGAAATTATAGACTTGGGTAAATTTGTTATTTTGAAACGATCGCAACGTGGCTGCACTGCTGTTGACCTTATGAATACAAACTTGTTTAATAATATTGTGTGGACCGTTTTAATAACTGCAACTGTACCAAAGTCAGTTCAAGGACACAACAAAATCTGTCAACAAATTACATAACCGTGTCAGGCGATGTGTTGCGTCATCAACTTATATAACGATGTGTGTCACCTCAACAAGCCAAAAACAGTCCACTGGCGAACGAATACAAACTGTAAACCAATAAGAGTTGGGCGAACAACCGCCGCTTCACAAATTAGCGCAAGTAGTTCGTTCTCAGTCTAAATTCAATGCTCGCACGAGCAACACCTGTTAAGTTCCGGAACGTATTTGTGCGGGCCCGCAAAGCAAGTAAAATGTGAAAATTTTAATACATATATTTTGATCTAACAGTATTATTACAAAACAAGTAGAGACAGTGAGAAAAATTGCGATAAATTAACCGTTCAGCCATGAAGTGTAAAAGTGAGAAATACGAGAAACAGCAAACAATGAACCACGATTTGACGCCCCAGTTCTACACAACAGCAGGGAAGTAGACATTCAAAATTATTTAAATATTGACACTTTTAAAATTGAGCTCAATAAAATAAAAATGTACTGTATGAAATAGCGTGAGTGTGTGTGTGTGAAAGCGCTGGTTTTCGTTATGTCGTAGTTGTAGAGAATGGTCTAGATTTATGTTATATTCTAGTTTGAAACTGCTTAAGCAAAATGATCATTGTTACGAATACTTAAACATACTAAAATTGCGAAAGTCAAAACGTATGAGGGAGAGAGGAAATTTGGTGTTTTGTATCAACAATATAACTTGATGTTTTCTTTTCTTTTTTGAAATTAATAAAGTAATAGTGATTATAACATTTAATGTGAAGTAATAGTTATTTCAGACAACCATGTGGTTTCCAACACGTCTAACGAGATCCTGGACATGAGGAGTTTAAGTTGGTACTCAACAATATGGCTGCTACTCCAGCCTAAAGTATAAAAAGTTTTACAAAGTGTAATAATAAATTTAAATAAAAAGACAATTAATTATTAATATAACAATGGCGCCCGACCAGCTGGACCGTTTGCATAAATTTAATTATGCAAATGTGGACCTGTTGAAGAAATGATATGGTTGTTTGGAATGTGTATTTACGTATGTACGTAAATTAGACGTAAGAGGTTATGTTTAATATGGGTGAGTAGAATATTTTTCAATAATTATATGTTACGGATAATAAGATTATATAAAGAAATATATATAAAAAATTTTTAAGAAAAATGGCAGACAATCATGAAACTGTCAGCGTCACTGACAGTGTAGATGAAAGCCAGATAAGCATAACTGAATCCCAAATCATGGATGAAGGTGTTCACTCAACACCAGTCATGAATAAAAAGGCTGAAGATAATGATATGATCAAGATGATGAAATTGCTTTTTAATGAACAGAAAACCGAGATAAATAATAAATTCGATGAGTTAACGTACCAAATTAAAGAAATTAATAGACATTGTGAAAATACCAAAGTAGAATTTACTAATAAAATCAGCCAAGTAGAAACTAAGTTAGATGATTCAATACAAAAGATAGATATTAAATTTAATGCCATAGATAGCCAGATAGACAGAGTTGAGAAGCAAATCAATGAAAACAATGAAATATTAATAAATTCAATGAATGAGTATAACAATGACATAGAATCTAAAATTATTAAATGTAATATTGAAACTGAATGTAAGTTGAGTAGTGTAGTAATGACAGTGGAAAAATATAGTCAGAATATTGATGAACACCAAAATAAGATAGATTCTAAAATATATGAAATTGAAAGTAATTATAAGACAGAAATACAAGCAGTAAATGAATCTATTGAAGTAATAGCAAAAAATAATGTACAGTCTGAATATAGTAATGACAAAAAATTGTATTCACTTGAACAAAATATTAGTAGTATGCGAGATGAATTAAGTTTAGTGAAAAATCAAAATGTAAACAATGTTATTGAACGAGTATTTATGACACGAGACACAAATAATGAAGTAGAATTAGAAACTTTCAATTGTGACAATCGTAGAGTACACCCAATGCAATTTTTAAATAGGGTTAGGGAGTTTAATCGGTTTAATAATAGTAGCTGGGAGGTTAAGTTGCTGAAGATTATCAAATGTTTTAAAGGTAGTGCCGAGATATGGTCGGAAGTACACCATACCGAATGGGAAAGTTATGAAGATTTTGAGATAGCTTTTCGCAATAAATATTGGTCAGAAGAAGACCAAGAAATATTAAGAAGTAAAATAATGGGTAACGGGAATTTTGGTAGGATTAATAACCACCTAACCATATATGTGATGACCATTTATAACGAAGCAAAGTATTTAGAACCGCCGTTGCCATTCCGATCATTTGTACGACATATTAGCAAACACCTGCCCAGAGAGGTGCAAATAACGTTAATGACTAGAGAGATTACAAATATAAGCGAGCTAGAAAACATGTTAGATGTATTACAGAATATAGGGGAACGCGACATGGGACGACGTCCAAACGCACCAGTAGTACCACACCATAATAATAATAATTTCCATCATAACAGGGGTACACAGAATTTTCATAGAGGAGCGCGGGGAGGAAGTTTCGATAATAGGGGCGAGAGTTGGACGTGTAGAGCCTGTGAAATTGATAACTATGTTAATAGAACGAATTGTTTTAGATGTCATCGAACCAGGGAGTGCGCCAGAAACGAGAGGACAAACCCACCACCAAATCAACAGTCGAGAGGAGAATTTTATAGAGGAGCGCCTCGAGGAGGAGGAAATCATAATAGAGGTAGAGGAGGAAATCATCAAGCTGTGGCAGGTCCATCCACGGAAAACTGAGGAAGACTATGGGGAAGCGGGCCCAGCCATTGTCAACGGAGGACCGGGTCCAAGTAATTAACGAATACACAAACAACGTCATCAAGATGGATATGGCAAAAGAGTTGTTAGAAGAAGAGGAGAACAAGGTGGTGGAACGCAGAACAGGATTGACTGAGGTGACGATTAACATTGAAGGTAAGAATTATAAAACTTTAATTGATACCGGTAGTGAGATATCAGTAATTTCTGAAAATGTCATGGGTGAATTAAAAGAGTTAAACAAGAATATACCGTCATTGCCAGTTGCCGGGGTTACAGTAGTGGGGGTAACTGGGGTGAGAAGTAAAAGAATAACCAGACAAGTACAATTAAATATTTTAATAAATGGAGTTGAATTTGAAAACACTTTCCTAGTAGTTAAAGGGTTGAGTCTAGATGTAATATTAGGGAATGATTTTTTGGAAAGAAACGGAGCAGTAATAGATTTCAATAAACAAATAGTAAAATTTGAAAAAGGGGATAAACCAGTTAGAATAGAGTTTAAGAAAGTAGTCAATGAAGCTAAAGTCACTGGAATAAAAATGTTACATAAACAGATAAGTGATAGAGAGATAGAAACTAAAATAAATATATGTCTAGAGAGTGATGGTTTAGAAAATGAGGAGAGAGAGATGCATGAGCGTAATGAGAGTGTGTGGGCAAATAGAGCCGACAAATTTTTCAATGAAAATACAGTTGTAGGAAATAATCAGCGAGAGGAGCTGTGGGCAGTTGTGGAGCGGTACAGAGAGGTGTTTGATGAATCACCAGGGAAAGCAAAGGACTACATCTGCGAGCTGAAAGTTCGGGACCACGCACCATACATGCGGAGGAGCTACCCGGTGCCGTTTTCGAAGCGAAGGGCTGTCCAGGAGGAACTAGACCGTATGATGCAAGGAGGCATAATTGAACGCTCAGTATCACCTTATTCAAACCCTTTGGTAGTAGTAATAAAAAAGGATGGCAAGGTAAGGTTGTGTTTAGATGCTCGTAAAATTAATCAAATTATTATACCTGACAGGGAATCTCCAGAACCCATAAATGAGATTTTACAAAAGTTTAGCGGAGTCAAATACATGACGTCCTTAGACCTGACCGCTGGATACTGGCAGGTGCCATTAGCAACAGAGAGTAGGAAATACACAGCTTTTCTTTTTAACGGTAAGAATTACCAGTTTAAACGCTTACCTTTTGGATTAAACACCAGTGTTGCCAGTTTTATCAAATGTTTAGATAATATTTTACAACCTAAGGACTTAAACTTTTTAACTGTATATGTCGATGATATTTTGATAGCCTCTAGAACATTCACTGAACATTTAGAACACATAGAATATGTATTAGATAAGCTACAAGTAGGGGGTTTAACAGTGAATTGGGATAAGTCTAAATTTCTGCAGACAGAAATACACTTTTTAGGATTTATTATTACACAGGAGGGGATATTAGCAAACCCTGACAAAGTCGAAGCAATAATGCGATTCCCTGAACCTAAAAACATTAAGCAACTACAGAGTTTTTTAGGCCTATGCAATTTTTACAGGAAATTTCAGGAGAACTACGCACACACAACATCCAAACTGAGTGCTGTCCTGCAGAAGAATAAACAGTGGAGATGGGGCGATGCGGAACGAGCTGCGTTTAATGAAATTAAGAGAAAGTTCAGTCACATGATCATGATGAATCATCCCGATTTTAATAAGATCTTTTATTTGCAGACCCACGCCAGCAATGTAGCGCTAGGTGCCGAGTTATACCAGGAGAGCTGCGACAAGGAACACCTAACGATCGCCTTCGCCAGTAGATCGCTGTTATCGGCGGAAAAGAATTACACGACAACTGAGAAGGAGCTACTAAGTATTGTGTTCGCCGTGGGTAAATTCCGCACCTACATCCTAGGGAATACCACGATCATCCGGACGGACCACAAGGCACTGTCATTTCTGAATTCATGTAAGCTAACACACAGCCGATTAACCAGGTGGGTATTAGCCTTACAAGAGTATAACTTTTCATGGGAATACATAAAGGGGTCAGATAATAAGGTACCAGATACACTTTCTAGAGTAGATGTTATAGATAATAAAACTGGTAGGGACCTTAAAGAAATAGAAATTTTTAGACTAACTAGGGAAGATAGAATTTTTGGTGAGGAATTAAGTGACATTAAAAACTTGCAAAGATCTGATAGCAAACTGGGTAAAATAATTGTTAGTTTAGAAACAGACGTAGAGGGATCTGAATATAATGAGCGATTTCAAGTATATCAAGGTATTTTGTTTAAAAAAGTAGATGGTGGGGAGCGTGATTGGAGGTTAGTTATACCTGAGGGGTTAATAGATAAAATTGTTTGGGATTGTCATATAAGATATGGTCATTTTGGTGCGAGAAAGTGTGCAAATGTTTTGAAAGAATCAAGTATATTTAAGAATATGGAGAGGAGAGTGAGAAAAGTGTTGAGGGTGTGTGATTTATGTCAAAAATCGAAAGTAGTGAATTATAGAGTGGAAGGAGAGATGAATTACATAAAAGTAGATAAGCCTTTTGATCTAGTTGCGGTGGATTTATATGGACCATTACCCAGAGGTAGAGGGGGTGTGTTATATGTATTTGTAATTTTAGACACTTTTTCAAAATTTGTAAAGTTATATAGCATTAAGAGAGCAACGAGTAAGGTACTTAGCGAGAAGATAGTGAAAGATTATATGCTTAATGTGGGAAAGCCGAAAATTATATTATCTGACCATGGTCCACAGTTTATAAGCGGCAAGTGGCGGCAGACGCTTGGATGGGAAGGCATCATACCCAAGCATACGGCAGTGTACCATCCTCAGTCGAACCAAGCAGAACGGGTGATGAGAGAGATTGGCAGGATATTTCGGGCGTACTGTCACGCCAAACACACAGAATGGCCATCCTACGTAAAGAAAGTAGAGGAGTGGCTGAATTGTACCACCCATGAGTCCACGGGATTTACGCCGCATGAGTTGATAAGGGGAACAAGGCCGCCCAGGATATTAGAACAACTTTTCACATACCCACCTGAAGGTCAAATTTTGGACAGAAACATGAAGATTAGATTGGCGAACGAGAATTTACTTACTAGAGGAGAGCGACGAAAACAGAAACATGATGCCAAGGGTAAATGGACCAAGTATGAGGTAGGCCAGTTAGTATTAGTAAAAAGACATGATTTGTCCAGTGCTCAAGATAGAGAAATAAAGAAGTTTTTCTTGTTATATGAAGGACCTTATGAAATCATAGAAATAAAAATGCAGAATGCGTATGTGCTGAGGAACCCAGCGACGCAGGAAATAGTAGGTACTCAAAATGCGACGAATTTAAAATTATATAGGTCACTTTAATTGTTGTGTTTATAAATAAGTTGGCGGATCTTCTTTCGGGCGGTGAAAACAACGATGGTCCGGCTCCACCAAAATTGGTATAAAGTAGAAAACTTAGCTTCACATTTGAACGGGGAGGGGGACCCCACAGGTACGTGACACAAATTATTTTTTATACACTCCCGGTGCAGCGGTTTTGGTGTGCCTGTCACGTGCCTGCACTGCCTTAGAGTGTGTGTAAATAATGGAGGCTGCATTTAAGTAAAAGGCAGTGCATTCAATTTAAATTTTTTTAGTGTCAAGGGCAAAATTAAAATGGAGTCTTTGACAATAGTTTCCAATTAGCCCGAAACGACGAGTTTTGGGGCAAGAGGGATCGGCGCAGGGTAGAAAGCGGGTTTGAAGAAATGGTAGGAGAGAGGGAGTAGTGTGTTTCAGAG
Source organism: Magicicada septendecula (assembly GCA_034769895.1). Taxonomy (NCBI): domain Eukaryota; kingdom Metazoa; phylum Arthropoda; class Insecta; order Hemiptera; family Cicadidae; genus Magicicada; species Magicicada septendecula. The sequence goes on from CM068369.1 coordinate 29,189,496, forward strand.
TGGGGACGTGAATTCACGTAGTATATCTACCTTGTGCCTATTCTTTTTGCAGCAGGACCCGGCATTTCAGGCGGCTGCGACCTTCCTAGACGTAGAGTAAGTTTATGACAATAGAGTCAGCCTCCTATGTAAATAGTATATTAAAAAAAAAAAAAAAAAAAAAAAAAAAAAAAAAAAAAAAATTGGATGTGTATAATTTTAAATTTAAAATATAAAATTTTTTTTCTAAATTTTTTGAAATAGGTGACCAAATATAGTTGTTAAATTTTAGTATCAGTGAGTATAGGAACGTTTTGAAGAAATGTGTAGTAATATAAGAACTTGTTATCAATACAAGATGTGGGGATAATTTTGGGGGGTAGATTGGTGCTCAACGAAGTGATAGAACAGTGGAGTGTGGAACTGCAACGGTTGAAAGTTTAGTTATCCATTATAATTAATTAGTTAGTAAGTTGCTGTCGCTGGGGTGGCATGTGCCCCAGTAGATAGCGGAAAGTGTTGGGGGTAACCGAGAGTGTTACCTCCATCGGAGGCCAACATGGCGAATATGCACGGCACACCTTTTGTACAATTTTGTATTGTAACTTGATAATTGCCGTGTCGTGCATAATAATGACGATGTAGACATGCCTGAAGGAAGAGTTGATTTCCCCGACTTTTCGGGCGATTACTGCCTTACCAGCACTAATCGTGGTTTTGGCGAGCGGTTAGCTATGGTCATACCAAGTCCCTTGACCATAGCTGGCTTGAAATTGGTCTAAAATAGAAATTAATGGGGGGAGAACTTAGGGGAAATCCCGGGAACTATGGAACAGCGGCTGCCACTCTGTTCGAGGAGGAACAGCAGAGCCAGGTGGTAGATCCGTCTTAAGGGTGTATAGTTATAGAACAAGAACATGATGATGTTCACTAATTTTAAAACTTAATAGCGGAAGCAGAGACACGGAGAGGTAAAACCTGCTCCAAAATATACAGTCTCTGTGGAAGCGAAAAGGCGCCACAGTCTTACATAATTTGAAATAGTGTGTGTGGCTGGGAGGTTATCCAAGGGGATAACGTATTAAAAATTTGCTATATTTTAATTAATAATGATGATTTGCTACTCAATAATTTTGTTTGAATTTAAAAAATAGATGCACTAAATACTTCCTATATTGTGTTTATTATGTCTTATTGTGTTGATTGCATTTAGTATGTTAGGAATAAGAATTATGAAAATATGATAGTATGTTTTCAATGTGTTTATAGATTTTAAAATAAAATGATAAATAGTGCGATAGGTAAAATTTTCAATGGGTTATAAAAGATAGAAATGGGTGATAGTAATTGTTTGAATAAAATGTTTGAGTCAGTTCAAGTTGAATTTTGTGGGACATAGATCTGTCCAAATTGAAGCCAATGTTAAAGGAATAGTAGAGATGAAGTAATGCAATGTTGTTTTGAGTTAATGTATGTTATAGAGTTTTGAGAAGTATGAGTGGAGACACAGTAGTTATGGAGAATTTATGTAGAATTTTGAGCGATATATTGTTTATTTTGTTGATGTTATTTTGATGTAGTTGTAGTGAGGTAATGAGATTGAGATTTTGGGGATGGCAATTTTGTAGTAGGGGTAGTGTAATGTGGGAGTCCGCAACATAAGGGTTGGGACGGGATTTGGTATAGTTTTAGTGGGAAGGGGTTGCCCTAGGTAAAATCCGGGAACCAGAGAACGGGAATTGAGCTTTTTGGGGGGGGGGAAACACGTATCCTATGTACAAAGGGTTAGAGAGTATTTTTTTTTATATAAGAGTAGAAGGTGGCGATTGGAGTTAAAGTAGTAAGTAGTTAGAGGTAGAGAAGGGTTAGTCGATTTTTGATAGAGGGGTGTCATACTAGTTAAAGATTTTGTAAGGGAGCGTTAGAGTAATAAAAGGGGTAAGATTATGAGTAAATGCCAAGTTGATAATATGAATTATAATGAATAATGTAGAATCACCCAGATTGATGAAAGAGAATGATAAATGAAAATGATGGGGAAAACGAAGATTGAAGTTGAAAAAAAAAAAAAAAAAATGTAATTTTGAGAAACGAATTAATAAGAGTAAATCAAGTTTAAAAGTAATTTTCTGATTTATATGCCAACTTAATGATGGGAAGTGTGTAAATTTTAGATATAAATTGTTTATTTTAAGATGATAATAACAGTGTGAATTATTAATGTATTATGTTTTCTGAAGTTGTATTGTGTTTGTTAGTATTTAAGAGAATTTTATGAATTTCAATATTTTAAATGCATTTTTAAATGGGGGATGAGAGAAATTTAATATGGTAATGGGAAATGTTTGTGAGTCAGTCGTCTGTTTATTTAAATTCTGATGGGAATCAGGGCAATGATTTTGGAATTTTGGGGTAAAGTTAATAAGGGTAAGTAGATGGAATTTTAAGAGGGGTATTATATTGTTGCTAGATATTTTGCTATATATGTCAGTAATAAGTAAATGAAAACAAAACCAGTGCTTCTTAGCGCAAACCAGCACCGCTAGGGGGGAACAGATCAGTTGGGGATATGGTGTTGTATAAGGCCACTATTTGATGTTTTGATTTGTTGTTTCAGTGTTTGGTGGTGCTGTGGCGGCGGACCTGAGCTGGCCAGCGCGTCAGAACAGGGGCGTTGCGTGTCTGTCTAACTCTACGGTGTTGGGATCTCGATAGAGAAGTCCAGTATTGTCATGCAGATGCGGTCACAGTCACCGGACCAAGGGTGAGTTGATTATTCTTTTTTGTAAACCATACAGGGGGTTGTGGCGACATATCCTGGCTGATCCCTCTAGCAAGTATGTATGTGTCAATGAGATTTTTTATGCTTCGGCATAAAATATCTCATTGAGGGGGTATTGTAGCGGGGCATTTTGGGGCCTACCTGAGACAAGGTAAAGAAATTTATATTTTATTGATAATAAATAACATAATTTGTATTTTTTCATAAATAAATAATAATAATTTTATCCTTTGTTGAGTGATAGGGACAGAAATTATAGACTTGGGTAAATTTGTTATTTTGAAACGATCGCAACGTGGCTGCACTGCTGTTGACCTTATGAATACAAACTTGTTTAATAATATTGTGTGGACCGTTTTAATAACTGCAACTGTACCAAAGTCAGTTCAAGGACACAACAAAATCTGTCAACAAATTACATAACCGTGTCAGGCAATGTGTTGCGTCATCAACTTATATAACGATGTGTGTCACCTCAACAAGCCAAAAACAGTCCACTGGCGAACGAATACAAACTGTAAACCAATAAGAGTTGGGCGAACAACCGCCGCTTCACAAATTAGCGCAAGTAGTTCGTTCTCAGTCTAAATTCAATGCTCGCGCGAGCAACACCTGTTAAGTTCCGGAACGTATTTGTGCGGGCCCGCAAAGCAAGTAAAATGTGAAAATTTTAATACATATATTTTGATCTAACAGTATTATTACAAAACAAGTAGAGACAGTGAGAAAAATTGCGATAAATTAACCGTTCAGCCATGAAGTGTAAAAGTGAGAAATACGAGAAACAGCAAACAATGAACCACGATTTGACGCCCCAGTTCTACACAACAGCAGGGAAGTAGACATTCAAAATTATTTAAATATTGACACTTTTAAAATTGAGCTCAATAAAATAAAAATGTACTGTATGAAATAGCGTGAGTGTGTGTGTGTGAAAGCGCTGGTTTTCGTTATGTCGTAGTTGTAGAGAATGGTCTAGATTTATGTTATATTCTAGTTTGAAACTGCTTAAGCAAAATGATCATTGTTACGAATACTTAAACATACTAAAATTGCGAAAGTCAAAACGTATGAGGGAGAGAGGAAATTTGGTGTTTTGTATCAACAATATAACTTGATGATGTTTTCTTTTCTTTTTTGAAATTAATAAAGTAATAGTGATTATAACATTTAATGTGAAGTAATAGTTATTTCAGACAACCATGTGGTTTCCAACACGTCTAACGAGATCCTGGACATGAGGAGTTTAAGTTGGTACTCAACAATATGGCTGCTACTCCAGCCTAAAGTATAAAAAGTTTTACAAAGTGTAATAATAAATTTAAATAAAAAGACAATTAATTATTAATATAACAAATCCATGTTTTTTTCATGGTCAATTATACGTTGCATGTTCCGTGCAGGAAAACCAAGCGATTTGTTTGTATATGCGCCAAATGGAATCACCAAAAACATCGTATATCCAAGAGCATTGCAACGATCTTGAAGGTAAATAATTCATTAATTTAAATTTATTTAATTCAAATAAAATTAATATTGAATTGATATTGTACATTTTATTGTTTTCGTAAAATATCCAGATGGCGCTAAAGCTGAAGAAGAAGAAAAAAACAATATAAAAAACTAAACAGCAATGAAACAGAAAAAACATGAAATATCACAAACAATTCAATTCATGTCATTTTAATTGAATGCAAGAATTGATATCGAACTTCAATTGTATTTATTTAATTCATATATATACTCAAATTTAGCAATAGCGAAGCATTGCCGGGTCTGCTAGTTCTATATATACTACACTAATGTTTGATAAATTAAACCTCACTTTTCTGACACATCCTCACTTTTCTGACATACATTCTCTTCTACAACCAAAAGTATCACGTGTAGAAGAAAAGAGGTCATAAACCAAACTGTTTATGCTACATGCAGTTCAATTCTCAGGTTGTTCATGATAGGCGTGGCATTGACATTGCACACCTTTCTCCTGGAAAAAGTACAGCATGACTTCAAGTGTATGAGACTATAGCAATGTAGGTGATACAAACATAGGTGCTTCAAGAGCCAAATGATGTAAGACAGAGTTAACTTACCCAGCTCACTCACAGTATGATTTGTCCATCATCAATATTCTTACCATTTAACACAAGTTCTCAAATATCAAATAATTGGAAATTACTGAAAACATGGAATATACGCAAAGTTCCTTTTTTTTTTTAATTTTTCCGAATCTTCTGTAAGCATAGAGTAATTGACTCTGTACAAAGAGCTTTCTTTAAATCATTAATTTCAATATTATTATTAACATTAATGATTTAAAATAATTTAATCTTCATCAACAATTAATGTACTTATTTATAAATATATATCACTACTGACTCGGATAACTAATTTTTTTATTGATAAAATTGTTAAACTTTTACCTTATAGCCTGAACCGGTTTTTGCTTATTACAGGGTTCATCAGAGGCTCTGATGAAGCATGTGATAAACGAAAATGGGTTTCTGGCTATAAGGTAAAATTTTAACACTTTCATGAATAAAAATTAGTGATGTGAGTCAGTAGTGATATATTTATCACTAATTAATCAACAGACACGTCACAGACAACAAAATCCTGAAATTAATTTACATTATGAAAAAAACTACACAAAATGTCAACATTATAATAATTACATTAAAAACAAATCACTTGCTTCATTCACATCAATTAGGATAGCTAGGCTGAGATGGGCAGGACATGTAAAGAGAATGAATGAGGAGGATATTCTTAAGAGGATTATGAAATTCACACCAGAAGGAAAGAGAGGGCATGGAAGACCCAGACTATAATGATTGATGAAATCCTAGAGGACGTGAATTGTTGGCTAACAATAGGGAAGTCTGGAGGAAACCCCTGAGGGAAGCTGAGGCCCTCAGTAGGCCATGGAGTTACTGATGATGATGATGATGATGATGATGATGATTGCTTCTTTCGAATTGTCAAAGCATTACAAAATGGAGAACACACTGTTAGTTTGTTAATTTAAACTTTATTGTAGACTTAAAAAATAACTTTATCACGACACTATGACAAATGAGGCTGTCGCACTTATTATTATGCAAAGCAATTAGTTCTCATACACTAAAGTCATTCATTCCATCATAAGAACTTCAGTAATAATTTCTGTCCCGTCTACACTCACGTCAATGTTGTGTTGAGAATTGTTGCTTACCATGAATCACTCTGTGCCTGATTACTAAATAAACTACATAGTGCACATATTTTTAATTTCAAATTCCATTAATAAACTCACGAAACATACACAAACTTTACCAAAAAGGTTACTGCACTATATGTTTGCATCACTAGACACATGGGTGGGTTTATAACTCGTCTAATGAATTATTTCACAATTAATATTTAACTTCACACTTTTTATAAGATGACCTATTCATCTGCCTTTATATTAAGATGTTGTATTGTTTAATCAAAATTGTGACAAAAAATACTGAGTATGCGAATCAAAAGATAATTTAAATATGTACATGCATATTCTCAAGTAAAAAAAAAAAAAAAAAAAAAAAAAAAAAAAAAAAAAAAAAAAAAAAAAAAATTCAAGAACATTTTGGTGGTCAGAATAGCAGGGTTTTTTTTTGGCAACTAAATTTACATTATTCCAGTTAACTCTACAAACATTACTTGCACAGTGCTGCTGGTCAATAGCAATACATCCCTGAACAGCAGACATGTGTACGTACACAGGACAAAAATCAAGAAACAAACACTACTATCGACTTCACAAATACCTGATGATTGTTTCATTTTAAAGAGGTTTTCATCAACTGTTCTCCAGACCTGTTACAGCCACTTCTAAGCAACCTTTCTAACTTTGTTCCCTACGAGACACTCAAATTTCTTCGAACAGTAACAGGCTGGCATTCAGGAGATGAACAAAATGTTCAACTCGGAACGAACAGTATTAAATTGACAGACCCAGTAAAATCCAGTCTGAATTTAACCCGTTAATTCCATAAACACACGCACGCACGTCCATGTGCACACAAGTACAACCTATCTCTAAGCGCTTCACCAATGACAGTATATCATCCTCAACTATTGCTGAAACTATCAGGTGTAGAAGAGAAGAGGTCATAAACCAATCTGTGTGTGCTACACACAGTTCAGATCTCAGGTTGTTCATGACAGGTGTGGCGCTGACATTGCATACCTCTCACTAACTACCTGGAAATATACAGTACGGCTTGCTTTACTCATTGTAATGAGACAATACCAATGGTGAAGGTAGAACTTAGGTGCCTCAAACACCAAAAATATAATCTATTACACTATAGTACGGGACTTATCATAATAAGCTTCAAGGTTACGCAATAGTAACAGTTCTTCCCCGCCGCTCCCCTATCAGCGCTGCCACACATTACACTTGATTATGCGTAGACAAAGGAGGGGAGGGGAGATCTGTTGCAAACACTGGCAATACCGCAGTGGCCTCTAAGCTTATTATGATACATCTCACATAATAACACTCATAACTGCAATGTTGTATTTCCAGGTGATCATAAACAGGACTCGTTTATCCACGGCTGACATTGTATTACCCTCCACGTACACTACCGGCCAACAGAAACAGCCATTCACTACCACGGTAAATGTCAAACTGGACAAGCACACCCATACATGCATATATACAACCTCCACTATACAAATCTCTGTACAAGTATCTTTGCCGTTTGACACACTACAGACTGCTCTTTGCATACAACACTAGCACCCATGGATTTAATTGTCCATGACGTGTCCGTTACTTAACTAAATATCACTATTACATTAACGACTCGGAACACTAGGTTTTTTATAAGTAAAAGCATAAAGTTTTACCTTACAGCCTGAACCGGTTTTCTCCTTTAAAAGGCTTCTTCTGTGTTCCGAGTCGTTAATGTAATAGTGATATTTACTAACACCCAAATAAATATTTAGTAACACCCAAATAAACTGACCATACATATACAAACATGAGCACACAGTTTTACCTTAAAAAAAAATTACAACACTATACAGTATGCACAGTGTCATTACAAAAAAGGGAAATAATTTCAGGATATGTTCTACACGTAAAAACAGAGTAGGAAATTTTTTATGTACTAGTGAAAAGGTTTTGTTTGCAGATTATAGTTAGCAAAACAGCTGCCTCATTTTCTCCACCAAAGGAAATATTAGGCTACACTAAAATTACTGCATTTGCAACTAAAAACACAAAATTCACGTTTCACGACCTGATAATTTGTTTAAAATGCACCCCAAAAACACTCATATACGCATCACTCAAACACATTCATATGACTGATTTTAGGAGCAGCCTAGAATCACCCTCCACTCTCCCTACCAGATATTACTGCCAGTCACTACCTTGATTACACAAAAACATTTACACATGTAAATATGCATTACTTATAATAATTAAATAAATCCATAAAAACTGTTTCTGATGGATGAGGACAATTTATGGAAATTTTCTTTCCTCCAAACCCATGAATAAGTACAACCTTATTATAAAAATCTTGTATAGCTTACAAGCTACCCCTGCGAATTCAAGTGCTACAAATAATTTCTACAAACAAGCTGCCATTCAGGAAACAAACACAATGTTCAACTCAGAATATCAGGATAAAGTCTACAGACCCAACACACATCAGTCTGAATTAGAACTGTCAACTCTATCTCACCCACCTAGTGGCGTATCCAGAATTTGTGCGAGGGGGGTGGTACAGGGTAGGGTCGGTTTCATACAAAACAAAAAACAAGTTAAAACTAATCTCCATATTATTGTCATTAAAGTGGCTGAAATCAGTACAATTAAAGTAAAAGTGTAATAACAATTAAAATACACGTTATTAAAACATTGTTTACAAGATGGTTATTGACTCAAGTGGTTTCCCTATAAATTCATATTTGTAAAGTATACACTAATTCTGTGTGATAAACTTGTTTTTATATTTAAAAAAGAGGTACTACTATATTAGCATACAGAGCTGACAAAAAGTAATAAAACAGACTAAAAAATTAGGTCCCAATTCTGCCCCCTTCCGTCTGAAATATGCCTCTGCTACTCTTTCTATTAACTTGAGTTCATATTTGAAGAACACACAGAAACAAAGCGTAATTTACAGCTGAAAATGTAAATCCCGCAACTACTGAAACATAACAGTAGTACTAATTCCCATAGTTCAAACACTTGCAACTACAATTGTTAAAATAATATAAAGGAAACAACAAATATTATATAAAAACATCAACAGTTAACAGAATTATTATCATTTGCCATTCAACATGGGAATTTGCTGAAATTGCTTAATGCAATATTTTAAAATTAATGGAAATGATATTAATTTCACTACTGCGAATTATTCCCAACCATGTTATAACAATTTTATATTCTTACAAATACTTGTTTCTTTGTATCTCTCCTACAAAATACATAATTCTACAAACGCTAACAGCCTGGCATTCAAGAGATAAACAGAATGGACAACTCGGAATAAACAGGATGTAATTTACAGACCTAATATAATGAGATAAAAATTTAAGCCCATTAATTCAATAGCACGTACTCACGTACGCACGCACACACACACACAAATTATGCAGACCATACTTTAACAATAACTAAACTTTCACAAATATATGTAGAAAACACGGGAAAGGCAGAGTCTGTATATATAATAATATTGTACTGAATTTCAATTCCAACTTTTCTTATTACTACAACCGTAAGTCTATATATACTACACTAATGTTTGAGAATGTAACATGACAATCCCTTTTACTCAATCATTACTTAATCATTCTCTTCTACTACCAAAAGACCAGCTATAGAAGAGAAGAGGTCATAAACCAAACTGTGCATGCTACACACAGTTCAGTTCTCAGATTGTTCATGATAGGTGTGACGTTGACATTGCACACCTTTCACCAACTACCTGGGAAAGTACAGCATGACTTCAAGGACATGAGACTATTGTAATACAGAAGATACAGACGTAGATACGTCAGTGGCCAAAAATGATGTTAAGACTTGAATTAACTTATCTAGCTCAACTCGCAATATGGTTTGCCCATCACCAACAATTTTCAGGTTATTTCTTTTATGAATTTGCTAACTGCTATAATTTTTATTGTTCGACTAAGCTTTTCGTCATCACTGACATCTTCAGGTCTTAAACAACGTCTATCAACTGTACGTTGTAGGCTTTTATACTTTAGGCCCCTCCCCTTATGTCATCGCCCCTCCTATTGGTTCTAGCTGCTACCGCTCTTCACGGGAACTTTGTCTACATTTTTCCGTTAGGCATTTTTCTAACATCCGTCAAATTGTTTTAAGAATCTCCCGTTAATTTCTTCATTCTTGACTTATAATTTTTTTGTAACCTTTTACATTTCGTCATTTTTAGTGTGTTTATTCTTATTATTTTAATTTATTTTTGTTTATTGTTTAATATATAATAAAATATTTCTTCATTTGTAAAATCCACTTTTATATTCATTAATTTATTTTTATCTTCTTTTTTGCGGATTGTTTTCTATTTTGATTATTTTCATATTTTCATTTGGATTTATGAATTTATGGCCTGATTCATTGAAATGTCTTGCATATAGTGAGTTCGTTACTCTAACCCCTTCTCCTTTTGCGTGTTCATTCATTCTAATTTTAAATTTTCTTCCAGTTTCGCCCAGATATATCTTATTACATTCCCCACATTTTAATTTGTATACGCCGCTTTTTTCTGTTAATGGAATTTCTTCTGTTTTATCATTTTTTATATATACGAATACATTTTTCGTTTTCTTTATTCCAATCTGTATTTCATATTTTTCGAAACATTTTTGTTTGATATCCTATGTATGTTATTGCTCCTTTATATTTCTTTTCTTCATCTGTTTTTTCTTTTGTGTTCTTTTCTATTTCTTTATTTTCCTCTATTTTCTTAACTATTCTATTAATTATTTTAGGGTTGTAATTATTATTTTTTGCTATTTGTTGTATTTTCTTTAATTCTTTTTGTTTGAGTTCATTTTCTAGATAATTTATAGCTCTATAGCAAAATGAATTTAATGCTGCCATTTTATAATTGACTGGATGATATGATTCTTGTGGAATTATTAAATCTGAGTATGTTTCTTTCCTATATATATCGAATTTGAGTTTGTTATCTTCAATTTTTATATTGATATCCAGGAAACTAATTTCTAATCCTCCAATTTCTTCTTGAAATTTTATTGTTTTTTCTATGTTATTTAGTTCTTCCGTAAATTTTTTAAATTCATTTACTTCACCTTCCCAAACTATTAGTATGTCATCTACATGCCTGATCCATTTTTTAATTCTTCTTTCTTTATCTATATCTTTTAAAATTTTGATTTCAAAGCTATTCATGAATATCTCTGCCATTAATGGTGAAAGCGGTGATCCCATTGGTAATCCATTTTCTTGTATGTAAAATTTGTTATTAAATCTGAAGTAGTTCTGGCTTAGGCATAATTCTAATCCTTCTATTATTTCGTTTTTCCATTCTACATTACTTAATTTGTTTTTCTTTATTATTTCTACTGTTTTTGCTATTGGTATGTTGGTGTACATATCTTTTATATCTAATGACATTAATTTTGTCTTATTTGTTATGGTAATTTCTTTTAATCTTTCTATTACCTTTTTACTATTTTCTATGCTGTGGATTTCTTCTTTTTCATATGCCATTTTGATTCTTTTACTTATTTCTTTTGATATTTTGTATGTTGGCGAATTTATAAATGATACTATAGGTCTTAACGGCATTTCTTTTTTATGTAACTTAATTTGACATCTAAATTTTGGAGCTTCAGGATTATGTTCTATTTTTTGTTTTTTTTTGCCATTCTGTTAAATATGTTGTCTTTTTTATAAATTTCTTTGTTTGTGCTTGAAATTTACTTGTGTAATCATATTTTATTTCTTTATATGGTCCTTTTTGTATAAATTGTTCTGCTTTTTCGATATAATCTCTTTTGTTCATTACCACTGCTGTGTTACCTTTATCGGCTTTTATAACTATCAAATTGTTCTCCGTGATTTTCTTTTTTAATTCTCTTATATTTCTTTTTATTTGCGTTTCGTTTTTATTTCTTACATATTTTTTCTACTATTTCTTTTACTTCACTTCTTAATTGTTTTTTAGTTTCTTCATTTTTTATTTTATCGATTATTTCTTCACATTCTATTATTGTATTTTCTTTATCTATGTTTGTTTTTGTTGCATATTTGAAACTTTTCCCTAATAATTTATGTTCATTTTCTGTAAACTTTGTTTCTGTTAAATTTAATACTTTTTCAGCAAATGTTATTTCTTTATCTTTTTCTTTATTTTTATTTCTTGTTCCTTCTATTAATTCCTTGAGTTTCTTATTTAATCTCTCTTCCATTTTTCTTATTTTCTTTTCTATGTATTTTTCACCAAACTCTTTTCTCATTTCTTCTATTTCTATATAATTGTAACTTGTATATAATTTTTGATGTAATTGATACATTTCTTTGTTATATTTATTTATTTTACTGTATAAGTTCTTAATTTCAAGTTTTATCCATATTTTTTCCGCCATGTTTTTCACTTGGTTTGCTACTTTGCTTTTATTATTAATTTTAATTTTTGCGTATTTTGTAGTTATTTTATTAATTAAACACTGTTTATTAAACCAAATTTTCCCTAGCGTTTTTTTCAGTTTTGCTTTAATTTGTAAATACTTAAAAAATTCCCTTACATTTTTATATTTATCTGCTTGCAATTCGCATGTTTTATTCTTCGTATTGTTTAAATTAGCAGCCATCCTTACTATTTCTTTTATGAATTTGCTAACTGCTATAATTTTTATTGTTCGACTAAGCTTTTCGTCATCACTGACATCTTCAGGTCTTAAACAACGTCTACCAACTGTACGTTGTAGGCTTTTATACTTTAGGCCCCTCCCCTTATGTCATCGCCCCTCCTATTGGTTCTAGCTCCTACTGCTCTTCACGGGAACTTTGTCTACATTTTTCCATTAGGCATTTTTCTAACGTCCGTCAAATTGTTTTAAGAATCTCCCGTTAATTTCTTCATTCTTGACTTATAATTTTTTTGTAACCTTTTACATTTCGTCATTTTTAGTGTGTTATTCTTATTATTTTAATTTATTTTTGTTTATTGTTTAATATATAATAAAATATTTCTTCATTTGTAAAATCCACTTTTATATTCATTAATTTATTTTTATCTTCTTTTTTAAATTTAAGTATTTCTAGTTCTATTAATTTTCTTTTTTGCGGATTGTTTTCTATTTTGATTATTTCCATATTTTCATTTGGATTTATGAATTTATGGCCTGATTCATTGAAATGTCTTGCATATAGTGAGTTCGTTACTCTAACCCCTTCTCCTTTTGCGTGTTCATTCATTCTAATTTTAAATTTTCTTCCAGTTTCGCCCAGATATATCTTATTACATTCCCCACATTTTAATTCGTATACGCCGCGCTTTTTTCTGTTAATGGAATTTCTTGTTTTATCATTTTTTATATATTCGAATACATTTTTTGTTTTCTTTATTCCTATCTGTATTTCATATTTTTAGAAACATTTTTGTAATATTTAAGAAAACGAAAAATGAAAATGTTACAAAAATGTTTCGAAAAATATGAAATACAGATAGGAATAAAGAAAACAAAAAAATGATAAAACAGAAGAAATTCCATTAACAGAAAAACGCGGCGTATACGAATTAAAATGTGGGGAATGTAATAAGATATATCTGGGTGAAACTGGAAGAAAATTTAAAATTAGAATGAATGAACACGCAAAAGGAGAAGGGGTTAGAGTAACGAACTCACTATATGCAAGACATTTCAATGAATCAGGCCATAAATTCATAAATCCAAATGAAAATATGGAAATAATCAAAATAGAAAACAATCCGCAAAAAAGAAAATTAATAGAAGAACTAGAAATACTTAAATTTAAAAAAGAAGATAAAAATAAATTAATGAATATAAAAGTGGATTTTACAAATGAAGAAATATTTTATTATATATTAAACAATAAACAAAAATAAATTAAAATAATAAGAATAACACACTAAAAATGACGATATGTAAAAGGTTACAAAAAAATTATAAGTCAAGAATGAAGAAATTAACGGGAGATTCTTAAAAAAATTTGACGGACGTTAGAAAAATGCCTAACAGAAAAATGTAGACAAAGTTCCCGTGAAGAGCGGTAGCAGCTAGAACCAATAGGAGGGGCGATGACATAAGGGGAGGGGCCTAAATTATGAAAGCCTACAACGTACAGTTGGTAGACGTTGTTTAAGACCTGAAGATGTCAGTGATGACGAAAAGCTTAGTCGAACAATAAAAATTATAGCAGTTAGCAAATTCATAAAAGAAATAGTAAGGATGGCTGCTAATTTAAACAATACGAAGAATAAAACATGCGAATTGCAAGCAGATAAATATAAAAATGTAAGGGAATTTTTTAAGTATTTACAAATTAAAGCAAAACTGAAAAAAACGCTAGGGAAAATTTGGTTTAATAAACAGTGTTTAATTAATAAAATAACTACAAAATACGCAAAAATAAAATTAATAATAAAAGCAAAGTAGCAAACCAAGTGAAAAACATGGCGGAAAAAATATGGATAAAACTTGAAATTAAGAACTTATACAGTAAAATAAATACATATAACAAAGAAATGTATCAATTACATCAAAAATTATATACAAGTTACAATTATATAGAAATAGAAGAAATGAGAAAAGAGTTTGGTGAAAAATACATAGAAAAGAAAATAAGAAAAATGGAAGAGAGATTAAATAAGAAACTCAAGGAATTAATAGAAGGAACAAGAAATAAAAATAAAGAAAAAGATAAAGAAATAACATTTGCTGAAAAAGTATTAAATTTAACAGAAACAAAGTTTACAGAAAATGAACATAAATTATTAGGGAAAAGTTTCAAATATGCAACAAAAACAAACATAGATAAAGAAAATACAATAATAGAATGTGAAGAAATAATCGATAAAATAAAAAATGAAGAAACTAAAAAACAATTAAGAAGTGAAGTAAAAGAAATAGTAGAAAAAATATGTAAGAAAAACAAAAATGTAAGAAATAAAAACGAAACGCAAATAAAAAGAAATATAAGAGAATTAAAAAAGAAAATCACGGAGAACAATTTGATAGTTATAAAAGCCGATAAAGGTAACACAGCAGTGGTAATGAACAAAAGAGATTATATCAAAAAAGCAGAACAATTTATACAAAAAGGACCATATAAAGAAATAAAATATGATTACACAAGTAAATTTCAAGCACAAACAAAGAAATTTATAAAAAAGACAACATATTTAACAGAATGGCAAAAGAAACAAAAAATAGAACATAATCCTGAAGCTCCAAAATTTAGATGTCAAATTAAGTTACATCAAAAAGAAATGCCGTTAAGACCTATAGTATCATTTATAAATTCGCCAACATACAAAATATCAAAAGAAATAAGTAAAAGAATCAAAATGGCATATGAAAAAGAAGAAATCCACAGCATAGAAAATAGTAAAAAGGTAATAGAAAGATTAAAAGAAATTACCATAACAAATAAGACAAAATTAATGTCATTAGATATAAAAGATATGTACACCAACATACCAATAGCAAAAACAGTAGAAATAATAAAGAAAAACAAATTAAGTAATGTAGAATGGAAAAACGAAATAATAGAAGGATTAGAATTATGCCTAAGCCAGAACTACTTCAGATTTAATAACAAATTTTACATACAAGAAAATGGATTACCAATGGGATCACCGCTTTCACCATTAATGGCAGAGATATTCATGAATAGCTTTGAAATCAAAATTTTAAAAGATATAGATAAAGAAAGAAGAATTAAAAAATGGATCAGGCATGTAGATGACATACTAATAGTTTGGGAAGGTGAAGTAAATGAATTTAAAAAATTTACGGAAGAACTAAATAACATAGAAAAAACAATAAAATTTCAAGAAGAAATTGGAGGATTAGAAATTAGTTTCCTGGATATCAATATAAAAATTGAAGATAACAAACTCAAATTCGATATATATAGGAAAGAAACATACTCAGATTTAATAATTCCACAAGAATCATATCATCCAGTCAATTATAAAATGGCAGCATTAAATTCATTTTGCTATAGAGCTATAAATTATCTAGAAAATGAACTCAAACAAAAAGAATTAAAGAAAATACAACAAATAGCAAAAAATAATAATTACAACCCTAAAATAATTAATAGAATAGTTAAGAAAATAGAGGAAAATAAAGAAATAGAAAAGAACAAAAAAGAAAAAACAAATGAAGAAAAGAAATATAAAGGAGCAATAACATACATAGGATAACAAACAAAAATGTTTCAAAAAATATGAAATACAGATTGGAATAAAGAAAACAAAAAATGTATTCGAATATATAAAAAATGATAAAACAGAAGAAATTCCATTAACAGAAAAAAGCGGCGTATACAAATTAAAATGTGGGGAATGTAATAAGATATATCTGGGCGAAACTGGAAGAAAATTTAAAATTAGAATGAATGAACACGCAAAAGGAGAAGGGGTTAGAGTAACAAACTCACTATATGCAAGACATTTCAATGAATCAGGCCATAAATTCATAAATCCAAATGAAAATATGGAAATAATCAAAATAGAAAACAATCCGCAAAAAATAAAATTAATAGAAGAACTAGAAATACTTAAAGTTAAAAAAGAAGATAAAAATAAATTAATGAATATAAAAGTGGATTTTACAAATGAAGAAATATTTTATTATATATTAAACAATAAACAAAAATAAATTAAAATAATAAGAATAACACACTAAAAATGACGAAATGTAAAAGGTTACAAAAAAATTATAAGTCAAGAATGAAGAAATTAACAGGAGATTCTTAAAACAATTTGACGGACGTTAGAAAAATGCCTAATGGAAAAATGTAGACAAAGTTCCCGTGAAGAGCGGTAGCAGCTAGAACCAATAGGAGGGGCGATGACATAAGGGGAGGGGCCTAAAGTATAAAAGCCTACAACGTACAGTTGATAGACGTTGTTTAAGACCTGAAGATGTCGGTGATGACGAAAAGCTTAGTCGAACAATAAAAATTATAGCAGTTAGCAAATTCATAAAAGAAATAGTAAGGAGGGCTGCTAATTTAAACAATACGAAGAATTTTCAGGTTGTTTGTGATAGATTGCTCAACTTTCACAAACTACCTGGAAAAGTAGGTTATGACACACACAGATATAAAACATAGGTGCTTTAATAGCCAAATGATGTAAGGCACAGTCAACTTACCAACCTAAACACACATTGCCAGTATGGTTTGCCAAACATACTACGTACCCTTTAACAAAATAAGTTCGGCACTGTCAAATGTTTGGTTACTATCTGCCACACTACCAAATGAACATATTATATTTATAGACCCAATGTTATCCAGTCTGAATTCATCCGGTTAATTTCATAAAACACACATACACTCTCACACAAATGTTTAAGATGGTCACTAGTTATAAATATTACACGGCCTATTTCCTATGGGGTATCAAATGAAACTTTTGATTAATTCATATGTCTAATTTCAGAAAGCGTCTTGAATTACCCTCCACTCCCCTACTAGCTAATAACAGCCAGTCACTACCTTGACAATATGTAGGCCTAATGTACACACTTCACTGTAAGGATATTTAATTTATGTTCTTGGCCAGTGGCGTATCTAGAATTTTGTCTTGTGGGGGGGGGGAGTCAGGTTGGCTTCATACAAAAGAAAAAGAAGTTATGACTAATCAATATTACTATCTTTAAAGTAGCTGAAATCAGTCCCATTAAAGTAAACGGTAATAACACAATAAACATTTGTGTTTTAATTACTAAATTGACTTCCCTATATTGTATATTTCAAATGTATATGCTAACTCTGTGAAATAAATCTGTTTGTATAAGTTAAACAAGAGTTGCTACTATATAAGTGTGCACAGCTGAAAAAGTAATAAAATAGTACACAAATTAAAAGATTAACAAAATTCGTCAACTTTTTTGTTCCTCTGGAGGGGAGGGGTCTGGTCCTGTGCACCCCACCCTAATATGTCCCTGCTCTTGGTGACCAGTATACATCTTCAGAACCCAAATAAACTGAATACTCGCATATAGAAATAGGTGCTGTTTTATATTAATTTAAAGAGGATATTAAATAATTTAAAGAGGATATTAAATACTGTTTACAAAGGCTGAGAACACAATAGAAATTATTTGCAACATAACGTGTACAAGAAAACACGGGAAGCCACAAACATACATATAATAATAATATTGTACTAAATTACAATTCTAACTTATTGCAAGACCTTTATCTCTTTTCATACTACAATATTAGAGGAATGCCAGAAGTGTCTGTGTGGGTATCTGATCATCCTCTTCTACTGTCAAAAGTATCAGGTGTAGAAGACTGTATCAGATAAAAACCAAACTGTGAAAAAGTATCAGGTGTACGTGAAAGGTCAGGTGTAGATAAACCACACACAGTTCAGTTCTCAGGCTGTTCATGATAGGTGTGACGCTGACAATGCACACCTTTCACCAACTACCTGGAATAGTACAGCATGACTTCAAGTGTATGAGACTATAGCAATGTAGGTGATACAAATGTAGGTGCTTCAATAGCCAAATGATGTACGACAGAGTTAACTTACCCAGCTCAACTCATAGTATGATTTGTCCATCAACAATATTATTCCATTTAACACAACAACTTCTGTAATATACTAATTACAAGTATATCACTACTGGCTTGGATAACTACTTTTTTATTAGTAAAATTGTTAAACTTTTACCTTATAGCCTGAACCAGTTTTCGTTTATTACAAGCTTTATCAGAGGCTCTGATGAAGCTTGTGATAAACGAAAACGGGTTCAGGCTATAAGGTAAAAGTTTAACGTTTTCATCAATAAAAATTATCGATCTGACTCAGTAGTGATATACCGTATTGTTCCGAATACAAGCCGCACTTTTCCTCCTAAAAACATGGTCGCTAATTTGGCCTGCAGCTTGTATTCGCGCGCTAACAAAATTCGAAGTTATACCTGACTTCTGGCGGGACGAACACTTTTGGTATCTACGAGTTGTTTACTGCCTAAGCAACAGTAGTTTGCCTGGCTGTAGTTAACTCTGGCATTATGATTTATGACTGCAACCGTATGTTTTAACAGCAAACTGAAGACAGAATAGGAAGATAAAGTGTAGGTGTGTGCGTGCTCGCACCCTTCTGTAGGCAGCAAGACAAAGGATGAGTAGAGGGGGTGTAACATGTTTCTAAATACCGGGTAAACTGCCAGTGTAGTATTCTATTGTAACAGCGACAACATCGCTTATCTGTACTTTGTTTTCATTCGGCGTTTTTGTAGTGCGTTTGCGATATGAGTGATATTGTGGAGACTAAAGGCAGCAGTCAAATCAATTTCAAAAAATAAACGTAACCCGTACGATGAGAATTATTAATTAATTGTGATACAAAATGCAGAAAAAAAATGCTATCGCAAAGCCCCAGGAAATTCGATATTGATGAATCGTGTTTTATCCTGTATTCGACGATGGAGAAAACAGAAGGAACGACTTTTAAATTCAAATACTGCACGACGAGCATTCGCAGGACCTCAAGTTTTGTAGTTTTGTAGCAGTAGAGTCCAACGTCTGTGAATACGTATGGCTTTTAAGAAGGCAAGGACTCCCTGTCACTAGACTATGTTTTAAAATTAAAAGCTTTAGAAATCGCAGAAGAATTAAAAGTTTCCGGTTTCAAAGCCAGCTTCGGGTGGATAAGACGAATGATGTGGCAAAATGGATTTTTGCGCTTAAATGACATACATCACTCGCGCTAAAACTACCGAGTGACTACAAAGAAAAACTCCTTCAGTATCAGCGGTTTGTCATTCATTTATGCAAGAAGCATAATTATTCACTTGAACACATAGGAAATGCCGATGAAATGCCCATATTTTTTGACATGACTTCTAACTTTACGGTGGACCAAAAGGGAACCAAATCTGTAACAGTCAAGATTACGGGAAATGAAAAATTACGTGCCACTATAATGCTTGCTGTATTAGCAGATGGACAAAAATTTCTACCTTACGTAACATTAAAACGGGAAACCATGCCAAAAGAGAAGTTACAATGGGGTGTAATTTTTTGCTGTCATGAAAAAGGTTGGATGATAAACGATCTTATGGTAGATTGGTTAAAATGTGTATGGAATAAACGGCCAGGAGCATTTTTTTAAACGATGCGGTTTGTTTCGTGGTCACACTACGGATGAAATAAAAAAGCTTCTTTACGAAGGAATAAACACTGATATCACCATTATTCCTGGAGGAATGACAAGTCAGTTGCAGGTGATGGATGTTGTAGTAAATAAACCTTTTAAAGATAACCTGCAACGTTTATATTATAATTGGTTGGTGGCAAGAAATCAACCTTTGACTCATACAGAAAAAATAAAAAAACCATCCGTAACAGAACTCGGCAACTGGATCAAGAGTGAGTGGGAAAGCATGCCACCAGAATTCATAATTCGTGGTTTCAAAAAGTGCTGCATATCAAACTGCAAGGATGGAATGGAAGACGATGTCATTTATGAAGAAGACGAAGCGACCGTGTCAGGGACAAGTGATAGTGAAATTGAAGACAGTGACAGTGATTAAGTATGGGAATATTTTAAAATACACAAAATATAAACTACTATACATTATTACAAAATAACTTATCAATAAAAAAGTATAATTTTTATGAACGGTTAGTAAATAATAATAATTATGTAACAATAATGTACTTGTACGTGCTATTTGTTTCTTCATCATAATAAAATTTAGTAATTTTTATTCAAACGGTGACTTTACACTTTTTGCAAATTTTAAACCTTTAACCTACGGTAATTTTTGGGGTGCGGCTTGTATTCGGAACAATACGGTATTTATAATTAGTTACTCAACGGACACATAATGGACAACACAATCCAGAAATTAATTTACATTATGATGAAAACTACACAAAATGTCAACATTATAATTACATTAAAAACAAATCACTTGCTTCATTCACATCAATTAGGATAGCTAGGCTGAGATGGGCAGGACATGTACAGAGAATGAATAAGGAGGATGTTCTAAGAGGATTATGAAATGCACACCAGAAGGAAAGAGAGGACATGGAAGACCCCGACTACAATGATTGATGGAATCCTACAGGACGTGAAAGTGCTTGCAGTGAAAAATTGGTGGACATTGGCTAAAGGTAGGAAGTCTGGAGGAAAATCCTGAGGGAAGCTGAGGCCCTCAGTCCGCTGTGGAGCTACTGATGATGATGACTTGCTTCTTTCAAATTGTGAAAGTATCACAAAATGAACAACACACTGTTAGTTTAATATTTTAAGCTTCATTTTCTATAAGAACTTTATCACTCCAGTATGACAAATGAGGCTGTCGCACTTATTATTATGTAAAACAATTAGTTCTCATACACTAAAGTCATTCATTCATAAGAACTTGAGTGATAATTTCTACACACGTCAATATTGTGTTTGAGAATCTCTGCTTACCCTTGAATCACTCTGTGCCACAAAATAACACTGTCTGTGATTACTAAATAAACTACACAGTGCACATATTTTCAGTTTAAAATTTCAGTAATAAACTAATGAAAAATACACAAACTACCAGAAAGTTGCTGCACTGTTTGTTGCCATCACTAGACACATGTGCTGGTTTATAACTCGTCTAATAAATTATTTCACAATTAATCATTCAACTTCACACTTTTTATAAGATGAGCTATCTACCTGCTTTTATACTAATATGTCGTATTTCCTGTTTATGTCATCCTCAACTATTGCCGAAACTATCAGGTGTAGAAGAGAAGAGGTCAT
Organism: Magicicada septendecula; assembly: GCA_034769895.1. Lineage (NCBI taxonomy): Eukaryota > Metazoa > Arthropoda > Insecta > Hemiptera > Cicadidae > Magicicada > Magicicada septendecula. The sequence continues at coordinate 29,211,273 of CM068369.1, forward strand.
AAACCAATCTGTGTGTGCTACATACAGTTCAGTTCTCAGGTTGTTCATGACAGGTGTGGCGCTGACATTACACACCTATCACCAACTACCTGGAAATATACAGTACAGCTTGCTTTACTCATTGTAATGAGACTATACCAATGGTGAAGGTAGAACTTAGGTGCCTCAAACACCAAAAATGTAATCTATTACACTACCACTCATAACTGCAATGTTGTATTTCCAGGTGATCACAAACAGGACTCGTTTATCCACGGCTGACATCGTATTACCCTCCACATACCCTACCGGCCAACAGAAACAGCCGGTCACTACCATGGTAAATGTCAACCTGGACAAGCACACCGGCACACGCGTATATACAACAACCTCCACTACACAAATCTCTGTACAAGTATCTTTGCCGTTTGACACACTACAGACTGCTCTTCGCATAGAACACTAACACCCAAATAAACTGACTACACATGTACAAACATAAACTGCCAGTTTTTTCTTAACATTATTATACGTAGAATAATGGCCTCACACTAGTAACATTACAACACTATACAGTATGCAGTGTGTCATTACAAAGTAATGGAAATAATTTCAGGATATGTTCTATTTGCAAAAACAGAGTAGGAATTTTTTTATGTATGCGTGAAAAGGTTTTGTTTGCAGATTATAGTTAGAAAAAAAGCTGCCTCATATTCTCCACCAAAGTAAATATTATGCAACACTAAAATTACTGGAATGCAAGTAATAACACAAAATTAACATTTCATGACCTGTTAATTTGTGTAAAATACATCCCAAAAACACTCATACGCATCACTCAAACACATTCATATGACTAATTTTAGGAGCAACCTAGAATTACCCTCCACTCACCCTACCAGACATTACAGCCAGTCACTACCTTGAGTACACAAAAACATTTACATATATAAATATGCATTACTTATAATAATTAAATAAATCTAGAAAACTGTTTATGATGGATGAGAACAGTTTATGGAAATTTTTCTTTCCACCAAACCCATGAATAAGTACAACCTTATTATAAAAACCTTGTATAGCTTACAAGCTACCCTTGTGAATACAAACGCTACACATAATTTCTATAAACAGGCCGCCATTCAGGACACAAACACAATGTTCAACTTAGAATGAGCAGGATCAAATTTACAGACTAAACAAATCAGTCTGAATTAAATTTGTCAAATCCTTTCCACCCCTAAATTTTTTGAATTTGAGATCATAAACATAATAATACACTTTTTTTACTGCACGGATTCAGTAGTGTCTATTTTATTCTTTGGTACACAAAAGGAGCAATATTTTTCACTACTTATAATTGGAAAACAAACTCCCATGTATATATGAAATTATATCGATTTCTCATGAGACATAATGCGTAATTGTTTACATATGACTGTAACAGGGAAACAAAATTAGAAATTCTATCCCTAATTATTCCACAAATTTGTGTAGTTTGTGATTCATTGGTGAACTATCTCCAAACCCATTAACAGATATATTTAATATTCTACAAGCAACTCCTGCTGATTGAGCGCACCAGCTCTTAACAGATTACACAGAATTTTAACAAATTAAAGGTTGGCATTCAGGAGACGAATGAAATGTTCATTTGGAGAATAAACAGAATTAAATTTACAACATCGTACAAACTAGTCTAAACTAAATGCCATTAATTCAACAACACACATACATACACACACACACACACATTCAGAGCAACTTCACCATGCTTTGTTAATAAACTACACTTTCACAAATATTTGCAACATAATTTATACAAGAAATCAAGGGAAAGCCAAAAATATAGATATAATAGTATTGTACTGACTTACAATTCTAACTTATCTTATTACAAGGCTTATCTTATCTGATTACAGTCATTCTCTTCTACTGCCAAAGATATCAGCTATAGAAGAGAAGAGGTCATAAACCAATCTGCGTGTGCTACACACAGTTCAGTTCTCAGGTTGTTCGTGATAGGTGTTGGCGCTGACATTGCACACCTTTCGCCAACTACCTGGAAAAAGTACAGCATGACTTCAAGGATATGAGACTATTCCAATGGAGAAGATAAGGACGTAGATAGGTCAGTAGCCAAAAATGATGTTAAGCCTTTAACTGACTTATCTAGCTCAACTCACAGTACGATTTACCCGTTACCAGCAGTAACATCAAATTATGCAATATTAATTATTCCGAATTAGTTGAACTGAGTAACAAGTAAAGAACACAATGTAAAGAATTTCCTATTTTTGAAATCTTGTTCCAGAATTTTGAGAAATATTTTCTAGAAGCCAAGAGTACTTGAAAAGTATTTAAAACATCTTACCTTGTTTCATTACTGTAACAAACAAACAAAGTAACATTTCAATTTCAATAGAAACCAGCCTGAATTTAAGCTGTTCATTCCATAAAACACACACACACATACACACAGTCCATTAGTTATTAATTTTGCAATTAATTTACTGTGTGCGTCTCACATGATGAACCTTTAAGTTCATAAACTGATTTCAGAAACCACCTCGAATTACCCTCCACTCACCCTACTAGCCAATAACAGTCAGTCACTACCTTGACAATATGTACTGAACACTAGTCACTGTAAAGATGTTTAATATACAACCAAATGTGCAACATACCAAAATAATATACACACCGTTATACATCAACATCAAAACAAACTGTATATTCAAATACAAATATATACTTATTTATAATAATTTGAATAGGACATTAAAACCTATTTACAAAAGCTGATAACAATCTATGCTAATTATATTCATTGCCACTGTCAATTATTCATAAACATGTTATAAAAATTGTGTACCTCTTAAAATCAACCACTTCTTTCTTTGTACCTATTCTACAAAATACAGAACTACAAAGAGTAAGAGGCTGGCATTCAGGAGATGAACACAGTGGTCAACTTGCAATGAACAGAATGTAATTTACAGGCCTAACATAAGAAGTTCAAATTTGAACATGTTAATTCCATATCAAAGCACAACCTATACACATAATATTGTACTGAAATTCAATTCCAACTTTTCTTATTACTACAACTGTAATTCTATATACACTACACTATTGTTTGAGAAATTAAATGTCACTTTTCTGATATACATTCTCTTCTACTACCAAAAGTATCAGCTATAGAAGAGAAAAGGTCATAAACCAAATTGTTTATGCTACACACAGTTAAGTTATTAGGTTGTTCATGATAGGTGTGACGCTGACAACAATGCACACCTTTCACCAATTACCTGGAAAAGTACAGTATGACTTCAAGTGTATGAGACTATAGCAATGTAGGTGATACAAACATTGGTGCTTCAATAACCAAATGATGTACGACAGAGTTCACTAACCCAGCTCGACTCACAGTATGATTTTGTCCATCAACAACATTATTACCATTTAACACAACAACTGAAATATCATGTGGTTGGAAATTACTTAAAAACTCGGAGAATATATACAAGTTCCTGCTTTTAAAAGTTGTTCAAATATGCTATAAGCCTAGAGTAATTAAAAACTGTACAGATGACTTTTTAAAATCATTAGTTTAACATACAAAAAATATATAACATCAACATTAATGATGAAAATATTTTTTCTGATTAGCGCTTTCCAGCTTGATGATGATGATGAGCTGTGAAGCTTGAAAGCTCTAATTGCAAAAAATTCCTATAGTGGTATGTAACATTGTTATTTCTGTTTGTGATTATAACCACTAACACAACATATCAAAACTGAAATTATACCAAAAAACAAGTCACTTGCTCCTTGAGAATTGTCAAAGCATCACAAAATGAACAACACACTGTAATAAATTATTTACCTTAAATTATCCGCCGTGTGATTTCTTGTGCTTCGTCTATGACGCGTTTCAGAGCTTATGCTCCATCATCAGATATTAAAAAGGTAAAACTATCACTCTTGCGAGATCGTTAAGAAGTTAAAATGTCATCGTTAACTTCTTAACGATCTCGCAAGAGTGATAGTTTTACCTTTTTAATATCTGATGATGGAGCATAAGCTCTGAAACGCATCATAGACGAAGCACAAGAAATCACACAGAAGATAATTTAAGGTAAATAATTTATTAATTCGTACAAGTGATTTGGTTACCATATTAGTAGCCTTCTATGATAATTTTATCACTCCAGTACCACAAATGAGGCTGTCCCCCTTATTAATACACTAAGCAGTTAGTTCTCATACACTAGTCATTCATTCATTAATAAGATTTTGGGCATTTTCTGTCCCGTCTACACACACATCATTGTAGCGTTTGATAATTACTGCTAACCCTGAATCATTCTGTGCCAGAAAAATAACACTGTGATTACTAAATAGATTACATAGTGCACATATTTTCAATTTAAAATTTATTTAATAAAATCATAAAACATACATAAATTTTATCAGAAAGATTACTACACTTAAGTGTTTCTATCACTAGATACATAGGTGGTTGCACAACTTGTCTAATGGATTATTTCAGCATAGATTACGAGGGTCATTTAAAAGTTTGCGAAGCAACGACTGTAGCTTAAATTTGAGAACGGCTGTAGTTCTCAAATGATATCCCTCAACAAATTGTAATGGGGTGAATTAAAAGGGTTTTTTATTTTATTAATTTTGGTTTTGATTTTATTAAAATTGCACAAGTCACGTCATATATGTGGTCAGTCCCCAGTTGAATTTAACTCGCAGTCTAAACAAAGCAAGGGTACGCTGTAACTGTGTTGAAACATTTGAAAAGGAATGTGCTGTCGACGATTCCTAGAACTTTGCAGATGTGACATCCGCACCTAAACGCGCAACCACCAGCATGTGCGCAGATGACGCCAAGAAGCATAAAACAAACTTGGCGCGAAGACTATATTTTTTCGCCTCATGGTCTTAAGGCAGCGGAAATAAGCTTAAGTCCCGCCTATTTGTGACGTCAACCAGTAAGCACCTCAATATCGACGCACAGCACACGTAAATCCTATGTGCCAGGCGTACAACTACCAAAACTTTGGCAAATAAGACTGTGTGCGGCGACGAACTTTGTTCGCCAGCACCACAGTGATGTCCCCCCGGATGTAACATCGTCAAATAAAGTTTTCTCCCCAGTCGACTAACAATATTGGCCACGCGTGGTCCAACTAAATTTTCTGTCCGGGCAATTTTAAAAGTCGGCCGACTATAACAGTATGTATGAATAAGAAAGTGTAAATCAAAGTTAAAGGGTATAGACAAGTGAATAAGTGCCGGGAATCAATGGAACTATAGCAATTTTCATCAAAAAGGAAATAGTGTGGGGGACGCACCATGCGGACGACTGAGACGCTACGGTAAACTGTATTAAACCAAATAAATGATTTTTTTTTATAAATAGGGGTCTAAATAAATTAAGGGATTTTTGAATATGTGTGAATGAGTGGATAGCAATCTGGGTCGCTTTAATAAATGTATACATATAATAGGATAAGTTAACATGGTAAAATAAATTTTATGTTACTTTTTTTTTTTAAAGAAAGAAAGGGTTGCAATAATATGTGAATTAAAGTAGAAGGAGGAGTGAGTGGTGTATTTAAAGAAAGTAAAAAATACAATTAAATCAGATTTGTTTCAAATGAAAAGCGAGTTGAGTACGTTATTCAGATAACCTGAAGGTCATACTTGTATGTCGCAGTTTCATGCAACGGACTTTGGAATAAGAGGTAAGGCATAAAATGAATTAAAATTTTAATAATTAAATGTAATAATAAGTGATTACACAAATGGCGCTGCGAACAGAGACTCGATTTGTAAAATAATTATAAATCGGCACCTAAAAGCGAATACAAGTGTGGTTGAAAGTTAAATAACGATACGAAAAAATTACGTAAAGTACGCAAGACAATGAGTTAAGATTAGAGCAAATATAAGATGTTGTAGAAATAAGTCTAAGAGCAGTATATGTAAATTCAGAACATTAGTAAATTTACAATATAAAAATGGCAGACAATAATGAAGTCAGCTTCTCTGACAGTCAAACAGAGAGTCAAATAAATACCGACTCAGGTATTCAAACAGAGTCACTATCAATAGATGACCGTAATGTAGAAGAATCTGTAATTAGTACGCCAGGAGCGATTTCCACTCCTGTGACAATTAAAACAAATATAAAAGAAAAAGAGATGTCCATGAATGACTTATTTAAACTTCTCAGTAAACGATTTGATAGTAATGACGAAAAATTTAATGAACAGAAAAATGAAATTCAAGAAATTAAAAGTAGTGTCAATGAGAAATTAGATGTACAGAATAACAAATTTAACGAATTAAATAATCGTTTTGATGAAATTAAGACCGAAATTAAAAGTGAATTTAATTGTAAATTTGATGTAATTAAATTTGACATTAATGAAGTAAAAATGAAATGCGAAAATAGTTGTAACAAATTGAAACAAGATATTGAGAGAATAGTAGAGTCAGTAGGAGAACAGAGTAAAAGTAAAAATAATAATGACAATAAAAAATTAATAACAAATGATGACAATAATGTCGAAAATGAGAATTAAAAATGTGGCATTAGAGAGTAAGGTAACAAAGGTTAACAATGATATTAAAAATGGTAATGTGATTTAAAGGATGGTATCAGAGAGAGAGAGAGAGAGAGAGAGAGAGAGAGAGAGAGAGAGAGAGAGAGAGAGAGAGAGAGGGAGGGAGGGAGGGAGGGAGGGAGGGAGGGAGGGAGGGAGGGAGGGAGGGAGGGAGAGAGAGAGAGAGAGAGAGAGAGAGAGAGAGAGAGAGAGAGAGAGAGAGATATGTTGTAACGAGGTAGTAATTAGTGTTGATGAATTAGAAAAAGAATGGAAAGAAAGAGTAGATGAATATGGGTGGCAGAGGGTAAATTTTCCCCAGGTTTACTGTGAACCAAGGTGTTCACAAATGTTGTTTTTGAAGGGCAAGAGTCCCGTGTTAGTGGAAGATATGAGTTGTTTCCCTTTTTTGTATAAGTTTGTACCCTCTGTGTGGAAGGGTGTTGAAAGTGTGAGATGGTGTTATGATGAGAGAAATTTAGATGGAGTGGTGTATTGATAGAGAGACAGAATTATATAAATTAAAGAGAGAGTATAATGAGTTGAAAGAGATGTTAAATGATATGAAATACTTACCTATTAAAATAGAGAGTGAAGATTATTTTGACGAGACATGTTTAAATAATAATAATTTAATTTATGATGAAAAAATAACTGACTTGATATTGAATATAATTATTAATGGAGACTGGACAGAAATAAATAATGTTGACTTGGTTTATGATTATTGTGGTAAAATGAATGAACTGAAATTTTATGGTTACTACACACAAGATAACCATATGTGGTATGTAAACAAAATTGAAAATTGTTATTGGAAACCCAGACTAATTTTTGACGATGGAGGCTAAACAGTAAAGCAATAAATGGACAATTTTAAATATTTTGTTTTATGGTTCAGACCTCGCAACCTTGGACAATGAAGTGTGATATAACTGAATAATTAATGATGAAGTATTGTAAATGTTTAGTGAATTTAATTGTGTGTATTGTAAAATGTTAGGTAAACAATGTGTGTATGTAATGGAAATTGTTGTGATAATAATAATATTAATATTCTGCAATCTAAATAAATAACAAAATTAATTTTGAAGACGGTAATTAGCGAATTGTAATTGTTTTGATAGCAATTGAACTTGTATTTTTAATAATGAATTTAATTAAAATGATTTGACATGTTTAAATATTTTTGATTGATTTAAATGTTGTATAATTGAGTTTTCCAATGGAATTAAATTGTTTTGCGAGATGTGAATTTGATGGTAATTAATAAATAAATGTTAAATTGTGTGGTATGAAATAACATTGTTGTTAAATGTTTCAGAGGTTACGTGGAGATATTGGTGTGTATATTTTGTGTTTAGGTCAGTAGGTGAATAAAGTACTGTAAGTATAAAATTTATAATACCAATTAGATAAAATAAAATGCTTACAGGTGTGAAAAGATTTTGATTCAATAGTGAAAATAAATTGAGATAATGGTATTAAAGAGAAACTATAATTAAAAAGTAATAACTGAAAGGTGAATTAAAATTATATTTGGTTTGAAATGTAATAAATAAACTTTGACAAATATGTTAATATTAAAAGATCTGTAGAAATTAAAAGTACAGGTATTAGGGTGATATAATTTTGAGTGTTGAGACAGAGTGTTTATAAAAACAGTCTGGCATACAACTGTTTATGTAAACAGGTGGGTTGTATGTTTTGACTAATGTCGACAGACATACTTGGTGACAATAATAAAAATGTTGTAGTCTGCTGAATCATTGCCAGTAGGAAAATCCTATTATGAAATAAAAGAAATGTAAGATGTGTTGAATTGGAGGTGGCTTTTTATTGTAATACAATTAATATTTTGCTTTGAACAAATAAAATAATAATGAGGTAATTATTGCAACTTAGAGTTTGAGAAATTAAATATAATTCAATTATTTTGATAATGAAATCAATTGGAAAGATGATTTTAATAATAAGTTTAAATTTATTCTGATTCAAATTTCAAATGTAATTGTAAAATAAATGAAATGTGTACTTTACTTAAATTGGAACCTGAAGGAAATTTTGTGTGAATGCTATCAAAAATGTTTGGGAAACTTAGAGGTGTATATTGCTGTTCATATAAATTTTTATAAATGACAATCTATATTTTACGTTTAACTGTAGATTCCCCACCTAAGTGCGGCCATGACCTCACCGGATCATGACCGTGAAAGTAGTTAATTGTGGCAAATCATAAATTTTACTTGATATAACCGGCTTGTGGTTTGTTTTATTTTGCTAACCCGGTGGTTTGTTAGACTTAGGGGGTTATTTTTGGGGGAATCTACCAAATTTTGGAACAGGGCTATTTTCACCCAGATAGGGGTGGTAGTCCATTAGGGGCGTATCAATCAAGAATAGTAGGTGTACCACTGAATTTTATTGTAATGCCGAAGCAAGGATGGGGGTGGAATGTCCACTCCTTCCGCATCAATCCTTGTGAAAGCAACTGGGCGCTACAGTCCAGGGGGGGTAATAGTGAGTGTGGATGGGCGGTGACCCAGTTACAGGTCACGAGGGAGATGTGGTTTACGGCTAGGATGAGGTATGCATGGCCAAGAAGCCTAGCGCAGAACACATGAATATGTAACGGGTATCAGGGGTTAAGTGATTAAAAGGGGGGTAATAGAAAAAAAAAAAATTTGATATTTTTTGGTGCCTGCCATCAAATTGATGTTTTAAATTCTGATTATATTATTGTTTGTGTGTATTAATAGTGTTATTGAATTATATTGTTTAGGATATATGTATAATCAAAGGTTAGGATAAGGCAGTTCATGTTTTAATTAAATATTCAATTCATTTGTTTTTTTTAATTAGTAATAATAACGAAGAGAATTAATCTATTCAGATAAGAGATTTTTTTTTGGTTTTGATACAATCTGATTTTGAACTCAAAAGAATAGTGAATTTAAAGATGAATATTTGGTGATTCTAAATGATGAGTTTGTTTAGAAAATATTATAGGTGTATGTATGCGCCCAGCATTTGCCAAAGGCGACCCAGTGTGCATGAAAAGGGGAAACATCGGTTGAGGATCTGGCATGGTATAAGACCAGGGGTTTGGATTTTGGGGCGGCATGTTAGAAGGTGAGGTGCGCTGTGGTGCGTGTCTGTTCGATTTTATGGTGTTGGGATCTCGTATAGAGAAGTCCAGTGATCTCGTTCAGATGCGGCCATAGTCGCCGAGCCAGGGGGGTTGGTTACCCATGATGTATAAGAACAAATGGGGGGTTGTTGGCACCATATCCTCACCGGTCCTCTTAGAGGTTTAGCAATGAGATTTTTTCTGTTTCGGCAGAAGATATCTCAAGGGGGGGGGGTATTGTAATGGGGCGAATTAAAGGGTTTTTTATTTTATTAATTTTGGTTTTGATTTTATTAAAATTGCACAAGTCACGTCATATATGTGGTCAGTCCCCAGTTGAATTTAACTCGCAGTCTAAACAAAGCAAGTACGCTGTAACTGTGTTGAAACATTTGAAAAGGAATGTGCTGTCGACGATTCCTAGAACTTTGCAGATGTGACATCCGCACCTAAACGCGCAACCACCAGCATGTGCGCAGATGACGCCAAGAAGCATAAAACAAACTTGGCGCGAAGACTATATTTTTTTGCCTCATGGTCTTAAGGCAGCGGAAATAAGCTTAAGTCCCGCCTATTTGTGACGTCAACCAGTAAGCACCTCAATATCGTCGACGCACAGCACACGTAAATCCTATGTGCCAGGCGTACAACTACCAAAACTTTGACAAACAAGACTGTGTGCGGCGACGAAATTTGTTCGCCGGCACCACAGTGATGTCCCCCCGGATGTAACATCGTCAAATAAAGTTTTCTCCCCAGTCGACTAACAATATTGGCCACGCGTGGTCCAACTAAATTTTCTGTCCGGGCAATTTTAAAAGTCGGCCGACTATAACAGTATGTATGAATAAGAAAGTGTAAATCAAAGTTAAAGAGTATAGACAAGTGAATAAGTGCCGGGAATCAATGGAACAATAGCAATTTTCATCAAAAAGGAAATAGTGTGGGGGACGCGCCATGCGGTCGACTGAAACGCTACGGTAAACTGTATTAAACCAAATAAATGATTTTTTTTATAAATAGGGGTCTAAATAAATTAAGGGATTTTTGAATATGTGTGAATGAGTGGATGGCAATCTGGGTCGCTTTAATAAATGTATACATATAGTAGGATAAGTTAACATGGTAAAATAAATTTTATGTTATGTTTTTTTTTTTTAAAGAAAGAAAGGGTTGCAATAATATGTGAATTAAAGTAGAAGGAGGAGTGAGTGGTGTATTTAAAGAAAGTAAAAAATACAATTAAATCAGATTTGTTTCAAATGAAAAGCGAGTTGAGTACGTTATTCAGATAACCTGAAGGTCATACTTGTATGTCGCAGTTTCGTGCAACGGACTTTGGAATAAGAGGTAAGGCATAAAATGAATTAAAATTTTAATAATTAAATGTAATAATAAGTGATTACACAAAATTCATATGATTGCCTTAAGGAGCAGCCTAGAATTACCCTCCACTCACCCTACCAGACAATAGCCAGTCACTACCTTGATATATCTCTATTTATACATGTGTGTATAAAATATACAGTGTATACATCTCTCTGTAAGGATGTTTGGCATATGCTCTACGTGACCTCAACGAAGCCCCAACATTCTTGGATTTTGCCCAACATTCTTGGATTTTGTTGTCCATGACGTGTCCGTTACTTAACTAAATATCACTAAGGTAAGGCTGTAAGGTAAAACTTTATGCTTTTACTTATAAAAAACCTAGTGTTCCGAGTCGTTAATGTAATAGTGATATTTAGAAGCCCCAACACTCAAATACACTGATAACACATAATAAATATGCACTGCTTAAATGCAGAAAACTGTTTATAATGGATGAAAACACTTTATGGAAATTCTCTTTAATCCACACCCATGAATTACTACAAACCTATGACAAAAATCTTGTATAGCTTACACACAACCCCTGCAAACACAACTGCCACACATAATTTCTACAAACAAATTGGAATTGAGGAGACAAAAATATATATTGAAAACGCAGAATAAACAGGATCTAATTTACAGAACTAATATAAGCCATCATGAATTTTAAACTGTTAACTCTCTCTCTCTCTCTCACTCCCCCCTTTCTATTAACTTGAGTTCAGATGTGAAGAATATGCACAGAAAAATTCTCTGAGTGATTTACAACTGAAATGGTAAACCACAAACTCCTCGGGCGTAACAATGATATCTGTACAAATATAGGCAGAGTAGTTCACATAGTTCAAACGTTTGTAACAACAATTTTCAAATAATAAACAAAAACAACAAATATTATACAAAATCTTCAACACAATAGTTAACAGTCTTTTCATCATTTACCATTCCACATATGGGCTGCCAAAATTGTCTAACACAATATTTTAAAATTAATTTATCACACACCTATGCAACTCTTATGGCAATCGGTACCAATTCCAGTGAAACCTTGATATAATGCTCTTCAGCGGACTGGCCAAAAAGCGCTTTGTATCGAGGGTCGCTTTATATAAAGGTCCCAAGTTTAATTATTTAATTTACCAGGACCATGAGAAGTGAGCTTTACATCAAGGGTCAAGTTATATCAAGGTTCTACTGTATAGCAGCAATTTTGGATTTCCCGGTGATCACAAAATATGACTCCTTGATTCAAGGTTGACCTGTTCAAGTCAGCCAGTAACTACACATCTTATGCCTGAAACCTGGCCTTCAGAATTTGTCACTGTGAGAACTTGGCAGTACACATAACCTGTCTTAAGCCATGCAGTTACAAATAAATTAGGGTTTTTATCAAAATATCAAAACACAAACAAATTTTCTTTTCTATGCTACATCTGAAGTAAAAATAAAAGTTTCTCAACTTTTAAGTAAGTAAACTTCTGATACAATTTACAATGTATATTGTAGCCAGTATGTTCCTTGCAAAAAGGAAAAAAGACCTTGAACTGGCATACCATTTACATATATCATTATTGTCACAACTTGAAACTACTAACACCAGCCATGTACATAGATTCTAATGAAGTATTATAATTGTGGTGAACATATATAACCAGTACTGTACACAAATTATAACAAGTCCCGTAAATTAAACTAGGAGAAAAACTTGTTTCTCTCTGGTACAGTTAGTGCGCGCACGCACGCACGCACACACACACAAATCAGTCAAATGATATAAGAAATACAGTTGTTGAAAGAGCATGGAGTAGGCGACATATTACAGCATTACTTGGCAACATATCAGCTGACACATAACTGAATGCATCAGAACTTAAATTTACTTCATTTCAGTTCTTGAATACAAGGGTTATTCAGAAAGTACGTTTGGCTCTTAAATATTGCCGCGGTATCAATGCAGTCACAATGTCGCGCATGCGCAGCCAGTTTGTTGATTTATTGGCAAGCCAACAATGCCATTTGTAAACAACTGTGCACTGAGTACGCTTCGTTGGATGTGTTAATAATGTTGAAGAAATTCGAGATGCTTACCGCGTGTGAAAGTAGGCATGTGAATGCAAAAAGTAGTTCTTGAATGCAAAAAGACAATAAAACAATTGGAATTCACCGTCAGATTTTCAATATTTATGGAGAAGAAACAGTGAGTCATTCAACGGTACCAAGATGGATACGACTTTTTTGCTTAGCCCGATCCAAAGTAAGCAACGTAGGATGCTTACCCGGGACACTGCTTATCGGAACTTACTTTCTGAATAGCCCTCGTATAACTTTTCAATTCTACACTTATGTCTTTATATAAAGTTTTCTACTTCAATTTATCATATTTGCTGACTAGATTTACACTATTTACATGTATCTTCATTTTGTTAATATTAACAGTACCAAAAGTAACCACAATCACTTAGTATCAGCAATTTTATAACTGGTATAATTAGTAACAATGAAGTGACGTGAAAGTTTACAAAAACCTTTATAAGAAATTCAGTTACAATAAATGAACAACATTTTTTCAGTCATTATTGCTTAATTGAGGAGTACCCTATTAAGTTTAGAGACAATGTAAGTTAAAAAAAAAGTATGTTCTCTACAACTGAGTGGAAATCAAAACAGCTGGCCATGAATGAACAAACACTTGAAAAAAAACAAACACTTGAAAAAAAAAATGGCCTAGTATCCACTCGACTATACAACTGTAAAAATAAATAACATTTTAACTTCATAAAGCCAACTACAATATTATTCAGAGCATCTAAAAAAGGTTAGATTTATGACAGGTTTTCAAACTTATAAAAATGTTCAGTACAATTTAAAGAAAAACGTAAACACATGAACAAATATTAATAAAAGATGTAGTAGCGACGTAATTCTAAATACCAAGCAACAGTTTGTTATTTTCAGTTACTTTAACCCAGTAGCTTACGTTACAATCAAATTGGCATTTTTGAACATTTCTGAACACTGATATAACTATTATCCATGTGTGAAAACAATGTTATTGCCCATTAGTTAATGCACACAGAACATACCTCAGTTTTTGTGGAGAACATTAGTATGCACAAACACGTGTACGGTGAACATTTTGTGTAAGATATTTTCACTTACACAACACTGTAGAATTAAAGGTGAGCAACGCAGGCCTTGATATGATGATTAGTTCAATAATTCCAAATATTGTATGTTGGAACCCTTGGCACAATGTATGGTACTTCCATGATATAACATTCATCTGAAACATAATACAATACATAAACATATGATGTATGGTTGCCCCACGCCACATTTGACAATATTATATTGTAACAAGAACTGTATTGAACCATCTAGAACAACAGATAGCGTCATGATTGATTTATTAACGAAAGCTACTATAATATTTCAATGTTATGTCTTGTTGTGAATAATAACCAAGGTTGCTAGGATATATGGTCACTTACAGCCATGCAATTATATGTGTATAACACTAAACAATGAATCAGAGGTTTTACCAAATGACACTGTGTCAAAATATATAATTTCATTGTTCATTTTAATCGTCTTGTCAAGAATTATTTTGACAGTAATTAACTTTATTTCAAGCATTTATTATCAATTGAATTTAATAATTCTACTAACCTGTAATGTCCAGATTAGACATATGGTTATTATTTTGTGTGAAAATTATAAGTGACTGAATTATAGTCAACATCAAATTATTTGATAACATTTGATGATAGTTCTATTAGATGACTTGGTATTCTGTCAGCTCAAAGAATTCACGAAGGTATTAAACTAATGTTAACCAACAAACATTTAGACACATTAAATTTGTAAACAGATCTGCCACCCTGAGGCAAATTTTTATAAAACTAAAAGTCTCATGCTTATTATTCTGAATCCAATTATAAACAATGCTTGTGCTCATTCAGAATAGAGCACTTGATTTGAATAAATATTTGTTGACATAAGAAAACAGAGTCAGTCAGTTTATTCAGTAGACTAGTTGAAAACAGGTGAAGGAATTTGATTGGTCAACTCAACAAGCAGCGGCGAATACAAATACGTAAGTCCGTATACATTGGATTGAGATAGCAACCCTGCGAGTTCGACAAGACTCACCAAGTAAGTGTTTATTAGTGCAAAATATTTGTGTTTTCAGCACGGAAAATATACCACCGCTTCAACAAGTCAATGGAAGAACATTCGTATGAATAAACTAACCGAAGTAAAAAATACTTCGATAAATAATTTCTTGTGCATCAACCGGACTTATTCAAGTTGGATTCAACGCTAGGTTGAATTGAACCGGATAAGTCAATAATAATACAACACTAAACAAAAGTTTTTACAAATATTAAACAAAACTAAACGGGAAGTTAGCTCCCCAGAACCCCAAACGACGTTCTATAACAGATTGACGCATACAACGTGAGGAGTAAAAACAAAACCATAAAACCACCGAAACAGGGTTTACTTATAGATTGGCGCTCAACGTAAGAGGCTTCGAATTAAGACAATTAATAATAAGTAAAAACAATTAAAATCAGTTTACCTAATTTCAAGCAAGCAGCTACAGTACCGGAAAGAATAGAACATGTATCAGAAGAGATCGACGTCTAAGAAACGCGCAGCGGACGCGGATCCAAAAATCAATATGGACGAAAAGGAGCCGACACCGGTAGAAGACGTCGAAGCGAGATTACCCCATGTAGAACCTGAGAAACCAACACAACGAGAGGAACAAATCGCGGAAAGCGCGAATATGAATAGCCTCATGGAATTTCTCAAGAAGATGGAAGAAAATAGCCAAAAGAGCTTGGAATCATTGAACAAGAAAATAGATGATAGCAACAAGGAATTAAAAGCAGATAACCAAAAGAACCTGGAATTATTGAAAGAGGAATTAAAAACAGTCAGAAAAATAACGAATCGTTGAAGGAGGAATTAAGCGAAAAAATAGCTGAGCTGAAACAAGACAGCCAAAAAAATATGGAAACTCTGAACGGAAAAATCGAAGAGGAGATGACCGAAGTCAGAAAGGAAATGGCTGAAATAAATGAGAAGTGGAAGCAGACCAGCGACGAACTGCAGCGAACAAAAGAAGGTATTAATGGTCGAGTGAACAGCTTGGAGGAAACTCATCACATCCAGATCACAACTGTACAACAAAAGACTGAAGAGCGACGCACGGGTATCGAGACGACCGTGAATACCATACAAACGCGGGTCGACAGTAATCACGATAGAATTGAGGATATACAGAGACGGGAAATCCCAAGAATACGGGAGGAAATCGAGAATATCGGAAACCGACCAGCAGTAGTGCCAACGTTCCAACACGCTGACAACAGGGAAGCCATGAACTTTAGGGCATACAAGCGAAACCCCATGGAATTCCTCGCCTGAATCGACGAAACATTAAGTAGAAACTGAGAGACAAGATGGCCAATTATCAGAGGCCAAATCGACGAGTATTTCAAGGAAATTAATGACAATTGGTGGACGGCGACACGGCACGATATCCAGAGTTACGCCGAATTTAATGAGCTATTTAAAGTGAAATATTGGTCCGAGAGTACCCAAAATATTGTACGGGTCAATATTTGCTATGGCAGGTATGAAATAGGCAGAGGATCGACATTGACGGCCTACTTCCTAGGAAAAGTTTGCCTGGCGAGAAATTTGGAGCCACGGATCCCCGAAGAAAGTCTAGTCACCAAGTTAGCGTTTCACTACGAACGAGGCATCACCAGGGCCACACTTACTGGACAAGTGAAAACTATACAAGCGATGGCGGCCTTACTGGAAGGGTATGAACACGAGGGGTACTACCGAAAGAGTCGACAAGGGAATGATCGGTACAACGATCCAGCCAACCAGGCTAATGGCAACAACAATCGTGGAAATTACCGCCCTAACTTTGTTGATCGGAACAACAACCACGACAACAGAGGACAGTTCTTTCGGCCAAGCCCAAACCAGAATAATAACAACAACGTCAATAATAATAATAACCGACCAAGCGGTAACAATAATTTTAACAACCGGCCAAATGGTCCGAACTATCCGCCAAACAGAACGAATAATTCGGGTTACAACAACCGTAACCCAAACAATGATTTCAATCAGCAGAACAGACCGTACAGAAGAGTGAACTATGTACATGCTGGAAATTACGGAGGGGGAAGACGCCCATATGCAAGGTATTCAAATCGATACAGCAGTCCACAAAGAAGTCGCAGTTACGACAACAGACGCATCCCCAGAAACGACACCAGGAGGAGTCGTAGTCAAGAGGACTATCGGCGATCCAGCTATGAAGAGAACCACCCTCAACCCGGGAATAAACCCCAAGACGACGAACGAAGAAGTTTGCAAGACCAACGGCAGGTAGAAGCCGAAACACCTTTAAACTAGAAGTGGCGGTGAGAACACAAAACGGACCTTCACTGAACCGAACTATTGGGTACAATAATGTGGTAAACAAAGGATAACAAACAATACCATTACAATCATTACGACAAACTTTCTCAAAAATATACGTGAAGAATTATTGGAAGAAAACAGTCACGAAACGGAACACCGTAACGCCGAGATTGCTTACGTAAGCAGCGAAATTAACGGAGTACACGTCAAGGTGATGATAGACACCGGTGCGAATGTGTCAGTAATCGATAACATCGAACTCGGTAGGATGCAGGAAATGGGTAATAAAACAATACCTACACTATCTGTCAATAATATAGTGTTGACCGGAGCAACAGGGCGTCAAAACAAGACCGTCCGCAAACAAGTCATGCTAGAATTAAATAGTAACGGCAAGACCATAACTATGGAATTTTTGGTAGCGCATGGACTACCCTTCACTATGTTAATTGGCTGCGACATGCTGAGAAAATATTTGGCAATCATAGACATGAGCCGAGCCAAAGTGACTCTAGATTCACACTGTATAAACTGGACGGCAAAGCTAATAGAAAGTGAGAGTGCCATTTCAAACCGGACAGTTTACAATATACAAGAAATAAGAAACCATAGATGGCATATGTCAAGTAACCATGTATTTTATCAAAATGATGATGATCAATTACGGAGGGAAAAACTCCAAGAAATATATACATTTAAGCATGACAAGACAAGTGCCCAGATAACCGACACTAAAGTGGAAACCTTGATCGGCATTTACAATGAATACCGACACGTATTCTCCGACTCGCCTGGTAAAGTAAAAAATTTCCAATGCACGATAAGATTCAAAGAACCAGTAAACTTTAACCGAAAATCTTATCCCATCGCCCATTCCCTAAAAGAGGCAGTGCGTGATGAAATCAATAATCTATTAAGAGAAGACATAATCGAACCCAGTCAGTCTCCATATACCAGCCCAATATTAGCAGTGCCAAAGAAGAACAGGAAGGTGCGAATTTGTTTAGACGCACGTGAAATAAATAAGACAGTTATCAACGACCGTACATCCCCGGGTGAAATAGAAGAGATCCTCAAGAAATTCCATGGCACACGATTTATAAGCACTTGGGATACAGTCTGCGGGTATTGGCAGGTGGAATTACACCCAAACAGCAGCCAATACATGGCGTTCATATTCGAGGGTCACAACTACCACTTCAAGAGGCTACCTTTCGGACTAGTCAATTCTGTAGCTGTGTTCGTGAAGTGTATGGACACAGTGTTGGGTCAAGAAGCACTTCAACTCACAACCATTTACGTGGATGATTTGTTAATAACGTCAGCAAACTGGGAAGAGCATTGCCGGAGAGTGAAACATGTACTACAGAAACTATCCGAAAATAATATCACTCTAAAACTGGAGAAGTCAAAATTTATAGCAGACGAAGTGCAGTTATTAGGCTTCAACCTATCCGAACATGGGATTATACCAGCTAAGGACAAGATCGAAGCGATACAGAAATTCCCAACCCTGAAGAACAAAAAGCAATTGCAGTCATTCTTAGGGATTTGCAACTATTATCGGAAGTTCAAATATATGTAGACGTATTTACCAGATATCCGTCGTGCCACTTCGTTTTCTTGTCCTTTATGACGCGTTTCGGCAACGAATTGCCATCTTCAGAAAACTTGATCACTCATTAGAGATCGTTAAAAAATTAAAATACTAAAATCATTACAGTAAAAGTGCACTTTTACGACAGCGGAAATTCACATACGCGACATGAAATTTTATTTTCTAGCGTGGACATTATCAATCGACTGATTCACTGTTTATATATCCACTGATAAAACTGTTTTGTTTATTATAGCCCGTGTGTACTGTAACTTTCTATTTACCGGCGCCCGTGTGCAAGTATTGCCGTGTCGTACAATATGTTATGTGGAAATGTAAGTTTATCGTTCAAGACATAATCACTGTTGATTTTGACGGCTTTATATATTTCATATTCCTCAAGTGCATCCATGTATTTTCCTTTCCTGCAGCAATGCATGGGCTGGAAATTTGTCTCAAAATCACTGTAGTTATGATTACATAGCATCAGGTGTCTGGCAAAATTTGATGTTGTTTTATGCAATTCCCTTCTGGGAAGATGTTCTTTATATCTTTCTTCAAACGGTCTGCCTGTTTGGCCTATGTAGAACATATCGCATGAGCTGCAATTCATCTTGTATACGCCGGTTCTTTTTCTTTCTGGTATACTGTTCTTCCGGCTAAGAAATCTCTGAATGCTGTTATTTGTACGGAAAGTTACAATTACATGGTGTTTCTTGAGTTCATTAACCTAAAATATTTGGTAAAATATTTGTGTAATCTGCAGATATGTATTTATTAACTGGAAGTGTGTTATCATTGTTCGACTTTTTTAATTTCTTCTCTTTGTGTTTACTTATTAATTTATCCACTAATGAACTTTTATATCCGTTAGCCGCTGCTATGTACTTGATGGTGTTAACCTCTTCATTGTAATATTTTTCACTTAACGGTATAGTTAGTAAGCTGTGCACAAAACTATTGTAAGCTGCCATTTTATGCGAGGTGGGATGATATGAATCGGCATGAATTGTGATGTCCGTTGTTGTGGCCTTTCTATAGATTTTAAATTGAAGTTTTCCTTCGTTTTTTAAAATGGTTAAATCTAAGAAATTTAATCGATTTTCTTCTTCTATTTCACACGTGAATTTAATCTTATGGTGTATGATATTTATGTGACTATTTAAGTTTTGTATTTGTCTGTTTGTTCCATTAAATATCATAAACGTATCATCGACGTATCTACAGTAAAAAATGATTTTATTCTTGTATAATTTATTAGATATTGTTTATATTCTCATAATAATTTAAGTATATATCAGCTAATAGTCCTGACAGTGGCGAACCCATAGCCAGACCATCATCTTGTGTAAAAAAACCCGTTGTCAAATGTGAAGTAATTTTGTTCTAAGACGACTGTAAAGAGTTTTATAAGTTCGTTGATTTTTTGCATGCTAAGTTGAGCTACTTCCTTTAAATTGTTATTTACAATTTCTATAGTTTCCCTCATGGGGATATTAGTGTACAAGTTAGTTATGTCTAACGATACCAATTTATATTGTGGTAGTATTTCTATCTTTTTAAGTTTTTCAACAAACTCATAACTGTTCTTTATACTGTAATTATTTGCTATCCTGATATTATTTTTAATTAAGTCTCTAACAATTTAGCAGCTTTGTATCCGGGAGCTGTGGTGTAGTTTACTACTGGTCTGATTGGTGTATTTTCCTTGTGGATTTTAGGTAGTCCTGTGAATTTTGGTGTCTTGGCATTAATTGGTTTTAAATATCTGCGTGTTTTCTCATCTAACAATAAATTACATTGATTAATGGTGTTATTCAAAGTTTTTACATAAGCCTTTGTGGGATCCCGGTCTATTTTCTTAATATTATTATTATTTATGAAATCAAATACCTTTTGCGTATATTCTCTTTTCTGTATGACCACCAATGTGTCATCCTTATCTGCCTTACTTATAATTGCATCATTTTTCTCAAGTTTACTTTTTATGGTTTTAAGAGTCATGATATCCTGCTTATATTTACTTTTTAAAAAATTGTTTTGACTTTCACATTTATTACTATTAATTACGTTATTGAGTTTGTTGTTGATAAAAACCCTTGCTTCATTCTGTGCAACGGAACCATTTAATCTTTTAATTGCAGCTTCAGCATTAACGACCTCATGGACAATTTCGTTTGACAAATGGAAGTTCAAAGAAAATTACTCCGAACTGACGGCACGATTTGCAAACCAATTATCATCAAAAAATAAGTGGACATGGGGGCATGACCAGGACACAACACTACAGTTAATCAAAACTAAGTTTCTTAACACGATCATGCTACACCATCCTGATTTTACAAAAACTTTCTACATGAATTGCGACGCTAGCGACGTCAGTCTAGGATCCGTATTATATCAGGAGGACGACGAAAAGAACCATCTAGTAATCAGCTTCGCCAGCCAAATACTCAATAGCTGTGAGCGCAATTACAATGTAACAGAGAAGGAGTTACTAAGCGTTGTTTTTGCATGCCACAAGTATTGGACATACATTTTGGGATACCCTATAACGGTTCGCACGGACCACAAGTCAATCTGTTTCTTGAAAAACTGCAAGCTAAACCATGGCAGACTAACGAGATGGAGCCTGCTACTCCAAGAATATAATATAAGTTCGAAATATATCCCAGGAAAGAAGAACATTGCAGCAGATACACTATCCCGAATAAACGTAGAGAATCAGAAATCCGAAGGAGAGAAAGAGACCATAGTTAAGTTATACAATATCATTGCAAGCAGGTCCGACTTAGAGAATATTGTGCAGAGAATCGGCCAACACCAAAAACAAGATGGCAAAACAATTAAAACTCTGCAACGACTAGCAGAGCAAGATGAACAAATCACATCCTTCTATTGCTTATACCAAAACATACTATTCATAAAAACCAAGTTTGGATACAATACCTGGAAAATAGTGGTACCCAGATCCATAGAAAAGAATTGATTCTCAATTACCACATACGATACGGACACATGGGAGACGTAAAAGTTGTCAAGGCACTCGAAGAACACACATACATAAAAGATATGAACAGACGAGTGAGAAATGGTATCAAAAGTTGTCACATCTGCCAACTTGTTAAGCATAATAATGACAGAAAAGAAGGGATGATGATACCCATTACGTCATCATCCAAATTAGAGAAAGTCTTCATAGACATATGTGGTCCCTTTCCAAGAAGCGGGGGTAGACACCAATACAAATTCCTGATCATAATGTTTGACCATTACACTAAATATTACCAAATTGTATGCAATCAACCGTGCAACAACACAGAAAATATTGGGAATTATCATACAACACCACCTACCTGAAATAGGAAGACCAAAGTCAATAATTAGTGACCACGGGACACAGTTTCGAGGGAAAAAAATGGAAGGAAACGCTGGTGAATAAGGCATTAAATCATACAAAACGTCTGTGTACCATCCGAGCAGCAACCCAGTTAAAAGAGTATTGAGAGAAGTAGGGAGAATACTCCGAACCTACTGCCAAACCAGCAGAGAAGATGGTCAGAATACCTGTCAAGTGCAGAAGCATATATAAACCTATCATACCACCAAGCAATTGATGACACCCCATACACAGCAATGTTTGGAAGACCTCCACCAAGGGAGATAGCTGAAATTATTAACTTTCCTTGAGGCGAAGAATATAAATTCGATGGAATTAAGTTCTACAATAAAATACTCGAATGAACCGAGAAGAGGAGGAGGAAGTATCAAGAACACCAACCCAAGCCCATCGAGTACAACGTAGGAGACCAAGTATTACTCAAGAATAGGGAGCTACCCAGTACAGTAGAGGGCATAGTGAAGAAGCTATTATTGCTATACACAGGACCCTATACTATTACCAAGAAGAATGGTAATGATACCTATGAACTCACGGAAACCCAAACCCAAAGGAAGAAGGGAACATACAACCAATCCTCCATGAAAATATACAATTGTAAATAAACAACCATGTATAAGCGTAATACTCTTTAAAACACTCTAAAACTCCTAATATTAATTTCAAACAAAAAATAAATTAATTACCGTCCAGAATAAATGTCACAGATCAGACATTTGAAGGAGAAGAGAAGCAAAACAACGAAGTGTCGAAGAATATAATAAGAGAGAAGGATATATAAAGGAATGAAATTAGTAGAGGAAAACAATAAGACTATAATGTTAACCAGTAAACGGTGACCAATCAAAGCAAAATGATTGTCAAAATAATACCAGCCAGAACCAAAACAAAGGTGATGAGAAAAATACTCAAGTATTACAAAAAACAAATAATTACACAAAACTTGAAGGCATGATAAATATGACCAGACATGAAATCTGAAATCAAACCAGTATTAATACCAATAATACAAGTAATAAACAGAAAATAGTAAGAGGGAGATCAATCAAAGAGAAAATAAATAAATAAGAAACAAAAAACTAACAACAATATTGTTTCCCGTAGAGCACAGAGAATAAGATGTAAAGTATAAAAAAGAATGAAGAATATTATCAAATCTGAACAATAATTGAGTGAATTACCCTGAATATTTTTTATTAGTCGCACAATGACTACTTTTAATTTTATGTTGATTTGTAGAGAGAAGCTCCAACAACAATTTAACTGGGCAGAGATGATGTTCCTCTGGTCTCAGAAAAATGTAGGGTGGACAGTAGAGCATGGAAGACAAAAGTGCCCCTCTGGACTGTGCCAACTACCATGTTAGGGAAATGATAGGGAATTTAATACTACAAGGAAAAAACTAACAAGAAAGAAGATAGTGGATCAGATCGAAAATAACAATGTATTAAAATATGAGATGAAAAGAAACAAGATATGAAAGACGGAAGCTCAGAATAATTATGAAACAATATGATAGATAATTTCTCAAATCCCGTAAAGAAATTAATCCAAATGATCTTTTTGCGAGGTGGGACAATATGTAACATGACATATGAGCCCTAAGATTTCAGTGAAATAAAAAGCTTACACATGTCAATTGTAGCGTGACAGAAAATCCACTACTTATTAATTCATATAAGATAAACAATAATTATATTACATATACTAATATAATATCGAATGAAATTTAATGAATTCAAAGGAATAAACCACAATAAAATAAAAATCCTCATTGCATTATATAAAAACCACTATTAAAAAATCAAAGAAATAATTAAGAGTAACTCATATTATAAAATCAGGAATTTACCCAGGAAGTTAGGAGCAGTAAACAAATTAGATACCACAAAATGAAGAAGAAAGAATCAGTTTAAGAGTGGTGAAACAACAAAATACCCCAAACACAAGAAGAAGGAAGAGTAGAGTTTATTATCAGGAAGTAAACAATACCCTGAACCCTTTAACGATCAGAAAATAAATTAGATACTCCAAAACCAAACATCAGTCAAGATAACACGAAGTACCTTGGTTTACCCAAGAGTGAAGACCAGAAGAAAGACAAGAGTGAAGACAAGAAAGAAGACAAGAAGAGAGGAAGAAATAGTATGGAAGAAACACCATTATAAAACCTATTATTAACTACCATGAACCCCAAACCCATAAAGACAATTAAAGAAAGTATAACATCCCAAAACCCTATAAAATGTAATGATTAATAAACCAAAAGTGTTGTATAGTATAATAAGATGTGAACCAACAAGAGTTATTGTGTGATAAAAAAAAAAAAAACAAGTTTTAACAGTCCATGATGACTAAAGGTCTGGTCTGAGATAATTAGACTCAGTATATCAGAACCACCAGTGAAAGTGAACTAGTGCAAGTGTTTTTGGAAATACAATAAACTTAAAGTTGTAGTGATACTATGACTTACCACCAATATGCTATATAACAACATTTATATTCAATAATACACATCATCATAAAATAATAAAATGGAAGATTTCCAATATTTTATTATTTTAATGTCACTTTGTTATTACATGACATTTGTAAAAATGATAATAACTAAAGTATGGGTGGACATGTTTACTGATGATGGGTATAATAAATAATAATGGTTTAGACCAGAAAGGACTGGAATTAATTTAAATGTTCATAGGTTTAAAATGTTTAAAATGGCTATTTGTTCACAGCCATGAACTCAATATGTTTGTAAGAGTTCTTAGTCAATAAGATTTTGTAACTTTTATTCTTTTGGTTATATTGATATTTATAGTTTACTTACATTCAACTTCATACTTACCGTTTAGCAATGATCTGGCCGGATCTCGTAGTGGAGGTAAACCCATTTCGTTCGACGAACTATGACAGCACATAAAACGAACTAAGGTTTTGAAAGAATTTTAACTCGCAATTTTGTGGAAGAGAAATTAGATTTTTCTTTAATTCGTCTGAATTATAGACATTACAAATCTTCGTGCGACATGTTACGCAATTATTATACCTTACTGACTATAGCTTACCTTATCGTTTCACAAAACACAAAAGCAAATATAACATACAGAAGAAACAGCCCAGCTTTGCTTATACACACTCTCATTCACAATTTAAAATACCCTTAACATTTTATTATTAATAAAATTTCCCCCACGGCAGCCACGCGGTCTTCACGCACAGTCATCTTTCTATGAAATGTTATAATGTTGAGGTCCGAAATAACACTCGGTTAGTTTCTACCGCACGGATGTATTATCGTCACATACTTTTCTTCACTGATATTTGAATTTAAAGTGAAAATAATAGAAAAACTTTTGCGTGTAGCCTAATTCGTTCCTAGCCGGCAGGCTTCAGTAGTGGAACTGCTTTACTTTCATTGCTGAAAATTAACAAGATTATACGAGCGTATTGTGCTCGCGTGTCGGCGCCGACACCGTCAGAGACGAACTGGGCCATGTGCTTTCTTTTAGTCGCGGGAAATGAGCAGTCACGGCCAACCGGTTTTAGTCGCCGTTGGTGATTAATTGCGGTGGCATAACCATTTTATGCATGGATTATAACTGGCATGTGTGTGTGTCCAGAGGCCGATATTGGCATCTGCTCTGCTGATGTCGCTCACAGTAGGCGGAGTTTGACGCTGTTTTCCGGTAGCCGGTCACTTGGAACTACTAACTTTTCGTCCCAGCGCCATGTTTGTCTCAACTGCGGTGTCTCTCACGGCGTCAGTGCCGATCCCCGCCCGGCTGAGTTGCATACGGGCGTCAAAACACCTGCACAGAGTTCTTAGAATTTTGGTGGAGGTAAATTCTTCTGCCGTGTTACACCACTGAAATTGCGCGTCGCTTTTGTTCCAAACGCTGTTTCTCAACCTCGTGCTGTTGCTTGGACAATAACGTTGCACAATACAATTACAGTTTTTACAAATTTCTTATACCAGTCCGCCCGAAAACGAAATAAGTAAAAATATAATAATGCCCCAAACGGTTAAAAATAAAAAACACCCAAAAATGACCCGCTACAATACCCCCTCGATGAGAATTCTGCTGTCCACGACAGAAGAAATCTCATCGATAACCCCGAAGAGGACCGGTGAGGAACTGGGGCCAACAACCCCCTGGTTCTTACTCTCATGGATACACGACCCCCCTGGCTCAACGACCATGGACTCATCTGAATGAGATCACTGGACTTCTCCGTAAGAGATCCCAACACCGAGAAATCGAGCAGACTCGTACCATAGCGCACCTCGCCTTTTAACATGCTACCCCCAAAAATCCTCAATCCCTGGCTAAAATCATTCCAGCTCCTCCGCCGATATGGATCCCCTTTTTGCAAGCTGGGCTGCCTTTGGCAAATACTGGGCTCACACACTCTCACGTTACATATTACCATAACACATTAAAAGTGGAAAATTTGCTTTTTAAAATTTATCAAAAATTTAGAAAAATCAAAATTCAAAAAAAATAATTGTTTATCAAAAACTTCTCTTCCTCTTTTTCTAATTTTTTGTTTCAACTGACTTAACCTCGACATTTCTAATAATATAAACACATCCTTACTCTAACATGAGAACCACTTATATTCTACCAATACAATGCAATACAATAAAATAAACATGGTTAATGCACACATAATAAAAGAATAATTATCTAACATATTCATTCGCTGGCAGGCGAAATTTTTTTTTTTTTTTTTTTTTTTTTTTTTTTTTTTTTTTTTTCCAAAAAAATTTAAAATTTTCAAAATGTTAAAATTCAAAAAAATTGAAATTTATTCATTAAAAAAAATTTTATTAAATTTATTTATTAAACAACATTTATTAAAATTATTCAAATATTGGTTTGAATTAGTTAAACAAACAAATTAAAATTGGATTCCTACTATACAAGCTTAGTAGGTGTATGACCTCATCAGCTGATCGTAACTAGGTCAAGTCCAAAACCCTTGACCTACATATGTTATGTATGATTTCTGAAAACACTTTAAACATCTGTAATATCCTACCTTGAAATACAAAACATAATAAAACAAAATATTTAAAACGAACAAATATTAATATAATTAATCATCAACTTGACATTTAAATCATTTAAAATAAACACTTCTTGACTTTACATTATTTTCAAATTTTATTAAAATTCTGTCACTGGTTGAAAAAACAATTGTATATTCTTTATTATAAATTCCTCTCTTTAGTTAACAGTTTAATTCTACATTACTTTGGTGTTGTAAATCATTTATTCTCAATTACTGTATTAGATCTCTATACATATATAAACTTTCTCCCTCTGACTCTAATATTAATCAACTTCCATTCTCATGACACCCAACTCTACCAAAAATATCTACTAATCAGGACACTCTAAACCCCAACTTACCATTTAACACAATTCGCCACCTTCTCTACATATAAAATACTCGCTAACCCTTTGTATAGGATACGTGTTTCCCCTACTCAAAAACTCAATTCCCTTATTTGGCCCCTGGATTTTACCTAAGTCGACCCCAGCCCCACTAAATCTACCCCTATCCCGTCCCAACCCTTGTTGCGGACTCCTACATGACACTACCCTCTAATACAAAATTGCCATCCCCAAAAAATCTCAATCTCATTACCTCACTACAAATACACAAAATAACCTCATTAATTATAAACACAAATACATCATTCAAAACTCTACATAAAGTCTCCATTACCACTGTGTCAACATCTATATTTCACAAAATTCTGTTATATCACATCAACTCAAAAACAACATTACATTATATTCATCTCCATCATTTCACATTCAACTTTTAATTCAACTTGGACAGGTCTGCATGTCCCATAAAACATTTATCACCCATGAATTATCTTTTATTAATTTGCATATTCTTTTTATCTTTACTTCAAAATATCTGTAGTACACTAAACATTAATTACTTGTAACATTTACAAACCAATATACCAGTGACATGGTATTGTTGATCAGCTGATATCCTAACATAATAAAAACACAATGAAACTACATCTTAAAATTGAACAAATTACATGGAAGATACATATTTATTTTTATTTATTCTCCCTTCTCACCTCATTGTTTCCCATTTTTCTGATTCTGATGCTTATGTTAACCTGCCAGACGATTTACTTATTGGCTTAAACAAATACACACATAATAAAATTACATATTCTTATCAATGCTTATCTAATAGACAACAATAATATAATACCCTTAAAATTATAGCATGAACACCTTAATTTACGAGTCTGAGCATATAATTATGTGGACAGAGCACAAGCATTTTTGATTGGATTAAACTTTGAATAAGCAAAAACTTTTGTCATAAAATTTTAAATTCGTGACTCCTTTACGTCACCTCCCTGCCACACACACTATTTCAGATTATGGAGGACTGTCTCGCCCTTTCGCTTCCACAGAGACTGTATATTTTGGAGCAGGGTTTTACCTCTCCGTGTCTCTGCTTCCGCTGCTAAGTTTTAAAGTTGTGAACATCATAATGTTCTTGTTAATAATCATGCACCCTTAAAACGGTTCTGCCATCTGGCTCTGCTGTTCCTCCTCGAACAGAGCGGCAGCCGCTGTTCCCTAGTTCCGGAGATTTCCTCTAATTGTCCCCCCATTTAATTTCAAATATATACCAATTTCAAGTCAGCTATGGTCAAGGGACTTGATATGACCATAGCTGGCCGCTAGCCAAAACCACGGTTAGTGCTGGTAAGACAGTAACCGCCCGAAAAGTCGAGGAAATCTAACTCTAATTTCACTGCCTGTTAAACATCAATACTATTATGTGCGACACTGTCATTTAGTATTGTGTGTAAATTTTTTTTTTTTTTTTTTTTTTTACACGGATAAGGTGTGCCGCACATTTATCGCCAGCTCGGCCTCCGATGGAGGTAACACTCACTGCTACCCCCAACCCTTTTCGCTACTTGTGAGAGCACAGGCAACCCCCACAATAGCCA
Source organism: Magicicada septendecula (assembly GCA_034769895.1). Classification (NCBI taxonomy): domain Eukaryota; kingdom Metazoa; phylum Arthropoda; class Insecta; order Hemiptera; family Cicadidae; genus Magicicada; species Magicicada septendecula. The sequence goes on from CM068369.1 coordinate 29,240,847, forward strand.
CTTAATAACTAATTACAATTGACAACTAATTAAAATTTTTATATACATTATCATATAATATCTGCATCAACACTCATTTAACCCATTCATAACCTTTTACCGTTTAACTTTCTTGAAATTTTCAAAATTTATTATTTAATAATCATTATATATCATTTTTCATTTATTATTAAAATTTTTAATTATCATATTTATTCAACACAATGATTGCATTAAAATTTCACTATTGCATTAACACCTCAATCACACCTGTAAACATTTTTTATTATACATGATTATAAAATTTTCATACTTACACTCCATTTAACACAATATACCCACAAAACATAATCACTACCATCTCTGAAACATTTCACAAAATTTATTAATTTAAATTAAATAATTTATCATTCATTACCAAATTTCCATCTCGTAAAACAAATTGAATTTACACAAAATTTAATTATACAACATTTACATAATCAATTAAAATATTTAAAATATATCAAATTATTTTAATTAAATTAATTATTAACAATATAGAATTCATTACCATCCAAACAAATATAATTCTCGGATTACTTGTTTTCAAAATTAATTTGGTTTATTTATTTAAATTGCAAGTATTTCAATATTATTATCACAACAATCATCTTACATACACACATATAAATTCACTATATTTTATTTACAAACTCTTATTTATTGTTCAGTTTTTTCCGCACTTCACTTGTCCAGATTTGCCATGTCAGAACCATTAAAACAAAATATTTATACTGTCTTTTATTGTTTTAATAGTTTAACCTCCATCGTTCCAAATCAACCTTGGTTCTACATAACATCGTTCAATTTTATCAGCACACAAATGACTGTTTTGTGTGTTGTAACCAGAAAAACTAACTTCAATCAACTTATTCAAATATTCGTTAAACCAGTCTACGTTAGGTATTTTTATCAAGTCTCCATCAGTAAAATCATTAACTATTGGGTTAATTATTTTTATTACATCATTGTAATCATTATCATTCACATATACTTCTAAACTTTCCTTCCATTCATCATACTTTCTATTTAAGTTATATAATTCTGCTCCTTCATTAACACACAATTCTCTGTTTACATCTCTCTCTTCATAACCCCAAATCACACTCTCAAAAGTATTACAGACAGAGGGTATAAATTCAATTAAATCTTTCCTGACTTCTACAGGAAAAGCAAAAAACTTCAAAAAACAATTATTTGTAGCACTCTTGTCTACACAATATATACGTGAAGGTCTTCCTTCACCCCCCATTCTACCTCGTAAATAATTTACCCCGTTTCATACCCATAATATAGCTCTCTTTCCACTCTCTCTCTAACTCGTTAACACACACTAACATCTCATAATCACATTCTACAACTTCATTAGTACTCTCAGATACCAATTTCTCGACTACATTATTATGCTCATTATTCTCAACATCATTATTATTTATTAATTCATTACCTAACACAACACTGTCATTACAACTTTCGTTTGTATTATTCTTACTTGATTCTACTTTATTCAGACTGTTTCTTGTCATTTCATTGGCATTTTCAAGACATACATTCTTGTCTTGTATGTTATTTATCAACTCGTCAAATTTTATATTTATATTTTGCTGAAACTGAATATTCTGTTCTTTAATTTCATTAAAAATAATATCATTTTTAATATTCTGCTGTTCGCATTTTATTTTCTGCTCTTTGAATTCGTTACTTAAAATCTCAAGTTTCTCGTCATTTCTATCAAGACGCTTATTTAATTTGTTGTCCATTTTTCGTAAAAAACTCATTATATCTAGTTCCTCTGATTGTTTACTTTTATTAATTGAAACGGGGGTCAACTGGATCCCCGAATCAGCATCTGTTTCGCTTGCTTGTGGTTGAGACGCAATCGGAGTGGAATGAACTATTACATTACTGCCGATAACTGTTTCTGCAACAGTACCCGTCTCCCCCCTCAACATGCCACTTTCATCAAGCGATTGCGACTCAAGGCCACTTTCACTCATAACTGAATTTACTATACTACTATTTTCTGTATTCTCGGACATTTTTACTTTATCTATTTTGTCTTACGTAACAACTACCAATGATTAGTCTTTTTTCAAAACTGATATTACAACCTCAATTTACTTTCTCCACCGTATTCCGTTCAATGTACTGTCACATGTAGGCCGTTGTAATAACTTTTTTGTTATATTACATCCTGGTCACTTGTACCAATTGTAACTTTTTTTCTTTTGGTTATATTGATATTTATAGTTTACTTACATTCAACTTCATACTTACCGTTTAGCAATGATCTGGCCGGATCTCGTAGTGGAGGTAAACCCATTTCGTTCGACGAACTATGACAGCACATAAAACGAACTAAGGTTTTGAAAGAATTTTAACTCGCAATTTTGTGGAAGAGAAATTAGATTTTTCTTTAATTCGTCTGAATTATAGACATTACAAATCTTCGTGCGACATGTTACGCAATTATTATACCTTACTGACTATAGCTTACCTTATCGTTTCACAAAACACAAAAGCAAATATAATATACAGAAGAAACAGCCCAGCTTTGCTTATACACACTCTCATTCACAATTTAAAATACCCTTAACATTTTATTATTAATAAAATTTCCCCCACGGCAGCCACGCGGTCTTCACGCACAGTCATCTTTCTATGAAATGTTATAATGTTGAGGTCCGAAATAACACTCGGTTAGTTTCTACCGCACGGATGTATTATCGTCACATACTTTTCTTCACTGATATTTGAATTTAAAGTGAAAATAATAGAAAAACTTTTGCGTGTAGCCTAATTCGTTCCTAGCCGGCAGGCTTCAGTAGTGGAACTGCTTTACTTTCATTGCTGAAAATTAACAAGATTATACGAGCGTATTGAGCTCGCGTGTCGGCGCCGACACCGTCAGAGACGAACTGGGCCATGTGCTTTCTTTTAGTCGCGGGAAATGAGCAGTCACGGCCATCCGGTTTTAGTCGCCGTTGGTGATTAATTGCGGTGGCATAACCATTTTATGCATGGATTATAACTGGCATGTGTGTGTGTCCAGAGGCCGATATTGGCATCTGCTCTGCTGATGTCGCTCACAGTAGGCGGAGTTTGACGCTGTTTTCCGGTAGCCGGTCACTTGGAACTACTAACTTTTCGTCCCAGCGCCATGTTTGTCTCAACTGCGGTGTCTCTCACGGCGTCAGTGCCGATCCCCGCCCGGCTGAGTTGCATACGGGCGTCAAAACACCTGCACAGAGTTCTTAGAATTTTGGTGGAGGTAAATTCTTCTGCCGTGTTACACCACTGAAATTGCGCGTTGCTTTTGTTCCAAACGCTGTTTCTCAACCTCGTGCTGTTGCTTGGACAATAACGTTGCACAATACAATTACAGTTTTTACAAATTTCTTATACCAGTCCGCCCGAAAACGAAATAAGTAAAAATATAATAATGCCCCAAACGGTTAAAAATAAAAAACACCCAAAAATGACCCGCTACAATTTATATGTGTTTAGAATAAATTATACTTTGTTAAATAACAGCATAAATACCATTTAAAATGTTTCAGTAGGTATGCTGTGTTAATTAAAAAAAGAGTTAAATGTATGTTTTCAAACCATGTCAGCAATACGTCCAATTGTACAGAATGCTAAGTAATGTTCATTATTATTTTTATATAACAGTAGTATTAATTAGATGTTACACATCACAATAAGTTTATAAACCATTTTATTTTTATCTCATAATAACTGTTTGAAGTCAGAGGAGGAGTAGGATTAAATTTATTTGAGAAAGCCAGAAATGTAAAATTCTAAACTCTAGGCCATTTAATGAATTCACAGAAACCATATAAACCAGTTATTTCACTTATAAATCCTGTAAACTGGCAAGATTTAGGTAAGGCAAATCAGTTAACAACTACTGTGAAGGAATCTATGAGTTAAAATGATAAAATAGAAATATACTTTAAAATATTGTAAATTTTTGAAACATATAAATTAATTATTTTTAAAGAGGAGTGTTAAATTCAGAGATTAACACAAAAAACCAGTTCAAAGGTTCAATTTATATGTATTTAAGGAAAGGAAGAGAAATATGACTATTTGAAATTTATTATAATAGTATTAATAACAATTAAAATGGCAGAAAAATTATATGAAGGCGGAAACCAGTTTTTGAGCCTAGATTTCCAAAAAGAAAGAAATTTGGTAATTTCCACAAAAATGTCAACAGATATGGACTATAATATATCAATTTAAAGAGAATGAGAGAATTAAACCAATGATAAGGTTCATAATTCATGAAGGTGATGAATAAACTAAATAAATTCCATATATAATGTATTTTTGTATCATGTATATGGGAAATCGAAATATTTTAACAATACTTTTTCAAAGATTAACTGGGCCAGATTTTGACTAACGTGAAGGAAGTTAGTTAGTTCTTTGTTAATGATCAAGCTGAGCAGTTTATGTGAGAATACGTTCCTTGAAACCGAGAAAAATGGTGTACTAAGGTTACCCAATAAAATCAGTGAAACGAGAGTTTAGTAAATTAATCACCTTTCCAACTAAAACTACAGAAAACTTTAACCACAATAGTGAAAACAACATCAACACTACACAATACCAGTGCATAAAAACAGTAAAACTAAATATTTGTGATAATTTACTCTTCAACAGTATAACCATTTTTTGCATAGTGAACAAAGAGAAGTGAACACCAAAAACATATAACATAATTAACACCCTAAATCCTTAAATGTTTAGTGACCGTCAATCAGTGAATGTTTTAGTGGATGGTTAGTGAGGATCGGTCAATAATACAACTTTAGTTATTTTGCGTCGACGTTTCGACAATATTTATTGTCATCTTCAGGACCTGTATATGAAATACAATAGAAATATCAAACATAACGAAACAATTAAATATTTGGGTGAACGTGTTGGTGATGTGAGTGTGTGCGTGTGTATGTATGTATCATTTTTTATGTGAAGACTTATGATAGTATGTTTACATCTTCAAATTATCTTTAAGAAAGCGAGCAAATTATAGTATGAGAACTTAATTTATACAGTATTACAATTTAAATTACTAAATATGTTATTTTAATTAATTAAACAAACAGTAACCAACAATTGGATATTACAGTAGATTGGTACATAAATTGTTTATACATACAACAGTCAACATATAGCAAAGTAATATATTACCTATAACTAAAACAGATTAGGGAATGTTCACTACGTAATTATTAAAAGTTATTTTTACCATGTTGTTTGCTAACACCAGTAGGGAGTGAAACATGGTAAAAATAACTTTTAATAATTACGTAGTGAACATCCCCTAATCTGTTTTAGTTATAGGTAATATATTACTTTGCTATATGTTGACTGTTGTATGTATAAACAATTTATGTACCAATCTACTGTAATATCCAATTGTTGGTTACTGTTTGTTTAATTAATTAAAATAACATTATATTTAGTAATTTAAATTGTAATACTGTATAAATTAAGTTCTCATACTATAATTTGCTCGCTTTCTTAAAGATAATTTAAAGATGTAAACATACTATCATAAGTCTTCACATAAAAAATGATACATACATACACACGCACACACTCACATCACCAACACGTTCACCCAAATATTTAATTGTTTCGTTATGTTTGATATTTCTATTGTATTTCATATACAGGTCCTGAAGATGACAATAAATATTGTCGAAACGTCGACGCAAAATAACTAAAGTTGTATTATTGACCGATCCTCACTAACCATCCACTAAATAATTAACACCAGTGATCACTAAACACTATTCCAGAATACACCAAACAACATATTAGACCAGTTACACCAGTTCGGGGACATTTAAAACATATATGAACGTAATTTTGATGTGAGATTTTAACACGACGACATTGCAAGTAACCTCGTCATCTTTTCGAGCGGCCATCTTGGACATGTCCGCCAGTGCCAACTACATTGAGTGACTTCAGCACTTGCCGTATTGGTTTGACAAATCAACAATATTACTTATTTTATAAAATTTATTCACATTTTTGTTAGATAATAATTATTGAAACCACTTTATTTGTAAATGTTATACTTTCCCATACTGCCCTTCTCTGACTATTAATCATATAATCGCTCCAAGAACCTTTTTTATAATACTTGTAGTAATTTTCAACTGTATGAACAAATCGATTATTTCCTGAGACGGAGTCGACAATTGCTCACAATCGATTAAACATCGATCATTTCTTAATTTTGTTAATAAATCCATTTATTTCAATTGTTTGTATCTATAACTTATTTCACATGCTAATTTAAGGTTTATTTATTAATGCAACGAGACTTCCAGAAGAAGAAAATATTTTTTAAAGTGAGATATTGGACCAGCACGAAAAATCATAAATCGATTGCTAACCGGAATTAATCTGATTAACTCCGGACTTTGTTAAGATCTTCAAGAAGTGCTAAATAATTAATAAATACCTTATTAATTATTAAAATTTTTACCAAACATTAAAACAGAATTATTTCTCAATTACAGACATCAATTAAAACATAAACAAAATTTTTTTTTAATATAAAATTTTTTCTGTATTATCTTTATTTGTAAAGACTGCATACAGGGTCTTGTTACAAACTGACGCTCGCAACAGTGGGGCTTAAAAGAGTCAACAGCGGCTTGTTACTAAGCGACACTACCCACAGCGGAGCGAAACCTTACTAGCGTGGAGGTTTATTTAAACGAACCTCTAATCTTATTTTTAATTGTAACGGACTGTTACAAATTAGCTAGCCCAAACAGTGGGGCTTAATTAAAAAGGAAGAAGATCAGAAATCGTTTGTAACACGTATCTTACACAATTATTGAGTCAGAGACAAGCCAAATAATTTGTCTAAAATGCCAAGCTCAACGCTACATGAGCTACCTATCACCAAATATAAACTCACAGCCATAAGAGTCAATAAACTGATGGTAAATACAAATGAAATGAGATTATAGTGAAGAGAAAATGCCCCACACAATGATTGTACCGCAGGAAGCAACCACCCAATAGTTTTCGGTCAGTGAAGAACCAAACAACACATCAAAGAAGAAAGAAGAATCAGTGAAGTACCAAACAAAACAAGAAAGAAGAAGGAAGAATCAAAGAAGAAAGAAGAAAGAATAAGGAAGTATGAGTGAAGAAACCTACTACGAGAAGGACATCCAACAACCATGGCATATAGATTCCAAGAGCCAGTCAACTATAAATCAACATCTACCTGTATGTGTAATAACTAATCAACCTACAGATTGAAGAGATAGACAGAAAACTGAATAACTGAGATGACCAGTATACTATGAATAATGTTATAAATGAATAAGACAAGACATGTTATACAAGGAATGAAAATAACAATAATACTTATTGATTAGAAGCTGTAAAATAAAGCATAGTAACAAGATATGCACAGCACCAATGTAACAAAAGAAGTATTAATTTGTCTCAGAATATCAGCAAACATTAGTCAAATAGTATGACAATCATGTATAAAAAGCAAGAGAGTAACTAAAGGGTTATTAGTTATCATCATTAAAACCAAACATGTAAAAAATAAGATTAAAAGAATACCCATGTGTGTCAAACTAACATACACATTGTTGGCACAAATGACAAAATAACATAACCTATGATATAGGTAATATTCACCTGAATTCATAACTAGCAGTAGGAAAAACCTACCCAAACCAGATGTTTTATATGTAAAAACAAGTAGAAATAACAATCTTTCTATAGGTACCAAAATCAGATACCCAAAATAAACTTTAAATAAGTATATAAACAAAGTGAACCAAAACCCACCAAAATGGAATTCACTATATAAAACTTGCATAAAATCATATTATAAAACCGAATAGAAACGAAAGGTTGATGTCAATACCACAAATAGAGTGTAATACCACTACTGTACTAGTGTACAAAGATTATAAGACAGAATATAATATATTACAATTATATTTAAGTGCACCTGTCATGTGACACCAGGTGTAACTAGTATTATTTAACCAAATGCAATATGGAAAAGTCTAGTGTACTAAACACACCAAGTCCATTACAAAGACAATATTATTACTCATCTATTGTAACTAAAAGATAATAACAAAAGAACTTAAATACCAAATAAGAATAACATTAAGTAGGCATCTCATGATGATAAATAGAGACCACTTAATTAACCAGAAATGACCAGAAAATACTTAATTTTCCAGCTAACAAAGGTGATCAGCAGTTGTAACCCTTTGTTATCATCAACTGGGAACACATAGAAAGTAAACAAACGCTTTCTAATAGGTAAAATATGTATATACAAATGTAAGAACCTAGACTAAGATGATAGTAGCATAAGAAATGTATTTTGTAAATAAATTTAAGGAAATACCAACTAAGGAGTGTAAGAGAACTTGGAAGGCATGCCCTCAAGTGGTATGACTGCCATTATATAGTGATAATAAAGAATTAAATATAAAATAATAGTGTATAGTGAATGGTGCTAATCACAAACATTAACTTCCTTAATAATGGACCAAAGCACACCATGAGTGGACTCAAAATAAAGAGCCAAGTGTTACGAATCCAGTGATATGCTCAGATTTAAAATCGAAGCCATATTAACAAAGTTATTACAATTATAAAGAATTCGTGTCAAATTGAGAAAAACATTTATAATCTTGAAACCAAAGACCCACGCCGGCTTCAACAATTGAAATAAAATGCTGAGGGGGTATGTGCACCAAATTAAAGATCGCCCACCAATTAAATCCACGGATTTAACAAAATTTTGGACGTTTACTGAACGGAACGGCAGAGCGAGGCTTGCGTTCTGGTCACTTTTTAATCATCTTTGGAAGCGAGAAGGCTGCGACAGTCGAGAGAAAAAGTCAGCTGATCTATTAATGTGTGCGAGTCACCGATGTAAACACAGTGACCTAACCTAAAAATTGTGATAGCGAATATACTTTAGTATCAGAGGTGTGAAGTGTAACAGTGCGTAATAAGGATTGCTCAGTGTATAATCAAGAGCAATTCCGGGATTAAAGTTATAAAATAAAAGGGAGTATAAGTGATTATTACCATTTTAACCAAATAATGAAAAACGATATAATCGAAACATTTACTAACAATGAACATAGGTTAAGATGTATTTGTAACAGTAACTAATCAACAAAAATGACAATCCTCCGAGATTTGATTATTCTAACTTTGTGAATTTATTAAACTTGTAATTAATTTCTATGTATAATTATTTTTGTGTGACTTAACCACACTTACTGACAGTTGTCAACTTCATATATCAATCAACTTAACCAATAACTACCAATGACTGAGGCTTGTCAAATGATTGATTTATTACTGAAAGCTACTATAATATTTCAATGTTATGTCTTGTTGTGAATAATAACCAAGATTGCTAGGATATATGGTCACTTACAGCCATGCAATTATATGTGTATAACACTAAACAATGAATCAGATGTTTTACCAAATGACACTGTGTCAAAATATATAATTTCATTGTTCACTTTAATCGTCTTGTCACGAATTATTTTGACAGTAATTAACTTTATTTCAAGCATATATTATAAATTTAATTTAATAATTCTACTAACCTGTAATGTCCAGATTAGACACATGGTTATTATTTTGTGTATTAATTATAAGTGACTGAATTATAGTCAACATCAAATTATTTGATAACATTTGATGATAGTTCTATTCGATGACTTGGTATTCTGTCAGCTCAAAGAATTCACGAAGGTATTAAACTAATGTTAACCAACAAACATTTAGACACATTAAATTTGTAAACAGTTCTGCCACCCTGAGGCAAATTTTTATAAAACAAAGTCTCATGCTTATTATTCTGAATCCAATTATAAACAATACTTGTGCTCATTCAGAATAGAGCACTTGATTTGAATAAAATATTTGTTGACATAAGAAAACAGAGTCAGTCAGTTTATTTCAGTAGACTAGTTGAAAACAGGTGAAGGAATTTGATTGGTCAACTCAACAAGCAGCGGCAAATACAAATACGTAAGTCCGTATACACTGGATTGAGATAGCGACCCTGCGAGTTCGACAAGACTCACCAAGTAAGTGTTTATTAGTGCAAAATATTTGTGTTTTCAGCACGGAAAATATACCACCGCTTCGAGTCAACGGAAGAACATTCGTATGAATAAACTAACCGAAGTAAAAAATACTTCGATAAATAATTTCTTGTGCATCAACCGGACTTATTCCAGTTGGATTCAACGCTAGGTTGAATTGAACCGGATAAGTCAATAATAATACAACACTAAACAAAAGTTTTTACAAATGTTAAACAACACTAAACGGGAAGTTAGCTCCCCAGAACCCCAAATGACGTTCTATAACAGATTGACGCATACAACGTGAGGAGTAAAAACAAAACCATAAAACCACCGAAACAGGGTTTACTTATAATATATATATCCAAACATATAAAGGTTTATACCATCTGTGAATTGCAGTAGCAGTGTTAGTGTAAACCTTGTATGTCTTTTAGTAGATTCCCCAATTTTCGGGCGGTCACGGCTTCACCGAACCCTGACAGTGGATTTATAATGTAAATATAACCACTAAATTGGTGAACTTAGAAATGCAAAAGGGGGTAAAATATGGGGAATCTACATAACTATGGAACAGCGGCTATCATCGAAGGTGGTGATAGTGCCGCATTAAGGGTGTGTGAATCATTATAGTAGGATTACTGGTGTCTTCGGACATCAGTAATACCGAATTTTTTATATAACGCTGAAGCAAGAATGGGGTAGGCAGCGTCTACCCCTAACAAACTTCCGTTCTTGTGGAAGCAACTGGATGCCACAGTCCAGTGGGGGGCCATAGTGTGTGTGGTAAGGAGGTTACTCAGGGGAGTAACGAATTAAAATCTTAATTTGACATAAACTAAATGAGCTAATAAGCTAAATAAATGATTTTATTTTGATTCATGAGATGATTACAGTAGACAATTGTAACGGGGCAATTTTGAAGGATACATTTTTTATTTTCGTTTAATAATAATATTGGGACTGATCTGTTTGTTCACCCTTTACGGCCACTAACACATGCTTGTTGGACACCCTGTATACAATTCCGTACCAGTGCGTGCTTAGCACAAACGATAACAGCGTTGGAATGCGAAACTGCGCGCGCATGCCTGTATTTTCCGTTGGGGGAAAAGTAAAAAACTTTGTAGCGAGACCAGCAACAAAAGAATGTGGCTGTAAGTGTGCGCCCGTGGGCCTCGGCGATAATCTCGACGCCAAAGTCGATCAACGGAACTGAACAACGTGGGTAATTAACCTGCCACGTGAGCGCCTCAGCCAATCACAGCACGAGCTGCCGGAAATGAATTTCACCGACGCGCCTCGTGGCTTCAGGCAGTCGGAAAATAACACCTAGAAGTACCGGACGCGAGCAGTTGGTGCGTCCGCCGACTGGGCACAGTTTTCACCTCGCCTGCACAAATTATATGGGAATGTAGGACCAAGACAGTGTAAACCGCACGAGTGTGTCAGCGCGCGGGTTGATTAAAATGTAATCATGTAGACCGACCGGCAGAAAAAGTAAGCATGTAAATTCAAACAGTTCGGCAATGAGTAAAAGTTAGTGAGGACATAGTTTGACGCAACAATGAAATAACAAGGAAAAAGTGCAACGTGTGTTCGGCAGAAAACCAATAACAGAGTAACTATATGCAACTTAATACATTTAAATTAAAAGAGATCTCTATCAAGGGGTTGGGAAAAACGGAATGAGTGTGTGTGTGTAAGCAAAAAGCTGGGTTTGTCTTATATAAATTAAGAGTTAGAATTAGAATAAGTAAGTAAATTAGAATTAAAAAATGTTAAGTAAAGGTTTGGTTTTATGTCTGTTTTTAATTTGTTTCTCATATTTAAAAAATGAAAAAAGTAATTTGGATAGAATAAACTAAAGTTTAATAAATGTTTTCCTATAAACATGTATTAGCTGTAGTTATTTCGTCGTTACCACTTCCTAGTGTTCTGTGCTGAAAGATTCGTCTAACGATCCCGGGTTTCTTCTGAATTATTGGGGGGTAGTCAGATTGCAAAATTATCCCGTTTTTTATTAAGGTAGAGTGTAAAGGTTTCGATGTATAGCCTAAAACATCGTGGCGACTCTGGACTTCTGATGGCTGTTTTTATGAAAGGTAAGTAAGCGAAAAGATCGCAGGTAAGTTCATGGCAGTTTTATTTTAGTTATTTATTTCGATTAAGTTTGTTTCTCAACAATTGGCGACTCGCTGCCAGGATCCTGATATAATTTTATACGAGGTAGACCTATTTTAAAGCACAGAAAATAGGATTTGGTAACGGCGTATTTGTAAAATTTATCGTATATACATTTACGTTACGTATGTGCGACTAGGTTATGTTTGGGTAGTGTACGTTTACATAGTGATTACGATTTTATGTATTGAGTATTTTGAATTAATGTGTATAATTATCGTGCATTGGGAGGGTTGTAATTGTTTTGTAAAAAGGGTATTATATAAATAAATTTTGAACATGGGCGAAGTACAAGATAAGGTTTTCGAGTGGGATATATGGGAACGTGAATTCAGAGGGATTGTAGATAAAATGACGGACGAGGAGTGGGGTAATTTGTATAACAATTTAACACGGATGGAAGAACAAGAAGAGGGAATATTTGCTGAAATTAAAAAGCACAGTGATGATATTGGTAGTAAGATGACAAATGATAAAGGTAAGATAGTTGAAGCGATAGTGGTAGAAAATAAGACAGTGAATAGGCCTAATGATAATGACGACAGTGTGGGGGTGGTAGAAAAAGAGCGTTCATTGGATGATGTGATGAATCTTTTGAAAATAATATGATAATATGGAAAAGGGTTGTAATGAACTAAAGGGTGTTATTAATAAACGTTTTGACGAGTTAAACACAATAATGAATAAACCAGACGAAAAGTGGGAAGGAGATAGATGTCAATTAAAGGAGAATACAGGTGAATTAAAACAGGTAAGTGTTTGTGGTGGTAGTAATATAACGAAAAGTAGTGAAGGAATAATAAACGAGGTGAGTAATAATGTTAGTTATGATAACGTTAACAAGAGTGAAATATTAGTGAATCAAAATAGTGTAGATATCTTGAGTAATAGTGGTGGTGATAATGAGAGTAGAAAGTTAGTTGGTGTTAGTAACGGAGTAGTAATTAGTGTTGATGAATTAGAGAAACAGTGGGAAGAGAGATTAGGTGAGTATGGAGGGCAGAGGGCAGATTTTTCCCAAGTTTATGGTGAAACAAAGGTTTCGCAGATGTTTTATGAGGACAGAGTTTCCTCCGGTGGTGTTGTGGAAGACAAGGTGTCTTTGTATGATCCCTTAGGTTTTGTGATTAACCTGGTAGGAGAGGTAATAAGTATTTTGTGGTGCCTTTTGCATGGAATGAGATAGTTCAGTGGGGTTATGAGAGGTATTGTGATGAGAGAAAGAGAGAGATAGAGATTTTTGAGGTTAATAGAGGTTATGAAATGTTAGTGCAGGTTTTAGATATTGAGAGAGATGGAAAAAGTGACACCATGTGAAATAGAGATAGATGAATATTTTGATAATACTGTTGGAAATGATGCAAACTTACCTGATGTTGTGGTTGATATAGTAGAGGAGTATAATGATAAAATAACTTACCTTATGTTGAACAAAAATACTGATGGAGACAGAACTAGAATCACCAATGTAGACAGGCTTTATGAATTAATGGTAGACAAAAATGTAGTTAATTATTGTGTTAATGTAATTAACACAAGTAGTCATTATAATGATCATTACAATCTAGTGTATGTTGACAAGAATGATTTGTGTTATAAATATATCAGATATTTATACGATGATTGAGGGTAATTATAAACTCAATAAATGGACATTTTAAATATTTTAGTTTATGGTTCTGACCTTGCTAATTTAGGAAATGAAGTGTGGTAAACAGAAAAATAATGACGAAGAATTTGTAAATAAATAATCTAGTGAAATTGATTGTGTCTGTATTGTAAAATGTTTGATGTAAACAATGTGTGTGTATAAAACCAAAGAAGAGAAGAAAGTGATTGACCCAACAAAAGGAAACAAAAGAAGAAGGGAACCACGAAAAACAAACGAGAATAAAACCAAAGAAGAGAAGAAAGTGATTGATGAAACCCAAGGAAGAAGGGAAAAAACCAAAACCCAAACAAAAATGAAACAAGTTCATGGAATTAAATGACTCAATGTAACACATTGAAATGTACCCAAAGGAGAAGGTGGAAAAACCAAGGTATTAACCAAATACAATGAAAATGAAGAAGGAGTGAAATAGATAGAAATGAAAACCAATAATGATACACAAACAAGTAATAAAGCATAGGAGAAGGAGAAATAATGCACTCAAAAGTAATATTGGAACCAAGACCAATAAGTAACCTATGAGAAAGGAAAAAGTAAATGTCATTATCCATTAATGGACAATCATAATATAGGGAAGAAACCCTATTAAAATATGTTAAAGATAAAAATATAAAAAAGCAAACTAACCCACAATTTACAGTTAGATGTAAGAATAGAAATGTAAGGACACAAAATTGTTAATAGTATTAAGGAAATATTGTAATGAAAGAGATAGTACGGTAGTGAGATAATGATTAGAGGGATTACCCATTCAGAAACACTTAAAAAACAAAAACATTTGTGAAGTGCAAAATGAAAGTGTAAAAACCCCAAAGTATAGTGATAAGGAAAGTACACTAATTAAATTATAATTAACTATAAATAATTTAAAATTGAAGGAGATGATTGAATGAAAATAGTGTAAGATAAAGAATGGAAATATAGTGAAAAATAGTGAATGATAAAATCATTAACAATTAATAGATCCTAAAGAACACTAAAGGTTTAACAGTGAAAAATAATAGTGAGTAAGTATGTTGTGAAAAATAGTATTAAGTATAAACTATAAAGTAAGAGGTATTGAACACTGGAAAGCGATAATCACAATAGTAATCAAAACAAAAAAATATAATTAATAAGTTTAAAAGCATGTAATCAGATTTAAAAGGGAGAATCCCAGGAAAGAGTAAATTGAAAGTGTTAACATGGAGGGAAAGTAAAGATTGTTTGAAAGTTAAGGAGTTAGAAACAAATAAAAAAAACCCATGTTATAAGGGATCATTATAAGTTCATATAAGTGATGTTGTTTGTCACACTAAAAAATAATATAAATTAAGATGTATTGTGAACAAAGATCAGCAAATAATAAGTTAGTTAAATAATTATTCAATCAAGTTTATGAATTGGATATGGCTTTAAGAATCATACAGACCATAGGCCTACATGTTATATTTAAATAAGATCAAAAAAGTAGTAAATAATAGCCACCTTGTTATTATTGGCAAAGGAAATAAATAAAAATGTTAAGCAATGTATGACTAGAAAACATGGAAACCAAAGAGTAAATAATTGTGTATGAAATAATAGTGACATAAGAATAACACATAAACAGACTCAAAACACAACACAACCAACTATAATAACAAAATAAAGCCCATTAGGCTGAAATGAAATGTAATTTAAATGAAATACGTCAAATACCATAATGGCTACTTAGGCCTATGAAAATGCCTAACTGTCAGAAACAAACAAATACAAATTATAACAAATTAACAAAGAAATTAGCAAATCCGAGGTGAAGGATTCACCAAGAATAAATTGTAAATTATTTGTAGAACAAAATATTATAATAAACATTTGTATACAAAAAGAAATGAATTAACAAGTATTAACATAATTGTAAAAACATAAAATCTAAAATTACCCAAACTTGTGGGGTATCAAAATAATCTATGAAAGGAAATACATACTATAGTGACAATATTTAATAACCAGGAAGGAAGATAGAGGAATAACAGCAGTCAGAAGATATACGAAGAATTCGAATTTTGATAACAATATAGCATATCAAAATCAGCCAATCAAAATCATTCAGTTACCATAGAAACGACAGTTGAAGGCGAAAATTACCGTTGAATACCGTTACACTCGTAAAGCGTCAGTCAAGCAGTACAGAAGTCAAAGTTTGGAAGACCGATTTTCTATTAAAATAATGAAAAACAGTAATCGAAGTTCATAACCATGACGGTATAAGAAGCAGACGACCCATTTATAGCAGTCCACTCAAGATCCAGGATAATTAAAACTGAAAATTAACAGAAAAGTATGACCAGATACTCTATGAAAAGGACGCCCGACCTAATGAAGTCCAAAAAATTAATGAAAAAAGAACTTACTGCAGCCTAATCCTATCCCGATCCGATGAACGAAGACACCAAGTCATGCTGAGGTGTTAAGTACAAATTGAATTACCTATTTCCAAAAACCTAATCACTCTAAATTTTACTAATGGTAAATTTATCTCACTATAAACCGAATATTTCTCTTTCACAGATTATTTAAGTAAAATAAAACTCACTGAAAATTTGTTAACATAAAATATAACCTATTATTCAAAACACATTTTACGACGCTACAGAACAGATTGTAACATCACACATTATTATTTATGTACAATTAGAATAAGGTAAAATATTTGTATTGTAACCATAGGAATTCTTTAGCTCATAATCACAAGAATCCACGATTTTGGAACGACAATAATTGTAATAACTAAACATTACACAGCCATACTGGTGCTGAACGTTCCTTAATCGATTTTTCGTCAACCTTGAGAAAGAAGTGTTTCATGTACATACAAAGTCGGTGCAGATTTATGTCAGATTGAATATTTTAATTATCACCCATTAAAAATAACTATTACAGGGAGTAACCGGTGTTATTATTTCATAGGGAGTGCATTACATTAGTTGTGTTTATTTATGAAAAATAGGTTTGATGAGCAGCGAACAAGTCGTCATTTGCACAAAGTGTATACAATCCAGACGGCCGTACGAGCGGGAATTATTTGAACGCCCGACCGTCACCGCTGAAAACTCATTATCCAGTAGTTTTAATTGTTTTAATAAACAATTTGGCGCCACCCGGGATTAACACACCCCTATAAGTAAACAGGTAAGGTTACTGCCGTGTTATACTGGTGATTACCGCAACGCTATGAACATCGTTAGCTGCGACTATTGATGTAACGACCCCGGTGCGACACAAACACACTAACATTTAATACACATACAAAATTGGTGTACATTTTACAGATACGCACGAGTCTCCTCGTTACAGATTGACGCATACAACGTGAGGCTTAAACGAAGACGAGGACGTCCCTTTTACATCGTTACAATATATATAAATGCCAAGTTGTAAATTGAAACGTTATGAATAATTGAGAGTCACCCAAACTAAATGAGAATGAAAATATTAAAAGAAAGAAAGTCATAGTCAAAATATAAAAATAATTGAAACAAGTGACAGATTGTAATAGAATTTGAAAATAAATTAAAGCTGTAAAATGTGTAATTTTTGGTCAATTTAAATGTAAATTTTATTGTTTATTGTAAGATAATAATAACCATGTTAATTTTAAATGCTATATGTTTATTATGTTGTATTATGGTTGAAGGTAAAAAATTTTAAAGATGTTTCATGTATTCTATGGTGTAGCTTTGTGTAGTGTATATATGTCAAGGTCATTCACTTGACCCAGAGAGATCAGCTGATGGTTGATGTTAGAGACAAGACCCGTTTCTAGTAATTGATTGATGCCATTTTGTTTCTTGATTGGATTAAATATTTTTGTTTTTCTGAAAATTGAGAAAAGAGATATTTTGGTAAATTAAAATTTTTTTTTGGAAAAAAAAAATTTGTTTATGCCTGCCATATAATGATGTTTGAGCTCAAGTATATTACTGTTTATATGTATTCCTAGTGTGATTAGGGAATTATATTGTTTAGTATATATGTGTTATAAACAGATATTAGAATCAGCGAGTTTATGATTTAATTAGATGTTCAATTTGTGTTTTTTATGAATGAAGAAAATTGATAGATTTGATAGATTCATATAAAAGATTTTCGGTATTTTAGATGAAAATAATGGTAATATAACAGTTTGAGTTTGAACTTAAATGAATTTTTGAACGAAATTTAAACGATTTGACTTCAATTATCTGCTGTGTTTTGAGTTGAAAACGTAAAGTTAATTTGCGAAAAGAAGTTGAAATCTGAAAAATGAAATATTTCAGGAGTGAGATGAGGTAGAAAATTTGTATAGTTATTAGTATGAAAATTGAATTTGTTCAGAACATAGGAATGAGTATGTGTACGAGCCCAGTACTTGCTAAAGTCGACCCAGTGTGCATGTAAGGGGGAACATATCGGTTGAGGATCTGGCATGGTATAAGGCCAGGGGTTTGGATTTTGGGGTGGAATGATAGAAGGTGAGGTGCATTATGGTGCATATCTGTTCGAGTCTATGGTGTTGGGATCTCGGATAGAGAAGTCCAGTAATCTCGTTCAGGTGCAGCCATAGTCGCCGAGCTAGGGGGGTAGTTTACCCATGATGCGTTAAGAAATTAACGAGGGGGTTGTTGGCACCATATCCTCACCGATCCTCTTATGGGTAGCAATGAGAGTTCTTCTGTTTCGACAAAAGACCTCTCATTGGGGGGGGGGGGTATTGTAACGGGCCAATTTTGAAGGATACATTTTTTTATTTTCGTTTAATAATAATATTGGGACTGATCTGTTTGTACACCCTTTACGGCCACTAAGACATGCTTGTTGGACGACACCCTGTATACAATTACGTACCAGTCCGTGCTTAGCACAAACGATAACAGCGTTGGAATGCGAACCTGTGCGCGCATGCCTGTATTTTCCGTTGGGGGAAAAGTAAAAAACTTTGTAGCGAGACCAGCAACAAAAGAATGTGGCTGTAAGTGTGCGCCCGTGGGCCTCGGCGATAATCTCGATGCCAAAGTCGATCAACGGAACTGAACAACGTGGGTAATTAACCTGCCACATGAGCGCCTCAGCCAATCACAGCGCGAGCTGCCGGAAATGAATTTCACCGATGCGCCTCGTGGCTTCAGGCAGTCGGAAAATAACACCTAGAAGTACCGGACGCGAGCAGTTGGTGCGTCCGCCGACTGGGCATAGTTTTCACCTCGCCCGCACAAATTACATGGGAATGTAGGACCAAGACAGTGTAAACCGCGTGAGTGTGTCGGCGCGCGGGTCGATTAAAATGTAATCATGTGGACCGACCGGCAGAAAAAGTAAGCATGTAAATTCAAACAGTTCGGCAATGAGTAAAAGTTAGTGAGGACGTAGTTTGACGCAACAATGAAATAACAAGGAAAAAGTGCAACGTGTGTTCTGCAGAAAACCAATAACAGAGTAACTATATGCAACTTAATACATTTAAATTAAAAGAGATCTCTATCAAGGGGTTGGGAAAAACGGAATGAGTGTGTGTGTGTAAGCAAAAAGCTGGGTTTGTCTTATATAAATTAAGAGTTAGAATTAGAATAAGTAAATTAGAATTTAAAAAAAATGTTAAGTAAAGGTTTGGTTTTATGTCTGTTTTTAATTTGTTTCTCATATTTAAAAAATGAAAAGTAATTTGGATAGAATAAACTAAAGTTTAATAAATGTTTTCCTATAAACATGTACTAGTTGTAGTTATTTCGTCGTTACCACTTCCTAGTGTTCTGTGCTGAAAGATTCGTCCAACGATCCCGGGTTTCTTCTGAATTATTGGGGGGTAGTCACATTGCAAAATTATCCCATTTTTTTATTAAGGTAGAGTGTAAAGGTTTTGATGTATAGCCTAAAACATCGTGGCGACTCTTGACTTCTGATGGCTGTTTTTATGAAAGGTAAGTAAGCGAAAAGATCGCAGGTAAGTTCCTGGCAGTTTTATTTTATTTATTTATTTCGATTAAGTTTGTTTCTCAACACAATTTGTATGAGAGTAATTGATTTACATGTGTTTTGCTCCATATGATAATTTTATAGATGAATGTACTGATTTTGAAACGATTAATGCTAAGGAATTTATTATGTTTTATTATGTTATTATATTACTATGTTAGAGTGTAAGAATTGTAAACATGTGTTATGTGTTTTACCTTGTATAATTTTGTGTATCTAGGGTAAGGTCATTCACCTGACCCAGAGAGATCAGCTATTGACTGATGTTAGAGACATGATAGGTTTCTCTTAGTGACTTATAGATTCTTTTGTTAATGAATGTAATTAAATAATTTTGTTTCTGGGAAAATTGTTAAAAAAGATATTGTGGGGAAAAAAATTGTTTCATTTTTGCTTGAAGTACAGATTGTATACTAATGTTCAATATATATTGTGATTCTGTGTATTGCTAATATGGCAAATGAGTTATATGGTTCATATTATATATGTGGTAAATAAATGTAATGATAAGGGAATTTCGGATAAAATAAGGTGTTCATATTATTTTGTTTATTATGATTGTTAGCAGCTAATTAAGAAGAGTTGTAAATTCATTTAAAGGATTTTGAAATTTTGAAAATAAATAGAAAGAGATGATCAAATTAACGGTAATATTGTTACAACACAAATAAGCCACCCCAGTACCAGGGATAAAAAAGATAATTATAAATGTAAATATACTTCATATCAAATAAAATGTTTAAAAATAAATAAAATATAAACACTATGACACGACGAAAGACGATATTACCCAACCCAAGTGACTGACCCAACAACAGAAAACAAAGAAGAAGGGAACCACAAAACATACACAAAGAAAAAGGTGATTGACCAAACAAATAGGAACTAACAAAAGAAGGTAAGAAACCAGAACCAAAGAAGAATAAAAGGAAGTGAACAAATTCCTTCGACTAAATAGAAATTAAACCAGATGAGAAGAGGAGAACTGAATCAAAATGAAGACCACTGAAGTTGAAGAAGATGAAGAAGAAGGAGAGGAAGAATGAAGAGGAGACAAAGTGAAACCAAGAAGTAACAAACACCACATATAAAAGGGAGAAATGGTATACTCAAAGATAGAATACTGTAAATAAACCCCAAATAACTATCCACTAATGAAAACAAATATTATTGTTATAAATGAAATAATTTGTATACCTGTTTTAAACAAAAGACAATTAAAAAGTAACTTAGTGAAGAAAAGTACACTAACCCAATTATTAAAGTAAGATTTAATGAAATGTAAATAACCAAATGTCATTAATAATAAGTGTCATGTTATAATGAAATAGTGAGAAATAAAAGAGAAATAAGTATAGGGATTACCCACTAAGTAACACTTAATATAAATGGTGAAAAAAGTGCAGTAGTGAAACTGTAAATACCCCAAAATAGTGAGTGTATCAGTGATAAACACCAGTTAATTAAAGGTGGAAGTGATATGTGGAAAAAGATATTGTCAGTAATAAAAAGTATTAATAGATAAGAAAACACTTAATAAATCATTGATAAACCAATCAATGAGGAAAGTAAGCTTATGAACAATTATATAATTAAGAATAATTAAAAATAGTATTTAAATTAGAGATAAGTAAAGGATGTAATATTATTCAGGGAGAAGGCCCATGTAAAAACAGTTTGTGTTAACATGGAATGGAGGAAGGTAGTAGTAAGGAAATAAGAATTTGCATTAAAGTTAAGTATACAATTAATAAAACACCCCATGTTAGAAGGGAAATAAATTTAATGAGTTTGAAAGAAGTGATGATGTTTCTCACTCAAAATAATAGCAAAAGAATGAAATAAATATTAAATCAACAGTAACTAATAACTTATAAAGAATGGTTTGTTTTAATGTTATGAATAGGATATGGCTGAAAGGAACTTGCAGTCCATAAGCCTAATTGTTATATTTTAAATATGTATAATGAAAACTATATTGACTTGTAATCAGAACACACACAGAATCAAAACGCAACACAAACAATTATCATAACAAAGTGAAGCCCATCAGGCTGAATTAAAATGTAATTTAAAATAAATAAGTAAGATACCATCATGGCTACTTTTGGCTATGAAAATGCATAACTGTCAGACACACACAAATGTCAATTGTAACAAATTCACAAGGAAATTTACAAATCGAAGGCAAGTAAATAGTCAGTAATTATGTATAAATCATTTTAAAAGAGAAATGTTATTATAAAAGTTTAATTTAAAAGAGATATGTAATTTATCAGATGTCAAATAATTAGACTAAAGTTAATGTATTATAGAATATGACCTTATGAGGTATCATTTTAAACTTTGAAAGGAAATAACGACGATAGTGATATTATTTATGACCGCAAAGGAATGATAGAGGAATAAAATCATTCAGAAAATATATAATAAATTTGAATAAAAATTCAAATCCCATAACAATGCTTTTGAAAGAGGCCTTAACCAATCAAAGGGTTTCTGTTACCATAGAAACGGGCTGTTGAAGACTAATTTTCCGTTAAATTTATTAGACTTGAAAAAATGACGCGTGGGTAAGCGGTACGCAAGATTGTGATGACTAAAATTTTACATTAAAAAGTTCGAAAGACGTTCAGAAATCGACAACAAGAACCAACGACGAGTAGATGCAGAGCTTCTAATATTAAACGATGTCCTGGAACCAAATAAAAGAAATTAAATAGCTGAAAGTCCCAAGACGAGATAGAAGAAGACGCCCGAAGCCTAAAACAGCCCAAAATCGATGAATTTCCATCACCCCAGACGACAACATATCAACACTGTCTGAACTGATAAGTATCAACTAAATTCCATTATCCCAGAAACCAAATTACTTTAAATATTTCTCATGTCAATCAAAATTTCTCACTATTAAACAAAATTAATTTTCTTTCAAAGGTTTAAAGCATAATCAACTTATGTAAAACAATTTTTAATTAAAATATAACCTCGCATTAGTGTGCAAATTTTGTAACAACTAATACGACACTACTGAACAATTTGTAAAAACACTTTATACCATTTAAGTACGTATAAGGTATGGTAGTGTACTTTTTTAATGTAACCAGCTTTTATGTTTTATTATATAATCCAAAGAACCCCAGATTTTGAACAGATTACTATGATGTATGTAAACAGAAGCCATCACGGCATCAAAATAATTTGTTTCAAAACCAATTTCGCCAACTTTGAGATGTATGCGTTTCATGTTCTAAGCCGGAGCAATTTGTTATTAAATCATTTATAATCCTTTTGTCATATCAATTAATGACCAAACTTGTATTAAAATTACAGTACAGAGTATTACCATCATTTTATTTTGTAGGACGTTGTATAATATATGTGTGTTAGCAATTTTTATTAAGTAACCAAATAGCGCTCTTCACGAGTGGACAATACGACAAGCAGTACAGCGGCGGGAATCATTTGAACGCTCCAGCCGTCAACGCTAACAACACTTATTAACTTGTAATTTAACAAATTTAATTGTTTTAATATAAACAATTTGGCGCCACCCGGGATTCGCAACCCCTATGAATAAACAGATAGGTTGTACTGATAATTTAGACCACGCTACGGACTTCAGTAGCGACAACAATTATTGTAACGACCGGTGTGAGGCGAACACACCACATTAACACTTATACACATAAAAAACAAGTGTAAATTTTATACAAAGGTACGACCGAGTCCTTCCACATAGTTACAATATGAATCTTTGATATTGGACTTTGATTAATTTCTCTAGGTGAACAAAATTTCAATGATTTAATTTGGGTTGTTGATTTTTTTTTTGTGACAGAAATTGCCATTTATGTGAAACCATAACGTCAAACCGATAAAAATATTGAGAAAAGTAATTGAAGTTAAAATATAAAATATTTTATGAATTTAAGATCAACAAAGTAGTATATAGATATTATAGTCAATAAAATCATGAATATGTGTCCGCACCCAGTACTTGCTAAAGGCAACCCAGTATGCATGTAAGGGGCAACATATCGGTTGAGGATCTGGTATGGTAGAAGGCCAGTTTTGGAATTTTATTTGGAATGATAAAAGGTTAGGTGGTACTATGGTGAGTATCTGTCCGATTTTATGGTGCTGGGATCTCGCCCAGAGAAGTCCAGTAATCTCGTTCAGGTGTAGCCATGGTCGCCGAGCTAGGGGGGTAGTTTACCCATGATGTGTTAAGAAATTAAAGGGGGGTTGTTGGCACCATATCCTCACCGATCCTCTTAGGGTTAGCAATGAGAGTTTTTCTGTTACAGCAGAAAACCTCTCATTGGGGGGGGGGTATTGTAACGGGACGATTTTGAGGGGTTTTATTTTTTTATTGCAATTATAAATGTAACACCAGGTCTACCCAAACAGGGCCTCAGTTTTGAACAATCAACCTTTCTTGTTTTACTTTGTCGGGGCACCATGTCGCATATTTTATCAGTGCCCTGCAATGAGCACTGCTCCTTGAGGCGTTGGAATGCGAGTATGTGCGCGGATGATTGCGTTTTCCATTGGCAAAAAAGCACAAACTTTGTGGCGAGCCCCAGGACAGAACAAAAATACCCAGACTCGCTACCAAAAGCGGAAACTGTAATTTCACTAATGACCATGTCATGTGATGTTATCAACGAATCACAGGGCAGGCTGGTGAACATGGAGTGGAAGTGACCATTACCGACGCTTAAGGTAGCGTCAGGCAGTCGACAAAACAACATACGTCTGGCCAGGCGTACATCAAGACTCGCACGCCAAAAAATCTTTTTAGACCTCAAAAAATGTGTTGAAACAGTATCTGTCAAAGTGATTTAAAGTGCAACATCAGCACTACATTAATAAACAAGTAAAAATTCGGAAAGCACAGTGAGTAATGTGGTGAAAATACAAAAACGATAAGTGCGGTATGAGCTGGAGGAGACGCCGAGGGTCACGTAACGTTACTACCGAACAAAATTTTAACATAAAGAGTGCTAGTTTCTTTTTTTGGTGGGAATAGTAGAAATCCTGTGTGTGTGTGTGTGTGTGTGAGAGAGAGAGAGAGAGAGAGAGAGAGAGAGAGAGAGAGAGAGAGAGAGAGAGAGAGAGAGAGAGAGAGAGAGAGAGAGAGCAAGCTGGGTTGTCTCTTATAGATTAGTTAGTTAAGTTGATTTTTTTTTCTTCACGTAAGAGTGTGAAGCTAACCAACAGTCGGCAAATATTTGTTATGTAACGATAGTCTAAATATTTTGATAATTTATGAAACAAAGTAATTGAAATAGATAGTAGTTTTTTGGAGAAAATGAATAATAAATAAATTAAAGTTGAAAGAATATTTCAGAATCTATTTTCAATGTAACGTAAAAGAAAAATGAAATTGTTGATGTGAGAGTTATGGTAGTATTTGATGACTAAGTAAAATGAAATAAAAAATGTGTTAAGTGAACATATAAATATGTTTGTCAATTGCATTCACCTGTTGTTTTTCTCTGCTAAGTACACCAGACGACACCTTGGTCAATTACCGATAAAGGTAGGTAATACGGTTTTTAATGTTCTTAAACAGTTAATTCATGTGTACTGCATCAGTTGGCACCCGAACAGGGATATTGTAATACAATTTTCAATATTTAAACATTTAATTCACTTGTACTACTTCACTGTTAGTAGTGGAGGTGTTGGCTCAGTCAAGTACGTTTCAGAGTCCTCTGGGGAACACTTAAATTACGCATGAAGTGATTAAGTGAAGTGACGCATGTCACATTAAGTGGCATGAAGTGAGAATGAAAATTTTCTAGAAGGCGGTGTGCTACCTATAAATAAAATGCCATAGCAGCCGGCTTGTCAGTTCAGTTGACAGAGAGCGATTTCTTTAGCACGGATCGAGTGTTTGTAGAAGTATTGTAGCGAGTGGATAAATTTTACTTGAATTGTTGTAAGAGGCTATCTTGTTCATTACAAATTATTAATTCCGATAATTAAAGCTGGTTGTTAGTGACTTCATTGGTGTCTGTATGTTGTTTCCACTGTACCATACGACAATCACAGAGACCGTTGTAACAATATGAAACTGTGATTGACAACCAACAGCTGAATGAAAGTTGACAGCTGCATACATGGCACAAGCAGCACTTACCCAATCTGATGGATGGAACACAGTTTTAAAGTACCAAGTATATCACTACTTATAAAAAACTTTGTGTTCTGAATCGGCAGTGATATTGTTACAACCGTCTACTGATTGTCTTATAGTACAGTGGAAAACAAAATATAAGACACTAATTAAGTCACTAATCACCAGCTTTAATTATCACAATTATACAGTTTGTAATTAGCAAGACAGTCTCTTACAACAAATCAATAAAAATTGTTCACACGCATTAAAAAATGTCAACTCATGTAAAATAATTGTATTACAATCGTCCCGCACAATTAGGCCGGGCGGCCACCAGCAGCGGAGTGGACTGAGCTTGTAACATCGAAACAATGTTCTTCAATGAAAGAGAGAAGCGACGTCGTTCGACTCAACTCCGCTCAGCTTTGCCTCGGCCGAGGTCCGTTTGGAAGCTGATTCCACTTCCCCCACCATACCACCTTCCCACTAACAACCACAGGACAATGATTCTTGTTCAACAATTTTTGTAACTTAGTAATTGATTTCTGTATATTTCAATTGTTGTAACTAATATATCTTGCCCCAGAAGCATAGGACACCATATCATATATGCAGTACTTTACAGGACAGCTAAAAAACATTTTGTTTGCTTCAAGAAGTAATGTGAGATAGTGCCATATACTAGTAGAAAGAGGGTAGTCTGTACATTAACACTATATAAAAACCTCTATTTTATAAAAAATGGAGATGGTGTCTTATGCCTCTGGGGCACAGATATAAATAAAAATTACCTTAAACAAATAGCTAACTTCTCTTTTGGTCCTATCGCCTTCCGATAATTAGTATCACATGCTGTTATATCATTATGAATAATATCAAGAAGTTTGTTAAACTGGTCGTGTGACATTCTGAAATAATTTTTAAATTGATCAGCAGTCAAATCATCAAAAAGAGTGTGAAATTCACCACAGTTTGAAATTTAGCACATCTGACATCGCCGAGGTTATAAATGCAATTCAACTACACTCCGCTTTCTATTGCCGCCCCCTAAGTGACTCAGCTCAACTCCACTGCGCTCAACTACCCCCTGTTCCGCTTCACTCCACATCTGGTGGCCACCATAGCCTTATGAAACACGTAATACTACACCACAATATGTCAACCCGCACTGTAATAATTCACAACTCAAACTCGCTGTGTAATCACCCGATAATAACTAACTATAATACTACGAACCGCATTCCAATAAATCGTCACTTAAACACACAGAGTAATAGCAGACAATAACTGAAAAGTAAGCAGCCAGTATGGGCTATTTACAGTCTGCAGGGCTCCATAATATGCGTCCTTAACAAGCCATTGAAAATTCTAGAGGACACTTCGGCGCGACCTTTGCAGAAACACGCACCGTTGGGCTAATTGAGAAACTTCTCAAACAATGCTATTGAATGTACTAGATTGTTCCGATTATGTAACACTGCCTTGCGTATTAAGTGTCACATACACATTACAGCTGCGGGAATAGAGTACATCTTTCTCCAATGTACCAGAACATTCTGTAATGGTGTAACACTTTTTCTGCATTACGTAACAATATACTTATATTTAGTTAATCAACGGACACGTCATGAACAACAAAATCCAAGCTTTTAAAGTATAGTTATTTTACATAATAAAAGCATGCAAATGTAAACTATTTACATACAGAGTAATTCAAACTTACATCACTACTATGCTACCAGAGTTGCAGAACTAACTCGCTCACTATTCTGAATGGAGTACATCTACTATTGGATACATTTTGATAGGCCTCTTAGATAGTTTGTCAATAATAGGAAAACTAATAAAAATCCTATTACTCAACTCTACTTCTTGAGCAATATAATAATTGTAGAACACACATAATCATACAGTAAACAATATAAATTCAAAACATTCTGATATGGGTTACAGTTCCCTATGGTCCGACGCCCTGCTGGATTTTCTCAATTTTTTCAAATATTTTTATCTCTTTTTTGGGGGGTAATGGAGGCCTCAAAATTTTGAAATGTCCAAAATTTTACACCACATTCAGACGTTAGTTTAAATTCTTTTAAATTTGATACCCCATGAATTTTTGCGATTTTGTGAGAATTTTTACCGACCTTTGGACTCTGACGTACAAAAATGTTTAAACTTTCAAAAATTGTAAACACTACATATAGACTGTGGTTAAAATTCCCTTTAATTTGATACGCCATACGGGCATTGGAATTTTTTTATAATTTTGACCCCATCATATTTATGCCTCCCCCCTATATTATGGTAGTGGTGGGGGGTTCTGTTAGGTATACACGCCGATACCAATCTGAAAGCTTGACGACAGCTGGCAGGGACAACAGCTAATAGTCTACTTAAAAATATCGTGCCATTACTCTATAGGTGACTATTTGAATTAAATTCTTGCATTTCTTTGAATTACTTTATACATTTGAATTTGAATCCAATACATTTGAATTACTTTATACCGGATCATATTTTAATAGTTTGCGCTCATTTATAACAATCTTTGGTATACTTAAATTTATACATTTTCTGAGTAGTTGAATACTAAAGCTGTAAATTATTAATGTAATTGTAAATTTTTTCAAACAGGCATCGAATAAGTACACGAGCGTAAGCATTTTTTCATCCAGCCAGGAACTTTTTTTCCAAAGCGATGGCCTATACTTTTTTTTGCTTAACCGTTTTCTGAAAGTCTAAGTAAAATTTTAAGATCACAATCCGAGAAAGTGTTGAGGAAAAGTTTCGAGATATCAAGGATATAAGCAGGGCATTAACAGAAAATATGGGAGCTGTGTTGTTCTTATGTATGATAGTGGGGTGGGTGTGTAAGCTTGTATGTTATAATATTAAACACACACACACACACACACACACACACACACACACACACACACACACACACACACACACACACACACACACACACACACACACACAGAGTTTTCTTATACGCATATTTCATTGAATCAGTATTGTTTAAAATCGTAAAACATAATTTATAAACAATGTTGACTATACTGAACAATTATGAGTCAACGAAATATCCATTGAAATAACAAAATAAAATAAATACAAAAAAATTCGTATAGTTTTTTCGTTGTTTAATATTTCAAAGATGCAAATACTGATATGAAAACATGAGAGGTCTCTCATTTGCAAGCCGTTGACAGCGGATGTTTTCAGTTCCAACTGCATACAACCCGTCCTTCCTTACCCTGCCTCTCGGAACTGTTTCAAGGTCAAGATTTCAAATTGGTGCCGGCTTGTATAAGATAATGAACAAGCAACCCAAATTTTATGAAATCCGGTTGGTGCATTCAAAAGGTATCATGAGACATACCCAAGACAGATAGATAGACAAATGGCTAAGTTAAAACTGAGAGCTCACTTTGCTTGTTCAATAATATCAGAATGGCTGTGGAGAATCAGCTGTTTCTTTCCTGAAATCTTCTTTATACGTTTTGTCTTATTATTCATTGCTAACTAAGTTATTTTAATGTTATCTCAACCTCTGTTACTCAATACAACCATTTTATAAATTAATTTAATTTGTTGTTACTGTCATTATGTCATTATGTTTAATTTAAATCTGTCATTATGTACTGAGCAACACATACCTTGATACGATGATTAGTTCAATAATTCCAAATGATACATGTTGAAAGACTAGGCACAACGTAAGGCACTTCACAATTTATCTGAAACACAATACAATACGTGAACGAACATGAATGGTCATGTGTACGGTCACAACATTTAATTTTATAATAATAATAACGTAATTAAATAAAAAGTAAATTTAGTTTTGATTAAATAATTTAATTTTATATTAAAAGTATTCATATTCAAAAACTGGGTAGACAAATTTTGTTGTTGAAGTTGATATTTCTCCAGCGAAAATAAAAAAGTATAATAAATAATTCGATAAGTGTCTGTATACTCAGGTATAAGAAAAACTTTGTGGTTTGCACCCATATTTTAAAAAATAGCCATGATGATAAGTACTAATAAAATTTGTGACACGAGGTTTGTCCATAAAATTTTTAAATTGTACAACAGAGAGCACTACTAACAGAATATGTAATTCCCTGTAACCTAGTGGCGACATTAAGTAGCAGCCCAGTGAAACTGCAATATAATATTTTGTTTAATCATGAACTACATGTACATTGTGTCAATAATTGTTACGAACGTATGTCTACTTTTTTTCTTTCTATTTGTATCGGGCATCTGAGGACCATATGCCAATTTCAATTCTTTATTCCTTATTCTTTTCTTTTTCTCCAATATTCTTTCATCTTTTCACTATGTCTCTTCTTCCTGTCTTCACTCCACTTTGAACCTGCGTTTTCTCTCCTACCCTGGACTCCTTCCATTTTTAACACTTTTGCCCAAAAAACTTCTCTTTCAATTGCTTCTTCTGTGTTTATATTATTTTTTTATAAATCCTTTTTGACTTCTTTAATCCAACTTGATGTCGACTTCTTTCCTCACAGATATTTGAAGATCTGTTTTGTTGACCTCTTGTCATCCATTCTATATAAATGTCCAAAACATACTAATCTTCTTTTTCTCACTGTTCTGTTACATTTTCTATACTTTGATATAAAAGTTATAATTAAAATAACAATTAACAAAAAAAAGAAAAACAGGAAACATCAATTTATTGGAGATATATTTCATCATTACTTCTTAATTTCCAATCTTCCGAAGTTTTTCGTAGGCCTAATATTTTCCTAATAACTCGTCTTTTTGTCTAAATTATAATTCAATGCTAGACATTCACTTGCATATAGGCAATCTGGCCTCACTACTGTACTGTAATGCCTTATTTTCATATTTTAGATATGCACTTTTTATTATAAATATCTTTAGTTATATCATATCCTCTTTGTATGTCTAATTTTAATATAAATGATTTTCATAAGCAATACATTGATATGAAATTTTGTGTTGAACTGAGAAAATCTTTTATGAAAACATCTGAAATGTTACAAACAGCACATGGGGAGAAACATTCAGCCACACTCAAAGTCTGAAAGGTACAAGTGCTGGAAAGGTTTCAAAGCTCAGAGCCAAACTTCCAACTGGCGATGATCCTTGTTCAGGTTGATCTTCAACATTCAGCCTCCTCTAACAGTTGTTTATCTGTTCATGAAGTAGCTGGAGAAGTAAGCATTCAAAAACTTTACACCACGAAATTATTACACAAAATTCACGCATGAGTTGTGGCCAAACTGATGGTCACTCCATGCTGAAAAAAAGCACACATGCACACATCACCATTAATCCCTCACTTTTATTCATTTCACACCCGTTATTCGCCAGATCTAGCACCAGTGGACAGGTTTTTTATTCACAAAATTAAAATTAAACTGAAAGTCAAATTAGTAATGTATATCTTACCATCTGTGACTTACAGCAAAATGTATTTTCACGTTAAAATTTACATGTTTCGGGACCTTGTCCCGTCATCAGAATTATGATGTCCCATCATCTGTCGCCGTACGGTGTACACCTTGAAACTGTTGTGCGCGCTATTTGTATAGTGTATTCTTATTTTGTTTTATTTATAATGTGGATTAATAATTTTGGAAATATTCGACAACTATGCCATCGCATGATGGGATAAGAAGACGATTTTAAATTCTGATGATGGGACAAAGGTCCCAAAACATGTAAATTTTAACGTGAAAATACATTTGCTGTAAGTCACAGACGGTAAGATATACATTACTAATTTGATTATAAAATACGTGGCTTGGTACTATAATCAGAAATATTTCATAAATATAAACTGAAAGGTCAAAGTTTTCAGTCGATTAACTTCGCTATCCAAAGAACTTTTGCTAAATGAAAATTCGCTATCCGCAAGAATGAAAGGATGCGCCAGCTGAAATTCGTAAGGATGAAAGAAATGTCCTTGCTTGGGAACAGTGTATTTGTAGTGGAGGGGACTACTTAGAAGGTGACAAGGCTGAATAGCTTCTAAGGTAAGCCGAAAACTGTTTATTTAAAAAGTTCAGAAATTTTATGGACAAATTTGGTACATATGTTTGACAAAACAAAACTTACAGCATACAAGCTGACAGAATGCCAATGTAAATTCTTGTTGACAAATCCATATTATATATCTGTACTATGAGAATCACGTCCAAATTCCAGGAAAACTACCACTCTATGGTAAAAATAATAATTTTCAGAAAACTGATCCATGTTCACTACCTGATTTCTTTTTTAAAATTGACATACATTGTAAATCAATTTGAGTTGCTACAGCATAATTAAAATAAGCATGTCTATTAAAGTATGGGACCTCTAAATTGATCGGGGACATGTGGTAATCGCTTACTCCTTCGGCTTCAATGAACATTTTGACAAGCATAATCACATTACATACAGTTACAATGCTCCAATACACATTTAAGAGGTCTATTATTAAGAATCAAAGGTTTGAAAACACCTGAATAATTCAGGTACATGTGCATTTGGTTGAGTTACTCAATGTTCACTACATATTAATTCTTTACTTACGCCTGATTTTCAGAATGACTTTTCCAAAGCAGACGCCTATCAATTTCCCATGCCTAAAAAATAAATTTTAGGATGTAAAAGATGGCCTCAGGAGGATAGGTATTGGGGATTGGAGATGGAGGCTAATGCTCATCGTGGGCTGTAGCGCCAGAGAGTCAGTCAATCAAAAAGTAAATTTTGTTCCGTTTCAGCACAACTCTTAGACCTGTCAACATAAAAGTTACATGCCTAAAGAATAGTTCATTTTATACTATAGCCTTACATTTACATTTTTCATTTATGCCATGAAACAACAGTACAATATTATTTTGATAAATAATCTATCTTAATGATGAGGCATCAAATTTATAAAATACACCTGAGGGTAAAATTTGTGAGTGAGGCATGGGTCATGACAAAAAAGGAAAGCGGCAAGATTCAGAGTGCTGAAATGCAATTTTTTCGAAATACTTTAAATTATACACTGCAAGATAGTGTGAGGAATCGAGGTATCAGAGCAGAACTAGAAGTAAAAACGACATCAATGAAATTATTGCAATTTACAGAAGACAATGGTGGGATCATCTGCGAAGGATGACAGAGGATCGATTGCCGAAAGCGGCACTGAACTATAAAGCCACTGGTAGAAGAGACGTAGGTCGTCTGAGGATGAAATGGGTGCCGGAACAGGTTTATATAACCTAATCCTTGAAGAGGAGAAGAATAAAACTTGTGTAAAACTGTTCTGAGTTTGTACACAGGAAATGACAAATATGGCTAAAACCGCGCTTCTCGTAAATATAAACACATTTTTCCAACTAAGTTCATTACCCTATGGACAGTTAGATAATATCAGTGCTGGGTTCATGCACTGTGTCAACAAACAATTAACTGGAAAGCTGCACACAGTTTCTGTCATCCCATATTCTACACATACTATGTTACCTATATTACCATCTTATAAGCATTTTCTACGTAGTTGAATTATGGACATATTCTTTAGTGATAATTCCTGTAATAATTCTTCCGGATTTAGATTAGATTTTTTTTTTAAATAATAGAATATTTATTTTTACTTTCCATAGCACGAGATCATCTGGATTAAAGCAAGATAATTGTGTTTATAACTAATCCAAAACAACATTCACAATTCATGTTAAAAGCATAACTAATTGGTTTGAAGTATGAAACTGAAATTTTAAAAATATTTTCTTGAAATTGCTGGAAATATAATTGAAGTTCAAATTAAAATTAATGTATGTATGTGGAATTGTACAGAGCCTGACTTTATAAAGACAATTTTTATTATATACAAAATGGCTCAGTGACTTTATTGAAATATTCTTCCACCAGTTTTAGACAGGTTTGCAGTCCCATCTTCAGGATCAACAGTGAATGAAAGTCCAATCTGAAGCGCGTCTACTAACGTAAATAGTGTTTAGAATGCGACGAGTGCAGTTTTGTAAAATCAGTGAACAACTGATGTCAATACAAAATGGAAATGCTTGACTATTTGCAGACTATTTCAAAAGTAACATGGATAAATAAATCGGAAATGTAATTGTTTTCACATCCACAATTTTGCCAGTTGTATACTTTAAGTATACACATTTAAAGTGTACCAGTTATACTGATTTTATATCTAAGAAGCTATACTCTTTCCGTTCCCAGCTTAATCCTGATGTAAACGAACAGGCATGACACATCTCAAACACTATTTGCTATCTGAATTAGAGGTGTGTCACTCTGACAAAAGGAGTACAGACAGGGTACATGTTGTTACGACATTACAGAACAATCTACGTGTTAATGTTCCAGATGAATCCAGCTGAATCTGTGTGACGTACGTGATTCTCGACGCATTAGCTAGACTGTACCAGAAGCTGTGTGAACTGTGTCAAGGCTGCAATGAATTATGCTCTAATGTTTTCCTTTATTGTTAATGCGCAGTATGGAATAATCTAGTATTTAGGGAAGTATAAATACCAGTACTCGACGTTCAGTTTCAGTTATAGTTGCGATATATTACAGTGTGGTTCGGGTTTACTGTCAGGCGATACTGTGTGCGTTCAAGTGGTTATTAGTAAAGTGTTGCGTTTTATAATCGGGCGGTATAATTGTAATACAATTGTGTTTTATATTAGTTGACATTTTGTGTGTGAACAATTTTTATTTGATTTGTTGTAAGAGACTGTGTTGATAATTACGAACTGTTTAACTGTGAAAATTAAAGCTGGTTATTAGTGACTTAATTGGTGTCTTGTATTTTGTTTTTCACTGTACCATATGGCGTTCAGTACACTGTCGTAACAATATAATATTGATACTGTATAAACACATGTAAATTGTAATAATTTGTTCTGACCAAAGTAAAATTTGTCACAACCGACAGTGAAACATTTTATAACACCAGTTAATAACTTTTTTATTAATCTTTTAAATATCGCAATAAACAAAAAAGTAAAGTTTATTTAAATCGAAAATAGAAGCTGTGATAATTACCAGTGTACTGAATATTATGATTTATTGTTGTACTGGAGTGTTAGTGGTCTCAAATATGTCTACTAGTAATTTTGTACAAACCACTATGTTATCTTTGGTATTGATGGGCGCTTTCGGTAGTCAAGCCATCTTCAGGTCATTTACCAACGAGGCAACATAGATACCAAAGATAACATAGTGGTTTGTACAAAATTACTAGTATGAATACTATCAGTTGCTGTCAGAAAGTAATTCAATGCCTTCCATGTCTGTGCCTGAACTTGTATCATCACTTGAGTCAGCGTTATTATTGATAAGATTGTTCATTGACCATAATGACGTCGGTAATGTGGGCCATTTGCCATAGCTTATCATTTTCCTTGATTATATGCTGCACACAATGGCTCCACTTGTCCACTGTTGTTTCATTTACTGCCTTCTCAATAAATGGTTTTATATCAAGCAGCGAATGTTGTGTTGTGACGGGCAACATATTCTTTCACCTGCCTCAGTACGATTCAGAATATAGTGATACGGTGGAAGTCTTAAAACAACGTGCCTCTGATTTAAGTAGTAAGATAACTCTCCCATAACTATACAGACATTTTGCACATGCGCATAATACATTACTGTGTGAATAGTGTCAATGCCTCTGACCAGTAGCGTTTCAGATTTGCCACATGGGTTTATTTACATCAGGACTGAACTAAGAATACATTTATTTCGCATACGCTATTTTTGAGATTATACACAGTAACCCAAAATTATAAGTTACACAGGCACATATTTCCAGCATATAAAAAGCACTGTATCAATATACAGTGACAGTAGCAATAGAGGGTAATTGGGCATAAAGCAATTGAGAGTTGTATAGTCACAAGCTATATTAACACCTAATGGACTATCAGTGTTCTGAATGATCTATTTATTTATTTGGATTTTAGAACACAAATTAGCGTTTGATAAAGCAGTAAATATATGAGTTTGGCTTGTACATTTATAGTCCTCTATTACACCATGCAACTGATTACATGAAACTAGTTGCAGTGTAGTAAAAACAAGCTGCAACTGCTCTGCACTATACTGTTATTATAAAGAGTATTATTATTATTATACTATTATTATTACTATAGTAGAACTCCATTTATCCGAATCGATATCAGGAAATGGCATGGAATAAAATTAATGGAATTTTGACAAAACAACACATTCAGGAAGAAAAAGAAGAGACAATGAACAAGAAGGAAGAGGAAAAAGAGCAAAAGAAAGTGTCAAAGAAAATGAAGCTGTATCAACTGAAGACATCCTTCAGAAAATCATTGTAAAACATTCCTGGCTATTCTGAGTGTGATGTGGATGACATAAACGAGTTTGCAGTGCGATTCACTGGACCCTGGATATAAAATTTTGGATGATGATGGTAAACGATGAAATATCAGCAGATGGAAGCAGGCGATGACAGCGTTGCTTCACTTGAACCGGAAAAGGAACCTACAGCGAGTGAGGCATTTGCTTGTTTTGACATTGCCTTAAAGTTGATGGAACGGCAGACTGAATGCGACCATGTCCAGCTTCCTTCCGTCAAGCGATTGCGGACCTGGCTGCACGCAAACGAGTTTCTACATCAAAACAATTAACTTTGACATGTTCAACTGAAGAATTATAAATTACTAGCAGGTACCCGCGGCTTCGCACGCGAATATTTGTATACGATTGTTGTGGTAACTGTCGAGTTGGTAAATTGCTAATGGTACATCTATATTAATAACATTCTTATATTGTAAGTTATGAATATCCAAAAAGTGTGAAGCAATAGATCCATCATTCATGTTTCCTCGATACGTAAAATCAAAATTTGATAATTTGGTAGATATTTACAAACATGCAGTAACACAATTAGATGAATTGTTTATTCGTATAGAATAATACAAATAGTGTATACATAGTATATTAATATCAGTTAGTCCATTTGAATATTTACATTTTAGTAGGGATATGGAATTCTACATTTCAGAATCACCTACAGGACTTCACGATATACCACATTTTGAGTCCAGACTTAGGAGCCAATCCGTCCTTGATTCACGGAATCTGCCACAAAAACTTTCACATCTTCAAAGCCCCTGACTCGAGAAAAGGCGACATAAATTTGACCATGTCCAAAAGCTGGAGCTGGAAGATAAAGTCCGATTTTGTCAAAGGTCTGACCTTGGGATTTGTTGATTGTCATGATGAACGACAGCCTAATAGGAAATTGTCACCTTCTCAGCCGGAATGGAAGCTCAGCTTGGCTTGGAGATAGATTAATCTGAGGAATGAACACACGTTCGCCAGCATGATCACCAGTAAGGATTTCGGCATCAAGAATATGTTCACCCATATTTCGGATAATCAGGCGTGTTCCATTGCACAATCCTTTCATTGTGTTTAAGTTACGCTGCAGCATGACGATCGATCCTACCTTCAGTCTCAGTATGTGCGGAGGCATTCCTGAAGGAGTCTGCGAGTTAATGAACTCCATTGGATAATTATTTTGTTCCTCTGGATCATCACACTCGATATTGTCGACGCTGCTGTAAATTTTGGCTTCTCCGCGGATTTTGTCGACAATCTTATCGTTCATCTCAAGTGAATCTTCATTTCTCGGTGTCAGGATCGCAACATTTTTGAATGACTCACATGATGAGGGGTCAAGAGCGTTTCCAAAAATTAGCTCTACCAGATCTTTTTTAGCGACGCAAGGCTCAGGAATCTGGAAGCTATCGTCACAAAAAACGTCTGCATGTGGCAGACGGGCTTCTCCAAGTTTCAGAAGCCATTCAGCAAATACTTTCTCGTTGCGATCCGCTCTCATATTTTGGGTGAGCTTGAATTTTTGAATGAGTAGAAGAGGTTGCATCGCTTGAGAGATTCTCCGACGATTGCTGCTTGACCTTCTCTTGGAACAACAGGTAAACATTGCCTGAAGTCTCCGCCCAACAAAATGATTTTACCTCCAAATGGAATTTTACTTTTCATCATATCCCGAAGAAGCAGATCGAGAACTTCAAGAGCACGTCCTTGTGCCATCGCTACTTCGTCCCAGATAATCAAGCTGGCAGTCTCCAACTCGCGATATGCTTTTTGGCCTTGGGTCAGGAGTGATGTTGATGTTTCGTTAAGTGGTACTGGTAACTTAAACCTTGAGTGAGCCGTCCTTCCACCTTTCAGCAATGTCGCTGCGATTCCTGTTCAGGCTACTGGAATTACGATCTTTCCGTCTCCTCTTAAAATATGCATCAAAGTGTTGTAGACATAAGTTTTTCCAGTTCCACCAGGACCGTCAATAGAAAAGAGTTTGTTGTCTCCTCTTCCTTCACAGGCTTGCAGAATGCTGTCAACAACGTGTCTTTGCTCTCGATTGCATTTGGCATAGCATTCTTCGCCAAGTCTCTTCTCTTCCTCCTGGTTGTAACTTTCATCTTGATCGACGCGGAAGACTGGATCAGGAAGTCCAAAAACAGAATTCTTCGTTCCGTGAAGTCTCAGGATATCATTGATTTCTGCAAGGCATCTATCCTTGGAAACATCAGCCGAGTGATCCCTTCTCAAATCCTCGCTTAAACTTACCAGATGCCGATCAAATAATTCAACAGGTGTAGGATTTTGAGGATTGCAGAACACCAGAATGATGGCAAAAAGATCCCTCAGAGATTTTGCCGACTGATATCTTGAAGCTTCCTCAAGACATCTCGACCATTCCTCATCGTTTTCAAGCAATCCCCTGGCTCTTGCTGTCTCCTCGAATGTTCCACATGTAATGCCATTCACAGTTCTCAGGTTCTCAAACGATGTTGGCCCTCGAACGTTTAGAAGGAGAAGTCGCAGGAAATATCGCTCACGATCCAAAGGGCTGACGCTGTACATCCGAGAAATTGTATCCAAACGACGCACTCGTTTTTGCCATTTTCCATTAACGAATCGATATGATTCTCCGACTTCTGTGTAGAGGAGCTCTCTTGCATCAGGGTCTGACTGACACAGCTTGCAGTATGCAGTCAGAGTTGTATCTTTTGAGGAAGCGTTCTCTAATACCTGACGTTCTTGACCTTCCAGAAACGTAACATTCTGTTGATGAGGTAAATGAACTGCCAATCTCTCAATGTGGTGGCTTTGAGAGTGCAATTTAAATCCAAGAAGTCGCCAAGCCGCTTCCGGAGCCGTCACCATTCTACCATCAATGTATCGAGTAATTTCATCATGCTCATTGTTTTCGGAGGTGATTTCCATCTTTGCGCAATCATGACCTTTGTATACATACTTGTAAAGATACTTCATCGCCTTCACAGTGGCACAAATCTCCACGTTGATGTGAGCATTGAACTCTTTGAGGAGAAACTTGTTGTACGGAACTACCCATCGATTGTCAATCCTGACTCCATTCTTCATGAAAGAATTACCATCTCTTCGTCTGTAAAGAGGGTAGCCGTTGACATTCTCTTGAGTCTCAGGGTTGAATTTCTTTGGGAACTCCTTCGTGCATTTGCCATGTTCCATACAAACACAGTCACGGTTAAGTTCTCCACACGGTCCATGAATCATGTGCTGGGTCACGATGCTGTAAAGATTTGGTTCGGCAGTCTCGTCAGGTATCTCAGCACAGACTACTTCATCAATCATTTCTCTTCCTCTGATTTTGTCATCACTTTTCAGCATCATCAAGATGTGGGCATGTGGAAGACCCCGTTTTTGCCACTTGACAACGTAAATGAGGGCAAGACATCTCCCAAAATGACCATCTTTGAGCATGCCTAAAAGAACTTCAAGTTTGAGGTGAAACACTCTCGCCACCAAGTCTGGTCGGTCTTGAGGAGTTTGTCCAGGCTTCAGTTCATTTGTTATCTCAGGCCAGTTTGGATTACAGGTGAACGTAATGAAAAGATCAGGTTTTCCGTACCGGTTCACGATTGCAATGGCGTCCTGGTAATTTTGTTGCATATACCTTGGACCGCCGTGGAATGTCGAAGGCAATATGCAGACTCTTCCAATCGGTCTCTGGTGGTCAGCTGCATCTTGAGCAAGGGCATCCATAAGTCCTTGATACTTCTCAATTCTAAGTTTGCTTTGATTCTGACAAATATAGAAGAGGTTGT
The DNA here is from genome assembly GCA_034769895.1 of Magicicada septendecula. Classification (NCBI taxonomy): domain Eukaryota; kingdom Metazoa; phylum Arthropoda; class Insecta; order Hemiptera; family Cicadidae; genus Magicicada; species Magicicada septendecula. The sequence continues at coordinate 29,281,143 of CM068369.1, forward strand.
TCGACTCATATCTCACGTAGGAGAGAACCAAATACTGCTGAAAGAGCTTGCAGCCATGATGACGAGGAGTGAATCCATGGTTGTCTCTCTCCATTAGCCTGTATTTGTAGAACTGCTGCATTGTTAGCCTGTTGTGAGATGCAGTTTGTCTTCGTCCCGTGTGAGTCATGTTTGGATCCCATCCAAGTTCACCTCGGGAAAAGAGCAGAGAAAAGGCCGTCGGATCAATGTGGGGGCTCATGTTGGAGTATTTGAGGAGTCCATGCTGGTTATGGAAAACAGTAAAGTCAATATTCTGAGGAGGGCTTCCGCTTTCTCCCGTAAAGACGATCGCAACCTCGTTTGCACTCGGTCCGTTGTATCTCCTCTTGTCCTTCTCCGGGTCTTTGAAAACATGAGCTTGATTATTTCAGGCTCTCCAACTTGGGGAACAACATCCTTAATCATCTTGTAAGCCTGTGCGTACACATTGGATCGCCGCAACACAGTGTCCAACTTGCTCATGACAGTCCCCAAGCATTTGTCATTCTCAGATCTTCCCATTCTCTCCTAGAGTGCTTGTTGAGAGTCGACGTAATAGAGACAGGCATATGCAGGTCTGTCGGTTGACATCAAGTGAGAGGACATGAACCGTACGTCTCCCGAGACTTTGTACGGTATTGGTCCTCTTCTTCCAGCAAAACTGTGGTCCACCTTGGCATCAATGGATGCAAAAGCCAATGCGCTGTTGTAGTTGCGAATGTACTTGCGGAAGTTTTTGGCCTCTGAGGACTGGCTGACAAAGAGTTCTTCTAATTCCTTGGGCACAGATCTGACAATCCGCGAATCCGGCATTTCGACTTTTCCATTGCCACAGCACATGGAAAAATATCCGCCTGTGACTCTCTCGCCAGGAAACATTTTTGCCAAGCAGTCATGACATCGGTCAGACATTGATCCTACTGTGAGAGATGGTTTGCTGTCATCGTAATTGGTGGCATATGCAGTCTTCAAGTTTCTTCTTCTTCTGTTGACCTCTGGATGTATGAGTTGATACTTGGCCACAGCTTGTCGGTGTACTTCAGGATGTGATTCCTGATATTTTTCTACCGCTTTCTGATGCGCAGTAGCAGGGCTGCAAACTGGTTTTGAGGTCTAAATTACTGATTTTACTGACTAAAATCACTGAAATACTGACTTCTTACTGACCTAAGATAAAATAACTGACCTTAATTACTGACCTCCATCGACCATATTAATATTAATTTACAAGTAATTAGAGACAGTTTAAAACATATTTTTTATAATTGGCCACCCTTCTCCCCACTGAGCAGCTGTAAAACAAAATCTAACATACAACGGCATTATTTTAGTTTGAGACTTATTAAAAAACATTAAAAACTAAACATTGTTCAAGTAAAATCAGCAGGCATATTGTTAACTGGTTTACAGCTACTCAGGCCAATTTCCCTTGCCACTATTATAAGTTAATTTTGTATATTTATTTTACTGACATATTATTCAGTGCTTCACTTACATCTTATATCTAATAAAACTATAACATAATTACCCATCTTAAATATTCCTAGAATAATATAATGTACATACCAAGAGAACGTTAAATATCCTTGGTACTCTATGATCAGTCTGCTTAAGAATTGTAATTGAAACTCATTGCTTGGGTTTTTTATTGAAAAATGAAGTAATTAGTGAAGATTTTCTTTTCTCAACATTTTTCTGAATTTTTTCCGCATCATGTCTTTTTATGTCAGCTTCTTCTTTAACTTTCTGAGCACTTTCCAGGATTGCCTGTGCAACATTAGCCGCAACAAGATCCTTATTTTTAATAGCCTGCTTTAATCTTTCATTTGCATCTTTTAAAAGAGTATCAGCTACTTTCCTTTTCTCTTCTTCATCACTTTTCAGTTGTTTTAATACTACTTCTTTATCATCAATACCTTTTCTCTCAGCTGAGTTTTTTCTCTAATTCGTTTTCGGCAATACGCTCTTTCTCCTTAGTTTCTTCTTCTTTCTTTTCCTGTTCTTTTTTTAAACGTTGTTCTTCTAGGTACTGCCTATGATGTATATAGGCTGACTGAGCGAGATTCAAGAGCTCTTTGTTTATATGAACCAAATGTACTTTTCCATCATAGAGTTTATGCAACGCGCAAACTTATCTTAACGTGAAGATAGGCATCCAGAGTTCTTTCAGACATACTTGCCCGATCAGAGATCATAACTCTCTGTGAGCTTGAGAAGCCTCTTTCCACATCTGCTGAACCATGAGAAAGAGATAAAGCTGCTTTGACAACCTTAGAAACAAGTGGGTACTTCATCTCACCTGCCTTATCAGTTTTCTTAAAAAACTGGTTCCAGTAAACATCAATGCAATTGCTCTTGCTATGGAGCTCATCTTCTTCCAAACTCAGTAACTTCCATTCATCAATAAGGGAGGCTATGTTCAGATCAATAGGCAATGCTTTTGCCACTTCAACGATGGACTTCCAACTATTGTCTTTTGTTCTTTCGGATGGGATCAAACATTCAAAATGCTTCAATAAAGGTATTGACGTCAAGGAAGACTTGGTAAAAATGTGTTTACAACTAGCAATGAAATGCTTTTTTGCTTGGAGCAGAAATGCAAGTTTGTCCTTTTCTGGTAACATTTGTAATTCTTTTACATCTAATCCACAGTTTACTTCTTTAAGAGGAAGAAAACTTTTCTCATCATTCAAGGAATCTAACGAGAAGATAACCTCAGAATGACATATACGAGTCATTAGTCTGCTTGTTAGAGTTTTGAGGTGATCATACAGAAGGTGAATCAAAGGTTCTTCTTTCTGAAAGTGACCAGTAAACTGTGAAAATATGTGAGCACTGGAGCAAGCAAAGTTTATTTCCACTTTCATTGTGTTAACTTTCAGAAGACTAACAATGTTCTTGTATTTGGATGATATCATTAAATCACTTTTATATTTTGGCACAAATACCATGAAATACTTCGTGACTGCTGGCCACTGTTCTAGGAGTCTTAAACCAATCTCACAATCTGCTTTTCATACCTAATCTTAATTATTTATTTCTGACAACAAAATTTTTAATTATCATGTTAGAAAGTAAGAAAATAAAAAAAATGAATTGCCGGTATCGAGTAAAAACCCTTTCTTAAGAACCACTAAATTCTGCTTTAAAAAACTGACTTTACTGACCAATTTAAAAAATACTGGCTTTTTACTGACTTGCTCAAAAATATTGACTTTTACTGACTTTACTGACCAGTTTGCAACACTGCAGTAGGGTTATTTTTAGAAGACTTTTTTTTCTGAATTTTTCGGGTTTTATTTGTGTATCGAGCCCTTCGTTTTTTGTTTGACTTTTGTGTTAGACTTGGAGCAATCTGTTCTAAGCTTTGGTATGACGAAGATGAAGAAGACAGGGAATGACTCTCAGGCGACGGAGTTACTGGTATTTCTACTCTTCGCGTTATTTTTTTAGCAGTAATAACTTTTGGAATACCTGTGTCCAAAACTTGCGAAACCGAATTTTCTTGTGAAGCATATGCATCAAAATGCCCACTTGAAAGACTTGCTGTAAACCTAAGCCGCTTAACAGGTCGACCATCAGTTCCTGTTTTCACATAAAACGTACCATTTCGATAGACTTCGAAAACAAACGGAAAGATTCGCCCAGCAGCTTCCAACTCACATAAACTACTGAACGTTGATGTTTTTATCATATCGTTGTTATAATCGGACGATGTGGCATAGTTATCTCCATTTTCGTCACATGACATAATAGAAAATTCTATTCAGTTATCTACAACATACCTAACGATCTGCCCACGCACATCATTATGCATTTCCTGGGTTTTATTAATAAAAAAAGATAAGGCCCGAAATAAGCAGGCTCCATCTCCTACAATAGGAACAACAGTCTGTGAGACATTCTGCCCCTCAAATCATCAAAATTTCCACAACCATTTTAAATAAATACAATGAAAGTAAGTGCAATTAGCATGAAAAAATAACTATCCCTATTTACAAAACAAAACCTAACTCAAAATTACTCAAATCCTAAACCAAAACAAATGAATAAACCTGAAAACTTACATATAACTAAGCTATGAAATTGTTCATTGTCATGAACTTAACATTGACAAAAATATATTGACAGAAATATTTTTTCTTAAATTAGAAGAAAAACCATGAAATGTGAATTTCCTCTAATTAAAGGCATAATATTTCTCAAAAGTCAAAATATTATATTTTTCATAATATTTTATTTCTTAAACGCCGGTTCGATTCCTCTCAATCATCAAAATTTCCACAACCATTTAAAATAAATATAATGAAAGTAAGTGCAATTAGCACGAAAAAATAACTATCCCTATTTACAAAACAAAACCTAACTCAAAATTACTCAAATGCTAAACCAAAACAAATGAATAAACCTGAAAACTTACATATAACTAAGCTATGAAATTGTTCATTGTCACGAACCTAACATTGACAAAAATATATTGACAGAAATATTTTTTCTTAAATTAGAAGAAAAACCATGAAATGTGAATTTCCTCTAATTAAAGGCATAATATTTCTCAAAAGTCAAAATATTATATTTCTCATAATATTTTATTTCTTAAACACCGGTTCGATTCCCTGTTCAAGCAAGCGGTTTTTTAAAATAAATTACTTAATTTCAACCTTTAGAAGGCTGATTTAGAAAAAAAAAGCACGTCTAATTTTTGGAATAAGAATATTTATTTAAAGTTAATACTTCAATATTTTATTACATTACATGTGTTTCAACATAAATATCTCTGAATCTCTTTCTTCCCTGTCAGTTTCTATGCGTGTTTCGTACTTTTATTTTCAGGTCGATCCGTGACATTTCCCTTTTGATAAATCAACCCTTAAATCAGTCAAAACGTATTTTTTTATTAGGTACTTACTTTCGAAGTTCTTCAGAAGCCTAAATACCAACTTCTACGTTTCTAACTTCAAAAATGACGCACTTCCCATACAAACGTTCGTCCCTTATTTTACCCCCTTAGGGGATGAATTTCCAAAAACGCTGATACAACTGACTTTTATTTATTAACAGAAGCCTAAACACCAATTTCCATATTTCTAACTTCAAAAATGACGAACTTCCATACAAACTTTCATCCCCAATTTAACCCCCTTAGGGGATGAATTTTCAAAAATCCTTTCTTAGTGCTCACCTACGTTGTATACGGAACTCCTGTGCAAAATTTCATGCTTCTAGACCCACCGGTTTAGGCTGTGCGTTGTCTGTCAGTCAGGTGTTAGAGTTTTATTAAGTAGATGTGTATTATTTTTAATTTTTTGTAGTACAAGTAAATGTGTTGCAAAACACGTGTGACCTGGTCCTTAATAAGATACTGTATTCATGTAATAAAAATAACAAAAGTGATTTTTGAGCAATTTTCACGTTTTCTTTCACAACATAACCTTTTTTTATGTTTGTACCAATTATCCGAATTTCTGCATATCCGAATTACGTCTGGGACTCATTAGTTCAGATAAATGGAGTTCTACTGTATTATTATTATATACTATTATTATAAAGAGATAACATTTGTTTGTATCGTTGTCTGGGCTAACGTCAAAAACTACTGATCCGACAAAAAAAAATCTTCCACCATCGTGTTCCCTGAAGTCTGAGGACGGTTTTAGACATCAATTTGAACAATAACTTGAATAATTTTCAAGAGCAGAAACTTAAAACGGTCCCATGTCATGGTATCATTGTTAATTTGAGTGTGACAAATTTGTTAAGTTTTGGCATGTGGCAAACTTTCATTTTATAAGAAATATTTATATAGTGTCAGCAAGCAAAAGTTCAGAGAAAATTACAAATTTCATTTTGGGTTTTGTTTCAATAACATCCTCTTTCTTGTTTTCGAGATATCGGCAGTTTTGTAAAAAATTGTGTATGTTGTTTTGGTCCTATGTCATGAAATTTCGTTGTCTGCAGAATGTGCGTACAGCAAAATTGCAAGCAATTAGTTGCATAGTGTAATAGGCTACATTACAATCAATGCCTCACAACGACTGCGTGAAACTACAACCTAGATTTAAACCAATGCCTCACATTTTTTTGCAATCAGCTGCATAGTGTAATGAAGGCCTTATTTACATAGATGAAAAACAGCGGTTCGGTGTGCATCTACCAATGCTAAAAGTACACTTTAATAAGTTACTGTATGTGTGGATTCGTGTGAAGGAAACCCATCTTTATTCCAGCCACAGAAAACAATGTTTAGACTGGTACGCCAACTTAATCGTTTGATATAATCATTGTTGCCGTACCTGTTACAGTATTGTAATTGAATTATTTATTCATTTATACGAAGTTTAGTAGGATAATACAGTTGTAAATAGGGTAAACATTTGTTACACTCAATTCTACTTAGCAGTTTTTATACACAGTTTTGAACAGGTAAACTGCCCCTTTCCCTTAACCGATCTTCACCAAAAACAACAGGTCTTTAGTACTCAACAAATCAGGACTGTATGCAAAAACTTATTTGATTCTGTTTGAATTTCCGGCTCTTATCGTTTGCCATAGAAAATACCCTTTTAAAACATAAAACGTTGCAGGTAAACTACCCCTTTCCCTTAACCGATCTTCACCAACACCAATAGGTATTGAGAACTCTACAATACAGGGCTGTGTGCAAAACATCATTTGATTCTGTTTGAATATGCGGCTGTTATCGTTTACCATAGAAAAAAATTACCCTTGATAAAAAACCGTTGCAGGTAAACTACCCCTTTCCTTAACCGATCTTCACCAAAAACGATAGGTCATCTACAATGCAGGGCTGTATGCAAAATATTATATGATTCTGTTTGAATTTGCGGCTGTTATCGTTTGCCATACAAAATACCCTTGATAAAACAAAAAACGTGGCAGGTAAACTACCCCTTTCCCTTAAACGATCTTCACCAAAAACAATAGGTCTTTAGTACTCAAGAAATAAGGGCTGTATGCAAAAACTTATTTGATTCTGTTTGAATTTGCGGCTCTTATCGTTTGCCATAGAAAATACCCTTTTAAAACATAAAACGTTGCAGGTAAACTACCCCTTTCCATTAACCGATCTTCACCAAAAACAAAGGGTCTTGAGAACTCTACAATTTAGGGCAGTATGCAAAACATTATTTGATTCTGTTTGAATTTGCGGCTGTTATCGTTTGCCAAACAAACAAAATTACCCTTGATAAAAAAAACCGTTGCAGGTAAACTACCCCTTTCCCTCAACCGATCTTCACCAAAAACAATAGGTCGTGAGTACTCTACAAATCAGGGCTGTATGCAAAAAATTATTTGATTCTGTTTAAATTTGCGGCTGTTATAGTTTGCCATAGAAAAAAAATTACAGATAGACAGACAGACACACATACACTTTTAGAAAAACGATTTTTTTTCATGTTTTGAGTGTAGTACAATCAGAATCTGCAATAATCTCGAACACGATTTTTTTTTTGCCATCACCATACTTCCATTTCCTTAAGGAACATGGAAGTAAAAACTTTACTAATGTCGTACTCATAACTTTATTTCTTTTTTTAAAATTCCAGGATTCCCTGAAAATTCACACATAATTCACGTAGTTTTTCCCGGTCAATGAAATTTTTCCTAGTCAGTGGCCATCCTGATTATCCAATCTGTTGACCGAGTAACAAGGAAATTACCTCTCAGTTGCCACAAATTTTCCATCCATAATTTGCATAGGAAAGTTTAGTAAGGATCAAATCAATATTTTCATTCCATTCTTTTAAATAAAATGGATGTCCAATCAGCAGAGACTTACTTACTTCCATTGTGGAGAAATACTGCTTTGAGTCATTTTTGACTAATCGATAGTCACCAATTGTAAGCTTTCTATTCAATGTTAAAACTTATTACAAGTTCGGGCACATCTTTGCAGTAAACAAGTTCACCTTCTTGAGAAAAAACAGAGCTCCTTAATTCTCTGCTTCAAAACCAATGAAAGGAATTACCAGAAGCAAACAAGTTTGTTTTCTTCCATCTGGAACCTAATATGTCTGCTGAATCCTTGGAAAGATCTAAATCTCTAACAAAATCATTCAACTGCGACTACGTGAAAAGGTATTCTTACCGTCTGTGACTTTCTGCAACAATGTCTTCACTCTAAAGTTTACATGTTTCGGGACACTTGTCCCATCCTCAGAACTTAAAAGTGTGTTCGTATATCATCAAACGATGATATAGTTGTTGAATAATTAAAACATTAAAATCCACATTAAACAAAACCACAATACTTAAATGTACAAAGTCGAGCGCAACGGTTAAACGGTGTACACCGTACGGCGACTGACTCTTATCACGACAATAACGCAAAGCAGTGTCGTACAATATATTCGATTTAAAAAGCAGTTGATCGTTTAGGACACACGGCTTGGTATCAGCATTGTTATAAGCTCTGTAAATTTTGAACTCTTCAAGGACGTTCATATGTCGCCCTTTCTTGCATATGTGAAGAGGTATCAAGTTTGTTTTAAAATTAGTATAATTGTGATTCTCTGTGATGAGGTGTTTTGCAAATTTTGATCTAATGTAGTCCAAACTGTGAAAGTATGTAGGCGGTCTATGTTCTGTGAACCTTTTTAAAAAACCACGGCCAGTCTGGCCTATATAAAAGGCGTCACAATCGTCACATAACAATTTGTATTCACCTGTTTTGTGTTCGAGGTTGGTAGGTCCATGTATGCGAAGGTTATTCATAATGTGGTTAGTGGTCTTGTATGTGACGTTTATATTGCTATTTTTATTGAAAATTGACCCAAGGACCTTAGGCATAAAGTGTGTATATGGTGTTGTAATGTATTTACGTGTTGTACTCTCACGAGTTCCATGTCCGTTAATGTTTTTACGGCTTTTCTTATGTTTTCTGAGGATATTATTCACCACCCCAACATCGTAACCATTAGTGACTGCGATGTATTTAATGGTGTTCAATTCCTCATGGTATTCTTTATCACCAAGGGGCAGAGATAAAAGTCGATTAATCATACTATGAAAGGCAGCCATTTTCTGGGATATTGGGTTAAAGGACTTAGCGTGTATCACAATATCAGTTGCTGTAGGTTTTCTATAAATGTTAAATTGTAGTTTTTTACTATTGTTTTTAGCAACTGTTAAATCCAGAAAATTCAGTTTTCCATTGTCTTCATTTTCAAGTGTGAACTGTATATTATCATTGATATTATTTAAATATTTATGTAACCTATCAATTTGCCGTTGTGTGCCTTTATATATTAAAAAGGTGTTGTCAACATATCTGCCATAAAACATTATGTTATCACTGTGTCTGTTATTAGTAAAAATAAAGGAATTCTCGAAATTATTCAGGTATGTGTCCGCAAGAAGGCCAGAAAGTGGAGAAACCATTGCTAGCCCCTCTTGTTGGCTGAAAAATTGGTTGTTGTGGGTAAAATAGTTTTGATCGAGAATCAGTTCCAAAACGTCCATCAATTCGTTTATACTATCAATGTCCAGTTTGTTAGTATTAATCAGGTTAATCTTAAGTATTCACAGGGTCTCAGCTACTGGTATGTTCGTGAATACGTTTATAATATCAAAGGAGGCAAGTTTGTAAGATGGTTCAATTATTAAGTCTTTAACCTTATCTACAAAGTCAATACTATTAATTAAACTATGATCATTAATTATTCGTATATTATGTTTTATTATGTTGACTAGTTTTTTAGCCGTTTTATATCCCGGGGCAGTGGTGAAATTTACTAGTGGTCTCAGTGGGATACCTTCCTTGTGGAGTTTGGGTAAACCTGTCAAAGTGGGTGCTTTCGAATTTATGGGTTTCAAAGATCTTCTCGTTCGCTCGTCGAACAAATGTGTGCACTTATTTATACCCTGATTTAACTGTTTTACATAATGTTCAGTTGGGTCAGAATTCAGTTTATTAATGGTGTTGTTAACAATGAAATCTTGTATCTTATTGTCATACTCTTTCATGTCCATAATAACCACGGTGTTACCTTTATCGGCCTTGGTGATGAGAGCGTGATTGTCAGACAATTTATGCCTTAGTTCTGATAACATTTTTCGTTCTTTATTATAATTAATATTTGTTAAAGGAGCAGAAGAGTAAATGCGATTACTCTGATTTTTAATGATCTTATTGAATTTGTCGTTTATTAGGAACCACGTCTCGTCTTGATCTTTTTGGTCAACCATTGCCTTAACAACAGTTTCCGCATTGATAATTTCAGCAATAATGTGTTCACGATTGAGATTAGATTTGTGTAGAGGAAGATTATATTTCAAGCCCTTGTTTAATAAATCCGTTTCATCAGTACTTAAATCAAGAGAAGTTAAATTCTGCAAACGTGTATAAAATTTGTGTTTACATTGGACGTTATTGGACATCGGTAATTGACTATTTAATAACCTTTGGAGTTTATTCGATTGCTTGATACGCATTTGATAAATTATCTGCTTCACGTCATTGTTTACAAAATCCAGATTATGGTCTAGTACGGCTGGATGTGTGCTATTTAATAGTTGTAAATGTATTTTGTATAATTTAGAATTTAGATTTGATTTCTTAATGTGTAGAAACTTTATTTCTTCCTTAACTCTGTATATTTCTGTGTTTTTTTGTTTTTGAATCAGCAATAGACGAACCTTTAAATCTTATGACAGGGTCATTCCATGTCAATTCAACCACAAAAAAACAATTTTCTCACCAACCATCTCAGATTTTAATGAAACTTAGCTTGTTTGTTCTACCTATAGAGGTAAGGAACCACACCAAATTTGAACACTATATCTTACTTCGTTATCATGTTATGGCTATTCAAAGTTTTGAGGTTTTTCACATTTTGCTGTTTGGATCTCGCGAGACAAGAAGCGTCAGTAAATATAAAATAATTTGTTAACTTGTTTATTTTACATCCAATCGTTGTGAAATTGTCAAGTTTTGCTCTTTAAACTATAGGGATTCCAGAGAAAAATACAAAATCCTTCTAAGGTTAACCATTTTAGCAGAAAAAAATCTTATTTTTGCATCTCTAAAATTTTTAAAAACGAAAACATGGTTTAGCATTAAAAACTCAATATCTTAAGAAGGGAAAGGGATAATCCCAATTTTTTTTCCTTCTAAATAATCCTAATGAAATGGGCTACAATATAAAAAAATTAAATGTTTGGGGTTTTCATTCCTTTGTATAGTTTTTTTTAACTAAATGTAAACGTTTTTAATATTTTAGCGAAGCATTGTTTACAGCTCCCCTTGGTTGTTAACTTGTGTTCCAAAGGAAATAATTTTTGTTATTTTAAAAAAACCTTTATTTTTTGACAGGTAGGAATTATATTTAAACATAAGTAAATAGACATGGACAGATTTAAAGTTGAAAATCCTATTAACATATTTATAGAAAAATGTCTTTAGTCACTGCAGTTATGAACTTAAGTCTGAAAATTTACCAGATATATTTTAGATAGTATTTCACTCTATGTTGGTCCATTTTCAGTTTCAAGCACTTAAAAGGTTTTTGACATTACTTTTTGAATAGAATTCATACACTCCTTTGAGAATTGGTATGTTCTTCCAGTAAAGGTGTGTGGGGACTCAACAACTGCAAGGACGTGAGGAATTGGCACCGGGCAGACATCATCTCGTGTTGGCCAGTAAAATGATGGTGATGGTCCTGCAGGATGTAAAAACTTAACTGTAACATCACCTTCTTTTTTACTCACTTCAGTTATTATCCCAAAGTACCAGAGATTGTCATACTTGCAAGCAATGTAACAAGAGGGATACAAGTCCTCTTCTTTCACATTTGATATCACTTCTTCTCTTAAGTTGTAAATGAGACTTGTAACGGGCCTATTTTGGGGTAATAAAGCATTTTGTATTATTTTTCATAAAGTAACTAACATTTTTCGATGATAGGGACAAAATTTATAAACAAAAGGTATATTTATTGTTAGCGACGAAAGCAACGGTGGCAGCACTGCTTGGGACCATAAATGTGTGACGATTATTCTTAAATTATTAAAACGAGTTTTTATGAACTTAACCACCGACGGAACTGTGCCAAGGTCAGACAATGATATACAAAACCAATCAAGTTATGCAACGAAACATCAGGCGAACGTTACGTCAGCGCATTACATAACGCTGCTATGCAGGGTGTGTCAGCGCCAGCAGCATTGTGACACACACAAAACAAAGCAGTCGGACAATAAGAGCTCAACACACCGGACGCAAACAACTGTCGCGTTAGCCGGTTCGCCGGCTGGGCGTGATTTTCGCGCCCGCAACATATAAAATGTGAAAGTAATCATCAAGTAAACAGTTTAATAAATTTACAGTTCCGGTAAATGAGTGAAATAGGGAAACTGTGCGAAGTGGAGGAAAATACGTGGTAAAAACGGACTCGTCAAGATCTTAGCAACAATGGATAAGTAACCAACAAGGGGTAACTCTAAAAACTTTCAAACTTGGAATTGATTCAAAGAAACTGGCAACCTAAATTATAACCTAAATAAACCGGGGGGGGGGGGGGTACAGAAACGTAATGAGAGAGAGAGAGAGAGAGAGAGAGAGAGCGCGTGAATCTAAAATATAAAAGAGGTGCTGGTTTGTATATATATAAAACAAAGAAATATAAATTATAAATAATCTATAATGAATTTTACAAGTTATCTATTAATCTTGATGAATTTCTTTTTATGAGTTGTAGCTAAATCTGCAAAAGTAATTAAGTTGTAGGAAAGGAAGATTTATGTTTTATTATTATGTTCATTACAGAATAAATAAAAATTTCGTTTAATGCAAATATGAGTTAAAATAATTACTGCAAATAAATCATTCTGCTCCTGAGTTCGCCTAAAAAGAACCCCAAAATGGTAAGTACACTTATTATACGTATATTATACGCAGTTGGCCATACAAGATGGCGCCTGACAAAGTTAGACAATAAAATAATATCAATCATGTTTTAATTTATTTTATTAATATCAATAAATTAAAACGTAACAATGGCGCCTGAAACGTAAGGGACAATTTTATATAAATACATTTATATAAAATATAGGCCTACTTGGGAGAACAGAATGGTTGTTTGAAATAGGAAATAAAATTTTTGTATGTACGTAAAATAGACGTAGATAGGGGTTATGTTATGATTGTGTGAAGTATGGGTAAATAGAATATCTTTTGATAATAAATATAGGTTATATCTATAATAATATTTTATAAAGAAATATATATAAAAGATTTTAAGAAAAATGGCAGATAATCATGAGAATGTCAATTTAACTGACATTGAATCAGAGAGCCAAATGAATATAGAATTAACCGGTACTGAGTCGAAAATTATGGATGATGTAATTCATTCAACACCAGTCCCGATTAAAAAATCTGAAGATCAAGATATGATGAAAATGATCCAATTTCTTTGTACCAGTTTCAATAAATTTGATGTAAAGTTAGACGAACACAAAAATGAAATTCAAGAGTTCAAAAGTAGTGTAAATGAGAAGTTAGATACACAGAATAACAAATTTGACGAGTTGAAAAATGAGATTCAAGTATTAAATAAACGCTTAGAAAGTACTAATGAAACAGTAAGAACCAGTTTACATAAATTAGAACAGAGTGTTGAGAAGTTAGGTGACAATGTTATAAGTATGATAAATATTAAAAATGACGAAATAATGGAAGATGTAGTATTAAATAGTGAAAATGATGATATTAATTACAATTCTGAGAGTATAGTGGGGGTAAAGAATAATGGAGAGACATATGATGAGAATATAATCAAAAATATTACTGATGAATGTGTAGAATGTGATTATGAGATGTTAAGGTGTATTGATGAAGTAGAGAGAGAGAGTGGAAAAATAATATAGTAGTTGAATGTGGGCAGAGGGTAAATTTTTTCATTAATTTTTCTGAACCAGAGTGTTCACAAATGTTGTTGTTTTTGAAGGGTAAGAGACCCATATTAGTAGATGAATTGAAGGGTATATTGATGTTGTATAATGTTGTACCCTCTGTCTGTAATAATTGTGAGAGTATGATGTGGTGTTATGAAGAGAGAGAGTTGTGTATTGAGAGAGAGATAGAATTATATAAGTTAAAAAGAAATTATGATGAATTGAGAGAAAGGTTAGGAGGGGTGAAGATGAACCATATAAAATACTTACCTGTCGAAAGAGAGATAGAGAATTATTTTGATAATAATTTTATAAATGATAATGACTTACCTGACGTAGTAGTAGAGGAATATAAAAGTAATGAAACAATTTACCTGACATTGACCAATAATACTGATGGAGACGGGACAATAATGACTTATGTTGACAAGGTTCATGAGATATTAATAGGGAATAACCCTATCAATTATAATGGTATAATGAAAGAAATAAAGTTGATAGATTATTATGATAATAATAATAATAAATGGTATGTGGATAAAAATGATGTATGTTACAAATATGTTAGATATTTATATGACGATGGAGGCTGAGCTAAAATATCAGTGTATAGACATTGTTGAATACTGTAAATTTTGGTAATGACCTTGCAGACTGGGACATATGAAGTGTGAAACAATTGAACAGTTATTGACGTATACTTTGTAAATAATGTAGTGAATTCATTTGTGTGTATTATGAAATGTTAGGTAAGTAAGGTGTATATGTATTAGAAAATGTTGTGATAATAATAATAATATTATTATTAATGTTTTGCAATCTAAATGAATACTAAAAATAATTATGAAGACAATAATTAATGACTTGCAAATTTTGACCATAATTGAAATATGTTGTGTTTTAATCAATTGAATTAAAATAATTTGAGATGTTTAGAATATTGTGATCGACTTAAAAGGTTCTATAATTGAATTTTCTGATGTATTTAAATTCTTTTATGAGAGTTCAATTTAATAATAATGAATAAATAAATAAATGTTAAATGTTTTAGTTTGTGGAATAGCATAATGGTTAAAAATATAGATTAATAATAAATTTGAAAGTTTTGAAAATCTAATTACAGTAAAGGATAAAGAATGAAATGATGATATATAAAAAAGGTTAATGAAAAAATGTTAAACAAGAATGTTTGGAAGTTTTTATACAAATTATTTAAAAGAGAATTGTGTGTTTAGTATAAACTAATAATGTCATTTAAGTATAAATTATTAAGTTTAGTATTAATGGGATAACGAATTAGAAATTTGTTGTATTTTAATAATGATGATTCGCTACTCAATAATTTTGTTTTGATTTGAAAAATAGATGCACTAAATACTTCCTATAATGTGTTTATTAAGGCTTATTGTGTTAATTGCATTTAGTATGTTAGGAATAAGGATGATAAAAATATAATAATATGTATTCAATGTGTTTATAGATTTTAACATAAAATGAAATAAAGTTATGATAGTTAAAATTTTCAATGGGTTGCAAAAGATAGAAGTTGGGTGATGAATATCTGTGGGACATATAGATCTGTCCAAATTGAAGCCAAAGTTAAAGAAATAGTAGAGATGAAAATAATGCAATGTTGTTTTGAGTTAATGTATGTTATAGAATTTTGAGAAGTATAAATGTTGACACAGTAGTTATGGAGAATTTATGTAGAGTTTTGAGTGATATATTGTTGTTTATTTTGATGATGTTATTTTGTTATAGTTGTAGTGAGGTAATGAGATTGAGATTTTGGGGATGGCAATTTTGTAGTAGGGGGTAGTGTAATGTGGGAGTCCGCCACATAATAAGTGGGGACGGGATAGGGATAGATTTTAGTGGAGACGGGGCCGCCTTAGGTAGAATCCAGGAACCAGAGAACGGGAATTGAGCTTTTTGGGGGGGGGGAACACGTATCCTATGTACAAAGGGTTAGAGAGTATTTTTTTTTATGTATAGAGAGAAGGTGGCGAATTGAGTTAAAGTAGTAAGTAGTTAGAGGTAGAGAAGGGTTAGTAGATTTTTTGAGAGAGGGGTGTCATACTAGTTAAAGATTTTGTAAGGGAACGTTAGAGTAATAAAAGGGGTAAGATTATGAGTAAATGCCAAGTTGATAAAGTGAATTATAATGAATAACGTAGAATCACCCAAGTTAATGAAAGGGAATAATAAATGAAATGATGTGAAAAATAAAGACTGAAAAAAAAAAAAATTTGAGAAACGAATTAATAAAAGTTAAATTGAGATTAACAGGTAAATTTTATGTGCAAACTTAATGATGTAAAGTGTGTAAATTTTTAAATACAAATTGTTTATTTTAAGATAATAATAACCATGTGAATTATGAATGTACTATGTTTTCTTATGTTATACTGTGTTTGTTAGTGTAAGAGAATTTTATGAATTTAAATATTTTAAATGCAAATTGGGGATGAGAGAAATGTGATATGGTAATGGGAAATGTTTATGAGTCAATCGTCTGTTTATTTAAATTCTGATGGGAATCAGAGCAGTAATTTTGAATTTTGGGATAAAAGTTAATAAGAGAAAGTAGATAGAATGAGATTATAACCTCTTCTCTTGAGTTACAACAGAGGGAACCCAAAGTAATTGGTTCTGCCAATTACTTCAGGCTGCCTTATTTGGGACGAGCTGAAATTAAAACAGAACAACACACAGTAAATATAAAAGGAATCAGGGAAGGGAAAACTGTTGATTTATGTACTCAGTATGTGTGTGCAACAAGAAGATTTCCCTTTATTAAACATTAAAAAAAAACAAATGACATTTACTCAAAAGACAGATCCCATTACATTATTAATTAAATTATTAAATTATTTAAACTGCCTTATATAGACTGCGGGATCACAACAAATTATATTTAGCTTTTCCCCGGATCCGGGTAACCATTGGTATTTAGTCTTTAACTTTTAATCATATTGAATTCAAGATATTAGCTTGCAAGACTGTTACTTTTACTTTTACTTTTACTCTTAAGTTTCATTATTATTCCATTTGAAGAATGGTATTAATTATACTACGTTACGTTAAAATCTAAACTGTTACAATTGTAAGAAACCTGAATAGTTACAATTAAATTCTTAGATTTAAATTTTTATATTCTTATAAAGTCAAACGTCTCTGAAAATCTCTTTAAGAGAGTATTGTGTTACAATTACTATTATTATTATTCCTCGATAGACGTGCTATCGAGTCACCTTTAATTTGGGATGTAGAAATCTCCTCCATATGGTTACATCTTGGGAATCCGAAGAGCGTCGTCCTCGTCTAGGTCTGGTCTCAGTTGTTCACGGCTTAAACGTCTGCAGGATAGAGTGGGCCTTCTACACAGGTACTCGTTGATTCTCAGATGTCTCGAACTGCATTATCGGTCGGGTCTACTAGAGTTGTAATTCTGATGATTCATATCTCCAGGTAGGATGTTGTGAAGAGTCGTCAATCGGAGAAGATAGCTGTTATAGTTACTAACACTCGTACTATTGGTTGTCACTTATTTCTTCTTGTTACGTTTTTTTAATTTTTCTTTTTCTTAACGTTACATATTACACTCTTTTGTAGCAGTTAGTAAAATACATAAGAATTAATCCAAACTAATAACCAATCACATAACATTTCAACAGAGCATTTTGCTCGTGCGTGTGCACTGCTTGGAGTCGTCATTGCGAGAGAGATTTTTCGTCCGCTACCACTGGTACAGGACAATAGATAGTGGGGTGTTTATTCCGCGAGAATATAGTCCCGGTCTCTCTCTAAATAAAACTTTTTATTTATACAAACTATCGCTAGATAAAAATACATCATTTAAATTAGTTGTTTTCGTGACTATCTGTGTCTTCAGATTCTTTAATTATTAACATTATTTTTCTATATTATTTTAATTACAGAAGACTCGGTAAACATGTCGAGTCCGGTATCAACAGGTAGGCGCCTGATAACAAGCAAAGGGTTAAATGCGACAATAATAATTATTTACAATATGTCTTTTCTTTACCGTTTCTTTGCCCTTATTAATTACTACTTCCATTCACACTTAGTACCTACATGTTTTTTATTATCATTGTGAGATTTAAATGGTTAGTTGTTCGCAACTTAAAATTTTTTTTATTTCTTTATTTTTATAATTGTCACAATTTAAATCGCCACATACTCCGCCTCTTAACTAACACCGACTCCGGAAAATTTGGTTAGGTACGTACCGAGAGTATGCTTGGGGAGTACAGTGAGAAATTTCTCTCATTATTATCATTATTTATTATTATTCTCTTTTATTATTATTAGTGCACAGTTTGTTGTTTTAAATTCTCTTTAAATGATCTAGTTCTCATTTAAATGTTCCTCCTCCATGAAATTCCCTTTTTCTCACTTCTTACAGTACTAACTTATAATACTAATTTCCCTAGTTTCAGCCACTCACAATATCGTGGCCCGACTGACATCAGCTTACTCTAACACTACAGGTTAGCTTTCAGCATTCATAAATGATCTCTTGGCTCATCATTATCCTTTTCAGCCGGGGCCGTTGTGACTCGTTACTTAACATGTATATAATTCTATCTTGATTATACACCAGTATATAATTCTATCTTGATTATATACCATAGACTTACTTTTAAATAATCCAAAGAGGGTCTCATACTACACTCTTGATTATAGTTACTTGGAGAGAAGCGGAATTTCACGAGGATACTTCTCTTTTAACTCTTTAACAATAACCAGACAAACTATGCGGAAGGGGGACACTTTACACAGTGCATAGTATTTCACACGCGGTGGCATTCATTGTTTAGGGAGTGCTACCGTTTATACAATAGAGAGGGTGGCTGCTTAGTACAATCCTGAACACGCATTATTTCTTCTAACTGGCCACCACAACTGGGGTGCTTACTAATCTACGTTACTTGTATTATTATTATTCCTTTCTCTTACTTCTACGCTACACTTCACACAATTAGTTTAAATCAAGAATTAATTAGCCTTATTATTTAAACAATTATTATTCTCTTTATTCTGATTTACTTTCTTTATAATTTATTAATTACTTTGGAGCATTTACGAAACGCACCTAGAATTATTTACTATCTACTACCATATTATTTAGAATACTCTTTATTTACTTTGTTTTGGGACTTGGGGTATAATACTTTATCTAACAAGGGAGGGTTAACTAAGTCATTTATTCATTTGAACTTTAAGTCACAATATTATTCGCTTTACTATAGTACACAATTATTTCCTACACACTTTAGTACATGGTAAACGTTTATTAACAGATGTAATTAAACATAGCATTAGTTTTTTTTTTTTTTAAGCGATCAGCTGTTTCGCTGGAAAGTAGGTTAGACTAGTTTTAAACAATGGCATAGTTTTGCTTACTAAGGGGATAAGTCAACTCGAGGGAGAATATTTCTCTATTGTTCCATTTAACAATAGCTAACGGACACCTTATTAACTTGCACTGGCTTGCTTCAAAAGGGGTGGCGTGTGCGATGCGTACGCAATGTTACGGCCCGTTACCAAGCTGAGTTTAGTTACACTTTTATAATTATAATTATACTAACGTGTTATAATAATTTACGATATTATTAAACCTTATATTTTAAATGACTAATCATTTATTTCTTATTATTTACTTTACTCAGATTTAAGAAACTTCGTTTTTTATTTGTTTAGCTCGGTTGTTTACTTCGGGAAGCATCTTTTCATCAAATTAATTAGTACACTTGTTTTGTTTAGTCAGTAGTTTATATAACTCATCGTGTCAATAGAAACACGAATTACACATTTATTAATAAACAATTAAAATGAGATGACAAAGGTTGTCATTTTACATAGATAGAGAGAGAGAAATCTCACACATGCTTACAGATGCGTACGGCAAAAGGGGGACTCCGCGGCAACGACACACAGGAAAGGACACGCTACTAATAACAATAGAGCTAACACAGAGGGTGAAGTGATAGTTTAATTCCGCGATGGGGGAGTCTCACAATGACAATATACACACTTACAGGAGCGGACAAGAAATCAACCGGTCTGATATTGTTTACAAACAGACGTGTTGTTGAATGAGCTTTTGACAAGCACATACCTGATGTTATATCGAATATTATGGCGTCTTTAGTCAATATTATGTTCATTACTATATCTAAATAATAATTAAAATTACCTATTTACAAAACTATTATAATAACTATTATCATTTAATTTTATTTAAGAATTTAGACACATTTAAAGTACATGAGTAAATAAATCAACAGATTATGGTCTGGGTTAATAGGCACAATTACTGCTTAATACACAAAATATCTTTTTTTTTTAATTAGCAGCAAAATTTTAACTAATTAGCAGAGTGGCGCAATTTATAACCTCTTCTCTTGAGTTATAACAGAGGGAACCCAAAGTAATTGGTTCTGCCAATTACTTCAGGCTGCCTTATTTGGGACGAGCTGAAATTAAAACAGAACAACACACAGTAAATATAAAAGGAATCAGGGAAGGGAAAACTGTTGATTTATGTACTCAGTATATGTGTGCAACAAGAAGATTTCCCTTTATTAAACATTAAAAAAAAAACAAATGACATTTACTCAAAAGACAGATCCCATTACATTATTAATTAAATTATTAAATTATTTAAACTGCCTTATATAGACTGCGGGATCACAACAAATTATATTTAGCTTTTCCCCGGATCCGGGTAACCATTGGTATTTAGTCTTTAACTTTTAATCATATTGAATTCAAGATATTAGCTTGCAAGACTGTTACTTTTACTTTTACTTTTACTCTTAAGTTTCATTATTATTCCATTTGAAGAATGGTATTAATTATACTACGTTACGTTAAAATCTAAACTGTTACAATTGTAAGAAACCTGAATAGTTACAATTAAATTCTTAGATTTAAATTTTTATATTCTTATAAAGTCAAACGTCTCTGAAAATCTCTTTAAGAGAGTATTGTGTTACAATTACTATTATTATTATTCCTCGATAGACGTGCTATCGAGTCACCTTTAATTTGGGATGTAGAAATCTCCTCCATATGGTTACATCTTGGGAATCCGAAGAGCGTCGTCCTCGTCTAGGTCTGGTCTCAGTTGTTCACGGCTTAAACGTCTGTAGGATAGAGTGGGCCTTCTACACAGGTACTCGTTGATTCTCAGATGTCTCGAACTGCATTATCGGTCGGGTCTACTAGAGTTGTAATTCTGATGATTCATGTCTCCAGGTAGGATGTTGTGAAGAGTCGTCAATCGGAGAAGATAGCTGTTATAGTTACTAACACTCGTACTATTGGTTGTCACTTATTTCTTCTTGTTACGTTTTTTTAATTTTTCTTTTTCTTAACGTTACATATTACACTCTTTTGTAGCAGTTAGTAAAATACATAAGAATTAATCCAAACTAATAACGAATCACATAACATTTCAACAGAGCATTTTGCTCGTGCGTGTGCACTGCTTGGAGTCGTCATTGCGAGAGAGATTTTTCGTCCGCTACCACTGGTACAGGACAATAGATAGTGGGGTGTTTATTCCGCGAGAATATAGTCCCGGTCTCTCTCTAAATAAAACTTTTTATTTATACAAACTATCGCTAGATAAAAATACATCATTTAAATTAGTTGTTTTCGTGACTATCTGTGTCTTCAGATTCTTTAATTATTAACATTATTTTTCTATATTATTTTAATTACAGAAGACTCGGTAAACATGTCGAGTCCGGTATCAACAGGTAGGCGCCTGATAACAAGCAAAGGGTTAAATGCGACAATAATAATTATTTACAATATGTCTTTTCTTTACCGTTTCTTTGCCCTTATTAATTACTACTTCCATTCACACTTAGTACCTACATGTTTTTTATTATCATTGTGAGATTTAAATGGTTAGTTGTTCGCAACTTAAAATTTTTTTTATTTCTTTATTTTTATAATTGTCACAATTTAAATCGTCACAAGATTAGGGAATTTTAAAATGGGTATCTTGTTGTGGTTAGGAATTTTAAATATGTTAGAAGTAAGTAAAACAAAACCAGTGCTTCTTAGCGCAAACCAGCACCGCTAGGGGGAAACAGATCAGTGGGGGATATGGTGTTGTATAAGGCCACTATTTGATATTTGATTTGTTGTTTCAGTGTTTGGTGATGCTGTGGCGGCGGACCTGAGCTGGCCAGCACGTCAGAGCAGGGGCGTTAAGTATCTGTCTGACTCTACGGTGTTGGGATCTCGAGAGAGAAGTCCAGTATTGTCATTCAGATGCGGTCACAGTCACCAGACCAAGGGCGAGTTGATTAATTTTTTTTGTAAACCATACAGGGGGTTGTGGCGACATATCCTGGCTGATCCCTTTAGCAAGTATGAATGTGTCAATGAGATTTTTTATGCTTCGGCATAAAATATCTCATTGAGGGGGTATTGTAACAGGCCTATTTTGGGGTAATAAAGCATTTTGTATTATTTTTCATAAAGTAACTAACATTTTTCGATGATAGGGACAAAATTTATAAACAAAAGGTATATTTATTGTTAGCGACCAAAGCAATGGTGGCAGCACTGCTTGGGACCGTAAATGTGTGACAATTATTCTTAAATTATTAAAACGAGTTTTTATGAACTTAACCACCGACGGAACTGTGCCAAGGTCAGACAATGATATACAAAACCAATCAACAAGTTATGCAACGAAACATCAGGCGAACGTTACGTCAGCGCATTACATAACGCTGCTATGCAGGGTGTGTCAGCGCCAGCAGCGTTGTGACACACACAAAACAAAGCAGTAGGACAATAACAGCTCAACACACCGGACGCAAACAACTGTCGCGTTCACCGGTTCGCCGCCTTTAGGCGAAGTTTTGTGTGTTCGCCGGCTGGGCGTGATTTTCGCGCCCGCAACATATAAAATGTGAAAGTAATCATCAAGTAAACAGTTTAATAAATTTACAGTTCCGGTAAACGAGTGAAATAGGGAAAATGTGCGAAGTGGAGGAAAATACGTGGTAAAAACGGACTCGTCAAGATCTTAGCAACAATGGATAAGTAACCAACAAGGGGTAACTCTAAAAACTTTCAAACTTGGAATTGATTCAAAGAAACTGGCAACCTAAATTATAACCTAAATAAACCGGGGGGGTACAGAAACGTAATGAGAGAGAGAGAGAGAGAGAGAGAGAGAGAGAGAGAGAGAGAGAGAGAGAGAGAGTGAATCTAAAATATAAAAGAGGTGCTGGTTTGTATATATATAAAACAAAGAAATATAAATTATAAATAATCTATAATGAATTTTACACGTTATCTATTAATCTTGATGAATTTCTTTTCATGAGTTGTAGCTAAATCTGCAAAAGTAATTAAGTTGTAGGAAAGGAAGATTTATGTTTTATTATTATGTTCATTACAGAATAAATAAAAATTTCGTTTAATGCAAATATGAGTTAAACTAATTACTGCAAATAAATCATTCTGCTCCTGAGTTCGCCTAAAAAGAACCCCAAAATGGTAAGTACACTTATTATACGTATATTATACGCAGTTGGCCATACAAGATGGCGCCTGACAAAGTTAGACAATAAAATAATATCAATCATGTT
Source organism: Magicicada septendecula (assembly GCA_034769895.1). Classification (NCBI taxonomy): domain Eukaryota; kingdom Metazoa; phylum Arthropoda; class Insecta; order Hemiptera; family Cicadidae; genus Magicicada; species Magicicada septendecula. The sequence goes on from CM068369.1 coordinate 29,304,734, forward strand.
TTAATTTATTTTATTAATATCAATAAATTAAAACGTAACAGACTGGGCTTCTCATCACTGCTCATCCTTCTTGCTTCCAAAGTCCCAGAACAATCTTTTGGCCTAAAGTTATGGAAACTTCTAGTTCCCGGAAATGTTGTTAGGTCTTGAAAGCGTTCTTCAAGCTTAGAACGTATCAGATTTACACAATCTTTGGAAATGAAGTGAAAGTTAACTTACAAAGGTTTTGTAAAATATATAAAATGTTTTTTTTTTATATATTTTACAAAACCTTTGTATTAATATGTTTCACCAAGTGCCCAACGAGTCATCAATTAATATCTTGAAAGTTAACTTTTTTGATGTTTAATTTACAAAACTGAAAGGAATCATGCGGAGTTAGTATTTAGTTCTGAAGAGGCCTTTGGAGACTTTGTTTTCATACTAGTCGCTTTACAGTTCCTCCAATCCCATCACATTCTGTTTTTCCGTGGCTTGTAGCAAAGAATGACCACTGAACTTTTAACATGAAATCATTTTCATGCAGAGAAAGATTCATAAAATTGAACTTGTTTTTATATTGTGCTGCACAACCGTCACTATAATAGTGAATTTCTGTAATATTGGGAAAGTTTTCCTTGACAAATTCTGACACTTTTTCCTGTATTTTGTACACCATACAGACATCATGTTTCAAGTCATCTGATATGATGCAGTGTGATGAAACTATTTTTTTACCAGCAACACAACTTAAGTTTATAATAAGAGGATGTACTGTACAAGAGTCTGAAGTCCAGTTGTACCCCTGAGCCTCATCCTGGATAGTAAAAGAGTAATTCTCGCTAAAATCCATTGAAATAACAGCAACATTTGATGCAGAGGAATCTTTGAGGCTTTTAAAATATTTTGATTGGCACTTTGCAATGTATGAATGTGGAACTAGTTTTTCTAGTTTGGTAGTGAGTTCATCAATAAATTCGTCAACATTTGCTGTACATGTGTGATCATTTGTGTCCTGTCTGTTGAAATCCATTGTTTGTATTCAATTCTGTCCTCTTCATCACAGTCGCAAAACTTTGTTTGTAGAAAGCCTGTTAAATTATCTTTAGAGGGGCAGCTGCCACAGTGTCTGAGCATGCATTCACGATTAGGTTTTCACAAAGCAGCAGATTTATGAGCTCTTTATATCCCTCTTCAAGTTCTGCTGCATGAATGAGCAATATGACATTCTGGTGAATGGTGCAGACGCAGACAGAGTGGGTTCCACTGGCACCTGCCAAAACACACCATTTGGGGCGGAGCGTGCAGAATTTTGAAAAACCTATTTCACTTCAGGATACTCCCATTTAAAATTTGAGTATATTTCATTGAGGTTACTCAAAATTAACCGTTTCTTAACATCAAGAACAAATTCAATTTTATTTTTCACATTTTGTTGTAATTTTTCAATTTTCTGTTGTGCATAGCTTATTTTACAACTCTCATTAAGTGCATGTAACTTTAAAGGTGAACACCCCACATCTGTTAAAGAAGCATTTAAAGACTCAATAGCATCTTCTTTTTGTAATTCATTAACTTCAAAATCATCGTCATCATTTAGCTGCAAGTCTTCTTCATCGCTGCCATGATTAGCTGGAGTAGTAAATAACATTTTACGACAAGAGGAACATAATTTTTCTCCAGGTTTAATTTTAAGCCCTTGCTTTACACATACCCTGCTCTGTTCTAAACTTACCACTCTTAAAGTTTTGTTTATAGGTTTCTTGTGCCTTCTGTAAGGATCACGACAAGTTTTTTGTAGGAATTCATACTTTTAAAAAAAAAAACTCTTATGGTGAAGGCAAACTGTAGTAAGATTCTGTACTTCAGTTCTTAGCTGTAGTAAATTTAGTTCTTCCTCAGACAATTCACATGCATTTTCTATTGCTTTTTTGGTGACATAACTTATTTTGTGACATTCTGACTGTGTTATTATCCCTACACTGCACTTATCTTCCATTTCAAATTACAGTGAAATAGCAAATTCAAATTTCTTATACATATGGTAATTTAAAACAAATGTTCTAGCAAATATACTTTCATTGTTATTGTTTATTATTTCTTTTAAAATACTTACGAAAGTTCACTTACTTACAGTTTACTAGTGTTAATAATCCATAAAAGTAATTGATACACACAGTAACCACTATACACTCACACATAGAATTAATAAATAAAATACTAAGCAGTAATACACTATGCTGTTTCCTCAAGAAGCACAAGTAACAGACTGACTAGGCAAGCAAAGAATAGATTGTCTGATTAAACCTGCCTGTCCAGACATGTCTGCACACAAACAAACATGACTGCACACTTTGCAAGCTGGGCCTATTTCTGCTTGCAGCTTTCTTGTTTTTGAATTCAATTAGTTCAAAGAAGATTTTTTTATTCTTACTTTTTTAATTTAATTAAGAATTAATTGTAATTGAATAATTACTTACTACTCATTTATTTATTGCTTATTACTTATTTCTACTTGTTGCTTATTGCTATATAAGGTTGATAAGGTTATATAAGGTTGCTATATTGATTTTAGAGGTTGTTTAAGACCTGAAGATGTCAATAATGACGAAAAGCTTAGTCAAACAATAAAAAAAAAATTATAGCAGTTAGCAAATTCATAAAAGAAATTGCAAGTGGCAGTTTAATAATTGACATAGGCCATGGCCTAGGTCTTACAATGGCTCAATAAGTTATTATAAAATGTTTACATTTAGTTAAAAAAAACTATACAAAGGAACGAAATCCCCAAACATTTTAATTTTTTATATTATAGCCCATTTCATTAGGATTATTTAGAAGGAAAAAAATTGGGATTATCCCTTTCCCTTCTTAAGATATTGAGTTTAACGCTAAACCATGTTTTCGTTTTTAAAAATTTTAGAGATGCAAAAATAAGATTTTTTTCTGCTAAAATGGTTAACCTTAGATGAATTTTGTATTTTTCTCTGGAATCCCTGTAGTTTAAAGAGTAAAACTTGACAATTTCACAATGATTGGATGTAAAATAAACATGTTACAAATTATTTTATATTTACTGACGCTTCTTGTCTCGCGAGATCCAAACAGCAAAATGTGAAAAACCTCAAAACTTTGAATAGCCATAACATGATAACGAAGTAAGATATAGTGTTCAAATTTGGTGTGGTTCCTTACCTCTATAGGTAGAACAAACAAGCTAAGTTTCATTAAAATCTAAAATGGTGGGTGAGATAGCCTGGTTGAACTGACATGGAATGACCCGACAGCATAATTCGGTATAACATTATTCTTCAGACACGATTTGTTGAACTTAATATGTAATATAGTTTTGTGTAGTTGGACCTTAACATTCTGAAAATCTCGTACTATATTTGCACGACTTGCAGTATTCATATTTCAAAGGAATAAATCCGAAACTAGTACCAAGCCACGTGTTGTTTAATCAAATATACTGTAACTTACCGTCTGTGACTCTGCAACAATGTCTTCACTCTAAAGTTTACATGTTTCGGGACACTTGTCCCATCCTCAGAACTTAAAAGTGTGTTCGTATATCATCAAACGATGATATAGTTGTCGAATAATTAAAACATTAAAATCCACATTAAACAAAACAACAATACTTAATGTGAACCTTTTTAAAAACCCACGGCCTGTCTGGCCTATATAAAAGGCGTCACAAAGGCCAGACAGGCCGTGGTTTTTTAAAAAGTTTCACAGAACATAGACCGCCTACATACTTTCACAGTTTGGACCACATTAGATCAAAATTTGCAAAACACCTCATCACAGAGAATCACAATTATACTAATTTTAAAACAAACTTGATACCTCTTCACATATGCAAGAAAGGGCGACATATGAACGCCCTTGAAGAGTTCGAAATATACAGAGCTTATAACAATGCTGATACCAAGCCGCGTGTCCTAAACGATCAACTGCTTTTTAAATCGAATATATTGTACGACACTGCTTTGCGTTATTGTCGTGATAAGAGTCGGTCGCCGTACGGTGTACACCGTTTAACCGTCGCGCTCAACTTTGTACATTTAAGTATTGTGGTTTTGTTTAATGTGGATTTTAATGTTTTAATTATTCGACAACTATATCATCGTTTGATGATATACGAACACACTTTTAAGTTCTGATGGGATAAGAACTTTTTTTGAGGATGGGACAAGTGTCCCGAAACATGTAAACTTTAGAATGAAGACATTGTTGCAGAAAGTCACAGACGGTATGTTACAATATATTTGATTACACAACACGTGGCTTGGTACTAATTTCGGATTTATTCCTTTTAAATATGAATACTGCAAGTCGTGCAAATATAGTACGAGATTTTCAGAATGTTAAGGTCCAACTACACAAAACTATATTACATATTAAGTTCAACAAATCGTGTCTGAAGAATAATGTAATACCGAATTATGCTGTCATAAGATTTAAAGGTTCGTCTATTGCTGATTTAAAAACAAACAAACATGCAGAAATATACAGAGTTAAGGAAGAAATAAAGTTTCTACACATTAAGAAATCAAATCTAAATTCTAAATTATACAAAATACATTTACAACTATTAAATAGCACACATCCAGCCGTACTAGACCATAATCTGGATTTTGTAAACAATGACGTGAAGCAGATAATTTATCAAATGCGTATCAAGCAATCGAATAAACTCCAAAGGTTATTAAATAGTCAATTACCGATGTCTAATAACGTCCAATGTAAACACAAATTTTATACACGTTTGCAGAATTTAACTTCTCTTGATTTAAGTACTGATGAAACGGATTTATTAAACAAGGGCTTGAAATATAATCTTCCTCTACACAAATCTAATCTCAATCGTGAACACATTATTGCTGAAATTATCAATGCGGAAACTGTCGTTAAGGCAATGGTTGACCAAAAAGATCAAGACGAGACGCGGTTCCTAATAAACGACAAATTCAATAAGATCATTAAAAATCAGAGTAATAGCATTTACTCTTCTGCACCTTTAACAAATATTAATTATAATAAAGAACGAAAAATTTTATCAGAACTAAGACATAAATTGTCTGACAATCACGCTCTCGTCACCAAGGCCGATAAAGGTAACACCGTGGTTATTATGGACATGAAAGAGTATGACAATAAGATACAGGATTTCATTGTTAACAACAACATTAATAAACTGAATTCTGACCCAACTGAACATTATGTAAAACAGTTAAATCAGGGTATAAATAAGTGCACACATTTGTTCGACGAGCGAACTAGAAGATTAAATAAATAATTACCTTAATTTTATCCACCAAGTGATCTTTTTTTAACAAAATTACAACATGTTTCAGGCTTATATCCCCATCTTCAGGTAAAAACATATTCTACCCTATTGTTAGGGTTTCGTTAAAAAGTTCACGAAGACACAAACACATAACACACTTAAATAAATTAACACAGAACATCGAGTTTGCATCGGAACGCGCTACAACCGAACCAGTGCACTGGCCGAAGTCCGACTTCCAACTGATCTGTACATGCTATTCACGGTTTATTTTCATTGCTGTGTTATATAGTTTATTTGACTTGAATGACAATTGTTCATTAAGTACCTGACTTTTATTCATTCTGTAACAATCTAAGTTATTTACAAATAATAAATCTATATTAAATTCATAACAACTGAGTTTTTATCTTACCTTCGGGTTCCAATCCAAGGTTCTACAGACGAAAAAAAAATCAGCTGCAGAATAGGTTATCTGGGTTTGATTGCAAAATATTTTTGCATGTGAAACAGTATGCAGAATATCACCACAGAAGTAACTTCAGACAGCAGCAGGAAACAGTATACAGTTCGTAAATCAGTGGCTCCGGGGGTGCAATATAGGCCATAAAATTAATTCGGCCTATCCAGTTAATGGTTAAAACATTAATTGTTAACAAGTATAAAGTATATAAACAGTGTAGCGCGCGGCCAAACTAAAACATCTGAGTGCGGAAAAATTATGTCGGCCGACTAAAAAATATAACTATACAACTCAGTTACAGTGAGAATATAGTTCGATATGTGACCGGAACAATACGCCAGCTTTTGAAAGCCGAAATTATTTCCGGAATGTGAAGTGCAAGACGTTGTTAACCTATTGGTGCAACAGCTCGGATACTATTACAGACGGGTTAAGAATAAACACTGATTGGTAAAGTACCTTTTGTCATCAAACTAAAAGTTTTTGAAAGAGCTCTATTAATAAGAGATGAGTATTATAAAAGTATGATGGGCATAAGCGTGAGAGAGAGAGAGAGAGAGAGAGAGAGAGAGAGAGAGAGAGAGAGAGAGAGAGAGAGAGAGAGAGAGAGAGAGAGAGAGAGAGAGAGAGAGAGTGTGTGTGGGGAATAATACTAAAATATTAACAGTACTGGTTTGTTGTTATAAAATAACTATTTTAATTAAATTTGTCTAAAATAGGTAGCGATTGCAAATGTACGGTAGGTTGATGACCTCTGATTTCGGGGTTATTTGAATCCCCGAGTCATCTATGTCAGCTGACTTACTTAATTCTCTATTTTGAACTAAGATTGGAGTCGAATGGACCTCCAACCCACTCATGACCATTGATTCGGTCAAACTGTTTTGTTTATTGATAGTTGCATTTTCTGCATTGACTTCGGTTAAGTCAGTCATGCTGACTTCATTATCGTTATTTTTCATTTTATAGTGGTTTTCTTTTTTACCTATACTATTGTACACACCTTATCTTACTTCTATGTCTAGTATTTTGTATATTGTTTATATCATATGAACTAACCATACCATTGCCCCTACCTCCAAATAACCTGTTCTGCAGCTTAATTAGGTCTGGCGAATATAATCACAAATTATACTCGCCGTCCCTGTTCGGGGGCCAGTGTAACAATCTAAGTTATTTACAAATAGTAAATCTATATTAAATTCATAACAACTGAGTTTTTATCTTACCTTCGGGTTCCAATCCAAGGTTCTACAGACGAAAAAAAAATCAGCTGCAGAGTAGGTTATCTGGGTTTGATTGCAAAATAATATTAACACAGTTTATTCTGACTAAAACAACTTACTTTTGGTTTATTATGTGAAATTTACGTTATTTTCTACACTTGTATGACAATCCCTATTCTCTTCTACTTTATGTTTGACACGCTACTCCAACCCTTTTACAACATCAATTTCATCAACATACCGTACATTTGCAATTGCTTAATCGCTATCTATTTTAGACAAATTTAATTAAAATAGTTATTTTATAACAAACCAGTACTATTAATATTTTAGTATTATTCCCCACACTCTCTCTCTCTCACGCTTATGCCCATCATACTTTTACAATACTCATCTCTTATTAATAGAGCTCTTTCAAAAACTTTTAGTTTGATGACAAAAGGTACTTTACCAATCTGTGTTTATTCTTAACCCGTCTGTAATAGTATCCGAGCTGTTGCACCAATAGGTTAACAACGTCTTGCACTTCACATTCCGGAAATAATTTCGGCTTTCAAAAGCTGGCGTATTGTTCCGATCACCTATTGAACTAGATTCTCACTGTAACTGAGTTGTATAGTTATATTTTTAGTCGGCAGACATAATTTTTCCGCACTGAGATGTTTTAGTTTGGCCACGCGCTACACTGTTTATATACTTTATACTTGTTAACAATTAATGTTTTAACCATTAACTGGATAGGCCGAATTAATTTTACGGCCTATATTGCACGTCCGAGGCCACTGATTTACGAACTGTATACTGCTTCCTGCTGCTGTCTGATGTTACTTCTGTGGTGATAATCTGCCTACTGTTTCACAAGAAGCCTGCTGCTTACTGGGGCGGTTACGCAATGCGTCTGGACAATTGTTTAGGCTAACTGTGTGCATTGCTGGTTACTGGGGCACCTCACAGGTGAAGTCTGGCAATTTGAAAAGTGACTGAATTGATGCAATATAAAATTAAACTGGGGTAGCTCACAATTTTGTACCGTTACAATTCTTAAGGCCTTGTAAATTTCAAATTCTTCTAGGGCATCTAGTAGTTGACCCTTTTTACATACGGTACATGTAAAGGTTCCAGATTCTCTTTAAATCCAGTGTATGTATGATTCTCATTTATTAGGTGTTATGCGTAATGCGATACATTAGTATTGGGGAACTTCTTAGGTAAATGTTCTTTGAATCTCTCGGAAAATTTTCTCCCCGTCTGGCCTATATAGATTTTATCGCATTCATTACACCGGATCCTATAAACACCTGAACAATCCTCTAGTAATGCTGTGGTATGAGGCTTAAGTATATTTGTTAATTTATTCGTGGTCTTGAACGAGACAATAATCCCTAGCTTTTTTAGTTCATTATGTAGTATATTAGGTAGTATGTTCGTATACCTAGCAGCAACATATTGGGTTTTATCTTTAATTTTGTCCGATTGTTTTAATTTATTAGCGTGTTTATATATTATTCTATCAATGATTTTACTATTGTAACCATTCACTATTGCTATATGTTTTATTATATTAATTTCATCGTTATAGTCTTCTATGTCCATCGGTATATTCGTCAATCTATGTGCCAGTGCATTAAAAGTTGCCATTTTTTGTGTATAAGGATGATTGGAACTAGCATGTATGGCTATATCAGTTGTCGTTGGCTTTCTATATATTTTAAAGCTAAGGAGGTTATTACGTTTATATGTAGTTATGTCCAGGAAATTCAAAATATTGTTATACTCTACTTCCATAGTGAATTTAATATTACTGTTTATGCCGTTCAAAAAAGTAAGCAATCCGTCTATCTGTCTAGGAGTGCCACCAAAAATTAAGAATGTGTCGTCTACGGACCGTGTGTACGAGATGATTTTATTATATAACTTGTTATAACTTGTTTTTGTCAGAAAGTATGTACTTGTTCTCATAATGATTCATATAAATTTCCGCTAAAAGTCCACTCACTGGTGAACCCATGGCCATCCATGGATAAAAAATTTGTTGTCGTATGTAAAGTAATTCTGTTGTATAACGATTTTCAATAAAAATATAAGTTCTTCAATTTGTATCTGTTTTAAGATTTTTGTCTTGATTAAAAGTCTCTCGAGAATGTTTACCGTCTCTAACACGGGTATGTTCGTATACAAATTCACTATGTCCATAGAGATCAGTTTATGGTCAGGCAGTACTTCAATGTTTTTAACTTTGTTTATAAATTCTATTGTATTTTTTACACTATGTATGTTGTCCATTACTAAGCTGTTTTTGATAATTATTTGTAGCTTTTTGGCTACATTATAGCTTGGGGCAGTTGTATAATTTATTAATGGACGTATTGGTATATTAGGTTTATGTAACTTTGGTAGTCCTCTGAAAGCAGGCGCTTTCGGATTTATATTTTTGATACGTCGTCTAGTTTGAGCATCGAATAAATTAACACATTTATTCACCGCTGAATTTATGGCTCTTGTATATTTAATGGTGGGGTCATTATTTAGGGTCTTAATATTATTTTCATTTATAAAATCATAGCATTTTTGTGTGTATTCAGTTTTATTGATGATAACTACTGTACTACCTTTATCAGCTTTAGTTATCATTGCGTCAAAATTTTCTAATTTGCGTTTGATGTTCTTCGCAATTTTAATTTCATTACTAGACCTTATGTTAAGCATCCTACCCGACTGTAATGTATGATTTAATTTATAGTTGATTGCCACCCGTGTATCGTTCTGAATTTCTTGGTTTTTTATTTGTTTAATGACGGCTTCTGCATTTACGACTTCTCTTATTAAAAAATAATTATTACGACTTCGCTAATAAATTAAAACGATCGGACAAAATTAAAGATAAAACCCAATATGTTGCCGCTAGGTATACGAACATACTACCTAATATACTACATAATGAACTAAAAAAGCTAGGGATTATTGTCTCGTTCAAGACCACGAATAAATTAACAAATATACTTAAGCCTTATACCACAGCATTACTAGAGGATTGTTCAGGTGTTTATAGGATCCGGTATAATGAATGCGATAAAATCTATATAGGCCAGACGGGGAGAAAATTTTCTGAAAGATTCAAAGAACATTTACCTAAGAAGTTCCCCAATACTAATGTATCGCATTACGCACAACACCTAATAAATGAGAATCATACATACACTGGATTTAAAGAGAATCTGGAACGTTTACATATACCATATGTAAAAAAAGTCAACTACTAGATGCCCTAGAAGAATTTGAAATTTACAAGGCCTTAAGAATGAATAAAAGTCAGGTACTTAATGAACAATTGTCATTCAAGTCAAATAAACTATATGACACAGCAATGAAAATAAACCGTGAATAGCGTGTACGGATCAGTTGGAAGTCGGACTTCGGCAAGTGCACTAGTTCGGTTGTAGCACGTTCCGATGCAAACTCGATGTTCTGTGTTAATTTATTTAAGTGTGTTATGTGTTTGTGTCTTCGTGAACTTTTTAACGAAACCCTAACAATAGGGTCGATTTTGTTTTTACCTGAAGATGGGGATATAAGCCCTGAAACATGTTGTAATTTTGTTAAAAGAAGATCACTTAGTGGATAAAATTAAGGTAATTATTTATTTAATCATATACAGTGATCTGGAGACCATACAGTAACTATGAACTAGATCTTTGAAACCCATAAATTCGAAAGCACCCACTTTGACAGGTTTACCCAAACTCCACAAGGAAGGTATCCCACTGAGACCACTAGTAAATTTCACCACTGCCCCGGGATATAAAACGGCTAAAAAACTAGTCAACATAATAAAACATAATATACGAATAATTAATGATCATAGTTTAATTAATAGTATTGACTTTGTAGATAAGGTTAAAGACTTAATAATTGAACCATCTTACAAACTTGCCTCCTTTGATATTATAAACTTATACACAAACATACCAGTAGCTGAGACCCTGCGAATACTTAAGATTAACCTGATTAATACTAACAAACTGGACATTGATAGTATAAACGAATTGATGGACGTTTTGGAACTGATTCTCGATCAAAACTATTTTACCCACAACAACCAATTTTTCAGCCAACAAGAGGGGTTAGCAATGGTTTCTCCACTTTCTGGCCTTCTTGCGGACACATACCTGAATAATTTCGAGAATTCCTTTATTTTTACTAATAACAGACACAGTGATAACATAATGTTTTATGGCAGATATGTTGACGACACCTTTTTAATATATAAAGGCACACAACGGCAAATTAATAGGTTACATAAATATTTAAATAATATCAATGATAATATACAGTTCACACTTGAAAATGAAGACAATGGAAAACTGAATTTTCTGGATTTAACAGTTGCTAAAAACAATAGTAAAAAACTACAATTTAACATTTATAGAAAACCTACAGCAACTGATATTGTGTTACACGCTAAGTCCTTTAACCCAATATCCCAGAAAATGGCTGCCTTTCATAGTATGATTAATCGACTTTTATCTCTGCCCCTTGGTGATAAAGAACACCATGAGGAATTGAACACCATTAAATACATCGCAGCCACTAATGGTTACGAAGTTGGGGTGGTGAATATCCTCAGAAAACATTAGAAAAGGCGTAAAAACATTAACGGACATGGAACTCGTGAGACTATAACACGCAAATACATTACAACACCATATACACACTTTATGCCTATGGTCCTTGGGTCAATTTTCAATAAAAATAGCAATATAAACGTCACATACAAGACCACTAACCACATTATGAATAACCTTCGCGTACATGGACCTACCAACCTCGAACACAAAACAGGTGTTTACAAATTGTTATGTGACGATTGTGACGCCTTTTATATAGGCCAGACTGGCGGTGGTTTTTTAAAAAGGTTCACAGAACATAGACCGCCTACATACTTTCACAGTTTGGACTACATTAGATCAAAATTTGCAAAACACCTCATCACAGAGAATCACAATTATACTAATTTTAAAACAAACTTGATACCTCTTCACATATGCAAGAAAGGGCGACATATGAACGCCCTTGAAGAGTTCGAAATTTACAGAGCTTATAACAATGCTGATACCAAGCCGCGTGTCCTAAACGATCAACTGCTTTTTAAATCGAATATATTGTACGACAACGCTTTGCGTTATTGTCGTGATAAGAGTCAGTCTTGATTCAGTGCGCGGTCAGTCGCCGTATGGTGTACACCGTTTAACCGTTGTGCTCGACTTTGTACATTTAAGTATTGTGGTTTTGTTTAATGTGGATTTTAATGTTTTAATTATTCGACAACTATATCATCGTTTGATGATATACGAATACACTTTTAAGTTCTGAGGATGGGACAAGTGTCCCGAAACATGTAAACTTTAGAGTGAAGACATTGTTGCAGAAAGTCACAGACGGTAAGTTACAATATATTTGATTAAACAACACGTGGCTTGGTACTAATTTCGGATTTATTCCTTTTAAATACGTGAAAAGGTATGGGTCATTGCTGCCGGGATTGTCATTGTCACTTCCACTACAATCATCACTCCAAATGGTTCCAAATGTTGTCTAATGAATCTGGAGGGGAATTACCAGGTACATGAGGTCCATGGGAAACAGGCCATATGGCTGACTGAATGTTAAGGTAAGAAATATCCTTTCTGTATGTAAAGTTATACACAGAAACTTCTAAGGATAAGTTTCAGGATATAAGCGCGTGAGCTCACGCACCCACCCACCAAGTAAACTACTTAATTTGTATAAACATATATATGTTCATAAATGCCTCATAAATGCTATAATTTTTCTTCTTATATATTTTATATTATTAATTATTATTTAATGGTAGTTTCACTTGTGAAACTTACTTGTTGATATTCCCTCAAACGCCGTTTTGGAGTTGTATTCTCCTTCTTCAGTGAGGTTTGAATACGGAATTAGTCACGTAGTCGGTAATTTGTAACGGTTTTTAGGTGACTGGTTATGTGTGGGGGTGTGGAGTTGGAAGGGGGTTGGCGCGGGATTCTGAACTGTTGTATGCGTTGTGTATTATTGTGTCGAATAGTGTGTTTGATTTAAATTGTAAATGTTCACCGAGTATGTTGTTTGGTTGTGTTTTATTGTGTTTGTATATTTTGTATTGTTCTGCGGTGTTGTTTGCGACTTTTGGGTAGGTAGTGTAAAATTTCAAGATTGTTTTTTTATATTTGTGTAACTGTGGTTTTCTGTCTGGATGTGTGTGGCAAATGTGGATTGTATGTTGTTATTGGATAATGCTTTTGTGTGTTCAGAAAATCTGGAGGAAAAAGATCTTCCTGTCTGGCCTATATAGAATTTATTGCAATCGTTACAGTTTGATTTATATACGCCTGTTTTGTTGTATATGTCTATGTCTTTGTTTGTGCCGTCAATGTGTCTTTTGATGGTATTGTTGGTTCTGTATGCTGTTTTGTAATCGTGTATTCTGAATGTGTTGGCAATTCTGTGTGTGTTAGAGTTGTAGTATATGAGTGTGATGTATTTGTTTTGTTGTGTTGTTTGTATTTTTTGTTGTTTTTGTATAGGATTTGTCTATGTAATTTGTTTATTAAATAAGGGTTGTACCCGTTTTTTAGTGCTATGTATTTTATTGTGATAAGTTCATTATAATCTTGTTTATTTAGCGGTATTTTTGTGGGTCTTTGTAGCATATGGTTGAAGGCTGCATGTTTATGTTGTGTTGGATGATTTGATGTGTTGTGTATGACCATGTCAGTTGTGGTTTGTTTTCTGTAGATTTTATATGTGTGCGTATTGTTTGTTTAATCTATAATTTAATTTAGAGAGAGAGAAAGAGAGAGAGAGAGAGAGAGCGAGGGGGGAGAGGGGGGGTTTAAATGTCATTTGCCACAGTTAATATGGCGCTCATTCACCTTCCCATGCATGCTTATCGGAGTAATTATTTTATTTTTTCTTTGTAAATAGGTTCGACCACTGTTTAAATCTATTTTTCCCGTGTTTATATGACGTAGAACAATAGGAAAAAATATATCACCCACTCATGCGCGCACACGAAATGCATGCATATAATGATGAAACTCTTACCTTATTGTGTCGGAGGATACATTTCAGCCGCGGCTCTGAAGAAGGCATGCATGCGGAACGTTAGCGGGTGGCGCCTCTTGAACATAAATTCTTTTCAAAGTTTTCTAAACAACAGAAATAATTAATAATAACACCACACAATAACACAAACGAAAACACTGAAATTCATAATAATAAATACCGCTACACGATAATACACTAAAAGCACTACCTTATTGCTCGGGCGAAACCACGCGAATGAATAGTGTTGGCGCGTTTTTGTCTTAACGGACACACACACACTCATGACAAACCAATTAGAAGTGAGAATACGCAAAATTTTGAACTTAACTGTTTATTAACGCGCTATTTTTTTGTTTCAACCAATCAGGCGTCAGCTTTATCACCGACCTTCTTCATAAATTCACGGGTTTTTAGGACACGTGAATTAAAGTAAAATATGTTCAAAAGTAAAAGGTTAGTGGTGCTGTTGTGAATTGTGATTTTCGTGATCCAAAACTATAGTGAAACAATTCGAAAAATAGTATACAGTGATATCAGTGAAGCCGTTATCGCATATAAACGACTGTGTAAGCAAGATAGGTTAAATGCCATTTGTCACCGTCTACACAGTTAATATGGCGATCACTCACCTTTGCATGCGTGCTTATGGGAGTATTTATTTTATTTTTTTTCTCCTCAAATAGGTTCGACCGCCATTTAAAATTATTTTTCGCGTGTTTATAGAAAAAAATGTAACTTCAACAACAGTATTGTCTAGGAATATCACAATTACCTTCATCTGTAACCACAGTGAAAACAAAGTTTTGTATTTTGAACTCAGACAGCAGTGTAGTAAAATGATTTTTGCGACCATATACAGACATACTAATAGAAATAATATACCTATACTATTATTAAAACTTGTTTGGTATTGACAGATGGAACTGTTGATTAAACAACTGACTGCTACGTGCCTCTTAACCAATCACCGTACTCAAAACTGTAAACAGTAACCGTAGCAACGCTCGCTGTTGCCAATATGTCCCACACGTGCTGTTATGAAAACCAGTGTGGAATGTCGCGCCACAGAGTGAACTGTTAGTGTCGGTTCTATGCAACGAAGTCTGTTTGTTAAGAGTGCTGTGTTTTCAGTTATACTTGTTTGATTATTCAAGGGTGTACGTTAGTTTAATACTTAAATAGTTGTGTTGCAGATACAAGTTTATTGCTAACTAATTTCTGACTAATTAACTACGTGTAGTGAATACGTGTGAATCTATTTTTAACTAAATAAGCATAAGCATGTTTAAATAACATGTTTAACTAAGTATAAATTTACTTTATTTTGTCATTTTACGGAACTTTGTGCGTGCGATTTTTATTTTAAAACAATTTGTATAAATATCTACATTCTTAAATTTTGAATTCTTTAAAATATGTAACAGCTTTAACCTATACGCGTTTACTTTCAAACAGAAGGTATGTCTGAAAGTGAGGAAACTGGGAAAAAGCGTGGTCAACCATGAATACACCCGGTAAAAGAGAAAACACGTATTTCTGGTCGTGGAGTACCAATTAAGAGTGTAGTCCAGAGAATTCGTTTGTTCTCTACGAGATTATTTCGAGAAAGTGAAGGAACATGATGGGCCTCTGATTTCAGTTAGTCAAGTTGTTGATAGAACAGCAGCTGCACTCTATATAAGTAAAAATATGGTCATAACTATAGGTAAGTAGAAGTTTAAACAAAGTGAGGAAGCTGGCCCTTCTAAACTGGAAACACCAGGTAAAAAAAGACAGATAGAAAAACTTGTTACTAATCTGGATGCTTTTGCAGAAGATGGGATCCGTCGCCACGTATATGAGTATTACAGTCGTAAAGTGTATCCTACAATAAAAAAGCTACTAGTTACTCTTCATGATGCAGAGCTTTTCACTGGTAACCACTCGTCTTTATGGTCCGTAATTAAAAATTTGGGATTTAAATTTACTATCGTTTCGGGTAGAAAAGTATTAATGGGGCTACAACACGTAGTTGCTTCTTGCTGTAGATTTCTTAGGGGTGTAATAAATGAAAATTTTAATAACGTCATCTGGGTTGATGAAACATGGGTGAACGCAGGACATTCTTTAAAAAAGTGTTGGTCGGATGATTCTACGGCGGGAACTATGCCAGTGCGAATTGGAAAAGGTGGAAGACTTATAATTACCCATGCCGGAAATTCTCAGGGGTTTATTCCCAATTGCATCTATGTATTTAAATCAAAAAAGACTTCTAACATGAAGAAATGAATCACAACAAATTTAAAACATGGTTTGAGGAATTCCTGTTAAAGAATATTCCTCCCAATTCAGTGATTGTGATGGACAACACCCCATATCATTCAGTGATTAAAGACAAGGCTCCAACAATGGCTTCAAAAAAAGAAGAGATGGTTGAATGATTAAAACGTTGAAACATTCCATTAACAGAGGATATGAAAAAGGCTGAGTTGATGGAATTAGTACTATTTAATAAACCAAAGTTTCCTGTGTATATTGTTGACGATTTGGCTGAAAGTTACGGTCATAAAGTCATCCTGTTGCCTCTATATCATTGTCACTTTAACGCTATAGAAGTAATATGGGCCAGGGTTAAAAAATACGTTGCCATAAATAGCACAAAATTCACGATGACTGAAGTCGAAAAATTAACAAATGAAGCCATACAAATGATTACTGGAGAAGATTGAAAGAAGGTAGTCGAACACACCAAGTCAGTTATTGAAGACGCTTGAAAAAATGAAGGTATAATGGAACAGCAGGTAGAAAATTTGATCATTTCTGTGAATTGTTCGAGTGACAGTGAATCAGTTGAATCTGAAGATAGTGATTCTACATTAAGTGGAGTTCACCCATTATAAATGTAAGTTTTTATTTTGTTTAATGTTAGAAGTAATGTTAAATATAAAATTGCAAAATAAAAGTATTTAATTTAATCTTTAACTAAACAAAAATTAGCAAACGAAATATTATAGTCCAATACTGTATTACAATTTCTATCAATTATAAATTAATATTTCACTATTTATAGGCAGTTTCATTTATGAAGAATTCACAAATATTTATGCTTGCTTAATACCAAATTATCTGCATTTATTAAGTTCATGATATAATAATAGAGTAATTATTTATTATGTTTTTCGAGTAAA
Source organism: Magicicada septendecula (assembly GCA_034769895.1). Lineage (NCBI taxonomy): Eukaryota > Metazoa > Arthropoda > Insecta > Hemiptera > Cicadidae > Magicicada > Magicicada septendecula. Next base: position 29,321,975 of record CM068369.1, read on the forward strand.
TTATTATGATATTAAATCCATACCAAAATATTAAGTAAGATCTCATATTACCAGAGTTGGACTTAACTAGAATTTGCGTAACACGGTTCATGTCATTTCACAAAATAAAAGATTTTTTACGCGATTGTGAACAGATTAGTGTGCACTATGATTAAGGTAATGTACAGTATAATATGTTATTGCAACCATACATTAAATAATCGTATTCACTACGATATAAGCTACGCGACTTCACTACAAAAGCATCTCTGGATGTCTTACTGTAATTAAAAGTACATTTAGAGATATCATGTTTTAAAAGTAAACTGTTTTGTCTTGAAAAGCCGTATTAAATGACCTTGAGTGTGAATGTGTTGTAAGTTGTTTGTATGTGAATCATTGTTTCATGTTTATCAACTTGTACAAGTCACGTGGTCAGAGTGTGGCAACGTTGTTTCCCTTTCAGTACAAATGTCAATACCAAAGAAGTTTTAATAATAGTATAGTCTGAAAAGTTAACAGCAAATTTTGTGTTCTACAGAATTTCCTGCATTCACTGCTAGCTAAAGAATCTCAACTTCAGTACCTTTATTAGTTTTATAAATAAATGCACACTATCAGAAAATGTTTGTGTAGGCCTACTTACAACCCAGGCTTGATAATATTTTATTTTAGGTTACTATTAACAATAAAAGTACACTTACTGGTTACACAAAATGTCTAAATCAGAGTTATAAGACAGAATTGATATATTTCCTACATCTTTAACGAAGAGTTATGCTAACCGCAATCAAGTGAAAATGTGCCCAGACTCGTCTTCCAACCATTGTGTGTGTGTGTGTGTGTGTGTGTGTGTGTGCACGCGTGCTCACTACAAACTACTAATTATACATATGAAATGAAATAACAAATTGCCTGAAAAACTTGCATAAAAAAAACCATATTCACAACTGAACGTAACCACATGCTGACAACAAATTGTGACTACAAACTCAAAATTCATAATAAAAATAAATCTCAATTAAACAATTACAAAAACAAAAATAGGTAAATGTTTCGTTGAAGGACACCATGGATTCTGTCAATTTTTTTGTGAAAATTACCCTAAATACTCATCTGTACCACTGTAGACTATACCAAAAAAATTGCGGGAAACAGTAGAAGCAGTTATTAAATGTTGTGTGCACGGGAGGGAGTAGTCTAACTCTGGTTACGGGAAAAGTTTTGTTGAGCTAAATTGTACGTTAACTAAACTGAAACAAAATAAACAAACCTAACCTAACCGGAGCACTCATCTTTTGCAATTTAATTAAACTAAACCTAACTAACCTACCTACATCACCCGCCGCGATTCGATGCTACCACCGCACGTTCTGCACTTCCCGCATCCCTTGCACTATATAATACCACAATTTTGGCTTTCCATTTTCGCACCCTTTTCAATTTTCGTACTAGTCGGGTGATGCACAACTAAACGACGCCAAAACATTTGCAACGGTTACCGCGTGGGTTAAAGAATATCTAACGGTAGAAAAAAATTTCTACTTGTTCGTTTAAATTTGGCCAATCACTGAGAAATATTTAAAATGTCACTTATCAACACTTCCCTATTTTACTTAGGGGATTTCTCTGAACTACCCCTTTAAAGGAAAGAAGAAGAGACAGACGTCATGGACAAATCAGAGAGAAGTATGTACAATTCGGTCACGAAGAATCTGTCCCGTACGTCCATACCACCAGCGGACATAATTACCGAAATTAAGCAAAAAGAGCGTTTCCGGGAAAAAATTGCTTCTTAACTCGTATACAAGACCACTTTTGAATTCGAAAAACTATGTAACATCCCAAAACCTATGGTGTCCTTTTTTTAAATACTTTTTCGTATTTAATTAACATTGAGAATAACAAAAAATATTTCACAATACTAGAAGAGAATTTAAGAAGGTAATTCTGTAGCTGACCTGGATCACCTTCGATTTCTTTCAAATTGTAGTATGTTTCACATTTAGTGTCCTAATGACTATTTTCAGCTGGATTAAGTCCCGCAAACGTAAAATAACTAAGTAATTTGGAAAAAACATTTAGAGGAGACATTATTGCAATTTTTAATTATACCTGTTTCAATGTAAGAGACATTAAAAAGATTTACTCGCAACGTGGTGCCACTAAGGTGCGCCGGTAAAGTTGCGCAATCGACTCTATTCCACACCACTATAAAATTGTTTCACAATTAATAAATGACATGGGATCATCTAACCTTATAATCCATTTTGGCGCTTCTTCACACTAAACCAAAATTGTTTAAAAATTCCAAACAAAAGATCACAAGAGAAGTACTCCCCTGTACGGGTGGGTACGTGCAGACAAGAAAAGTTATCATGGCAAGTGTTCAACACAACACAAAAGTCAATTTTATTAGATATATCGCAAGTAATTTCTTGCGACACGAGCTAATCTAACAGAATTATACAATACTGATATGAACTCAAATATTTATGATTACATTTCATATTTACAGTACAACAAAACTAATAAAAATTTGAGACACTAGAAATACGTACTCACACCACACTTCCGCCATCACAAGACACAGGTTGTCAAACATAACAACTTAAATATTTCGTTAACTTTTATAACTAATCGATAGTTGGTTTTGGTTAGTCATTTAAATGTTCTGGGACGGTTAAAAAGGAGAAAATACAATCTTTATTTCAACATTTTATCTTAAAAATTACAAAAATGGTTGTTTATTTTAGTCGCGTGGCAAAATTTAAACGTACCGATCACGAGTACCGGAAAATGTTCCGTTAACGCCCTTAATATAATGTAATTGGTGGACCTATATGGTAATTCTAAGCAATTATTGAATCACTTTCAATTTCTGTCATATTACTCTTATAATGTGATTTATATTTTTAAAAAATTAAAAAATCACCAGTGACGTATCTAATTGAAATAGGAGGGGGGTTACAACCTTAAATTGGCCAGGTCCCAGTGAGTTTCTAAAGGTAGCTCTTACAAAACCTACCTAAAGACGTTTATCATACAGTAGTCAGTACATTGCGAGTCTGTTAATTACCCCTTTGAACTGTGGATGGGCCTCGGTAGCCCTAGTGAAAGGGAAGGTTATGATACAGGACCTCAACAGAGTTGCATTCTCATTTCACACACCAAATGCCCACTTCCCATACCATCCACCATAACCTCCCCCCGCCACACTTTGGAGAAGTTCTGAATAGGCTAATGAATATAACTATATGTTGTGCCATAGATTCCGAAGCAAACAAATCCAAAACAGTATTGTTCCTCAAAATGTCTCATTTTGAAGAATCTAATTTTTCATGAAACAATTGAAGTACCGTACATGCAAACCAAATTAAAACACATGACAGAAACTTAACTTTTGCAAATAATAAAGTTAGGCGTTGTTGATATGGTTTAATGGAATCTTGGGTTAAAAATATTATTAACTAGCATTAACTCCAAGGAGTGCACTTGTTAGGCTTAGTTGTTGCCCTGCCCAACAACTGCCAAAATTTAATGTTGCTTTAAATATAGCAAACATATTAATTACTATTTTCATATTACATTTGTTGTATACAAAGTTAAAGATATGGTACTGTGCTTTATGGGTGACACTTGAGGAATAGGTAATATGATTTCCTATCTTGGACATATTTGTATTTAAGAGGAGAAACAAGGGATTCACAACATTATATAGGTACTATGTTATGGTCTTAATGTCTTGACTATTTACATTCAAAAATGGCTGTTATGCAATATTTTTACTCTGTGCCAGTTCTAGTAATTTTCAATCAGTTGCAGAGAGAAAAATACAATCCTGTTCTATAAAAAATATATGAGGCGGTGAATAACAGAACTCTCCTTCTCCGGCAAGGATGATTTTTCACAAAGTGAAAAAAACTCACTGCAAAGGTAATATTGAAGTTTTTGGGTCGAAATTTTTTTTGTAAATAGGCATAGCATACAAGAAGCTAAATACAAGAGTAAAAAAATATTTTATGCATTAAACTCGATTCATTACCAAAAACAAATTGGAAAAGGAGAGTTTTGTTGCAATAAAGTTTTTAAGGCAGGTTTGTTGCAACTCACACCTGTAAAAGGAGAGTTTTGAAATTAATAAAAAATCTCAAATAAGAAGAAAAGAGAAATGTGTATTTGGTGTAATTGTGTGTTTTACATTATAAAAATTTATAAAAAAATATAAAAATAAAAATATAAAAATTCAAACTAATCTAAACTACCAAGTCAATATTGTTTATTCCGTCGTTTTCATTTTCAGGTGGTTGATCCACACCAGGAGTGTTTCCCTCATTATCATCGATCACCATCTTGTAATAGTTCAATTCTGGGTTCAGCCTCCAATCATCTCCAAAATGGCTTTTTAACAGCTTGTCGACATCCTTCAGTTTAGCTAAATTCACAGGAACTTTGTTTTCCAAGGCACGAGGAACGATATTGCAAAGCTTTTTCCCGACCTTCATGATAGGTTGTGAGGTGCTAATGTTACTTCTGTAATGCACCTCTCCTTGAACTAGTACTGCTTTGCGCTTTTCACTTTTTTTAAAAATGAAACGTTTTGCTTGCGAAAAACGAAAATGCCAACTAGCAGGTCGCTTGATCACACTTTGAACTGCTGTTTTCCAATCTTTAACTGGTACTTCAGACCCCAACCTCTTTACAGTAGCAAAGTCACTGAAAATATCCAAATATTCTGATGGTGTTATAATAGTTTCTCTCTTTCTTATTACCTTTTCTATTCTTCCAAATACCCTGTCCGGGGGAAGAAATGAGTGTCCTACCACAGGGTACATCACTATTACTTCTTCGATAGTCGCAGGAGCAATTTCCTGAAACCATTTTGCAACCATTGCTATAATAATTGTGTTTTTATTTTGACCTGGGCAGCCATCTGCACATAGGAGAATTGTAGTTTTTTCCTCTAGGTCAACACAGTTTAAGGAATCCCAAATGCCAGAACATATTTCGTTTGAACTTTTATAGTGTTCGTTTTCCAACCACGCATAAACTGTTACATTCTCTTTGTTCTGTTTAGCTTTTGAGTGCCCTTTAACAACAGTAAGATTATACTGATATAACTGCCTGCTATAGTACGCAGATTGATCAGGAACTTTTGGTAAGACCAAATTCTTTTGACAATCAAACGATAAAACTAGCTGGTTGTCCTCATTTTGATTTTTCAAGATTGAGTAAAAAGCGGAAGCTCTTAGTTTGTGGACTCGGAGTCTCATTATCAAATAATTTTTCTGGGTAGCATTTGTTGAAATTTTTATTTGAGACTGTAACTGGATGCACGTGGAACATGCATCAGTGGTAGGAGTCTTGAAGCTCATATTAAAATCAAAATTAAAAATGTTCCTAAAAAAACTGTATTTAACTTTATTTCTTGCTTTATCAGTGTTTTCATTGTACATGCGCCAGAGCTTTTTCAAATTTAGTTCACAAGGCAAGTAAAGCCTGGTACTTTTGTCTCTTGTGTAGTGAGACTCTACAGGTTCAAGTTTTTTAAGTACTCAGTGACTAGTTTTTTTCTGTTTTCATTGAACTTCGAACGCCGGTCTCCACCTCTGTTTTCTTTAGGTGGAAGCCCAGTTGTTAGATGTGTTCTGCACAAAATTTGTACCCTGTATTTCGAAACTCCAAGAATAGTGAGAAAAGATTTGGCACATACCTGAACAGGTCCTTTTTTTTGTAGGGATGAAATAAGAATTGGAAGTTGTTTTTCTAGAGGAGCCAGCGATTTTAGCTCGTGATGTTCTCGCAGGTTTATTTTGTGCAGTATATTTGAGTAGAAATGAATCCTGAACAACTTTTCTTGAGGTGGAGTAAAATGCCTGATGAAATTTTCTTATGTCTTGCATGCCTACGGTTGAACATTTGAATGTCTTGGTGTTGTGGTTACAATCTGTTTTTTTTTGGAAGTGACTTCGCCTTGTGCCTGAAACCAAATACTAAAATACAAAATTGTTTAGAACCTAGGCCTGCATATTTAGTTAGTGATAGCTGAATAAATATTAAAAAATTTTGAACACCTTACCTGGGTTTGGTTTGTTTCCAGTTCTTAACACTTCTTTTCCTTTTCCTGCCACGTCCACAATCGGCACTGGTGCCGGCGTTTTCTTCCATTTTATAAAACTATAAAAGATACTAAACTTCGAAAAACAACTTAAAATATGAGGAAATAACTTTAACGACAAAGGCAGATCAATGCTATTGGAACAAAGGTAATATCGCTCTGCAATTTGAGGTTATGTAGGAAAAACCATGTGCTTTCCTGTGGCTTACAGTCAGCTGATTCAAATGTTGTTGGAATAAAAAAAACACACATGTTTGATTGATATGAAACACTAAAAACAGACTGTTAGGAAAATAGAACAACTGATGTTTGGAAAAGGATAGTTTTGGTCCATACTGAAAAACACTAAATATGGTTGGCATTGGAAAAAGACAGCTTTGTGGCAACAAATTAGTAATGGAAAAGATTAGTTTTGTTGCACTTTCACTTATGGAAAAAGAGAGTTTTGAAAACAACTACTGTTTTTAAGGCCTTTTATTGTATGGAATAGAGCTGTATTGTTGCAAAAAAACAGTTTTATTCGATGCAAAACTACGGCCTTTAAAATACCCCACCTCTTACTCATTTTTTTTAACTTGTGGAAAAGGAGAGTTCTGTTATTCACCGCCTCATATATTTCTTTTTCACTTCCTAATTAAATTTAACAAACTGACAATAAAAGTAGCTACAAATGTGTACATTTTATTTATATTTTCAAAACTTGTGATTGCTGTGGCTTTCTGAAGCTGCACACAAGCACTAGATCACAACTACGGTTTGTCTTATCTTCTCTACTGTAAACAATTTTTCCTCTGTCATTTTGTAAGTGAACTGTGTTGTACAGTTCAAACTATTTAAATATTATTCAATTATACCATGTTGCCAATTCAAAATAATTGGTTGTAGTTGTCTTGATTAGACTAACTAAAATACCCTTAAATAAACAAGATTACACCGACGAACTCAACACAATAAAATACATAGCAATAAAAAACGGTTATAACCCCAATTTAATAAACATACTACACAAACGCATCAAAAACAAAAACAACAAAACACTAAATACCATCAACACACAACACAATAAGTACATCACACTCACATACCACAACTCATACACACACAAAATCGCCAATACATTCAGAAAACACAAATACAAAATAACATTCAGAACAACCAATACCATCAAAAAACACATCAGTAATACAAACACAGACATAGACAAATATAACAAAACAGGTGTTTACAAATTAAATTGTAATGACTGCAATAGTTTCTACATAGGCCAGACGGGAAGATCTTTTTCATCCCGTTATTCTGAACACTTAAAAGCTTTAACCAACAACAATATACACTCTGCATTTGCCACACACATACACACAGAAAACCACAGTTACACCAACATAGACACTAATCTTGAAATTTTACATTACATACCCAAAGGTCAAAAACTCAACACAACTGAACAATACGAAATATATAAACACCACACAACACAACCAAACAACATACTCAACGATCAATTACAATATAAATCACATACACTTTTTGACACAATTATACAGAAAACAAACAGAAAGTTGAATCCCCGCGCCAATCCCTTTCCTCCACACACCACCCCCACTTCACCTTCCACACAACCGTTACAAAATGCTGGCAGTCTGTTACCAAAGCTGAAGAAGGCGGATACTAAGCCGAAACGCGTCCATTAAAATTAGTAAGTTTTCACATGAAAAAAGTTCATTTTTAGTTAAGTAATTGGTTGTGTCTTGTAATCAATAATAAACACGTTATTAATTAGAACTTCTGTTATCCAGAATGTCTACATAAAAGAAAACCCTCAGATAACTGAATATTGTTGTTATAAATTAATGACCAGGACTATGTGTGTGCTAAATTGAGTGATATAGACTTGCTTTAAAGTCACTTTCCGATATTGTCTTTAAAAAAATATTAACACATATGATGCACTACCCAAAATCCTGAAATTTATTTAAGAAGAATCATACACTTACAAAAAAGAAAGTAAGTAATTATAAGTTGAAATACTACTGACTCGGAACCTCTAATGAAGCTTATCATAAACAAAAACTGCTTCAGACTATAAGGTAAAAATTTTATATTTTTACCAATAAAAAACTTAGTGTTCTGAGTCAGTAGTATTATACTTATAATTAGTTAATCATGGACAACAAAATCCAAGAAGAGAATAAGTATTTCAGTGGTAATTTGTTTAATTCAAACAGCAGAGTTGCTGAGCAGTATGGAGATGGCAGTTTATAGGTTTGAGTCAAAGTTGAATCAATACTGTCAGGGCAAGTGACAACTGTCTAGTTGGGAAGTCTATTTTATTAACAGTATGATTTCTATATACGAATACCCCTTCCAACTGTGCAGCTCATCACTTATGTGGTCAAATGTACATTCATTTCTCTTTGACAGTGGTGTGTGAGCTATACGATGGTTACAGGATGCAAAAGACCATGTGACTAAAGCTTGTGGGAACGTTATGAGGTGATCTGTTTTAAACTTACCAGAACCAGTACTTCAGAAGTTCATGGAGCTACTGTAAAATGTTGGGTTCCAATTTAATTGTTTCCACAATTTCTTTCACTTCTATGTTAATACAGTTTCAGACACTGTAACGTGACGAATTTTGAGGGATTTTTATTTTATTAAATTTTTGGGGTTTATTAAAAATATTCATAAATATAATTTCCATCTGTGACCAGGCGACGTGTTGAATTAAAACATTGCGTTAACAAAGGAGCAGTACGCCGTATCTGTTGTGTAACCTTTGCGAAAGAATGTACCAAGGCGTCATTTCTTAGAACTTTGCGGGTGTGTGGCAGTTGCGCCCGTATGCACCACACGAGCAGGTGTGCAGACCGACGCGGAATTGTAAAGCTAAAAAATGGCTAGAGAAGAATCTCTGTTCGCTTCCTTGACCATGCTGGCGGATGTGAGTCTAAGCCCAACCCTTTTTGTGACGTCCACCAGTGCTGACAAAATATCATCCACGACCAACACACAAAAAACTACGTGTGTTAAATGGGACACAACAGTGACAATTAAATAGCAGGCGTTGTTTTCCACCTTGAGAGACGCAATCTAGTTGGCAGTGAGCGTAGAGACGCTTCTGCCCAGTCCACGAACAACTACAACAACTAACAGACGCAGATAGTGCCGCGTGGGCCCCGTCGGCTTGAACTTTCTAAATATGAAGAACTAAGTGTAATACCGCCTTCATACCCACCGGGACCCAAGGAAATAATGGATTTATAACGGGAGAAGTGCAGTGGTCAGCGGGTGAATTATTTAATGTGCCGTGAACTGGTGAACTGGGAAACGCGTGTCCGGGCGGTGTGTAATTTGTGTTATACATAAATTAAAATAAAATGGGGTGTTTCAAAATAAAGGGTTTTAAATCGTGTGAATGTGCGCGTGAGCAAGCTGGGCTGTCCTGTATAGGGTAAGAAGTATATCTAAATGTGAGACATATATATATCTATTTCAGAATTTGTTTTTTTCGTGTTCTTGTTATAATGATTTTGGTCTGTCTTAATATTGATTAAAACTACTTAAGTCACTGTAAAACAATGTGTTAGTCTAGTTATTTCGTCATTACCACTTTCTCATTTCTGTGCTGCAAGATTCGTCTAAACGTTCCCGGATTTCTTCTGAATTATTATTGGGGGGTAGTCAGATTGCAAAATTGTCCCGTTTTTATTAAGGTAGAGTGTAAAGGTTTCCATATCTGTCCTTCAAAGATATTGGTGGCGACTCTGAGCTTCTGATCGAAATTTAAAAAGGTAGGTAAGTAAAAAAGATCGCAGGTAAGTTTCTGGCAGTATTTTATTATTTATTTATTTCGATAAAGTTTGTTTATTCACATTTGGCGACCCTGCCAGGATCCTGATATAATTTTATATGAGGTAGACCTATTTTAAAGCACAGAAAATAGGATTTGGTAATGACGTATTTATGTAAAATTTATCGTATATAATTTCGTATGTGTGAATAGGTTATGTTTACGTTATTATGGTTTACAGTTGTGTTAGGTGTTTTGGTTTTATAATAATAGTGGTTTTTATACATAAAAGTGTTATACAAATAAATTTTGAACATGGGTGAAGTACAAGGTAATGATATTGGTTTCGCGTGGGATGAGTGGGAGAGTGAATTTAGAGGGGTTGTAGGTGAGATGACAGACGAGGAGTGGGGTAATTTAGATAATAATCTAACACGAATGGAAGAACAAGAAGAAGGAATATTCGCGGAAATTAAAAAACATAGTGAGGATACAGGTAAGATAGTTGAAGAGATAGTGGTAGAGAATAAGACAGGGAATAGGCCGAATGATGACGACAGTGTGGGGGTAGTAAAAAAGGAGCGTTCATTGGAGGATGTGATGAATCTTTTGAAAACAATGTATGATGAAATAAATGGTGTTATTAATGAACGGTTTGATGAGAGTAAGGAAATAATGAAAGTGAAATTAATGAAATTACTAATATAGAAAATTGTAGTGAATCAAGTAGTATGAGCGATTTTGAAATCCACTCAACTCCAAACGTGAGTCAGGAAAATAAAACAAAAAATAATGCAAATGAATCAAATAGTACAGATGATTCGGGGATTCAAGTAACCCCAACATTAAATAGGGAAAGTAAAACCAATAATGAAGAAGTCAGCTTCACTGACAAAAATGTAGCAGCACAATCTACTCCAACGACAACACGAGTTAAAGAGTTGTCGATGGACGATATGTTCAATCTGATAAAAACAATGTCCGAAAATATAAGTAGTAATCTAAATTAATTGAAAGAACAAAATAAAGAACAGAAAAACGAAATTCAAGAATTTAAAAGTAGTGTCAATGAGAAATTAGATGTACAGAATCATAATTTTAATGACAAATTTGCTGAATTAAAAAATAATATTCAAGAAATTAATAAACGTTTTGAAAATACTAATGAAATAATAAAAAATAGTTTGAATAAATTAGAACAGAGTATTGAGAGAATGGGAGTGGATGTGATGAATACAAACAAGAGTAAGACAAATGAAAATCATAATGATGCTTATAAAAATGTGGTACCAGAGAATAAGTTGACAAATGATAATGATGATATCGAAAATAATAAAAATAATATTGAGAATGGTAATGTATTTGAAAAGGTAGTATCAGAGAGTGATACGTTGAAAATAAATAGTGAGAGTACTGATGAAGTTGTAGAATGTAATAATGGAATGTTAATGTGTGTTTATGAGTCAGAGAGAAAGTGGAAAGATAGTATAGTGGTAGAATGGCAGAGGGTAAATTTTCCCCATATTTGTGAAGAACCAGAGTGTTCAAAAGTGTTATTATTGGAGGGCAAGAGACCCTATTTAATGGAAGTTTTAAGTTGTTTCCCTTTTTTGTATAAGTTAGTACCCTCTGTATGGAATGATATTAAAAGTATGAGATGGTGTTATGATGGGAGAGATTTAGATACAGAATGGTGTATTGATAGAGAGATAGAATTATATAATTTAAAGAGAGATTATAATGAGTTGAAAGATATGTTAAATGATATGAAGTACTTACGTGGTAAAATAGAGAGTGAAGATTTTTGTGATGATACATGTTCAAATAATAATAATTTACCTTATGATGAAAAAGTAACTGACCCGATATCGACTATATTTACTAATGGAGACTTGACAGAAATACATAATGTTGACTTGATATATGATTATTGTGATAAAACGAATGAATTTGATTTTTATGTGTGTAACTGAAATTGAAAATTGTTATTTGAAACAAAGATTAATTTTTGACAATGGAGGTTAAACCATAAAACAATAAATGGACAATTTTAAATATTTTGTTTTACGGTTCAGACCTCGCAACCTTGGACAGTGAAGTGTGATATAACTGAATAATAATGATGAAGAATTGTAAATAAATGCTTAGCGAAATTAATTGTGTGTATTGTAAAATGTTAGGTAAACAATGTGTATGTAGGTAATTGTTGTAATAATAATATTAATATTTTGCAATCTAAATAAATAAAAAAATTAATTTTGAAGACAGGGATTAGCGAATTGTAATTGTTTTGATAGCAATGGAACTTGTATTTTCGATAATGGATTTAATTAAAATAATTTGAGATGTCTGAATAATTTTGATTGATTTAAATGTAACATAATTGAAATTTTCAAACGAGTTGGAATTGTTTTATGAGTTGAATTTGATAATTAATTGATAAATAAATGATAAATTGTTTTGTATGAAATAACACTGTGATTAAATGTTTCAGAGGTAACGTGGAGTTATTGGTGTATATGGTGTGTATATTTTGTGTTTATGTCAGTAGGTGAATAATATATTGTAAGTATAAAATTTTATAATACAAGTCAGATAGTAAAAGGTTTACAGAGATGAAAAGATTTTAACTTCAATAATGAGAATAATTTGAGATAATTGTTTTAAATAGAAACGATAATTAAAATACAATAGTGTGCATGAAAAGGGGGAACATATCGGTTGAGGATCTGGCATGATATAAGCCAGGGATTTGGATTTTTGGGGTGGCATGTTAGAAGGTGAGGTGCGCTATGGTGCGTATCTGTTCGGGTTTATGGTGTTGGGATCTCGCACAGAGAAGTCCAGTGATCTCGTTCAGATGCGGCCATAGTAGCCGAGCCAGGGAGGTTGTTTACCCATGAAGTATAAGATCTAAAGGGGGTAGTTGGCACCATATCCTCACCGGTCCTCTTAAGGGTTTTAGCAATGAGATTTCTTCTGTTTTGGCAGAAGATATCTCATTGGGGGGGGGGGGGTATTGTAACGTGACGAATTTTGAGGGATTTTTATTTTATTAAATTTTTGGGGTTTATTAAAAATATTCATAAATATAATTTCCATCTGTGACCAGGCCACGTGTTGAATTAAAACATTGCGTTAACAAAGGAGCAGTACGCCGTATCTGTTGTGTAACCTTTGCGAAAGAATGTACCAAGGCGTCATTTCTTAGAACTTTGCGGGTGTCTGGCAGTTGCGCCCGTATGCACCACACGAGCAGGTGCGCAGACCGACGCGGAATTGTAAAGCTAAAAAATGGCTAGAGAAGAATCTCTGTTCGCTTCCTTGACCATGCTGGCGGATGTGAGTCTAAGCCCAACCCTTTTTGTGACGCTACCAGTGCTGACAAAATATCATCCACGACCAACACACAAAAAACTACGTGTGTTAAATGGGACACAACAGTGACAATTAAATAGCAGGCGTTGTTTTCCACCTTGAGAGACGCAATCTAGTTGGCAGTGAGTGTAGAGACGCTTCTGCCCAGTCCACGAACAACTACAACAACTAACAGACGCAGATAGTGCCGCGTGGGCCCGGTCGGCTTGAACTTTCTAAATATGAAGAACTAAGTGTAATACCGCCTTCATACCCACCGGGACCCAAGGAAATAATGGATTTATAACGGGAGAAGTGCAGTGGTCAGCGGGTGAATTATTTAATGTGCCGTGAACTGGTGAACTGGGAAACGCATGTCCGGGCCGGTGTGTAATTTGTGTTATACATAAATTAAAATAAAATGGGGTGTTTCAAAATAAAGGGTTTTAAATCGTGTGAATGTGCGCGTGAGCAAGGTGGGCTGTCCTGTATAGGGTAAGAAGTATATCTAAATGTGAGACATATATATCTATTTCAGAATTTGTTTTTTTCGTGTTCTTGTTATAATGATTTTGGTCTGTCTTAATATTGATTAAAACTACTTAAGTCACTGTAAAACAATGTGTTAGTCTAGTTATTTCGTCATTACCACTTTCTCATTTCTGTGCTGCAAGATTCGTCTAAACGTTCCCGGATTTCTTCTGAATTATTATTGGGGGGTAGTCAGATTGCAAAATTGTCCCGTTTTTATTAAGGTAGAGTGTAAAGGTTTCCATATCTGTCCTTCAAAGATATTGGTGGCGACTCTGAGCTTCTGATCGAAATTTAAAAAGGTAGGTAAGTAAAAAAGATCGCAGGTAAGTTTCTGGCAGTATTTTATTATTTATTTATTTCGATAATGTTTGTTTATTCACATTATTTATGTCACATATCAATTTAACCTACATGTAGTAATTGGCAAACATTAGCGGATATGAGATAAAGTAATTTATAAATAACCTTGAAGATTGTGTCTATGACCATGACGAGAAGATAATTAACTGGATAAAGTAAGATACAATTGCTATAAAATTTTTATGTTTACATTGCGAGCAGTAATGTGCAAGTACTAGTACCCAATTATCAAAAAAGGAACATTCACATGAACCATAACCTCAAATGTTTAAGGAAAATGTTAAATACCAGGATTTTGTTGTCCATGACGTGTCTGTTGATTAAGTAATTATAAATATATTACTACTGACTCACAACACTAATTTTTTATAGGTAAAAATGTGAAACTTTTACCTTGTAGCCTGAACTAGTTTTCGCTTATTACAGGCTTCGTCAGAGGCCTGACTCATCAGAAATCTATAATGACTATGCTTCAGCAGCACAGCTTCTTCACAGGGATACTGTGGTTTTTTCAGACTGACTACGCACCATGAATTTGAGACTGGGAAATTGAATGTATGATGTGACTAGTTTTACACATATGTTCCTAACCACAAAGAGATTTTTTTAATGAACAGAACATAACATAGCTCAACGCTTCAAAACAATATTTAAATACCCTGTAATATGTCATGTATAGTACAAGCAAATGCTATGTGTCTGTGATAACAATCCTTTTTCAGGAAACTTATTGTTTAATGTAGGCTATATAAGTGAGGTAACCTTGCTTATGCAAGTCAACTTTGTATTGCAACGATACAGCCATAGCTGTATTAGGCATTAATTTAAATAAATGTAAATTTTGTATAATTTGTATAAGTTACGGGTAAATGAACAGGTCTGAGATTGCAGAAGTATTTCATTGTTAGATTAGGGGAGCAATTAACCTGTGCCGACACGCAGTGAACACCTGCTCAATTGTATGTGTGTTACACGTGTATCTTGTGTGTGTGGGTGAAGCAGGCATAGACAAGAAACTCAGCAACCCGCCCCAAGTAATTAATAAAATAATTGTTTTAATTCACTGTGAGAAAACTAATTAATGTATGATCAAACCAAAGGCACCAAAGTGTGAATACAAATTATGGTTAT
This sequence comes from Magicicada septendecula, assembly GCA_034769895.1. Classification (NCBI taxonomy): domain Eukaryota; kingdom Metazoa; phylum Arthropoda; class Insecta; order Hemiptera; family Cicadidae; genus Magicicada; species Magicicada septendecula. Next base: position 29,337,244 of record CM068369.1, read on the forward strand.
CCCCAGTGAAAAGATGACGTTAACAGAACACGTTATGTGAAGACAGTGCAAAATAAACGTGCTAAAAAATACGCAAATTACCCTAAGACGCTCAAATTAATATAGTGAGTGATTAATCGAAGTAGCTACGATTTGTGCTATCTCGATTCCGTGAAAACCAGTGCTATTTGCTAATAATTGCAAATAGATGAAAAGGTTCGGTAGTGGGGGCTGTCACGAGATACGCAGGTATCGACAGGACGATTTTGGAGCCGACTAGCACGGAATCTCAAGAGGGTATAAATTTAGGGTTTGACCAAAAACCCTTCTCTTCATTTCAAGACTCAGTTGCAGCTGGACATGCTGTCCGTCGGCAAAACAGTTTATATTTTTATTATTCTATTACAAGTCGCAGTAACAACCGAAATGAGGTTTGTTAAAATCACGACAATATTACGGGAAAAGTAAATACAGCAATAGTTAGTCTACCAAGAGTATATCCAGGAAATATGCTGTGGATCGACGCTGGACTCTAGACGTATCCAGGAAAGCTGCCGTAGATCGACGCTGGACTCTAGATGTATCAAGGAACACATGCTGCCGTAGATCGACGCTGGACTCTAGATGTATCTAGGAAAGCTGCCGTAGATCGACGCTGGACCCTAGACGTATCCAGGACCACGCCAGGACAAGAGGAATGGAAGATTAACTCTAGACAATGCTGGAACCAGGACAACAGTCGTAAGATCATCAAAAATCGAGGTGACATGCTTAATGCATTTTAAATGGTTTATAAAAACAAAAGAGCTCATAAAGACGATTTCAAAAGACAGTAAATTGAAACAAAGTAAGTTTATATTTAGTAATAATATGTAAAAATGTAAATAAATGTTTAGTCGTAAGAATGAGTGATCACATAATAAATATAGAAGCAGTAATAAATGAAAGAGAATTTAAAGTAAAGAGAGTAGAGTTTATGATCAAAATAAATAGTAAAGTGATTAGATATTTGAAGTATAGAAAGCTTAATTTAAAGTTGAATATTAAAACAAAAGCCAGTCTACAAGAAATTAATATAAAGTTAAATTGAAGTCAAAACATTGGTATAGACTGAGCGAGTAGAGGTCAGATCTGAGATAAGACAAATTATTTCAATATAAAAATATTTTAATGTTATAATAAATTAATAAAAATTATTTAACATGTTTTTAGATATAAGATTAACATGTTTAGATATAAGCATTTTTTTTAAGTACGTGTAATGTTGTATATCGTAAGATATAAACATTAAATAATGAGCAATATCGTGACCGACAAATTAATGATGTTTATGAATAATTTTAAATGATGAATAAATAATAAATATGAGTTTTTAATACTGATAATAAAAATACTCTTATTATATTTACACCTGACCCCAAATACACGTAAAAGTTGTTAGTAATGTTATATAAAGTGTATGAGTTCAATTAATGTACCAATTAAATTGCACAGAATATATAACTTGTTACAGTTGGCTCCTAAAGAACGTGGGGCTATACAAATTAAATTACATATAGATATATGCAACTTGTATCGTTGTATATAAAAATTGTCGCCCTTGACGTGTGGCACGAAACGCCTACATTTAATAATTAATGTACGCTCTATGATTACCAATGTTTGATGAATTATATGATATAACTAGTATTATATGTAATAATTATTTATAATAAACATTAACTGTATGTTATGTTAATTGTTGTGTACTAAAACACAACTGGCGCTCAACAAAATAAACAGGTGTAAGTGTAACATGAGTAAACAAAAATAAATAAATAATAACAGTTCAACAATAAATAAATAAAAGCTTGCATACTGTTCACTAATAATAATAAATTATAAATAAATATTTAAATACAAAATAATTCAACATGACGACTCCAGGAAATTTAGACATGGAGGCATTTCAGACAATGATGCGTGCCTGGGTCGATGAATTAAGCACAAAACAGACAGAAAATTTAAATGCTAGAATAGACGAATTAAAAGAAATTAATAAGAACCAAACAGAAAGTTTAGAAAATAAACTTGAACAACAGACTGAAAATTTTAAACAGGACACCATAAAAATCACGGAGAGTAGAAGAATAAACAGAAAAAATGGTTGATACTAACTTACATATTGACACGCTAGAGAATAATTTTAAACAAGCCTTACATGAGCAAGTTGTACGGATTGAAAATAAACACAAAGAATTATGTCTCGAGTGGAGGAAAGATCTAAAAGAATCGCATAAACAAATAAATTAAAATTTAAATGATACTTTAGCTACTATGATGCGAGAGCAGGAGGATAAAATTCAAACTGTTAGTAATATGTCGCAAGCAAATACCAGTAAACTTAGAGACATAGAAACGCATACTGTAGTCATTGAAAATAGAATTGAAGAAACTACAAAGGACCATTCGGGAGATGTCTCACATATGAAAGAAGAAATCCAAGAGGAGATGAACCAGCTACGAAGTGAGTTGAGAAGACGACAGAACCAAATGACCATCTTTCCTACACCAATGGAAGAAAGGACCAGACTTAAATTCTCAGGTGGAAAATGGGAGAACAGTATGGAATTCCTAGCTAGAGTGGAGAAGGAAATAGAGAAGATTGGTAGTGCAATAAATGACGACGAAAAGATAGACTTCGTTACGCGATATCTTAAAGATTCAGCCAGTCAATGGTATTCTATTATTAGAGATAACGTCAGTACATATCAGCAGTTTCGTGAGGCATTCGAAAACAGATACTGGAACGTGTATACCCAACGACAGGTGAGGGATCAACTCGAGTATGGAAAATTCAATGCACAAGGACAACAGAGTATTGAACAATACGCAATTGCGCAAATCGAACCAAAATTTTCTGAATATGAGATAGTGTCTAAGTTGTCTTACCATTTCCACAGAGATATCCAATTAGCTGTATATACGCAGGGTATCAAAACGATTGAACAATTCTTAATACTTGTCACTCAATCACAAAATATTAACAAGAGTAACACATCACCACACTATCAACAAACACGGAGTAATTATCACAATAATTACGAACGTAGTGATAAAGCACGAGAATGTGACGATACGCAAAATCGTGATAATTATAGGCGAAATTTCACACCGCCAGCGCACAATGTAAAGCAACACACAGCTGTGAATAACACGCGAAACGTACAGCAGGAACCACACTTAGAGAAAAACGTGCGTGATACACATTGGAAGCAGAGATTTAAGAAAACACATGATCGCTTCGTGTCTACAGTGCAGAGCAAGAGAGGGAGTGCAGAGGGAGAAATCAAAGCGAAACCGCGACACAGCTCTGTGCAAACATCCTGTTCCCATGACACAGAACAATGACTGAAAAACAGGACGTACGAGTCCACAATGAACAATATATTTCCGTGTGATGTGAGAAATGAATTATTAGACACCGGCAGAAGGGTGACACCAAATCAACCAGAAATAAAATGTCCGCTAATTAATGTACAAATTAACGGAAGTAAAATTAAAATGTTAATCGATACAGGTAGCCAATTAACTGTACTAAGTAATAAGTGGGTACAACAAAATAAAAAATATTTTAAACAAACGGCTATTACCTGTCAGTAATATGAATGTTATTACAGCCACGAATAAAAGAGAACAAGTTAGACAGAAAGCTTACGTAACTTTAAATTGTAAGGACTTAGAAATAATACATCCTATGATCATAATGAATAAACATATTTATGATGGAATTATTGGAATGGATTTATTAAATACTTTAAGTGCAAGAATTGATATCAATAACAATGAGATGTTATGTAATTATAAGAATGTTCTATATGAATTAATTATGAATGAAGATGAAGAAAATGGTGAGGTAAGTGAAAATCCTATTGTCATATCCAAGCCATGTATACGATATGCACCTACTCAGCATGCTAATTCAGCCGAAGAAGGAATGTCATCTCAGGAAGAAGCAAAGTTATTTAAATTAATAGAAGTGTATAATGAAGTATTCAGCGAGGTACTGACGCAGACCACAGTCTACGAACACGCTATTATGGTATCAGAACCTACAAAATTTGTCAGACGAACGTATCCAATACCCAGGAAGTACGAGGGAGAAGTTGAACTGGAAATACAATGGATGATAGAAAATAACGTCATTGAGCGGTCGAACAGCAACTTTCTTAATCCTCTAGTTGTAGTAAAGAAGAAGAGTGGAGAAGTACGTTTATGCCTGGACATGAGGAGTTTGAATAGCGTTATTCTACGTGAATTCGATTGTGCACCACCTGCGGACGAGTTATTTGCCAAGTGTGAAGGAGCACGATATTTGACTAAGTTGGATTTAAGGTCAAGTTTCTGGCAAATTCCAATTAGAAGAGAAGATAGAAAATACACCGCCTTCCTATATAAAAATAAATGCTATCAACACAAAGTAGTTCCATTTGGTTTGAGCACGAGTTTGGCTGCAATTGTAAAATGTCTGGAGAAAGCATTGGGACCAGAAGTGGAGCCATACACCATAGTGTTCGTGGATGATATCCTGGTAGTATCAAAAACACTTGACGAACACATTGAACACCTTAACATTATATTCCACAAGTTTAAGGAAGCCCATATATCCCTTAACCTAGACAAGTGTGAATTCATAAAATCCTCAATCCAATTCCTAGGTCATATTATTTCATCCTCAGGTATTCAACCCGATCCCATGAAAATATACAGTATTACCGATTTTCCTATACCTAAGAACATTAAAAGGTTACGAGCGTTTTTGGGACTCACAGGGTATTATAGAAGATTCTCACAACTATACGCAGAGAAAACCCAACCATTGCTGGAGTTAACAAGGAAAAATCACAAATGGAAGTGAGAGAAGAGACATCAAGATGCCTTCGACCAAGTCAAGAATTTATTCATGGAAAACATAATGCTTCATCATCCACAGCGAGATGGAAGATTCGTTATCTATGCAGATGCTAGTGACTATGCGTGTGGAAGTGTACTGTATCAACAGGATGCTACAGGAGAACACCATGTCATTGCATATGCTAGTAGAGTATTCAAAGGAGCAGAGAAGCAGCAGTACTCTACATCTGAGAAGGAGATACTTGCTATAGTCTACGCTCTGAAACAGTTTCGATACTATATTTACGGAACGCATTTTGAAATACATATGGACCATCAAGCGTTATCATTTCTATTAAAATGTAAAGTAACCAATGCTCGATTGTTACGATGGATCCTAGCAATCAGTGAGTATTCCTTTACTATAAAATATTGTAAAGGGAAAGATAATATTATAGCCGATACTTTGAGTAGATATGTCACAGAAAAGTTTGAAGAGGTCTATGAAAAGAACCATAATGAGTTACAACTGTTACCTATTAAATTTACTATTGATAATGATATTAAACACATGTTGAAGAATCTAGCTCAACAACAAAACTTAGATGATGCTACGAGGGAATTTAAGCTACGAGATCACCTACCAGACAATTACAAGGTACAAAATGGAGTCTTATATAAACTAATGAGGCAAGATTGGAAGGTAGTATTAACAAATGATATGTTGCATAAATTAATTAGACCAACACACAAACGTTTAGCACATGCTGCTGCACTTAAATGTTACTTAAGCCTACGTGAAGATTTCACCATCAATAATATGTTCAGGAAGATTAAAAATGAATGTAAGAAATGTTATGAATGTCAAACAGCAAAAGGACCGAATCTACATACCTATGTGGAAATGCAGAGTATTCAAAAGGACCAAAAAGGAGAGCTAATTGCAGTGGATTTTCTTGGACCACTCCCGAGATCAAGTCGGGGGGTGAAACACATACTTGTTTGTATAGATGTATTTTCCAAAGCCGTCCATCTGTATCCAATTATGCGACCCACAACTAAAGTTGTTTTAAAAATACTCTTGCAGAAATACATCCCTGCATATGGTAAAATGAAGAAGGTACTTAGCGATCAAGGAGTACAGTTCCAAAGCGAAGTATGGGAGAGAACTCTTCGTGAAAATGGAATCCAACCTGTGCTCACATCAGTACGACACCCACAGGGAAATCTGGCGGAAAGAGTAAATAAAGAGTTAGGTAAATATCTACGAATCTACTGTCATGATCAACACAGCAAATGGGCAGAGTACTTACCTTTCTTTGAGAAAGCAATAAATGAAAATTATAGCGAAGCAACGAGTTATACACCAATCGAGCTAGACGAAGACAAGAAACCTGTCAGATTCTGGACCAAATATATAAGCAAGCCAGAGAATCAAAACGTACCTATTCCATTAAGTGTAAAGGTGGAGTATGCTAAACAACGCATCATAGAACAAGGTAACAAGAGGATAGAAAAATACAATAGAACACATAAATTACAACGATTTGATGTAGGAGAACAAATTCTGTTGAAAGCTAATCCTGTAGGAAAACACAGTGACAACACAGCAAAGAAATTTTTCCGGTTGTACAACGGACCTTATACATTAAAACAACGCGTAGGAAGACACACATTCATCGTATACGATGAGAGAAAGGATAAGGACATTGGCAAATATCATGCGACGTCATTCAAGAAATTCTACGTATGAATAATGAGAAGAGAGTAAAAGTGGGACAAGGCCACTGAAGCAGGACAAGGTCAACTGTATAATGTTCAGCTGTATAATGGGGGGTGAATATTACATACCACCACGGGAACGTTAGACTGACTTACTCATTATATTATGTGTTTGTTTAACAATGTAAACTTAAGTTAAGTTAATATAACATGATTGTATTTGTCTAGAACAAATAGACAAAAATTTAATAAATAAATATTTCTTAAATTTTTTCTTCTCAAGCAGAGGAATAATGCAACGATACAGCCATAGCTGTATTAGGCATTAATTTAAATAAATGTAAATTTTGTATAATTTGTATAAGTTATGGGTAAATGGACAGGTCTGAGATTGCAGAAGTATTTCATTGTTAGATTAGGGGAGCAAGTAACCTGTGCCGACACGCAGTGAACACCTGCTCAATTGTATGTGTGTTACACGTGTATCTTGTGTGTGTGAGTGAAGCAGGCATAGACAAGAAACTCAGCAACCCGCCCCAAGTAATTAATAAAATAATTGTTTTAATTCACTGTGAGAAAACTAATTAATGTATGATCAAACCAAAGGCACCAAAGTGTGGATACAAATTATGGTTATCCCCAGTGAAAAGATGACGTTAATAGAACACGTTATGTGAAGACAGTGCAAAATAAACGTGCTAAAAAATACGCAAATTACCCTAAGACGCTCAAATTAATATAGTGAGTGATTAATCGAAGTAGCTACGATTTGTGCTATCTCGATTCCGTGAAAACCAGTGCTATTTGCTAATAATTGCAAATAGATGAAAAGGTTCGGTAGTGGGGGCTGTCACGAGATACGCAGGTATCGACAGGACGATTTTGGAGCCGACTAGCACGGAATCTCGAGAGGGTATAAATTTAGGGTTTGACCAAAAACGTTTCTCTTCATTTCAAGACTCAGTTGCAGCCAGACATGCTGTCCGTCTGCAAAACAGTTTATATTTTTATTATTCTGTTACAAGTCGCAGTAACAACCGAAATGAGGTTTGTTAAAATCACGACAATATTACAGGAAAAGTAAATACAGCAATAGTTAGTCTACCAAGAGTATATCCAGGAAATATGCTGTGGATCGACGCTGGACTCTAGACGTATCCAGGAAAGCTGCCGTAGATCGACGCTGGACTCATCCAGGAAAGCTGCTGTAGATCGACGATGGACCCTAGACGTATCCAGGACCACGCCAGGACAAGAGGAATGGAAGATTAACTCTAGACGACGCTGGAACCCAGACAACAGTCGTAAGATCATCAGAAATCGAGGTGACATGCTTAATGCATTTTAAATGATTTATAAAAACAAAAGAGCTCATAAAGACGATTTCAAAAGACAGTAAATTGAAACAAAGTAAGTTTATATTTAGTAATAATATGTAAAAATGTAAATAAATGTTTAGTCGTAAGAATGAGCGATCGCATAATAAATATAGAAGCAGTAATAAATGAAAGAGAATTTAAAGTAAAGAGAGTAGAGTTTATGATCAAAATAAATAGTAAAGTGATTAGATATTTGAAGTATAGAAAGATTAATTTAAAGTTGAATATTAAAACAAAAGCCAGTCTACAAGAAATTAATATAAAGTTAAATTGAAGTCAAAACATTGGTATAGACTGAGCGAGTAGAGGTCAGATCTGAGATAAGACAAATTATTTCAATATAAGAATATTTTAATGTTATAATAAATTAATAAAAATTATTTAACATGTTTAGATATAAGATTAACATGTTTAGATATAAGAATTTTTTTAAAATATGTGTAATGTTGTATATTGTAAGATATAAACATTAAATAATGAGCAATATCGTGACCGACAAATTAATGATGTTTATGAATAATTTTAAATGATGAATAAATAATAAATATGAGTTTTTAATACTGATAATAAAAATACTCTTATTATATTTACACCTGAACCCCAAATACACGTACAAGTTGTTAGTAATAAATATCACTATAGTATTGACGACTCGGAACACTAAGTTTTTTATAAGTAAAAACGTAAAGTTTTACCTTACAGCCTTAACCGGCTTTCACCTTAAGGTGATATTTAGTTAAGTAACGGACACGTCATGGACAACGAAATCCAAGAATTGTTAGTAATGTTATATAAAGTGTATGAGTTCAATTAATGTACCAATTAAATTGCACAGAATATATAACTTGTTACAGTTGGCTCCCAAAGAATGTGGGGCTATACAAATTAAAAATATAGATATATGCTACTTGTATCGTTGTAGTATACTATCAAAATTACCTTAATTTTGGATCACTTGATCTTGATTTAATTATAGGTTTATTTCAGTCACCATTCTTTAAAGGATGTGTTAACATTAACAATTTTATAGCAATCTAAAATAAGTTTAATAAAATTCTATTTAATTTTTTCTGAATGATTAATATTTTCAAAGTAAAATAGATATTATTTCTAATTTTTTCCAGTTTGCTTATTAAATCAGAAATAAAGTCATTAAGGACAGAATGAATGTGATAAATTCAATTGTTGATTTTATCAAAAAAAAAAAAAAAAAAAATTACAATGTGGCCACATGATAAGAATGGCACAGGAAAGATTTCCAAGGAGAGTTATGGAATGGACTCCACCAGGAAGAAGGAAAAGAGGAAGACCACCTATCACCTGGATTGAAGAAATTCAAACTATATTGAGGGAACAAGAAATTGAAATAGATCTTTTATGGACAAGCAGCAGTGGAAGATGATAATTCAATCACTTCTGTAATCTTTGGTTCCGAAAAATGTGTAAACATTGTATAGCCGGAATAATAGTAATAACATTTATTGCAATCTTGGGATTCAATTTTGTATATACTGTTAGTTGTCGTATTATCTTTGTTGTGTGGGCTATTTAGTTTTTTCTTCGTATTGTTTAAATTAGCAGCCATCCTTACTAGGTTGTTTAAGACCTGAAGATGTCAGTAATGACGAAAAGCTTAGTCGAACAATAAAAAATTATAGCAGTTAGCAAATTCATAAAAGAAATATTTAGTTTTTGTAAATTATTTTTATTCGTTTTGTATGCTATTTTTATACCTGTGTTTTCAAATAGTTTTGTTAGCTTTGTCATTTTATTATTTATGTATGTGAATGTGGCCTATTTTTTGTTGTTGTTATTATTTATGTGTTGTTCATTTTGATTAATTCTTAATTGTTCAGTTTTTATTTTATTTTTTATTTTGTTTATGTTAAATAAAATCAAATATAAAATAAAAACTTTTTCACGGAACATTATTTAATTTAATTCAGTTATAAAACTTTAGTCTATTATTGACGATCAAGAGATACAGAAGCCAAACCATATCCGACTCAATTATCATTTAAAATAGTAATAAATACTGCAAAATTTAATGAGATGTGGATGCAAGAAGTCTAATAAAGAATTAGTTAACCCAAGAGAGCTAATAAACCAGATTTTAATATTCAAAACTACTTATTTCTTCCAAATTAATTGAAAAAGAAGCCAGATGCAATCCAAGGTATAAATGATGGAAGATTAATGATCGTATCGACCCAAACTAACTAAGAACAAAGTGACTCTTCACCAGAATTCAACAAGATTTGTTAAGTATATCTGAACTACCCGAATTTACGAACTAAATTAATTAACTTTTCTCACAACACAAAAAAACTCTCACTCCAAACTTGGTAACTAAATTTCTTTCAAGGATTGATTGATAATAAATATTAAACTTGTATGTAAACATAATTTTAACCTGTGTACAAAGTACAAAATTATAACAAACACTTTTTAACACTTAAAAAACGAATTGTATTTAACTTTAATAGTATATAAGTACCATTGGTGTAAGGTAGTGTACTTTATTAACATCTTATTAATAATTTTTCGTAATCAAAAGGACTCAATGATTGAATGAACTATAGAACATAAACTTTGATGGCAGCCATGTTGATTTAGAAACGCTTCAATCAACTTAGCCAACCTTGAGATATTGTCTATTTATTGCCGGAGCAACATTATTTAATAACAGTATATTTTTGTATCTAACTGAATAACTATTAACTATTTCACGTTAATAAACTAGTACTGATTAGTAATAACCGTCCTTTATTTCATTATAAATTGTATTATAAAGTTTGTGTACTTTAGCGATGAGCAAAATTGTCTGCCAGCGTTAGACGTCGGCAGCACGATGAACTACAAGCGAGATTCAAATGCCCGCCAGTTTGCGAGGGTAATTGAATTAGTCATCACCGCATAGAACGACCGCTGAGTTTAACTTTTTTAATTGTTTTCATAAACAATTTGGCGCTGCCCGGGAAATAAATTTACTCATTGAAGGACAGGTAAGGATTACACTCGTGAGACATCCGTACTGGTAATTCATGCGTTCGCGACGGACATTGTCAGTGTGAGATGGTTAGAGATAAACACGAAGTAACGACTACAACGTGTGTGGCTAACACACATAAATTACGCTATTTACAGAGATGATAAGAGTCTAGTCGTTACAATATATATATTGTATTGTAATGAATCTAAATAAAATCTTGTTCTATGAACATTTAAAAGCCCTCACCACAAACTACATACATTCCACATTTGCCACACATTTACATAACGAAAACCACAGTTACACAAACATAGAACACAACATGGAAATATTACACTACTTACCTAAAAGCAGAAAACTAAACACAGCTGAACAATTTGAAATATACAGACATCACACACTACAACCAAACAACATACTAAATGAACAATTACATTATAAATCACATACACTATTCGATACACTGATCCATACATACAATTCGAACCTCAGCGCCAATCCCTTCCCACCATCAACCCCCACCACACACACCTAATTCCGTAACGGTTATTCTGTAATCGACATTCAGTATACTCCCACTGAAGAAGAAGTACATCACCTTGAAACGTTTGGGAAAGTGACAACGAATTGTAAGTTCATATGTGAAAGTTTTATATACCGGTTATATTATTAAATTTTTATAATAATAACAAAATCTTATTCTATTCACCACAATGAATTATGGAGTTCATGGGCTTTAACATAAACATAACAATCCATTTATTTTTATTTATTTCTTAAACTTATTTTGGTTGCAGTCTTTTCTGTTTCTATTTTGGTATTACATTTTTATCTCCTGTCACTTTATTTATTCACCACATGCTCTCTTTATCCTTTACATTTTAAAGAAGGGTTTTTGATAAAAAGTGGCATCTTCTTAGAAACATTAGTAATGTTTTCATAAGAACATTTCATAACATTTTATTTCTGTAGTCATAGAAAACATTAAAGTTGTTTAATGGTACACATGTACTTAGTTGAAGTATTAGTCACACTTCTACTTGAAGTTTATTTAATATACTGAAATAACTTGCACTGGTTCATTTATATTTTTGGATCTTATCTCTAATTGAGTTTTACAATATTCCAAGACCAAAATCTTAGTTATAAGGGATTATGAAGATTTGTTTATTCCATTACACAATAACTTTAGTGGGTGCACTTCTACTTACAACAGTAAACACTTTTGTTTACAACTATTTTACATTAATATCAGGTTTTGGGTGTTATACTTTCTTTGGTGACATTTAATCTCTTTCGGGGTTTGTTATATTCTTTTTAATAGGTCTTCCTTGGGTATATCTTGTAGTCCTCCCATCCTACAATTTTGTTTCTTCAAAATTCTTCTTTCTTGGTTTATCCAAGGTAATATTGTTTTATCATGTCTGTTGGTTTGTTAGGGGTATCTTCCCTACCTACTCCTATCCTACCTGGGTATTATCCTTATTTTATTTTAGTTTTTTGGGATTTATTTTTCTTTATACATTTTTGTTGCATTGTGGTTCTTTATTTTTACTTTTTCCATTTATGGTGGTATCTTACTTTGATATTTATTTATTTTAATTTGAATTTTTCTTGCTATTTAATGTAATTGATATTTAATTATGATCATATTGTAATCTTTATTAAGTGGATTATCTGTCATGCTACTATATATATATATATATATATATAATGTGTTAAAAATAATATCACTGCAAACAATTAAACCAGATTTATAAAGCGTCCTGAAAGTTTAAAATCAAGTGTTAACACAATTTACCAGCTGGGAATCATTAACTAAAACCACGACCGCTAACATGCTAACGTCGTCGCAGATTAAAGACCTAACAAGCAAACAACACTGCATAGCTGTAGATAGGTTATTGTCTCTAATTAATGGTTGTCTTCGTATGTGATTCAGCTAACAATCCTGCATCTATTCATTAAAATATTTGTCTGTACTGCATCATAAATGCAAATCTACTTCCTCTTTATATTTAATTACTCACTGCAGAAATGTGAAGATATAACACAAATACATAATGTCATTGGGATTGTTGTAAATAAAGGTTTGTTTTGTATTGTGGTGAAATACACTGCTGCTGGTATATAGTAACCATAACGAGAATTTTTTTATGGTTACTGACTGACTGATTATTCCTTTTGCGCAAATGTTGCATTTAGCTGGTTGCTGAAAGACATTATCATGCTATTACCATTTGGTAAATGGTACTGTATCTTTTTGAATTTGTGGGCTATTTTTTCAATGTGGTTATTGATGTATGTTAATGTTATGAATTTGTTGTTTTCTGTCTCTGTCTATTGTTTGTTTTGTGTAGGAGTTTATTGACTATTGTCCTGTTGTATCCGTTGGATTCTGCTAGACATTTTGTCGTGTTTAGTTCGTCTTTGTAATCTTTTTCATCTAGTGGGATGTTGTTAAGTCTATGTATTGTAGTTCTGAAGGCAGCTAGTTTATGTTGTATTGGGTGATTGGAGGAGTTGTGTATTAGTGTCAGTTGTAGTGGGTTTTCTATATATACTCAATTTGTGTCTGTGTTCAAATTTTGTGATGGAGAGGTCTAGGACGTTTATGCTATTGTTGTGTTCATATTCAGCAGTGAAGGTTATATTTTTGTGTATTTTGTTTATGTGGGTTAGTAACTGTTCACATTGTCTTTGTTTCCCCTGTATAGAATTATGATGTCATCAACGTATCTATGGCAATATAGTATTTTATGTGAGTGTCTGTCATTGTCTGTGAGGATTCTTGTTATTTCTAAGTGTTGGAGAAAGCCTCTGCTAATATGCTGGATATGGGTGAGCCCATGGGTAAACTGTCATTCTGTGTGTAAAGTTTATTGTTATATGTGAAGTAGTATTGTTTTGTGATTATGTTCAGAGTTTCTGTTATTTCTGTGATAACTTCTTCTGTGTGTTGTTCTGTTTGAGTTTGTTTTGTAGGAGGGTGATTGTTTCAGAGATGGGGATGTTTGTGTACAAGTTTTTAATGTCAAAGGAGGCTAATGTGGCATTGTGGGGGAAGTGTATGTCTTTTATTTTTGTTTAGGTCTGTGTTGTTTTTTACTAGAATGTTGTTGTCTAGTTGTGTGTGTTGTCTGATAATTTTGTTTAGATGTATTGCGAGTTTGTATGCAGGGGCATTTTGGTAATTGATAATGGGGCAGATCGGGATTTCTTTTTTATGGATTTTGGGAAGTGCTTGGAGGGTAGGGGCTGATGGTCGGATTTGTCTCATGTAGGGCTTTTGTTTGTGTGACATTATGTGTTCGGATTTGTTGATTAGCTTTTTAATGTATTTTGATATCTGTCAGTGAGGTCGTGTTTAGGTTCTGTGTGTTGTTCTGTACCATGAAGTTTTGTACATTATTGTGTAGGTCGTCTGTGGAGATGATTACAATCGTGTTGCCTTGTCTCATTTGTCTGCTTTTACAAATGTGATGTTGTGTTTGTGTGCCTTTTCTCTCAGTTTGATGGCTGTGTGTATTTCTGTGGTGTGGCTCTTGTTGTTTGATGCCTTATGTACTCTTATTATATTATTTACATTATGTCTTAGTGTGTCTTGATGTTCTGGTGCTGTGTTTTGTATATTTGTTTCAGTGTCAACTATGAGTTTTGTTAGTGTTTGGTTGTTTTGTTTGTAATGTAGGTTATGTTTTAGGTTTGTATCAAGGAGTGTTTGTTCATTTTTTGTGATTGTGATGTTTGTGAGGTTTACTGTATGTGGGTAGAATTTGTGAGGGAATTATATTTGTGCTGATTGGTGTGAGGTTTTTATTTTTCTCTCGTCTTTTGTCCGTATGTTTTGTATTTAATTATCTTGTTTGTACATCCTCTTCATTCACTTTTTTAATATTATATATATACATATATTAAACTTTCACTGTGAACACTTACTTTTTGGTTTTGTTTCCCAGACGTTTTGACATGGTGTTCGTCTTCTCAATGGGATTTGAATACTGAATGTCTGTGCAAAGTAACGGTTATGGGGTTTAGGTGTGTGTGGTGGGGGTTGCTGGTGGGAGGGAAATGGCGCTGGGATTCAAAGTGTGTTTGAATCAGTGTATCGAAAAGTATGTGTGATTTATAATGTAATTGTTCATTTAATATGTTGTTTGGATGTAGTGTGTGATATCTGTATATTTCAAATTGTTCTGCTGTGTTTAGTTTTCTACTTTTAGGTAAGTAGTGTAGTATTTCCATGTTGTGCTCTATGTTTGTGTAACTGTGGTTTTCATTTTGTAAATGTGTGGCAAATGTGGAATGTATGTAGTTTGTGGTGAGGGCTTTTAAATGTTCAGAATATCTAGAGGAAAAAGATCTTCCCGTCTGGCCGATGTAGAATTGATGACAATCACTGCAGTTTAATTTATAAACCCCTGTTTTGCTGTATGTGTCTGTGTCTTTGTTAGTATTATTTATGTGTTTCCTGATGGTGTTGTTAGTTCTGTAGGCTACTTTATAATTGTGTTTCCTAAATGTGTTAGCAATTTTGTGTGTGTTGGAATTGTAGTATGTGAGTGTGATGTATGTGATGTTTACTGGGTTGTGTGCTGTTGGTTTTATGTGTTTTACTTTTTGTGTTTAGGATGCGTTTGTGTAGTTTATTTATTAAATCGGGATTGTAATCATTTTTGACTGCTATATATTTGATTGTGTTGAGTTCTTCTTGGTAGTCATGTGTGTTTAGGGGTATTGAAGTGAGCCTATGGAGCATGTAGTTGAAAGCTGCATGTTTGTGTTGAGTTGGGTGGTTGGATGAGTTATGTATGACCATGTCTGATGTGGTGGGTTTTCTGTATACTTTGTATGTGTGTGTGTTGTTTGTTTTGGTAATAGTAAGATCCAGGAAGTTTATGCTATTGTTTTGTTCTAATTCAAGTGTGAATTTTAATTTTTGGTGTATAGTGTTAATGTATTTGTGGAAATTTTCAGTTTGTCTTTTGTTGCCGTTGTATAAGAGTAAAATGTCATCAACATATCTGTGCCAATATATTATTTTGTTGGTGTATTTGTTATTGTTTAATATGTGTTCTTTTTCTATGGTATGTACAAATATTTCGGCTAGTATACCTGATAGCCCATGGGTAGTCCATGTGTTTTGTATTTGTTTTTGTCAAGTCATTTGTGTGGTGTATTAATTCAGTAATGTCGGAATACAACATTTTTTATGGGTAAAAACGTAAAAGTTTTAACTTATAGCCTGAACCAGTTTTCGCTTATTGTAAGCTTCATCAGAGGCTGCCACTGGAAGCGCTGTCCGTCTTGTTCTTGGCGACGGTGTCAACTTTTGAAGGATCAATGTTGTGTGTGTGTGGGGTGTGATATGTTGAAATACACCCTAATGTGATTTGAATTGTGTCTGTTCATTTAGGATGTCGTTTTTATATGTTTTTGTGTGTTTGTATATTTCCAATTGTTCAAGAGTGTCTAGTTTTCGGCCTTTTGTGTGTACGTGTAGAATATCCAGGTTATTGTCAATTTTTTTTTTGAGTGGTATGCTCCAATGAGGTGGTTTGCAAAGGTGGATTCTGTAGTGGAGTGTAGTGCCTTTGTGTGTTCATTGTATCTTTGTTTGAAGCTACATCCTGTCTGGTCTATGTAGAATTTGTTTGTACAATCTGAGCAATTTAGTTTGTAAACACCAGGTAGATCGAATTTGTTTTGTGCTTTGTGTGTGTGTTTTGATAGTGTGTGTTCTGTTTTGTTTGTAGTTTTGTATGTGACACTGTATTCTGCTTTTTTGAATTTGTGGGCTATTTTTTCAGTTTGTTTGTTGATGTATGTTAGTGTTATGAATTTGTTGTTTTCTGTCTTTGTCTATTGTTTGTTTTGTGTAGGAGTTTATTGACTATTATTCTGTTGCATCCATTGGATTCTGATAGATATTTTATCGTGTTTAGTTTGTCTTTGTAGTCTTTTTCATCTAGTGGGATGTTGTTAAGTCTATGTATCATAGTTCTGAAGGCAGCTAGTTTGTGTTGTATTGGGTGATTGGATGAGTTATGTATTAGTGTGACAGTTGTAGTGGGTTCAATTTGAGGACAGACACAAATTCCGTATATACAGAAAACCCACTACAACTGACACAGTATGATTATGATTTCTATGTATGAATGCACAAAATAATACCTCTTCCAACTGTGCAGCTCACCGCTTATGTGGTTAAATGTACATTCATTTCTCTAAATATCACTATTGTATTAACGACTCGGAACACTAAGTTTTTTATAAGTAAAATCATAAAGATTTACCTTAAAGCCTAAACTGGTTTTCTCCTTTAAAAGGCTTCTTCAGAGGCTGCTGTAGGTAGCGCTGTCCGTCTTGTTGTTGGCGACGGGAAAGATTTTCGAAAGATCGATGCTGTGTGTGTTGGGTGAGATGTGTTCGAATTCTAAATCCTTATGATTTTACTTATAAAAAACTTAGTGTTCCGAGTCGTTAATACAATAGTGATATTTAGTTAAGTAACGGACACGTCATGGACAACGAAATCCAAGAATTCATTTCTCTTTGGTAGTGGTGTGTGATTTCTACAAAGACTACAGGATGCAAAAACCATTTGTCTAAAGCTTGTGGGAACATTATGAAATGATCTGTTTTAAACTTACCAGTACCGGTACTTCAGAAGTACATGGAGCTACTGTAAAATGTTGGGTTCCAATTTAATTGTTCCCACAATTTCTTTCACTTTTGTGTTAATACAGTTTCAGACACACTATTTATTTCACATATCAATTTAACCTACCTGTAGTAGTAATCACCTAACATCAGCTGATATGAGATAAAGTAAATTAAAAACTTGAAGATTGTGTCTGTTAATATGACCATGATGAGAATTTGACTAGGGAAAATAATTTACTAGATAAAATAAAATACAGTGGCTATAAACATTTTATGTTTACATTGTGACCAGTAATGTACACATACTAGTACCCAATTATCAAAAAAGGAACATACACATTAACTATAACCTCAAATGATTAAGAAAAATGTTAAATTCCTGGATTTTGTTGTCCATGACGTGTCCGTTGATTAACTAACTATAAATATATCACTACTGACTCAGAACACTAATTTTTTATTGGTAAAAACGTGAAACTTTTACCTTGTAGCCTGAACTAGTTTTCGCTTATTACAGGCTTCGTCAGAGGCCTGACTCATCAGAAATCTATAATGACTATGCTTCAGCAACAGAGCTTCCACACAGGGATACTGTCGTTTTTTCAGACTGACTATGCATCATGAATTTGAGACTGGGAAATTGAATGTATGATGTGACTAGTTTTACCCATATGTTCCTAACCACAAAGAGATTTTTTTAATGAACAGAACATAACATAGCTCAACGCTTCAAAACAATATTTAAATACCCTGTAATATGTCATGTATAGTACAAGCAAATGCTATGTGTCTGTGATAACATCTTTTTTCAGGAAACTTATTGTTTAATGTAGGCTATATAAGTGAGGTAACCTTGCTTATGCAAGTCAACTTTGTATACTATCAAAATTACCTTAATTTTGGTCACTTGATCTTGATTTAATTATAGGTTTATTTCAGTCATCATTCTTTAAAGGATGTGTTAACATTAACAATTTTATAGCAATCTAAAATAAGTTTAATAAAATTCTATTTAATTTTTTTCTGAATGATTAATATTTTCAAAGTAAAATAGATATTATTTCTAATTTTTTCCAATTTGCTTATTAAATCAGAAATAAAGTCATTAAGGACAGAATAAATGTGATAAATTCAATTGTTGATTTTATAAAAAAAAAAAGTTACAATGATATGGCCACACGATAAGAATGGCACAGGAAAGATTTCCAAGGAGAGTTATGGAATGGACTCCACCAGGAAGAAGGAAAAGAGGAAGACCACCTATCACCTGGATTGAAGAAATTCAGACTATATTGAGGGAACAAGAAATTGAAATAGATCTTTTACGGACAAGCAGCAGTGGAAGATGATAATTCAATCACTTCTGTAATCTTTGGTTCCGAAAAATGTGTAAACATTGTATGGCCGGAATAATAGTAATAAAATAGATATTATATGAATCAAATTTATGAAAATATATTTTAAAAACGAGATTAATATTTTGATTTTCTAAACTAGTTTGGAATACTATAATGGTTTTTTGATTCAAGATATAAGAAAATTGTCCTGCCAAAGTTTGACCACTTACTAAGGTTATCTCAGTTATCACTTTCTACAGTTGTTTAATATTCTTCATGTGTTATGTCCTAGCACAAGGTGGGATTCATGGGATTCAGGGGTGGATCTAGCAAGCAATTGGGGGGGGGGGGGTTGACTTTAGCAGGAGGATATGAAAAGTTGGACCATTCTTTAAAGCTCTAAAGTATAGATGATAAGAATGTGTGAAAATTAAAATACAGTATGTTATCTATCAGCACCAGTTTATTAACATACAAGTATAAAATCATACATGTGTTTGCACATTGTTCTTTTAATAATATTCACGTACAGTTTAAAATATACACTACTCATTTATAGTATGTATAAAACAAAAATTAATATATTGCTAATATACAGTTACAATTTAAAGTAATTTTAGATTCTTTGATTTTGTTGTCCGTGACGTGTCCGTTTATTAACTAATTATAAGTATGACACTACCGACTCGAAACACAAAGTTTTTTTATTGGTAAAAATGTAAAATTTTTACCTTATAGCCTAAACCAGTTTTCACTTATTTTAAGCTTTGTCAGAGGCTGCCACTGGAAGCATTGTCCGTCTTGTTTTTGGTGATGGCGCCGTCGTTTGAAAGATCGTTGTTTGTGGGCAGTGTGATATGTTCGAATAGTATGTGTGATTTGAATTTTGTCTGTCATTTAGATGTCATTTTTATGTATTTTTTGTGTGTTTGTATATTTCTAGTTGTTCAAGAGTGTCCAGTTTTCGGTATTTTGTATGTACAGTGCAGAATATCCATGTTGCTGGTTATGTTTATGTATGTGTGGTTTGCTTCAATGACGTGGTTTGCAAAGGTGGATTCGGTAGTGGAGTGTAGTGCCTTTGTGTGTTCAATGTATATCTGTTTGAAGCTACGTCCTCTCTGGCCTATGTAGAATTTGTTGCAATCTGAACAGTTTAGTTTGTAAACGCCAGGTAGAACAAGTTTATTTTGATCTTTGTGTGTGTGTTCTGTTTTGTTTGTATGCTATTCTGTATCCTGCTTTTTTTTTAAATCTGTGGGCTATTTTTTCAGTGTGGTTATTGATGTATGTTAGTGTTATGAGTTTGTTGTTTTCTTGTAAGATGAACTAAACACGATAAAATATCTAGCAGAGTCCGACGAATACAACAGAACAATAGTCAATAAACGCCAACACAAACCACAAACAAACAAAGGCAGGAAACAACAAATTCATAACACTAAGATACATCAATAACCACACTGAAAAAATACCCCACAAATTAAAAAAAAGCAGGATCACACTATCACATGTTAGGTTTATAGCCCAGTGATTTA
The DNA here is from genome assembly GCA_034769895.1 of Magicicada septendecula. Lineage (NCBI taxonomy): Eukaryota > Metazoa > Arthropoda > Insecta > Hemiptera > Cicadidae > Magicicada > Magicicada septendecula. The sequence goes on from CM068369.1 coordinate 29,357,729, forward strand.
AGTCGTTCTGTGGACCAAATTGCCCCAAAAATCCTACTGCTCTCGATTGTTGTATACAACTTTATTTCGACGTCCTGAATAACGTGTGAAAAGTCTCAATGGCAATCGTGTATGCGTCTTGAGTTATTAAAGGTCAAATGTACAAGAAATGGTTTTTTGAAAATATCTCGCTTCCTATTGATCGGATGACAGTATAGGTGGGTATCAAAATTGTAGATCTCACAATGCTCTATAAAAAAGGACGTATACAATTTTTACGTAAAACCAACGGTGTATCGAATAACGCACATCTTAATTTTGGAGCAAAGCATATACTCCACTCTTTATATTCTATTCGCTCCAAGCCGACGCATATCACGTGACTACATTCTCTACCTTCCTTATTTTCCTAGGACGTTTCATCATTGAAATGCATGGAGAAAAGACAATAATTGAAAAATATATCAAATATATAAATGTAAATGATAAAATGTATTACATATTTACGTTAATTTTAAAATTTATTATATATATTACAACTTTGGTAAGTAAAATTTTGAATAATTTTTATATAAAGAACATTAAAAAATACAATTTAGAGGCTATTCGCTCCGAGTCGATTCGTATCACGTGACGTCACGTGACTACATTCTCAACCTTCCCCATTTTCCTACCTTGTGTTCTTACAAGATATGTTGACTATTTACAAAAACATTATGGCTAAAATTTAGTTGTAGTTTTCGATGGCTATTGTGACAACAGTCAAAATATTAAAGCAACGGGACAACTTCGACGAACTGCAGGTGTAACTGGATCTGTCAAAGTTCTTTTCAAAGAAACTATAGATGTGCCTATCAGCCAAGAAAAATTTCTTTCGAACCGATTTAATAAAAATAGATTAATTCAGATGCTGCTTCAAAAATTACAAGACGTCAACATCACAGCTACACAAGCTCGTGACGATGCCGATGTATTAATAATCGAAACAGCTATTGAAGAATCACAACTTAACCCCACCGTCGTTGTTGGGGAAGATGTCGATCTTGTAATTATTTTAATAGGGCGTATCTTACGCATCAGAACATTTGCTTTATGAAACCTGGTAAAGGAAATATTGAAACGAAAGTATATTCTTCTGCAAGCATCAACAATTTTATTCATTGTAGAAAATACATATTACTTTTACACGCGATCACCGGATGTGACAAAACTTCTGCGATCTTTGGTAAGGGAAAAAATAGAGTGATGAACTTATTTGAAAAACGACGTGATTTGCACCAAGCGGCACAGATATTTCAAAAGGAAAATTGCCCTCCAGAAACCATATACAAGAACGGCATACTTTTTCTTTGGGCCATATATGGTGCTCCAAAAACCGAAAAGTCCATTAATAATTATAGGTACAGTACTTACAATTTCCCAAGTCAACAAGGCTTAATGTACCTGTCCTCTCTTCCTCCTACTGCTGCAGCCGCTCAACAACATCTTCCCCGCGTCTATTACCAGGTACAAACTTGGTTAGGGAAAACTTAGACCCTCAACAATGGGGATGGATTGTCAGGAACAACTTTTTGGAGCCCATTACAACTTTATTACCACCAGCGCCAGACGTATTGCTAAATACAATTTTTTGCAACTGCGCGAAAGGTTGCGGTGCTAATTGCGGTTGCAGAAAAATTGGCTTTAAAATGTTCCGCAGTCTGTGGGCACTGTCATGGTCAGTCTTGTTTTAATGCCGCATCACGTGAAACATTTGATACTGATGCATCTGCTTTGGACACGGACAATGATATTAATCCAATAGATATTTTATCCGCAAACTTGACAGACTTAGAAGGAAATGACGACGAGCTTGAGCCGAAGATTGATGTCTTTCAGGACGTGCAGGATGAAGACGAAAGCCAAAATTAATTAATAATATTAATTAATTATATTACTAATCCACTAAAATTTGTTTTTAATTATTAATGTCATAACCCTGCATAACGTGGATTAGGGATACTGGGGAAACCATGTATAAAAAACGCGCCTTGCATTCTACCTCGAAGGTGGTGCGGAAATGAATGCATTGAGCGGCTTTGATATTTTCTTTGCGTCATTTCGCAGAAACGGCTAGTTTTACGTAAACATTTTATAGGTCATTTTGTATAGAGAATAGTAAGATCTACAATTTTGATTTTTACCTCTATTGTCATCCGACCAATAGTAAGCGAGATATTGGGAAAAAAATATTTTTTGTGACCTTTCATAACTCAAGACGCGTACACGATTGGCATTGTGACTAGGGATGGGATATCGATATCGATATTATCGAAATATCGATATTTTGCTTTCAAAATCCGATATTTTGACATCAATATTTCAGTTCCGATAATATCGATTTTCTCAATTTTAGAACAAGAATAAAATGGAGGGTGAGAGAGTGACTTAAACAAAAATACACTCTTTTATAATATATCTATTTATAAAAATGGACAAAATCAAAGTTTTAGGCAATATTAAGTTAAAAATTAATAAAATTAAAACATAAGTATAAAAAAATTGATAGAAATAAGTAGAAAAAAATTGAATTGACGTCTATTAACTTATTTAAAAGAAGTACTCTTCTCCAAGTGAACGGAGGAACAGAAGTTTGCTGAGCGTTTCTCCCTTCATACGATTTCTTGAGGGGTTTATAACGCGAGAAAACTCTTTCAGATGGCACAGATGTTGTAGACGCCAAATATCGCTTGGCAATTTTACTCAATTCTGCATAAGTTCCTGTTGAGCTTCTCCAGAAGGAAAGAGGTCATTTGCTGGTATCAGCTTCTGCAGGGGATCTTAAATATAGCGCAAGTTCATCAGGGAGATCAGAGCCTGCACCAATTAGAGAGCTCCGTTGTTTCCATGTTTTTTGGACAATTTTTGCGTGATCACCAAAGAAAGATGATGCAGCTTCTCCAGAGTCAGAATCAGAGCTATAGCCATGACCACCTTTTGGATAATGAGCATTTTTTAACATTCCTTTTAATTCTCTGATGGCTTTGGCGGTAGCCTCAGGTTCTCTAAAGTATAAAGTCTTCCATCGACGGTCCAACAATGTACTAATGGCTAGGGCCGGAATATGTTCAACCATCAGCCGTTTTCTCATTGCTTCTAAGATTGCCTCTCTCAGCTTGATACCAACATTGGATGTAGGGGAGAAGCTAGAATTTTTGTTTTGCAAGTTGGTAGCTATGGGTATAGCGAGGCTGACGGTCGGAAACTTATCACCTGATACTTGGTTTATAGCTGCTTGCAGGGGGGTAGCTGCACGACTTCCTGTAAGTCTCGATTTTCTGCAGCCGACGTCATGCTTGGGGCAGACGTGTGACGATGAATGATGTTGTTGAGGATTGGGCTAAGGCTGAGAAACTTTTTAATCATTTCAAATGTAGAGTTCCATCTTGTGTCTACGCTTTGTGTAAGCTTCAGATCGCTTTCTGCCCTCAGTTCATCAGAGGCTCGAACACTTTGTTTGAACCAAGTTACCACTCTTTTTACCTTATCAATTAGTAAAGCCAACTCTGGTACAGCTTCAACAGAGCGATAAGAGACCAAATTGAGAAGATGAGCAAAACATACCACATGTTTTTTCTTTCCAAAGGCGATATCCATAGCTTTCACCATGTTTGCCGCTCCATCTGTAACGACTAAGTGTAACATTTCCCTCTTCAAGCCCCATTCTTCTAAGATATTTACAATTCTTGATGAAATGTATTCCGCAGTGTGACCTTTGTCCATTTCAAAAACTCCTACGGTGCAAGAAGCCAAATTATCCTGTTCCAAATAGTGAACTGTAATGACCAAAAACCTTCTCGTCTGCAGGGTTTCGGTCCAAATATCTGTTGTGAGAGAAAAAGTTTCCATAGCTGAAAATTTTGACTTAAATACCTCCGAAGCACTATTATATTTCTCATAAACATATTTTTTAATGGTTTTGCGAGATGGGACCTTGTAGTGTGGAGCCACCACTTTGAACAACTTCAGGAAAGCTTGATGCTCAACAAGTGACAAAGGAAGGTCTGCCTGGAATAGAAGGTATATTATGGCATTTGTCATTAAACTGTGGCGCTTACCTCCTTCACGGTGAGTAGCTAATATGCCGAAAGACTCGTCCAATGTGGATTGTACAGTTGCAGTTAAATACGGAGCTTTAGAGGATGACAGTTGATGATGTCCCTATCTTCTTTATGTACTTTCATTTTTGGAGGATGTTTTGAAAGAGAAGTTGGTAAATCTTCATCACTTACTTCAATATCATCTGATTCTGATTCGAGAACTGCGGCTGAAAAAGATGTTCCACTGCCACTGGTGCTGAAATTAGGTCGTTGCCCAAGGGCTGGACAAGCCGCCGGCTTTGACAATGCAGGATGGATTTTGTCCATGTGAGCCTTCAAGTTGCTGGTATTGCCGGATGTTTTGACTATACGTCCACAAGTCTTGCATTTGGCACTTTTATCATCACTTCTTAAAAAGTGAAACCACCACTTTGATTTCGTTGGTGGCATGGCACAGATAGGTTAGATACTTACTCAAGATAAACACAGTTATAGACACACAAATTCACATAGAAATACACTCATGAACACAAATAAAAATGAACGGATATGTCGTAAACACTGAATAAATAAAGGAAGTAATACTAAATGAGGTCCAGACAAGGCGTTAGTGAGTCAGTCTAACAGCCGAACCGAGACGCGAGACAGCAGACAGTCACTGGTGGTCGCAACCTGGCGCTGATGTTTTCCCTAGATTTCAACCGAAAAGTTCCCTAGATTTCCCTAGGCCTTATCATTGTCATTTAAAAAATATTTATAGGAAACTTTCTGTGGGCAGCACGCTATAAGGGGACTTAATAGACATTGATAACTAAACGATAACAAAATAAAAAACTAAAAAAGAATAAAACTAATAAACGCAAAAAGAAAATTCAATCAGTACAAACATAAAATTAGCAATAAACTTTATGAGATACCAATAGAATCATTCAGTTTTTCTCCTAACCGTGTCTCTTAAGATGACTACTGCCTCCTGTATTTCCTTCCACGAAGCTTCGGTGTTGCTACCCATAACTGTCTCAACCTAAAGGGGAGGTTTTTCACAACAGCAGTGAAAAGATATGCCAAGGAATAAAGTGAGACTGCTTTGAAAGACAAATGTACAAGACTATTCCACAGAACTGAAGTGTCCGAATAAGTTTTTGTTAACAAAGAAGTTGTTGGCATACAGTCGTTGATGTAGGTAGAGGCAAGAGAGGTCTGAGTTGGTGGCTATGAGTGGGAGACCAGCACTAGGCTCACACTTCTCGGTGTAGATTATTTCCTCTCTATCAGTTTAGTCAAATCAAATGACAATAAACGATCATCAACATACTATGATGGGATACGAAAGGAGCATGGCAAATTCCGTTCTGCACGCGACGTCTTCAGAACGCCACAGAAAATTGATAAATACATGTATACAGATTTTAGTAGTACTAAGTACCTCTTCAAGGATTGTTTGTACGAGGTAACACTGAAAAATGATATTAAACTCAATATAATTAAAGAGTAAAAAATAATTGGGAATTCTAGATACAATCTTGTGAGAGGGTCTCTGAGTTTCACTAGTATACGTTCAGCTGCTAAAAGCTTGGCTTTTAAGGCAGCGCTTGTGAAAAACAAGATTAAGGCAGGAAGTTGTTCAAGGAGTCCGGATACCACTGGTAGCAAAGACAACCATCTAGTTTGACTGGGGTGCAGACGTTTATACGGTTTCAGATTGAGAAATTTCTGGAATTCATTGAATTTTCCTAATGTTTTAGGACTACTATGAAAATAATTGAAGACATCTCGTGCAAGATCTTCAACAAAGCGAGGAAGTTTTGAGCAAGCGTATGATGCACAGAGATGAAAAGAATGGCACACACATTTTAGTACAAAAAGACCTGGAATATCATTTGTAAAATGAATAACAACAGAATTATTACCACCCATCATTGTGTTTGCTCCATAAGCTGCCAATTCTATTAATCTTTCTTTGAACGGAATATCATTTTCTGCAAAGAATTTTGTATCCAAAAATTATCCTACAAGCAAAAGGAATCAAAAAATTACATGGACACTGACTCAAAATCGGCAGATAGGCTCTCTGTCACGCCCCACGTAATAGACCAATGCAGTGATTCAGCAGTAGCATTTTCGACTGGTATCAACGCAAGGAAGCGATCTTTCACGACAAAATCAACACCAATATACCTAACAACCAAAGATAAGTGTTTCTCACAATTCCTGTCTGTACTTTAATCACACAACAAAGAGAAACTGTTATGTTTCAGTTCATTAATTAATTTGTCCTTAGTTTCAGCACCAATGCCATTATTAACAATGGCCAATGCCATTATTAACAATGGCTTTACATTTAGCCTGAGAGCAGGGAATATGCTTCACAATTTCTGAATCGCTACAAACCGACTTCATAAGTTGCGATAAATGGTCTGAGACTGTAAAGGGTAGACTATGTGCTACAAGAAAAGTTGCCATTTTAATTTCACCCTTTTTAACTTTCTTTTCAACCGTATTGTTAGTAATTATTTTACCAATATCTAACAGTGTTCTCTGGGGCCGAACTGGATGCGCCACGGCTGACTTCAAATGTTTAAAATTTTCCGATTTTCCTGCCGCATCATGTACATTAAATGCTTTACAAAAATAGATATAAGCAGCTTTGTCACTAGCACTCAACCATCCACTGAATGAAGATTCCCTCTTTCATGCACTTGTATACTTTTGTTTATTTTTTAATTTTTTTTTTTTTTGGAATAATACCAGATGAAGATGGTTTAGAATTATCACTAGCTCCCATTGTTGAAAGACTAATTACACAAACACGCCACAGTACACAGTTTGTATATCTCGAACAGACCACAATTCCCAGAGAATGCGATTAGGCCTCAACTTGCTTACTCTGCAGGTCTGCGGACAATGTGTTCCTAACATTACTAACTAAATTGACTAACTCGTAGGTAAAAGTTCTATTGCCGTATGCCATTGTGTTTGTGCGGGTGTGGGCCACTTTGCTTTGAGCATGTGGCTTGCCGATACCCAGAAAATGGGATTAGGCCTATTACTGTAGTCCGTGCAAACCTTATAAATAAAACATTGTGTTGTGGCAGCGCTTTTGCCTACCTCACTTGTTGGCTTTCACACCCATACAAACCGCTATTGCCCTGCAATATATTGTTTGTGCCAGGTACAGGACCCTACAGTGTGAACTGTGAAAGTTTCAAAAGTACCGCCGATCTAATGACTATGAAATACTGCTACGTTCACATTTGACTACATCGTAGGAAAGAAATTTTATAATCAGTGGCATTCAAACAAAATTTTCCCTAGATTTTTGGACGATTTCCTTGTTTCCCTAGTAATTTTGAGAATTCCCTAAATCTAGGGAAATTTCCCTAGGGTTGCGAAATCTGCTGGTGCCTGGCGGCAGACGGCGGAGACGTAACAACAACAAGCAGTGATGCCAAACCCGAAATATAATTTTTCCCTAAATCGAAGTGACAGTAGTTTACATTAATTATACCTTTATTTAATTTTATCATAATATTACTGATTAAATTTGTTACGGATCTCCTTGATGTAAGGTAATGGCCCCTAAAATATCCGGAATATTTTTTACGGCACGCTATAGGATACAAATTTGCATTAAAGGACAGTATCTTAGTAAAACTTTCGATATTTCCTTACCGTTATTAGTAAACGATATTCATATCGATATTGTGTTTCCGATATCCCATCCCTAATTGTGACTTTTCACACGTTATTCAGGACGTCGAAATAAAGCTGTATACAAAGATCGAGATCGGTAGTATTTTTTTGTGCAGTTTTATTTTCTTAAATCACTGGGCTATTCGGAGCTGCTTAAGAGTTACAACCGCACTCTTGTTCACCCAGTCCAAAGTGGTCATTCAAATGACAGTTGATTAGGGCTACGCCAGTTTGTTCACATCTGTCCTTTTGTTTCACATAATTGAAAACAGTTATGTGTTATTTTCTTGACACTAGATGTGCCATAATAGTTCTGAACTAACATAAAACACTACACGATGTTTACGTCAAATTATTTTGTATATTTCAACCAATTTGCGTTTATCACGAGTTACTAGTGTACGGTGTGTACTGCGTTAGTTCGCCAGTCTGCCGTAACGTTGCGTTCACGTAACTTGTGTATGTATGATGAACGCCTAGCGCGCTGTAGCGGCTGATGGTGGAAAGTACTGCAAAACTAAAAATAGAAGAATTCGACCATTTGTATGGTAACTAAACGCGCACTTATAACACAATAATTGTCAGGTTTTGGTTGAATTTACAAAATAATTGCATATAAACAGCGAGTACTGTTTATTGTTATTGCAAAGCTATTGAGACACGGCGATTAACAAGAAAATAATACAAAGAACCGTTTGTATTTATGTAAAAAGGACTAACAATTGTTAACAAACTCGCGCAGCCTTAATCGACAATCGTTGGCATGACCCTAACCGTATCGTGTTGGAATTTCACGTCTACCTAGTGCTGTTGCCAGGGTAGGCTGCGTCACTTTTTATGGCGATTTTTGCTTGTGAATTTCACCGTTATTTATACATTTATCAAAGTGAATTCTTCAACATATCTTCATCTGTATTCATCTTCATCAGTGTGCTATAAATTACCAGTGTATTGTGTCGTGCGCGTGTGTTTTTGTGACTCGTGTGCAGTGCGCGTCTGGTGTTCGTGTTCTTTGTCTGTCAGTGTAGTGATTCAGTGCTGGTGAAAGTCACTCTTTCCTAGCCCTTTTTTGCGTCTTCGACGTTCATTTCGGCTCATCCCGAGATGGCGTCGAACGCAACTCCCGTTCCTTTGCCGGCACCGCTGGTAACCTTAATGGAAACCTGCGGTACTGGTCCTCATTCTACCCCGCTGCCGTCCCATACAATCAGTGATAGTGAAAGTGAAAGTGATTGTGCCTCGATGTGTAGTGTGGGGACGGGGGAAGGTGAATTTTCGCTTGTGGAGGGCAAGTCTGCCAAACGCAAGCGAAAATTGGTCGCCAGCCCGCCACCGGCCGCTGCTACGCATCGGGTATCTAGTCCCGGTAACAGCGCCAGCCAACCTACCCAGCAACACTCCAAATCTGTCCCCAATCCTAAAATTCCGCCGATTGTTATTCCAGACAATCGTAACTACAGGGAAATTCTTCGTTCCCTCCAGAATCTGCTTCCTTCGGCCAAACTCGAGGCCAGGTGCCAAGGCTCCTCGCTTCGAATTGCGGCCACAACAGTCCCGGACTTCCGATCGGTCCAACAGTTTCTTACTGATCGGAAGATCTCCTTTCATACTTTCGCGCTTCCTTCAGAGCGCGAAATTAAAGTTGTTCTTTCCGGACTTCCTTCCTGGACCGCCCCCGATACCATCAGGCAGGAGCTTGTCGCTTTAGGCTATTCGCCGACGGCGGTAAGTGTACTGCATGCTGGCAAGGGGGAAGATCGCCGTCCTGTGAATAGTTTCCTAGTGAAACTACTCAAAGTAGGCCAGTTCGAGGAGGTCTATGGCCTCCAACACTTCCTGCACCTTCGGGTGCAAGTTCGTACTTTTGACCCGCGGCCAGGCCCCTCGCAGTGTTTTAACTGTCAGAGGTTTGGCCACTCCAGCTTATTCTGTAATCACCCTCCGCGTTGCGTGCGATGTACTGAGGCTCATCGTGGGTGTGATAAGCCCAAGACGGGGTTCACGGCCATTTGCTGCAACTGCGGCGGGGACCATCCGGCTAGTTATAGAGGATGTAGGGACTTTATATCAGCCATGAAGCTGCAGCGGACTCCTGCTCGCCCTGGCGCGCAGGCAGGCCGTGTTGCAGGTCCCCTCCCTAACCGCAGAGAGGCCTTCCCACCTCTCTCCGGAGCATCATCTCAGGCCCCGGCAGCAGTTCCGGCTGCTCCCAGGGCCCCAGTTCCGACTGCAGTCGACGTTTCGGCGCCGCCTGCAGTCCCTTCTGTCCCGGCGCCTGCCGGAGCGCCCGGTCCTTCATACGCGGCTGTGGCCGCTACATCAGTCCCGCCTTCCGCTCCTCGGAGCCACAAACCAAAGCGCACTCGTCGCCGTCAGCGACAAGTTCCACAGGCCTTGCCTGTAAAACCTCAGCGGGCCCCGCCCGCCCCCAGCCATCAACCTAAGCTCTAAACTGAGCAGACCTCACGTCCGTCCCCGAGCCCTGCGCCATCTGCAACACCGGCCGAGGCCAGCCAGGTCCGTCTTCCGGAATCTCGGGAATCTTCCCGGGCCCCGGTGGACCCCCTGACTGCCTGGGCTGAAACTTTGGTAAACAACATCAGGTCTGCTCCAGATACAACCACGGTTCTCGCCCTGGTGTTTCAATCACTGTCTACCCTCTTTCCTCTTCTTCCTTTGAATGGCTAGGAGTCTTAGGATCGTTGCGTGGAATGCCCATGGGGTAGTCCCTCGACGATCTGAACTGATGACTTTCGTAACAGAGTACGACGCTGATGTCGTCCTCCTTTGCGAGACTCATCTGGCTCGCTACCATTCCTTCACCCTGCCATCTTACATCTGTTATCGTCAGGATCGTCCCCAACGGCCTGGCTGTCGCCCCTCGGGGGGGACAGCCGTCTTAGTCCACAGGCGGATATCCCACAGGCCACTACCCCCTTTAGATACATCTCTTGTTGAAGGTTGTGCGGTGGCGATAGACGCTGGCGGATCGGAGTTGCGCGTTGTTGCGGCGTATCTCCGGCCCGGCCTGCGGCTACCTCCACCGCCCGAGGAGTGGGACGCTCTCCTCGATCATCCCCTACCAACCATCGTAGCCGGCGACTTAAATGCCAAGCATCCCTCCTGGAACAGCAGAGTAGCCAACGCCAACGGAAAATCGCTGTATCGGTTCGTCTCTGACGACCCGGTACTTCAAGTCATCGGCCCAGAAGACCCTACTCACTTCCCCTTTTCCGGTCATCGACCGGACGTCCTTGACATTGTCATAGCCAAGGACGTGACCCATCACATCCAGGTCTCGTCAGTGTCGGATCTCTCATCCGATCACAATCCCCTTTTTATAACTGCCCGTGAGCTGTCGGCCTCACCCCGACCTCCTGCTCAGACTGTTCGGAGAGTCAACTGGCGCTCCTACCATGATGAGCTCTCACGGCGGTTACCATCACTCCCCGCGGACCCGATCGTCACTTGTGACGATTTGGATCTCCGAGCCACTCATCTTCAGGAGTTGGTCCAAGGTGTTATGGATCGACACACATATACTCTCGAGGTGAATCATCGTAAATCGGCCTTACCTGCGGAAGTACTCCACGCCATCTGGCTACGGCGCAATCTCCGCCGCAGATGGCAAAGAACCCGTGATCCCGGCGTCAAAAGGCGCTTTCAGGCCCAGTCTCTTTACGTCCAGCAGCTACTGCGGGACGTAAACTCTGATCGATGGGACTCATACCTTGAGTCTCTTGAAGTCGACCACGCCTCCGTCTGGAGAGCGGCGAGTAGACTGACCCGCGAGAAGAGAACTCGCAACCCACTTGAAACTCCGAACGGGGTTGTATCTTCATCAGAAGGCAAGGCCGAGGTCTTCGCCGACTGCATGGAGGTGCAATTTACTGTTCACCAAGGCGTCTCGGACCCTGCCCACTCGGCAGAAGTCCGTGACTTCCTATCTGGACATTTTTCACGCCCTCCCGAAATCCCAGCCCTCCCGTTCGACAGGGATGAACTAGTTTCATCTATCTGCCGACTAAATCGCCGTCGCGCCCCCGGTCCTGACCGGATCGGGGCCGCTGCTCTACAAAATCTCCCGGCCTCAGGCGTTGACCTCGTTCTTGAGCTGTTTAACTCCTGTCTCCGGCTACAGTACTTTCCCCGCCTGTGGAAATCAGCCAACATCGTAATGATTCCGAAGCCTCGCAAGCCGAGCATGCTTCCTGAAAGCTATCGTCCAATCTCTCTCTTGCCAGTCATCTCGAAGGTGTTCGAGCGTCTCCTGCTGGCTCGCATCTCGCCGCTGCTAGATGGTTTCATCCGCAGTGAACAGTTCGGGTTTCGCAGAGAGCACTCGACCACGCTTCAATTGGTCCGCGTTGTTACGCACTTGTCAGACGCCACCAACAGGCGAGCGTCTACGGCCGCCGTACTGTTGGACGTGAGCAAGGCCTTCGATAAGGTCTGGCACGAAGGTCTTCTCTTCAAACTTGCCAATTCCCCTCTACCATCGACCATAGTGTTTTTCCTCCGGTCGTATCTCAGCGACCGCACCTTCAGGGTGAGCGTCGACGGGTCCTGTTCTACAGTTCGACCCGTCGCCGCCGGCGTACCTCAGGGATCTGTCCTCGGCCCCGTTCTGTACCTTGTGTACACGAACGACCTGCCTGTCTTGCCCGGAGTCACGTTGTCTTTGTTCGCTGACGATGCTATGTATCACTGCAGCTCCCTGTCCCCGCGATTTGCGAGTACAAAGCTGCAGCGTCAGTTGAACCAGCTTCCGGACTGGCTACGGAAATGGCGGGTGACGATCAACACGGAGAAATCCGAGGCGATCTGTTTCACCCGTAAGTCCATCTCCCGATGCCAGCCCCTCTCCCTAGCAGGGAGACCCATCGCCTACAAAGAATCGGTGAAGTATTTAGGCGTTCGGCTAGATCGTCGCCTTTGCTTCAACGCCCACGTGACGGAAACCCTTGCCAAGGCTCGCGGCGTCCGAGCCAAATTATCTCCTTTCCTCTCGTGTCGCAGCCGCCTGGCCATGCGCACGAAACTTACCATTTATCTACTATTTCTCAGGTCTGTATTGACCTATGCGGCACCCGCCTGGTGGTCTCTTTTATCCACCACCAACAGATGTAGGCTGGAAGCTTTCCAGTCCCGAACACTCCGATCCTTGACGGGGTCCCCTTGGTTTGTAAGGAACGACGTGATTCGAAGGGGTCTCCGTGTTCCTACCTTGACTTCCTTTGTCCGGTCGCTGGCTCTAACTCTCTTTGCTAAAGCCTCGACCTCCACCTTCCCGTACCTACGAACCATCAGTGCATCAGAACCACCACCGCCCATTCGGGTCAAGCGCCCACGGGCGCTTCTTGATGACCCGCCATAACGCCATCCTCTTTAAATTAAATACAAACAAGTAATCATCAGTCCTAGACCAGAGTATTTCACCAAACTGTCCTTCTTTCCTTCCTGTCCACCTCCTAGCACGCTGAGCCGGCTGCTTGTCGCTGTCATCATTCACTGGCACGGAGGCTCTCCGCCTCGCGGGGAGCGACCGACGCCCTCAGGGCGTCTGCTGACTGGACTTGAAACGGGCAACATCTGTTGCTCGAATCGGTACCAGCGGCAGTGCATTCAACAAATAAAAGTTATACTCCCCCGCCTTCTCAGTTAACTGGTTGGCGGTTTCCTTTCCAGTTTTAGGTAACCAGTCGACATGTACCAGCACTATGTTTACTTCTGGCAGCCATTGGACACGATCCAGATGCTGCAATCAAGCCACGGGTGCAAAGCCACCCCGCATCCATAATGCAATGCAATGGAATTTCACGAAGCCTCATGTGCCGGGTTTTGTCCCGTACTGCTGCAACTGCAAGGGCGCCCATCCGGCTAGTTACCCCGGTTGTATTCATTATATCGAAGCAGAAAGACAGCAGCGTCGTGTAGCTGGCCCGGCCCCTAATCGGCGAGAGGCCTTCCACCCTCTCTCCGGTTCACCTGTCAAGGCCCCGCGGTCTCAGTCCCGCCTGCAGGCGTCGCTCCGGTGGCGCCTGCCGGAGCGCCCGGCCCTTCCTATGCAGCTGTCGCTGCTAAGCCATCATCGACAACCACTTCCGCCCGCAAGGTACCAACAAGCGCTCGCGTCGCCGAACTTCCGGCAGACGACATCAGCAGGCTCGACCTGCCCAAACTCAGCGGGACTCTCCCGCCCCCTGTCATCTCCCAACCTCCGCGTGAGCAGACCACAGTTCAGTCCGCCAACCCAGCGCCATCAGTAGTCCTGGCCGAAGTTCCTCAGAAACGTCCGCGCGGGTCCCGGGAACTTTCTCGGGCTCCAGCGGACCCCCTGACGGCTTGGGCCCCTCAACTTGTAGAAAGCATCAGGTCTGCTCCTGACACCTCGACTGTGCTTATGTTAGTCTTCCAATCCCTCTCTGCTCTCTTCCCTCTCCTCCCCCTCAATGGCTAGATCCCTGCGGATCGTCGCTTGGAACGCCGATGGCGTTTCCTCTCGTCGCTTTGCGCTGGCGGCTTTCGTCGTGGAGTACGACGCTGATGTCGTGCTTCTCTCCGAAACCCATCTAGCCCCCTACCATCGATTCTCACTTCCTGCTTACACTTGTTATCGTCAGGATCGTCCCCTACAGCCGCGCCAACCCCCGAAAGGGGGTACGGCGATTCTGGTCCACAGGCGGATATCCCATAGGCCACTACCCCCCTCACTACTCGATTCATCGAAGGTTGTGCGGTGGCAGTGGACGCAGGCGACTCGGAGTTGCGCATTGTTTCCGCGTATCTCCGGCCTGGCCTGAGCCCGCCGCCCCCGCCTGAGGAGTGGAACGCTCTCCTCGACCACCCAGTCTCGACAATTGCAGCCGGCGACTTCAACGCCAAACATCCTTCTTGGAACAGTAGGGCTACCAACGCCTACGGCAACTCACTCCGCCGGTTCGTCCTAGACGACCCGGATACGCACGTCATCGGCCCTGATGATCCTACCCACTTCCACTATGCCGGTCACCGACCGGACGTTCTCGATGTAGTTGTAGTCAGGAACGTGGCCCATAACATCCAGGTCTCGTCAGTGTCAGACCTCTCGTCTGATCACAATCCCCTGCTAATAACTGTTCGAGATGTGTCGGCTTCACCCCGACTTCCCGCTGGTCCTGCTAGGAGGGTCAACTGGCGCTCCTATCACGACGAGCTATCTCGAAGGTTACCATCTGTCCCAGCGGACCCGATCGCCACTCGTGACGATCTGGATCTCCGTGCCACTCATCTCCAGGAGTTGGTCCAAGGTATCATGGATCGACACACATACAATGTAGAGGTGAATCGCAAATCGGCCCTTCAACCGGAAGTTATCCACGCCATCTGGCTTCGGCGCAAGCTCCGCCGCAGATGGCAACGAACCCGAGATCCCGCCGTCAAACGACGGTTTCAGGCCCAGTCTCTTTACGTCCAGCAACTTTTGCGGGACGTAAACTCTGATCAGTGGGACTCATACCTTGAGTCCCTTGAAGTCGACCAAGCCTCCGTCTGGAGAGCGACGAGTCGCCTTACTCGCGAGAAGCGTACTCGCAACCCGTTGAATACCCCGAACGGCATTGTTTCTTCATCGGAAGGCAAGGGTGAGGTCTTCGCCGACTGCATGGAGACTCAATTCACCGTTCATGGAGGCGTCTCGGACCCTGCCTTCTCGGTAGTGGTTCGAGACTTCCTATCTGGATATTTTTCCCGCCCTCCACCTGACCCTCCCGCTCTCTTCGACAGGGACGAACTAGTTTCGTCTATCTGTCGACTGAACCGACGTCGCGCCCCTGGTCCTGATCGGATCGGGGCCGCAGCTTTCCAACATCTCCCGGCCTCGGGCGTTGAATTGGTCCTGGATCTGTTCAACTCCAGTCTCCGGCTGCAATACTTTCTCCGCCTGTGGAAAAATGCCAACATCTGCATGATACCCAAGCCCGGCAAGCCTCGAATGCTTGCAGGCAGCTATCGTCCCATATCGTTGTTGCCAGTACTCTCAAAGGTGTTTGAGCGTCTCCTACTCGCCCGCATCTGGCCGCTGCTGGATAATTTTATTCGGAGCGAACAGTTCGGGTTCCGTAGAGAGCACTCGACAACTTTACAACTCGTCCGAGTTGTCACAGCATTGTCCGACGCCGCCAACAAGAAAGAGTCTACGGGCGCTGTCTTGTTGGACGTGAGTAAGGCCTTCGACAAAGTCTGGCACGAAGGTCTTCTCTACAAACTCGCTCACTCCGCCATCCCACCGTCCACTGTGCATTTCTTGCGGTCATACCTCAGTGATCGTACCTTCAGGGTTAGCGTCGAAGGGTCCTGTTCATCAGTTCGACCCGTCGCCGCTGGCGTTCCGCAGAGATCTGTCCTCGGCCCCGTTCTGTACCTAGTGTACACGAACGACCTGCCTGTTATTCCTGGAGTCACGTTATCTCTATTCGCTGACGACGCAATGTATTACTGCAGCTCCCTGTCCCCGCGAATTGAGTGTTCAAAGCTGCAGCGTCAGTTGAATCTGCTTCCGGCCTGGCTACGGAAGTGGCGGGTGCTGATCAACGCGGAGAAATCCGAGGCGATCTGCTTCACCAGCAAGTCCACTTCCCGGTGCCAGCCCCTCTCCCCCGAAGGGAGGCCTATCGCCTGGCATAAGTCGGTGAAGTATTTGGGCGTTCGGCTAGACCTGCGCCTTAGCTTCAACGACCACGTGACTGATACCCTCAACAAAGCTCGAGGCGTCCGAGCCAAAATATTTCCCATGCTCTCGTGCCGCAACCGCTTGGCTTTGCGCACTAAAGTTACCATCTATCTTTTGTTTCTCCGGTCAGTATTGACCTATGCTGCTCCCGCATGGTGGTCGCTTGTGTCGACCACTAACAAGTGTAGTCGCTTGTGTTTTAACAAGTGTAGGCTGGAAGCTTTCCAAGCCCATACCCTCAGATCCTTGTCGGGGTCTCCATGGTTTGTGAGAAATAATGTTATTCGTGGAGGCCTTCGAGTTCCTACCCTTGCCGATTTTGTCCGGTCGCTTGCCGAAACTCTCTTTGCTTCTGCAGCGACCTCGTCCTTTCCTTATCTCCGTTCTATCAGCACGTCTGAACCACCTCCCGCTAAACGTGTCAAACGCCCTCGGGCGATCTTAGACGACCCCCCGTAATTCTGTATGCTGTAACTTAGGTTCCCAAGCAATTCTATTTCCTTGTTACCTTCCTATTCAGTCAGATACCTTCCCCAAGTATGTTGGTTTGCAAACTGCTTGGCGCTGTTACCGATGCCACAGACACGGCGGTTCCCTGCCTCGCGGGGAACTTCCGGCGCTACAAGGCGCCTGCATGCCGGGCCGGGCGTGTGCGGCATCTGCCGCTCGCCCCGCGACCGGCGGCAGTGTTACCATGACCCGGAACCTATATAATATAAAATTGAAAAATTTCCGCCGCCTTCTCAGTTAACTGGTTGGCGTGTCCCTCCCGAAAAATTTAGGAAACCTTCTTTTGAAAGTCCAGCACTGTTTTCTTCTGACAGCCATCGGGCACGTCCCGGAAGCTGTAATAAGCCATGGGTGCAAAGACGCCCCACTATTTAATGCAATGCAATGCAATGGAATTTCACGCACAAGGTCTTGCCCGGTAAACGAGGTTAAATTCTTTGGAAAGCTGTCTTGTTTGAGCGATACAGCTACTAAGCTTTATCAGCTAGCATTGTGCAAGAAACCAGTATTTGAAAGTATCAGTTACAAATGTAGCCGTCCCAAAAAAAGTTAACCGCTACAAGAAGCTGTTACCACTTACAAATAGTCTACCGGTTACTTGTAACGCTTACTTAAAACCAGTTCGTCCTCGGTTTTCAAACACTAGCATACTGTTAGAGGTTAGTTGGGGCTAGTGGTGGGCGTTTCTGTTGTTTCTGCAAAACGAAAATAAACTGGTTGTTAAATAAAAACAACTGTTTTAAAAAACAGTTGGAAAAAAACGGGTTGAATTAATGAACTGTTGCTATTTACATTGACTGGTATCATTATATTGTTAAATATTTTGTTTTGAGCATTTAAAAATAACTGTTCATTTTAGTATTTTTCTTAAATGGATGGTTATGAAACATAAATACTGTCATTAAGTCAATATTTATCTTATTTACCTACATCTTAAAGGTCCTATTTTTTAAAATTGTTTCATCAAAACTTACGGGGAATATCTGAATAATATTTTTAATGTAACTCAAATAAAACTGAGTATATTTCTAAAAAATACGACGCCAATAAAAAATAACTAAAAAATGTAACACAGTAACTGAAAAATACAAACTTCATGAACAGCCAATATTTATTCCGCAGACAGCACTTAAAAACTGCACTTTTTAAAAGTTTTTTGAGTTTGTAAGGTATAGAGAATTAGCATAAAACACTTGTTAAAACTAAATATCATCGTTCTTTACAAAATTAGGCGTGTTAACATTTAAAAAAATTAGCATCTCTACTTTTTTTGTAGTCAATGCACTTCTTCGGTCACTAATTAATTGTCCACTTTTTGAAAACAGCCTCTCACATGGGACTGATGTTGCAATAATGTTGCATTTTGATTTAAATATTTTAGACAAATTTGGATATACATGTTGATGTTTGTCCCACCATTCGAGTTGACAATTAATCTTTACAGACTCATCTTTTAAGGGCAGAATATCATCAGTTAAATAAGTGTCTACTTCTTTAATTGCACGAGATAACGGGGTGCTTCTGTCTTGTACATTTTGGTCTGATACAATTTCTTTGAACAAGATTTCAACAAGATTTCTTTGATTCCCAGGTTTTAACAAGCGTAGATGTGGGTGCAGAAATAGGCCTATCACCTTTTCGGGCGGTTCCTAAATTTTCTGATACTGGTTCACTTGAAACTACTGGTGCTGAAGCAGATTTTGAGTTTTTGTTAATTATTTCTGACACCATTTCTATGAAATTTGTCTTTGCTTTTCTTGCAGCTGTAGAATCGGAGAAGACGCCAGTTTTGTATCTTGGGTCAAGAAAAGTACATAATGCAAACGTTTTGCTGTGCTCAATATTTTTGAATCTGTCATTTAATCCTTTTTCAAGTTGTGCTAATACCTCATTTACTGGTTCGCAAAAATTAGTAAATGCATCAGCCTCTTTAATTTTTTTGCACACATTTATTAAACACCTGATTACTACGATTACAGAACTACCAGTCATGTATTTTTTCCCACTTACAAGATCTGTCATTTCTTCAAATGGCTTTAGTATCGCACAAAGGTCTTTATAAGCTTGCCATTCTTCCCTACTTATTACAGGAAGATCCTTATCTAGCAATGCCATTGTTGCCTTTATAGTTTCCGCTATTTCTGTGAACCGTTCTAGCATATAAAACAATGAATTCCATCTAGTAGGTACATCCTGGTTTAGACGTTTTGGATGACAGGAACCATGTGGAGACTGGTATTTTAAAAGTTTGTCAGTAGCGAAACACTTCTTCTGTAATAAGCCACTATTTTCTTTACATTACTTAGCGTATTTTCCATTTTAAGAACTGCATCCTGAACAATCAAGTTTAACTTATGGGCATAACAGCCGTAATGTTTCCATTGTAAAATATCTTCCAAAGCCTTCACTATAACACTAGAATTGTCAGATACAGCAAAGATAACTTTATTGATTAGATTCCAATCTGTTAATATTTTTTTTTAGTTCAGCTGCTAAAACAACAGCAGTGAGGTTACCTGGAAGATTTGAACACTGCAGTAATACAGTTTTAAATGTATAATTCCTGTCTATGTAATGAGCTGTAACGGCCATGAAACTCTCAAAATTTCGTGAAGTCCATATGTCTGTTGTAATACAAACAGATGATGCTTCAGTACTCACTGTTTGTTTTACCAGTGACACCTGTTTATGATACAATGCTGGTATCATAACTGAAGATATTGTTTTTCTGCTCGGCAGCTCATAACCAGGAATCCATTTCATCAGCTTTCTAAATCCTGCATCCTCTACTACGCGGAATGGCTGAAAATCTAAAATAAATAAATTTAATAAGTCTTCATCTATTTTCTTTTTTTGTTCAGGCGTAATGATCCTAAAGTTCTTTGCCGTTTAGGTGGAGGTTGTACATGATCGGCAGGCGTTATGTTATCACAAGTTATAACTGAACATGTTGTTGGACCAGAAGGAACCACTTCTTGAGAAGAGGTACTTGCTTGTGCACTGTCATGCTGGCTTTGTTGTGATTGTGAGGACAAATCTGAATAAACTGCAATATGTTTTCTTTTTAAATGCCCTTTTAAATTGGTTATTGTAGATTTATACGAAATTTTTTGTTTACAAACTGTGCAAACAGCCATATCGTTATCTGCTTTGTGAAAATAATTCCACAAGTCGCTTCGTAATCTGTTTGCCATGTTAATAAACAGTTTACTTATACTAAAAGAATATCTGCCTTACGCCGTCTAATTTAACCCATAACCTAAACAAACATCAAACACATAAAAGCACACAGACACACACACATATAATTTTGCGTCAAACAGAACGAGCACAGTACAATAATCAAACCTAAGTCAACGCACGTTGCATTAAAAACGAACAGTTTAGTCCTAACAACAGTTCAACAAACGGTTAAAAAAAAAAAAAAATTTACGCCAAACAGCTCAACGAAAGTGGCAACGAAAACGAACGGTTTACTGCGAACAGTGCGAAGAGAAAACGGAACGACAACAGTGCGTTGTCAATACTGTTGTAAACGCCACGTTCGTTTTTAAAACGGAGAACAGTTTGTCTCCGCGGAAAAGAACAGTTCGTTCGTTTTTTTTTCAGAGAATTGTTTCTTCAAAAAGTTTTGCGTTTTTTGTTCCCACCACTAGTTGGGGCGATTTTCTACAGTTTACGAAGTACGCCTTTTTTTACAGTTCATAATGTTAAAATTGGCACTGCTGAAAATCGAATATTGGTTTCCTCAGATTGAGGAGAAAGGCAAAGAAAGAGACAAGTATTAAATTTTATAAAACAATGGCAGCGCGTGTTTTACTATACGGATGTGAAACATGGGTTCCTACAAAGAAGATTGGAAACCAGATTCAAACTGTGGAAATGAAGTTTCTGAGAAGAACAAAGGGTTCCACGAGACAAGATCGTTTGCGCAATGAGGATATCAGAGAAGAGCTACAGGTATTCTCCATAAATGATAAAATCCAGACATATCGCAGGGAATGGCTACAGCATCTGCACAGAATGGAGGATGGACGACTATCTAAGGTTGCGTTTCAATATATACCCTTTGATACAAGAGACGTAGGAAAACCAAGAGTGAGATGGAGAGATGTCTAATCCGTGAGGTGCAGAAGAAGAAGAAGACGACGACAAGAGAGTTGTAAAACACTCGTACACTCGTTGTATACAATAATTTTATCACGAGTTGCAAAGATGATAATAGTAACGATTTTACCGCCACCGCGAGGAGTAGCTAACATCAGCTACTCGGGCGTTTAATGGTCCGTAAAAATTTGTAAATTACTTCGTGTTGATTTATAGCTCACGAGGGAAATACTGCCTACCACGGCACCAGGGGATTTAGGCAATAGCGGAGTAGACTGTACGTATGTTGCCGCCAACGAGAGAGCGTAGTTTTGATTGTAATTGGACGCGACCGATATGCCAATTTCAACTCCACCGTTTGGCATTCGTCCCTCTCTCTCTCTCTCTCTGTCTGTCTGTCTGTCTGTTTAAGATATGTCTCACAACAACTTTTGGACCAACCAGTTTTTTAAAATATAGCGTGAATTATTTTTATAAAGAATCTCTCCCAAAAATATGGGGGAGAGATTACAAGCAACGACGTGGTTCATAAGTTGCATAAGTTCAACCTTATGTGCGGGACCATCAGGCGAACCCTTAAGTCAGCAAGTAAAGGAACACGCCTAAAATTCTACAAGCTGATGGCTCCTCCCACATTTCTTTATAGGTTTGGGAATTGGACTTTAACGAAAGGCCAGGCCAGTCGCATCCAAGCAGCTGAAATGAGATTTCTCAGGCACGTGGCAGGGTACACTCTCCATGATCACAGAAGAAACACAGGTATACGTTAGGAACTGAATATTATGAGTATACTCGACAGAATCGCCTGGTATCGGCTGAATTGGTGGGAACATCTTTGCCGAATGGATGACTGCCGCATCGCTAAACGACTATGGAATTATAAGCCGAGGGGACGGAGAGGTGTGGGACGTCCGAGGAAGCGCTGGAGTGACCAGCTCTAATCTTTGCCTATTTGAGACCGGAACAATTAATCCTTGAAGATGATGATGATGATTATGAAAAAAAATTTTCAGCTATTTCATCTGAAAAAATTTGGTTGTCGCTTGTACTTGCTTGTGTCATGGGTTTCAGGACACACATCCCAACTTCATAAATTTCCATACAAGGTGTCATCATCAGCATCACATACCAAGATGATAAGGAGGTTGAAAGCAAAATTAGTCTCTTCCAGTTGCTTTGTGGATGTATCGTTAAACACTTAAAGAAGAAAACAAGGAAAGATACGCAATTGAAATATTATATTGTAATGGCCATACCGCGAGACGTGGATTATAAAGGCCAAAGATATATCTAGAATTATCTTGTTGATTCATCCTCTTCGTTTACTTTATTAAATTTATTAATATATATAAACTTTCACGTATGAACTTACTATTCGCTGTCACTTCCCCAAACGTTTCGAGGTAATGTTCCTCTTCCTCAGTGGGAGTAATACTGAATGTCGATTACAGAATAACCGTTACGGACTATAGGTGTGTGTGTGGTGGGGGTTGATGGTGGGAAGGGATTGGCGCTG
Source organism: Magicicada septendecula (assembly GCA_034769895.1). Classification (NCBI taxonomy): domain Eukaryota; kingdom Metazoa; phylum Arthropoda; class Insecta; order Hemiptera; family Cicadidae; genus Magicicada; species Magicicada septendecula. The sequence continues at coordinate 29,380,323 of CM068369.1, forward strand.
AGGTTCAAATTGTGTGTTTGTATATAAACTTTCACGTATGAACTTCAGCGCCAATCCCTTCCCACCATCAACCCCCACCACACACACCTATAGTCCGTAACGGTTATTCTGTAATCGACATTCAGTATTACTCCCACTGAGGAAGACGAACATCACCTCGAAACGTTTGGGGAAGTGACAACGAATAGTAAGTTCATACGTGAAAGTTTATATATATTAATAAATATATTTAGAATATAAGAAGCAGAATGAGGTCTTTGAGGGTTGTACCAGGAGAGATCTTATCAGAATGGGGAGCTAGGCATAGCTGAAAGCTTAAATGAGAAAATCTCTCGGTAAAAAAACGGAGTGGCGGTTACACGTAGAGAGAATGCTAAAAGAGCCACTGACTATCATCCAAGGGGGAAGAGAAGTGTGGGGAGACCCCGTAAGCGATGGTTGGATGAATTCTATTGAGACTGGAACAGGCTGCTGGCCCAAGTCGTAAACGATGACGACAACGACGGTATCATCATACCGTTAAAATGAAACCATTTTTGAAGTAAGAAACTCATTTACTGCACTATGGCACTATACGACATCATATACTTCCGTATACTTCGCGTGCCTAGGACGGTAAACTGATTCAGCGTACAACGGTATAGCTGAAACGAAAAAACAGTGTTACCAGGTCAATCAAACCTCTTTTCCCCACATTGCTACCTGAAATTTCCCCACTGCCACAAATATATGTGCTTTAAGGAAAGCGTATAATTTTTATGAATGTGAGCATATTCTAAATGTTTAAATGCTATTAGAAGAATAACGTAAATATTAAAAAAAATATTTATGACAAAAGAAAATGTACTGAGAGACCGAGCTGGATACTTTTGAACAATTCTTTTCTTGTACTTAGTTAATTATTAGCCTAATATATTTACGTAACTTTCTAATTATGTTTTTGAAGTCTTCTTCAATACACTCAACTCTTCTGTCCGATGATTTGACAAGCCGAGAAATAAGAAACAGCGCTTCTTGGCAAGATTGACATTTCTGAAAAGGTGTAGAGATAACAAAGTACTACTTGTGTGTGCTAAGTTATCTACTAAGAACCGGTCTATCTACAGTCACGAGAATACTCAACAACGCCAGTACAGCAGTGGTCAGAGCCCAAATCAAAGACACTAGAGCCGAGCTGGATCGCATCAATAGACAACTATTCTTTATTCATTTGGATATTAGCAACAAATTACCAACTTCCGATTGGGACTACATTGATAACATTTCGTACGAGCAGTCCGAGAGATTCCTGGATATAGTCACGCATAGACATAACGCAAGTTCGATAAACTCTTCTCAAAACTTGAAAAGAAGGAAATACCTACGAAGAAGGTTGTAGTCAACATATCGAACCAGAACTTGGACGACGCTACCATAGGTGTTTTAAAGAAAGGATTAAATTTTGCTCCCAACCGAATTCCAACGGAAGATATCATCAGTGGAATAGAAGCAGCCATTCGTCGCTGAGACGGCTGAAGTGATAAGACAGGATACGTCTCACATCTTTAGGACATCAAAACCTCCGAGACAGAAACTACTAGCATTTGTCACGCCTCAGAAAAAACAAGCAGTTCTACCATCGGATAAGGGTAATGCTACCGTTGTCATGGACAATACAGATTACAGAAATAAAATAGCTGGTCTACTAGAAGATGGCACTTACAGAAACATTCGAAATCCAACTGCATAAATACAGAAGACGATTGCGGATCTGATAAAATCATCAACCAGCATTCCGGAGGACCAAAAGAAAAATCTTTTAGTTTCGGAACGGAGAACACCCATTATTTTATGGCTTGCGAAAACTCCATAAACCAGACATTCCGCTACGACCAATAGTCAGTGCGATTGGTTCAGCTGATCACCCCATAACCGAACTCATTGCAGAAAAATTACAACGGTTCGTGGGGAGGACATCTTCGTTTATTAGGGAGTCAGCGCATTTCGTAAGAAAAATACAACCTTTAACACTGAGTCAAGAAGACATTTTGATCAATTTCGACATTGTCTCACTTTTGACTAACATTCCCGTAGATGACGTCTGAAAGGTTATTGAAACTCTATTGCCCCCTGATTTGTTCCGCTTAGCATCAGCGTGTCTCAAATGATCATATTTTTACTGGGATGGCAAATATTACGAGCAATTACAGGGAGCAGCTATGGGATCGCCGTTGTCACCAGTCGTAGCCAATATTACGAGCAATTACAGGGAGCAGCCATGGGATTGCCGTTGTCACCAGTCGTAGCCAATATTACGAGCAATTACAGGGAGCAGCTATGGGATCGCCGTTGTCACCAGTCGTAGCCAATAGTACGAGCAATTACAGGGAGCAGCTATGGGATCGCCGTTGTCACCAGTCGTAGCCAATAGTACGAGCAATTACAGGGAGCAGCTATGGGATCGCCGTTGTCACCAGTCGTAGCCAATAGTACGAACAGTTACAGGGAGCAGCTATGGGATCGCCGTTGTCACCAGTCGTAGCCAATATTACGAGCAGTTACAGGGAGCAGCTATGGGATCGCCGTTGTCACCAGTCGTAGGCAATATTACGAGCAGTTACAGGGAGCAGCTATGGGATCGCCGTTGTCACCAGTCGTAGGCAATATTACGAGCAGTTACAGGGAACAGCTATGGGATCGCCGTTGTCACCAGTCGTAGCCAATAGTACGAGCAATTACAGGGAGCAGCTATGGGATCGCCGTTGTCACCAGTCGTAGTAAATAGTACGAACAGTTGCAGGGAGCAGCTATGGGATCGCCGTTGTCACCAGTCGTAGCCAATATTACGAGCAGTTACAGGGAGCAGCTATGGTATCGCCGTTGTCACCAGTCGTAGCCAATAGTACGAACAGTTACACGGAGCAGCTATGGGATCGCCGTTGTCACCAGTCGTAGCCAATATTACGAGCAGTTACGGGGACCAGCTATGGGATCGCCGTTGTCACCAGTCGTAGCCAATATTACGAGCAGTTACAGGGAGCAGCTATGGGATCGCCGTTGTCACCAGTCGTAGCCAATATTACGAACAGTTACAGGGAGCAGCTATGGGATCGCCGTTGTCACCAGTCGTAGCCAATATTACGAACAGTTACAGGGAGCAGCTATGGGATCGCCGTTGTCACCAGTCGTAGCCAATATTACGAACAGTTACAGGGAGCAGCTATGGGATCGCCGTTGTCACCAGTCGTAGCCAATATTATGAGCAGTTACAGGGAGCAGCTATGGGATCGCCGTTGTCACCAGTTGTAGCCAATATTTACTTCGAGGTGTTTGAAAGACGTGCGTTGGATTCAGCAAAACTAAAACCTATACAATTTTACCGATATCTGGAGGATACCTTTGTTATCTGGCCTCACGGTCATGATGAACTCAATACAGCATCCAGCATCTAAACTCAATACATAATTCAAGTCAGTTTACCATGGAAGTGAAGCAAATGGTGGGGGTCCTTTGTTGGATGTACTAATAACTGGAAAACCGGACGGACTTCTAGGTCATCGAGTGTACAGAAAACCTACCTCCATGAGGTACTGATAGATACCTCCATGCAACTTCACATAATCACCCTGCACAAAAGCAAGCCGTTCTCATCATACTTTTTCATAGAGTGAAGAGGGTATCTGATAACGAACATTTCCTCGAGGAGAAAAAACACATAACGGACGCTCTTGAAAGGAACGGATATAACAGGGATGCCATACGTAAAGCATTCAAGAAAACCGGAAAACCTTCAGAAACACGTACAGCAGATGCTAATAACTACAGAGCATTTCTACGATATGTAAAAGATACCACATACAAAATTGGCAGTATGTTGAGGAAATACGGTATTACAACATTACAACAGTGTTGCAACCACATAAGAAGCTGGCACAATTTTTAAAACCAATCAAAGACAGAATCCCGTTCAATACTGAAGGTATCTACAAAATTCCATGCAGTTGCGGAAAGGTTTACATTGGCGACGCGGGCCGCCTGATTTCCACAAGAGTCCAAGAACGTGTCAGAAAAGACGAAGAACTCGTAATTTGAAAAGTCTGCAATTGCTGACCATTCACCCTGACCTAATCACATGGTAAACTTCGAAGACGCATCTGTAATAAGGTCATGTAATAGGTTTTATGACAGATTGATCCTAGAAGCAATAGAAATTAATAAGCACAAGGATAACATCAACAGAGAAACCGCCACGCTTAGTAAGACTAGATACCCTTTACTTTATGGGTAAACACGGGTTGACTGACCGCACAAACAATGCACACAGCGTAACGCCTACAGGGCAGGGTCCACTTCCTGGACCACCCACCGCCACTTCTACACTATATAACTGAGTTCACTTGGCGGCGTTTTTTGTTCACTTAGACCTGAGGAAACTCATTGTAATATGAGTGAAACGTTGTCATACAAGACATTTTTGACGCGATCCATACCGGAAGAAGACGTGAAAGCCTACGTGAGACTGTAACTGTCTAATTGTTTAATTTATAAAAACAATTTAAAGTCAGTTACATCTATTTCTTATTATAATATTTATAGTATCGTCAATGAAAGTGTTTGTGAGCACGTCTGAAATGTCGAAAGAGTGTATAATTCTGTATCTTTGCTTACACTGCACTTTTTTTCAAATAAATTATATAGATTGGTAATTACCTTTATCTAATTCCTTCCTTGCAACTTAATTATTTGGGTAACAACGCGTTTCAGGATCACAGTCCCATTATCAGGTTATAAAATTAAATCAAACACTAGTCACTCGTCGTTAAGTTTTTAAAATTATAAAACCACTGCACAACATTCGTATTCGCGTAAACACATAGCTATGTGTATTCACTCACGTGCGCTTCGTCGTAAAGTTAAAAGACGACTTTTTTTAGTTGATCCGCGGGTTGGATTCTAGTTTTTGTATTGTACAAATTTTTTTACGTTTCAAAATTAAATTTAGTAATTTAGCTATTTTATAATCTGTAAGTATAAAATTATTTTACTACGCATATCAAATTCTACTATTCAACAAACTATTGCGTAAATCATATTTTTACATTGAAAACAATTGTTTGTTTACACTGAAAAAACATTGCTTGTATACGTATGTATACTGAAAATAAAACGACGTGTGCTATGATTCACTTTATGTTAATTAAAAATATCGATTTCTTATAATAAAATACATAAGTTTCGTTTTATTATCTGTTCACAATTATTTGGATATCAATTCTTTATTGCAAAATATTGCCTTCCAATGCTTTGTGGGGGGGGGGGATCAATCTCAAGAACTGTAGGAGTCCTTAAGGTAAAAGTATTAAGATGGTGCTAAAATTTACAAAAATTAATTCGTGAATTCAAAAACTATCGTGATCCTCCTCTTCATATGGCGCCACAGGCTGAGTCAAGCCTTGGCCTCCTCTATCCTGACCTTCCACCTTTGTCTATCAGTAGCAAAGGACTTCCATCCTCCCACTCCCAAAATGTCTCTTGCATCCACAGCGACAGCATCTTCCCATCTTTTCCTTGGACGGCCTTTTGCCATCCATACTCCCCATGAGGACGCTTTCAGGCGTTCGTTTGTCATCCATTCTTACGACATGGCCAGCCCATTGCAGCCTCCTCAGTTTTACGTAGACTTCTATCGTTGGTTCGCTGAAGTGACATTATATCTCATCATTATGCCGTATCCTCTATTCCTCATTTCTATATATGGGGGCCAGGATCCGTCTCAGGAGTTTCCTTTCAAATATCTTCAGGCGTTCAATCGCTCTTTGTGTTAATATCCAGGTTTCATTGCCATAGCACAGCATGGATCGTATGATAATTTTGTATATGCACATTTTTGTTTGCCTGTGAATAAGCGCAAAGTTGACCTTGTTGGCTAGAGTTATCCTTCTCCTTATCTCTGCTTCTTTATTCCCATCTTGAGATATCGTCGGTCCTAGGTATGTGAAACCTCTGACTGCCTCTATACAGTCTTGTTCTATAATCAAATTTTTCCTGGGTCGGGTAGACCTTGTATGACTTATCATTTTGGTTTTATCCACATTTATAGATAGTCCCACCCTTTTTATACTTACTTTTTAAGTATGTCTCTCTTGCAGCCGCACTTGATCGGGTTATGATGACTATGTCGTCAGCATATGCTGCTATTTGTACTGACGTATAACAAATATAGTTGTGGCCTACACACTGACAGTACCTCGCTGTATTGAACTTGTAACATCAGTACTGTCTATCCTCCAACAATAATATTCATCATCATCTTGAAGGGTTAAACCAAGGATGGTTTATTCCTGTCTCAAACAGGCAAAGACTAGAGCTGGTCACAACACCACACCTCTCCGTCCCCTCAGCTTATAGTTCCATAGTTGTTTGGGGATGCGGCAGTCATCCATTCGGCAAAGATGTTACCACCAATTCAATCGATCCTGTCGAGTATACTCATAATATTTAGTTCCTGCCATATTTCAGTGTTTCTTCTATGATCGTGGAGAGTATACCCTGCCACGTGCCTGAGGAATCTCATTTCAGCCGCTTAGAATACGACTGGCCTGGCCTTTCGTTAAAGTCCAATTTTCAGACCCATAAAGGAGTATAGGAGGGGCCATCACTTTGTAGAATTTTAGGCGCGTTTCTTTACTTGCTGACTTGAAATTTCGTCCCGCACACAAGGTTGAATTTAAATAACTTATTCACAACTTCATTGCTTGTATTATAAGACACACTCATTTTTCTTATGGTATATTCTAGAGACAGGTTACAGAAGAGACGGGCCAGCCCATCGTTTTAGACCCTGGGTGAGCTCAAAGGGTTCGGTGAGTTCGGCGAAAAACTATCGATACATACCCCTAAATAGACAGACAGATAGATAGACAGACAGACAGATAAACAAACGGTCGAATTAAAACAGAGCACTCGCTTCGCTCGGATAAAACACTATCAGCGTGTTTAGTTACGGCGTATGTTTACAGACATTGGGTCTGTCCTCGGAGAACAGCAAACTCCACACTGTACAAGACTGCTGAAAAACCCATTAACGCAAAATCAATCACCAAGTGTTCAGTTAATTTACAAGTTTCACTGCACAACGTCAGCCTTCAAGTCAACAGAAAAGTAAATTTGACCTTCACGTTTCGTTATTGAAGCTCAGTAAAGCTCCATCCTCCTGAAAATTACATGTCAGAAATTCTCAGATCAAATCTTTTTTTTTCTTAGTATTATTTTATAGACGTTAGTATTTATAACAGACGATGCTGTTATTGCATAAAATGACTTGCAGAGAGGGGTATTCATCTTGAGGAATTTAACACAGAAATATGGCTTGATGCTATCTTCACATAAAACAAAAGTAATGGCTTTAAGAGGGAAGTATCCAGTGAGGACAAAGATAGAGGTAAATGGAAACATCATGGAGCAGGTATCCGGTTATCTTGGATGCAAAATATCTCCCGCAGTTGATCGTGATGTCGAAAATAAACTTAATAAATTTAAACATATATGTGAGACAATCCATAGAACCTTAACTTACAAAACTAGGAAAGACACTAAGCTTAAATTTTATAAGACTATGGCTGTACCGGTGGCGCTGTATGGGAGTGAGACTGGGGTACTTTCACAGAGACAGAGGGAAGGTTACATCAGCAGAAATGAAATTTCTCAGGTTGGTTAAAGGGTGCACGCTACGAGACACAATAAGTAATGCACAGATAAGGGGAGAATTACAAATGTTTAAATTACAGATAGAATTACGGAATACAAGGCTAACTGGCGTAAGCATTTGGGAAGGACGCAGCAAGATCGCCTTCCCAAACATGCTTTGTAGGAGTCTTTAGAGTAAAATTATGAACATAGTGCTAAACTTTACAAAAATTAGTTGACGTATTAAAAAATTATCGTAATATGTATCCCTAAATAGTTAGATAGATAGAGAGACAGACAGACAGACAGATGGATAGATAAACAAACAGACAAATCCAAACGGTCGAATTGAAACAGAGAACTCTCTTCGCTCGTTCAATTACTAGAATAAAACACCATCAGTGTGTTTAGTTACGGCGTATGTTTACAGACATTGGGTGTGGACTAAGAGAACAGCAAACTTTACACAGCAGAAAATTGCTGCAAACCCATTAACGCAAAATCAATCACCAAGTGTTAAGTTAATTTACAAGTTTCACTGCACAACGTCTGCCTTAAAGTCAACAGCAAAGTAAGTTTGACCTTCCTCGTTTCGTTACTGAAGGTCAGTAAAACTCCATCCTCCCGCAAAATAAATATCGTCAGAATCAAATCTTCGTCGTCGTCGTCACTTCATTGTGTAGGCTTATAGTCTGTTCCGTCTTCACTGCAGCCATCTCTTCCAGGGCCTAAGCACAGATCTTCTGCCAACTGGTTTGTAGTCTACAGCGCGCTTTACTAGCCTCTGGTGGGTGGTCCATTCTGTAGACGTGCTCCACCCACTGCTGCTTTCGTTCTTCTGCCTTATCATTGATAGAGAATATACCCAGTTCGACCCTTATATGTTCATTACGCACGTCCCTTAGACGATAACCACTCGCGAGCCTTAAAAATTCATTTCAGCGGTTTGTATATGGTGCTTTTCTTCCCCAATTATCGTTCATGTTGCACTAGCATATGTAAGAACAGTATCGCCATAGAACCTTCATTTTAGTATCAGTTCTTGATCAGAACTCCTTTTTGCAAATTAAGCGCTAATGTAATGTGAATTGTCATTAAAAATTAAATTTAAAGATTCGCCTAGATATCTTAGGAATACTTTGAGAAAACTTTAAGATAAGAGAGAGACTGTAAAGTGCCAAAGCCCAGAGTTTGCACTCTTAAACCACGCAAGTAGAAAGGTTTTCAGAGAGGAAGAGAGAGGGAAGAGAGAGAAGAGAGAGAGAGAGAAGAGAGAGAGAGAGAGAGAGAGAGAGAGAGAGAGAGAGAGAGAGAGAGAGAGAGAGAGAGAGAGAGAGAGAGAGAGAGAAACTCGCAACAAAGTGTGGAGCGTACGTATGTCTACAAAAAAGAAAACCAGACGGAACTCGGTATTTTGTAAACCCTTGTGAGCGTCCCAGTGTGCACACTGTACGTGAGCAGCACAGTATACCCGTGAGCACACCCCTAAGAGCGTTGACAGCTGTAATTGATCGAATGTGTCCCTAGTTGCCGACGCCGGATTTTCACCTTTATACTTACTCGCGCAACCTTGTACACATACACACACACGCGTTCGCGCGCACACACAGAATGTAACTCGACTTTTTTTACGTTTGATTTTCAAATTCGCTCAAGTTAAGGGTAACCAGTTTTCCTAAATTGATGACATATAATCCTTTATTTATGTTTATTGTGCGTACTGCTACGATTCAAAGTTTAAATGTGTGTATTTTCCGTCAGCAAGAAGTAACAGGCAGAGTATGTATGTTTGTTATAGTGGGAATGTGCAAGTCAGTACTTTTCGCTCACGTTCGTTCGTTCTGGCGCTGCACACCACGATGAGCCTTAGCCTCTCCGAGTAGTCGTCTCGAAACACCTCGGTCCTCGATATCCATCCACCTGAGGTCATCTTCTACGTCCTGTAGCCTTCGTTCTACCTTCCCCTAGGTATTCCTTTCCTCCTGTGTCCATCTATCGTCCCTTTTAGAATTGCTCTGGGCATTCTGTCGTCCTTCGTGCGCATCACGTCCCCCAATCAGCTGATCCTCACAGACTTGATGAACCGCACTATGTCCTCTCCATCTATCAATTCCTCCAAATCCCTATTGTTCCGTATACGACATTCTCCACCTTACAACAATAATTGTCACCTTATTACAGTTTTACACTGATTAATACAATGATCACTTTACTAAAACTAACTTTACTAAAACCATGGCCTTTAAAGGTAAATGTCCAGCGAGGAGTTATAAACAACAGCACTTTAGAGCAAGTGAGCCGTTTTGAATGTCTCAGATGTGCAGTGATCTACGAGTGTGAATATGGTATAAAAGAGAAGGTAAATAAATTTAGGAACATTTATGGAACGATTCATAGAAATCTTAGAAATAAAAGAAGACACACCACAAGGATTGAATTTTTTAAGACAATTTCAATATCCACATTGACATATGCAAGTGAGGCGTGGGTCATGACAAAAAAACAATGCGGCAAGATTCAGAGTGCTGAAATGCAGTTTCTTTGAAGTACTTTAAAGTATACATTGCAATATAGAATAAGGAATGAGGATATCAGAGCAGAAATTGAAGTAGAGGACATATATGAAATTATTTCAACTTACAGAAGACAATGGTGTTATCATTTGCAAAGGATGACAGTGGATCGATTGCTGAAAGCGGCACTGAAGCCATAAAGCCATTGGTAGAAGAGACGTGGGTCGTCCGATGATGAGATGGGTGCCGGATATAACCTAATCCTTGAAGCGAAGAAGAAGAAGAAGAAGAAGAAGAAGAAGAAGAAGAAGAAGAAGAAGAAGAAGATCACTTCCCACTAAACCCCCACAATACGTAACACTCCGAACTCTAATATCGCCAGGTCTAAACTAGAAAGAGTCGTTTGCAAATCCAGTAATTATATTATGTATTGTAGCGAGATAGCGGCTACGATGCCGGTAGTCGAGTAACGTTTGGAAGAGGCGTTACGTAATTATGGCGCGTAGAATGGTCTCTAAACGTCTAGAATAGTCTCGCGTGTCGCGACGTGCCAAGAGCCACGTAGACACTGAACGTTGCGGTACTATTTATTTCACCAGCACCAGCGTGGCAGTATGTTGGGATTAGCTTCCTCAGTCGATGTGTTTTAGTTTTAAAGACTGTACACTCTGGCAATCTCTTTCTATTTAAAGCGTATCAATTGTGCAGCCTGCGCTGTCCGAGAGGTGACGACAGTGACACGCGAGTAGGACTTGTTGACGTTCGATTAAATTTGTTGGGTTTTAAACATTAAATTGAACAAGTTAAGTTTGGACACTATCAGAATAAAATTTGATAAGGTAACTTCTTCTGCTTTTATCATCATCATCCTCAAGGATTGGGCTCATCCTGAACCTGTTCCGGAACTCATTTCGCTCTCGGCCGTCCTACATAACTCTTCCCCACCGGTCTATGTTCCATTGCTAGCACTGGAATCCTGTCACCCACCATTCTTCCCGAATGTTCACCCACCTTCTTTTGTTGCTTTTTATCTGTTCCAACAATGGGTCGATCCCTAGTTCTGTACTTATATCCACATTCTTCTTTCTATTAGGAATGGTACAGCCCAGAGTACACCTCATAAACGTCCATCTCCGTTGCATGAATCTTTGCTTTGTCTCTTTCTGTAATTCGGGCTTCATCTCCATACAACAAAACTGGTATCGCTACAGTGTTACAAAACCTTATCCTTGTTCCCTTGTTTGTCTTATTTTTAAGATATCTGTGAACTGTTTCACAGATATTTCTAAATTTGTTTAATTTTCATCCAGATCAATTTCTGTCCCATGTGTAACGTAACATCCCAAGTAATTGAAATGGCGGTCTTGTTCCATAATCTTTCCATCTATAACTGTCTTAGTGCTTACCGGTTGCTTCCCTCTGAATGCCATAGTTTTAGCCTTGCCGCTGACATTTGAAAGCCACATTCATCTGCTATTCGATTTAGTATGTACATTGATTTTTGTAGTTTATCCTCGCTGTCCTAAATTATTACCGTATTATCTGCGTACAAAATGGAGTTTAAAAAAAATTCCTTCAAAAAAATATCTGGGTCAACATAAGATTTCCATGTTTTAAACATGTCGTTTACATATGTATTGAAAAGCGTCGGCGATATACAGCAGCCTTGCCTTACCCCCTTAGTTTCTTCTGCTTTGAAAAGCAAAAACGAAAAGAAAGAGCAAGGTACAGATTGACTGACAGAAAAGAAGTGACCTGTCAATTACTTTCGACACTCTGGTATCTGAAGTGATCTGTCAATTACTTTCGACACTCTGGTATCTGAAGTGACCTGTCAATTACTTTCGACACTCTGGTATCTGAAGTGACCTGTCAATTACTTTCGACACTCTGGTATCTGAAGTGACCTGTCAATTACTTTCGACACTCTGGTATCTGAAGTGACCTGTCAATTACTTTCTACACTCTGGTATCTGAAGTGACCTGTCAATTACTTTCGACACTCTGGTATCTGAAGTGATCTGTCAATTACTTTCGACACTTTGGTATCTGAAGTGACCTGTCAATTACTTTCGACACTCTGGTATCTGAAATGACCTGTCAATTACTTTCGACACTCTGGTATCTGAAGTGACATGTCAATTACTTTCGACACTCTGGTATCTGAAGTGACCTGTCAATTACTTTCGGCACTCTGGTATCTGAAGTGACCTGTCAATTACTTTCTACACTCTGGTATCTGAAGTGACCTGTCAATTACTTTCGACACTCTGGTATCTGAAGTGATCTGTCAATTACTTTCGACACTTTGGTATCTGAAGTGACCTGTCAATTACTTTCGACACTCTGGTATCTGAAGTGACCTGTCAATTACTTTCGACACTCTGGTATCTGAAGTGATCATTTTCTACACATTTCGTTATACATGTAGCAACGTATTTGGTCGTATTGCCGTGTTCTCATGTAATGGAAAGTAGTGAAATAACCTGTTAACATAATTAAGCGTTGTCAGATACATGCCATCTAATAACGTGTCTGTCGATAACATTTTATATCTTTACTTGATATTGACCTTGCGCCCCCATGTTACCACATATATTAACTTATGTGTTTGTGATTTATTTGCTGACGTTTTGTTGTTGAATCGTAAGACCTGCTAGGAGGAAAAACAAGTCAAGCATTCCCAATTAAGACGGAGTTAGACAAGACGGTGCATTATCGGCTGTTCTATTTAATCTGGCACTGCACAAAAGAGTTAAAAATTTAGATCCAGACGGGTACAAAATCTTTAACAGGACAAGGCAAATCTTGGCATATGCAGACGTCATTGCAGTTATTGGGAGAAATGTACGTATACTGGAAGAAGTTTTAGGAGATCTAGAGTGGGAAGGAAGATAATTGGGTATTATAGTAAATGCGAGCAAGACAAAATATATGAAAGTGTCCACGTCGCAGGCAAGGAGAATCCCAATAAACCTGACCACAAACGATTACACTTTGAAGGAGTAAATGAGTTTACGTACTTTGGAACTTATGTTAATAGTGAAAACAAGGTATCCAATGAAATAACTAAGAGAATAATGGCGGGGAGTAGAGCTTACTTTGGCCTAGTAAAATTATTAAGTTCTAGTTTTCTCACTCAAGAGAGTAAATTGAAAATGTACTGAGCAATGATTAGGCCTGTAGTGACATAGGGTTCCGAAAGCTGGACATTAAGTGTAGTTGATGAGAAGGCTCTGAGGACTTTTAAAAGGAAATTTATTAGAAGAATCTTCGGACCAGTATATTGTAATGGAGAATGAAGGATCAGATCTAAAACAGATAGAACAAGAGATAGAATCCATTCTAAAACAGGGAGATATCATCCGATTTGTAAAGTCCAGAATAATCAGCTGGATAGGGCATGCAGAAAGAATAGACAACCAAAGACTCCCCAAAAGGATGGGCACAGAAGACGAGGCAGGCCAAGAAAACGATGGCAAGACGACGGGGAAGAAGACCTGATTAGGATGGGTATCGGCTCGTGGAAGACCAAGTCACATGATCGGACTATGTGGACGCAGATCATTAGGGAGACCCAGGTCCATCCTGGACTGTAGTGCCGGATATGTATGTATGTATGTATATTGTTGAATCGTAATTATGAGAATTCTTGTATATTTCTATCGAACTTGGTCAGCTGTAGAACTCGTTACTTAATTATAAAAGATCTCCACTCATTTCTCGTTTTTTGTCCTTCCAGTATTTTTTCAGACTTCTACTGCTATCCTTTATCCACTTTCTGACCAGTCAGTCTTTAACCTCTTCTTGCTGATACCTTAAAACCTTAACCGTTTATCAGAATTTATGCTTGTTTAAGGTCACTCGTAACTAGCTATGCTTACTATGTTAAATTTATCAAGTTTGAGACCCATTATCTCAGAACCTGTAAAAGATACATAGACGAAATTTTAGCAGACAAGTAAGCACATTAAATTCTACAAACGTTACTACAATTATAAAGATATCTTAATTACCTTTTTTTTAGAATTTTGTATGTTTTGCTCTAAAAATTTTCACACAAAAACATACTTCATTTTTTTACGTTTTTATTTTTCAGTGAAACTGTATAGTTCTGCTAGTGTAATTATATCTCTATTAACCCAATAGCCACAAAAAATTCAGCTTGATAGTTTACTTGGTTTCTGAAATAATGGGTCATTTATATAAAAAAAATAGGTTTACAAAAAACTTATTTAAAGTTTTTTCGTTTTACCTGATTTAATATAGTCCAGAGCCAAACTCGGGGTCTTCAGTTGTGTCCATTTTGTCCTCTAGTTTTTCTTTTATAATTTTAATTAGCTGCTTAACCTTTTTCATCAATTCATCTACTGCTGTGTCTGTCTCAAGGATTCGTTGCAAGTCAATTTTTTTAATTACCTTAACCATATTTGATCTTAATTTGATTCCTAATTTTTGTAAGACTCAACACTTAATTATGTTATCTTCACTGAAGGTCAACACAGCGTCAGGTACACCCAAAACCAAAGTATCCAGTCAAACAAATATATTTCTTGGCAACATATTCTAAACAAAACGGTTCAGGGATTCGTTTGCATTCCGTCTACTACCACGAACACATTTTTTAAACAAAAATTAGGATGACTTAAATCAGCAAATATTGACTTTATGAAAGACAGACATTGGTAATGAATGTTTATTGAAATTCTCTTCCCAATGCTAAAAACCTCATGTCTCTAAGGTTTTGTTGTAAGGTAGTTACAGATTTGTAAAAAGTGGTAATGCTATGAGCACTTTTGACAAAACTTTACTTAAGACCTCAATTTTTTTAAATCATAAAAAGTTTATTATTAGGCGTACTCACATAAAATTGGTATTAAATTACTCAACAAATATTGAAGTTTGTTTTAAGACAAACAACCAAAAATCGATTTTTTGTTCGATTTACCTAATAAGTTACAAGTGCCCTTAAAATTCACTTCCGTGCAAACAGGCACATAGGCACGCGCCCGCGGAAAGTGTGGTCGAGAGTAATCAGTGTAAATTGTCTAATTAAAATATATTGCAAAGAAGTATAAGTGCAAACATATCCATAATCCAATGAATGGTTAATATCCACGGATCTGTTACTAGCTGAGCTGAAACTGATCTCTTTGCAAATTACATCTTACACTGACCGGTAAATGATTGCAAACATTAGTAGGGATAATGGCTGTGGTAAGATTAATGGGAGGCTACTAATGTTCAGGTAGTTATATTCTGTGGTGTTACCAACTATTATCTCAGTTCGATACCTCTGCTTTACTATGAAGAAAGTCGTTGAAAGGCTAACTCATTATAATATACGGAGGTTAACAATATTTCTTGTTAATATGGGGACGTGTCAAAGTAAACACTAATTTGTTAAAAACTTTAAATTAAATTAAGAACAAAATAATAAGCAAATATTATTATTATTAATAATAATAATAGTAGTAGTAATAATAATAGTAATAATAGTAGTAGTAGTAGTAGTAGTAGTAGTATATATTTTTTTACGCGGGAGACTGTGGAAAACTAATGTTCGTCGGAGGAGGGTCCGCACTCCTACGGTGTGCGGGACTCGCACCCACCAAAACCGCAAACCCTATTGCCCATGGCACGGATCCAGTTCTAGAGATTGATAACCGCTGCTATATCATCAGCGTACCACACTAAGAATGTATTTTCGGGAATGTACGACACAGAAGAATGCCATCATATGAAGCGTTCCACAGGTCTGCCCTAAGAATTGATCCCTGAGCTGCCCCTGCTGTGACCTCTTTGATCCGGCATGCTGCTGCAGTATCATAAAGTAATGTCCTGTCACGTAGGTAACCTCTAATTATCCGCAACAGGTATGTAGGTGTCCGAAACGTGTGTTGCAAAGCGTCAAGCATATCACTCCACTTCGGTGAGTTAAACGTGTTTTTGATATCCAGCGTTAGCAAGAGGCACACTGGCCGTGAAAAGTGGTTTCCAAGTTCGGTTTTCCTTGCGGATTCAACTACTATATTAATTGTCTCTACTGTAGACCTGCCCTTCCGAAAACCATACTTCCTATCGGATAAGAATGTGGAGTCCTTCATAGCCTGCAAAAGACGAGATTTATAAATTTTTCTAGCACCTTCCCTACAGTGCCCATCATGCACAAAGCCCTGTAGGATGATGATGACGATAATAATAATAATAATAATAATAATAATAATAATAATAATAATAATAATAATAATAATAATAATAATAACAATCGTTGTTGTTGTTATTACTACTATTAACATAATATCGAATAATAATAACAATAACAACAACAACTACAACAAACAGCAACAATAACCACAATAACAATATTTTTTTTTACGAAGGAAACTACAGAAAACTGTTGTTGACCGCAGGAGGATGCCCATTCAAAGCATAATTATCATTATGTTAAAATGTTTAGACCGAATTAACAAAAATACATGTTCTCTGTTTACTCACATGTGTGGAACGATAAGAGAACACTAATCGGAAATGTCAGAAGAGATAGTCTTTTGAAATTTTATAAAGTGATGGCAATGCCGTGCGGCCTTCATGGCAGTGAGACTTGGACACAACGCGAAGACCCAAAGGCGGATACAGGCTAGTGAAATGAGATTTTTACGATCAGTAGTAGGAGTATCACAGAGGGACCTGCTAAGAAATTATGAGATAAGAAACGTCCTTGGAATATACAACCTAAACGAAAGGATAAAGCAATGCACACAGGATTGAACAGACCGTGTTGAAAGGGTGCATAAAACAGGATAACAATACAGGACGGCGGAATATTATAAGACCAAAGAAAAGATGGTCGAACGAAGGAGTGCATGACGGATCGTAAGGTCCACAGCCTGAAGAAGAAGAAGAAGAAGAAGAAGAAGAAGAAGAAGAAGAAGAAGAAGAAGAAGAAGAAGACATGTTCTCTGATTAGTTGCGAACTGTAGCTTGATTCGTCAAAATAACGTTTTAAAATGGAAATTACATTTAATTAATAGGTTTAATTTTTTGCGTTATCGTAATTATCATAATTTGGTATGCTCAATACCTATACACGAAACAATGAAATGGATTAAGCCATGTAGTAATACTGTAAAAAGGCTAATTTTGAGGGTAAAGCTTTATAACACTCTTTCTTTTTAATCCATGATTGTATACTGAAAGCGGTAATGAACAATTTAGAACACCGCGAAAAGCCAATTACAAATCACAGATTTTAATATAGGCCTACGTTATCATTTTTGTTAACAGGGTGGGGGGAGGCAGCGTTTAATTATGCAGCGTTTTAATTATGTTAAATACGTTTGAAATACGCTCTCTGTTTGAACCGTTAATCATGATAATTGAAAATGATGAGATGTTTGTATCAATTAACAATGCAAGCAGCGGGCACGCAAGGACTGCCCGTCGTTTACAGCAATCGCAAACTAAATGTGATCCACATCATATCCACCACACATCAGATAACTATTGGCTTAACACGAATCGATGTGTACATCAGGTTGATGGTCTTAAGGTCATACACTTTGATATTTATTGAAAATTATCTAAACTGAACTGTTACATTGTCTGTAACAATTCTACATAAATAGAATTAAATGATCGTCTTTGGCACATAGAAATTATAGTGAAGGTGTTTGAATGTTTTGCAAATGTTTATAACTGTTGGATGTTACTTGACGGACGAATTCCAATCTTAGTTCCTTTTGCTTAAGCGCGTTGATTACGCAATACGGTGTCGTTTCGCTTAATTTCGCTCATCTAAACGTTAGATTCGATAATTACTTAATTAATTATTCTTGTCATAGGTTTCATTTATTCGGGTTTAGTAATTTAGTTAATCAAGTGCGCTGAACTTACACTTATCGGAATCTTTAAGTGATGTCGTGTATTCTAAGTAATAACTCGGAACGGGTGAAACTTACCTGAATGGTTTTTGTACATGGTAGTTCTTAGAGCCAATCCGTAACTCAAACACGGACAGCAAACCGAGAAAACCAGTAGTCGTGTAGTTTCATCATCGTCAATATGTTCCAACAGTCGAGTGATTTCTTCCCCGAGCGGATCGTTTCCAGATCATGTACGACAATACAGCACTCAATTAGGTCATTGCTTCATCCTTGAAAGGTATAATGTCGTGGCCTGTTTGTGTCTTCGGACTTCAGTCCAACAATTCCACCAACAACCTTCATCAACCTCCTTCCGATTAGTCAAACTTTCTGATCACCTCCATTTGATTTTCTGAATGTTGTCACATCATATCGTGTCTTCCAATGTTTAATACATTCCTTTCTAATGACACAATGAGCACTTTCTACACAAAGAAACTATCAGGTTTCTGGAATTGCTCTACACACATTCTTTAGGGGGCTCGGATAGCTAAGTTCCAGAAATATAATATTAACAGATAAGTAATCACCTTTCGAGTAGTTACCGCAATTTCAAAACGAACTTACTGCCACCATATACTCAAATAACTAAGATAGTAGACAGCAATATTTTTTTGTTGGATACAGTCCAAACAGTGTTGTATTAATAGCAGTATGGACTAGTATGGTAGCGGTAGTCAGAGGCTCATGGTTGTGAGCACGGGCTTGGCAGGCCGGCGTGCCTTCGCTGGGCTCTCGCTTTGTTTCATCTTGTCTTGGGGGAAGGCTCTCTCTTTTTAATCCACCATGGCGGTCTTTCTTTACCAACTCTTGTCTCTTGTTTTTCTGACCCCGGCTCTGTTAGAATGCTTGAGGGCTTGAGGTCTTTATTTTCACCCTTCTTTTTCTTGACGTCCTTATGCCAAATACACCCGAAGAAAGAATGCACTAGGCTTAGCAGACTGATGTCTAATGTGAGTGGTTCCAGACTGTGCAAGCATTGCCCGGTGATGACGGTGGTCCAGTCAGCCTTCTTGTACGGTGCAGAAGTGTATGCGGATGCCCTGAACAAGAAAGTATGCCGAAAGAGGTTGTATAGGTCCAGAGGAGCGCTGAAGGTAGCTCTGCTTACCTCACTGTCGGTGTTATGGTGATCACTGGGGTTAACCCTATCGCTCTTGCCAAGGAGTGGAGAGCTGTGCACCTTAGGAGATCTTAGGTTGGCGAGGGGAAGCAAAAGAACAAGAGAGGCTCCGCACCCATGAAAGGTGGCAAAACGCTTGGTACGAGAAGACAAGGGGTCGCTCTGGACAGAGATGCTGATCAAATTCGTGGGGCTGTGGATTGAATTTAAGCACGGGGAGGTTTTTAGCTGACGGAGCTTTTGAGCTTTCATGGATATTTCCCATCCATGATCTCCATAAAGAGGGTAAAATCTTGTCTGCAGACTGCCTGAACTGCCAGGGTATAACGTGGAGCACACTTTTTTTCAACTGTGATATGTGGTCCACGAGAAGAGTGTTCTGGTCGCGGATATAGTTCCAGGCAACATCGTCGGAGCCCCAAGTGAAGAGGGGAGGACGCCTGCAATCGCGTGGCACATTACGCACAGGGCTTACTTCCGGTGAACAAGGCAGACCAGTCTGTAGCAGCAGTCGGCAACCCTGCGCCCGCAAAACCAATTTGTAATTTCCTTTTCTTTTGAACAAAGGAACGCACCCGCAATGTACCTCCTTCGAAGTATTTTATTATAAAATAGTACAAGCCGTTTGAAATTGTACATTTTTCCAATACAATAATTACTGTTTAGTTTTTTCAAGAAAAGGAACTGAAACCTTCATTTATGTTTCAAATGTGCTTTTTTTCGAGTTTTATATTTCTGTGCACTTTATAAAAATAAATAGTGTTATTGTGTTAAGATCTGTAATTTATTTTTAATAAAATGTGTTCTTGTTTAACCATTTTGTTTCGTTTAAAGTTTTGTTAGTTTTAACGTGCGTGTGCATCATATTGCAAATGATATTTACCTACTCCTAATGTAAAAGATTTTCACAAAGTTATATGAAAAATACTGGGAAGCTTTTTTTTAATTCGGTGTTCCAAGTCGCTAATTTTTGTAATTTTCCAAGACAGTTAATGACCATTGACGTCCAACGTCCATCTCCGCACCTTTCTATTTTCCATTGACGGGGTGGGGAGGGGTGCGCCCATCGAACTGGTCTTCAGTTATATAAGCGCCCGCATAAATTCCAAGGTTGCCTATGACTGGTCTATAGAGTAGATTAATGTAGATGTGAGCCCAGTAGGCGCAGGAAATGGTTTAATCTGAAGTAGTTTGATGAACGCTCCCAGGCTAATGTTCGTTCGACGGAGGAGGGATGCCAGTGGGTGGTCCAATTGAGATGGGAGTCCACAGCTAGTGCGTAAATGCAACTGCTCTCGTCCTTAAAAAAGTAGGATAGCAAACACATAAACTATAACTAGTAAACGTGAAACAAGCAACAGTAGTAAAAGTGCGCGCTACAAACAGAGAAAAAAGAAATAAAATCAAACTACCGTAAACGGAAATAACTTTTCTAAACTACTCCATTCGTTTCAGGCGCTGCTCTATTAACTAGTAAAATAATTTTCCAGCGCGGAGAAGAAATAAAAAAATCTCTGTGACAATGTTTTTTACGTTTAAAGTGAAAATAAGGAACGCGAACTTTAAATTGAATTCGGTCGTGCCCTTAGCGCCGGTGATTTCAATTACCTTCAGGAAGATAATAACCTTTGCTCTTTATTATTTTCGGTCTTTGCCGACGGTCGCGTCACATTTCTCCTCTATGTTTTTTTTTGTTGTTGTC
Organism: Magicicada septendecula; assembly: GCA_034769895.1. Lineage (NCBI taxonomy): Eukaryota > Metazoa > Arthropoda > Insecta > Hemiptera > Cicadidae > Magicicada > Magicicada septendecula. Next base: position 29,401,251 of record CM068369.1, read on the forward strand.
ATAATAATGTTCTAAAAAAGAAACTAAACATTTAGAAGCGTTACATTATGCAAATTCAGACAGTGGCTTACATTATTACAATGCAATACTGTACGTAAAAGTCACATAGTTTTACACACTACCTGGTTTATTCCTGTGTGTGTACTTCTAGATGTTTGGCAGAGACTTTCTGACGTAGTTGCCTCATTTTCAGCCATCATAACCCGATCAAGGACGACATACGTAAATCTAAAAGTAAGTTCAAAAGAGGTAGGACTATTAATTAACGTGGATAAAACCAAAATGATAAGTCAGACAAGGTTTACCCAACTTAGACAGAATTTGATTACAGAAGAAGACTGCACAAAGGGAGTCGGAGGTTTTACATATCTAGGAGCTACGGTATCTGAAGATGGGAAGGAAGAGGGGGAGATAAGGAGAAGAATAACTGTAGCCAACAAGGTCTACTTCGTGGTCATCACCACATTTAAGTCAAGAGTTATTCACATGCAGACAAAAGCGAGTATATACAAAACTAGCATACGACCGGTCCTGTTCTGTGGCAGTGAAACCTGGACATTAACACAAAGAGCAATTGAACGCCTGAAGATATTTGAAAATAAGCTCCTGAGACGGATCCTGGGCCCCATATATAGAAATGAAGAATGGAGGATACGGCATAATGATGAAGTGACACATTGTCACTTCAACGAACCAACGGTGGAAGTGTACGTAAAACTGAGGAGGCTGCAATTAACTGTCGTAAGAATGGATGACAAACGAACACCTAAAAGAGTCCTTATGGGGATTATGGATGGGAAAAGGTCAAAAGGCCGTCTAAGGAAAAGATGCGAAGATGCTGTCGCTGTGGATGCAAGAGGGATGTTGGGAGTGCGAGGATGGAAATCCTATGTTACTGATAGAGAGAGGTGGAGGGTCAGGATAGAGGAGGCCAAGGTTCGACTTCGGGCTGTAGCGCCATAGGAGAATGAGGAGTAGCCTCATTTCCAAACAGTCACAGAGTGGAAAATATAACATATAGGAAAATAGTATTTTGTTTCTTCAGTATCGGTCTTGTTGATGATATTGACAACGAATACGATGATGACGGTATTGATCAGATCACTCTGTCTTCCTGGACAAACACAATCATTGCTCAGGAACCGCTTAGTGTAAGCAAACACGAGCAATGCGAACATATAGCTACGTTGAGGAGCACGTCATCGCTGCTTGACTACGTGACGCATTGCACGTATGTTTCCGTGCGAGGCAACGCACCAAGATATTCTAGACGTTTGGAGATCATTCTGCGCTGCAGAGTTACGTAAGGCTCTAGATAATTCGATGATCCTTCCGGAGATCACTCGACTATCCTTCCGGCATCCAGGCCCGCTATGTCAAGTGGTCTGTGCAAGCCGCGTCCCGAGCTTCAAGTAGAGCTCCTGCCGTAGGGACCACAGATGATTTGGATGTTAAGGGTGTGGCCTGCTACCGTCCGTGGGTTTCAATTAGTTATACGATTGAGGGTAGGTATAACCCGAAGCCGGGTTCAAGATTCACCTGGCACAGATGGGTAGCTATCGAGGGCGCTGATAAGGTGATTGCCCTGGAAGCGTGCGGTGCGGCGATAGAATTTACGGGACAGTGTCCGTATGGTGACGTCCAGGGAACGAACACGCAGGGATTCACGGACGAATTTGTTTGATGTCAGGTAGTGGGCTTTGTACGCCCAGCGCGATGCTCGGTCTAGGAGAGACTGAAGCTTTTGGAAACATAAAATCGATTATTCGCCTTCTCCTCAGTTAAATAAGTAGGTCTTGGATCCGTTGCGTGTCGTCATTACTTATTCACGGGACCTGTCGCTGCGACTGCTGGACAATTACTTATTCAAGTGTAGGCAAAGTTACGGAGACATCGTTCTCTTGTGAACAACTCCCTCCTCGTCCCAACCAACACAAGTCCAAAGTGTCTGTGTAAATCATTAGGCTTCCAGTAGATTTTGCATCATGTCAATGCTAATGTTAACTTACACGTTTCTGGGCTTAGATAAGACACCGAAGATAGTTATACTCGGCCGTAACAAACATGCAGTAAGGGAAACGTTCATAGAACTGAAAGAACAGATAAAGAAAACTGGGTTGTCAATAAAGCAGGACAAAACAAAGTATATGTGTGTTTGAAGATCAAGAAATACTGAAAGAAATACACTGGATGTTCGAGGCTATAGCTTTGAGCAAGTGGATAATTTTACCTACCTGGGATCACTGTTAAATAAGGACAATTTGGACAGTGAGGAAATCAAATCAATGATAGCAAAGGGAAACTGAGCGTATTTTGCAAACATGAAACTATTGTGATCTACGATCCTAAGTCATAATTCTAAACTGAAACTTTATAAAAGCTTTATACGACCAGTAGTGACTTACGGTTGCGAGACATGGACCATGTGGAAGAAAGATAAAGAAGATCTTAAACGTTTTGAGAGGAAAATACTGAGGAGAATTTTGGGACAGTAGTGCAACAAGATGGCACTTGGCAGGTCCGCATGGATCTTGAACTTGAGACATTAATAAACAGCGAAAACTTAGTAAAGTTTATTAATTAACAGAGAATTGGATGGTTAGGACACATCTGTAGAATGGAGAAGACCAGAAATACGAGAGCTATCACAGAATGGAACCCTTGGAGTCTAGGCTAAGAGGAAGACCGAGAAAGAGTTGGATGGAGTGTATTGTAGAGGACTTGCGAACCATGGGGATCAGAGGGTTGTTGACGAGAACAGTAGGGAATGGTGTAGCATTGTTGAGAAGGCCAAATTTCATAGAGTGATGTAGAGCCAGAAGAAGAAGAAGAATACATCGAAGAAGATTCGAGGCACCATAAACCGTAACATAAAACATGTTTTTGAAGATCTCTTTTGAAATTACCGCCGACTGTGGCATCATGTGTCGACAGTGTCGTAATTTGACGTAACACTCAACTGTCGACAATACTATTTTCTCGCCATCAGATGTACTATCGTTGTGGTGTACGAGTGACTTTAATCATCCCAGAAGAGTATATCTCGACTACTTATTCTATGCGACACCTATATATCGTAGTACATTAAATAGCTTGTAATCCAATATTTGTAGCCACTGTTTTCTATGATAAGGAACGCATCTTGTTGATTGGTTGAGACAAAGTCATACTGCTGACGACTACTGTGAAACTCTGCTGAAACTTAGGCGTGCTGAAAGATCTAAAACTACTCCAAGCCAAAGACTTGTTTTGCTTGATAACGTTCAAACTCACACAGCAGCTCGAACTGTTAACGTGTAAATTTTTAACCACTCGCTTTTAAAGCTGATCCCTCATAGGCCGATTAACTGTTTGTGAATTTAAAGAAATAGCTTGGACGGCAGCTGTTCAAAATGACGCTAATGAAAAACGGTTTTACTAATTTCAACACACATCCGGCGGACTTTTATGCCAGTGTTTTATGTCAGAAAGCTGTTAAAACGACAACAAAAAAAAAGCTAAAAAGTCGATGACGATTAAATATGCACAAATAAATAGATAAAAAAATAAAGGTGTGACACAAGGGTGGCCTATTTCACTGACACGTTTTAATATCTACATGGACGACATATTTCGGCGATGAACAGCTAAATTGACTTGGGAATATCACTTCAGAGAAATGTTTATGTGAATGGATTGCTTTATGCAGATGACAAGGTAATGATACAGAAAACAGAAGACCAGTTACAGCCGGCGATATTTACGTTCGATAGCATCATACAAGACTATGGGCTACAGATATGTGCTACAAAATCTAAAACGATGGCATTTCAGGGTAGGTATCCTATAAGAACTAATGTAGTCGTGAAGAATCATATTTTGGATCAGGTTAGTTATTTTAATTACCTGGTTTGTAATATCTCATATGAAACCGATATTGATTGGGACACTAAGCTAACAACATTCAGACTCATATGTGGAACGATTCATAGGTACCTGAAAAATAAAACACGGAAGGATAGCCGAATGAAATTTTATGAAACTGAGGCTGTCCCCACATTCCTGTATGCTAGTGAGACTTAGACTCTTCGTAAAAGTGACGTGCAGAGGATTCAGCCAGCTGAAATGAAATCTCTAAGAGCGACGCAAGGCTGCTCTCTCTTGTATCGGAGAAGGAACGAGGATATTAGACAGGAATTAAACATTGTATCATTGCACCAGAAGATTGAAGACCACAGAAGGAGATGCTGTGAACACTTGAACCGCATGCCTGATATCCGTCTACCTGTGGCTGTCTTGGGTTGTCACCCTACTGGGAAGAGAGATGTCGGTAGACCGAGGAGGACGTGGGTTCTGGAACAGGTCTCAGGCCTAGTCCTTGGAATGATGATAATGATGATGAAATAAATAAAATTATTTTTGTCTTTTAATACATTTTTCTTGTTGCAAAAAGAGACAAATGTCTCATAAATGTCTCATAAATGTCAAATGTGTTTTCTTATTACATAAATAAAACATCATAACATTAAAGCTTTCACGGCGGAGTGAAATTATCGTCATTTTGTCGCCAGAGGAGAAGAACAGAAGACTACTGAGGATGACTGTCATAGCTGCAGTAGAAACGTTTGGATCTACAAGAAGAGGTCCACGACCCGACAGCCCGGAAAATAATTTTACTGAAGATAAATGAAACAAACTTGATGGGTTTTAAAACAGTGGCTTACATTATTAAAGTCCATCGTGTTTTTTTGAAATTTCAACGTTATAATGTTAACCGATCTTTAAATTGTGTATCTTACTTATGTGAAATATATCTTGGCTGCCAGATAAACTGCACTAACGACATCAACACTGAAATAAGAAGAAGAACGTAACTCGTAAATAAAACATATTATGGATTAAAAAGCACCTGACATCTAGCTTCATCTCAAGAAGCACGAAATGCACGAAATTCACAAAACATTTATCAGGCCATTGCTGACATATGCTTTACAAATATGGACAATGACAAAAAAATAGCGAGGGACGTCTAGGTTGCTGTGAAAGACGGATTCTAAGAACGATATTTAGAGGAGTACAAGAAAATGGAATGTGGCGCAGGCGCTATAATTATGAACTATACCATCTTTACAAAGAGCCGGACATTGTCAGGAAAATAAAAATGTACAGGCTAAGGTGGATTGGACACACACAGAGAATGGAGGAAGGACAGCCTACAAAACACATTTTCTACCAGAAACCAATGGGTAGTAGAAAAATGGGAAGACTCCGAATTAGATTCAAAGACCTGATAGAGGAGGATCTCGGAAAGTTGAACACAAGAAACTGGAAAGCCAGGGCATGTAGTAAGGAGGAATGGAATCGACTCTTGGAGCAGGCCGAGACCCACCAAGGGTTGTAGAGCCACGGCTGATGATGATGATGATGATGATAATGACTTATGTCCAATATATAGAAAATATGCACAAATAAATAATTAATTTACTTATATAAATAAATAATTATATATTTATTAGATAAATATAATTATTTATAATTATAAATATAAATATAAAAATAATTATATAAATAAATAATTTACTCAAATAAATAATTATTAATACACAAACAAATACACAATTTACTTACAAACCTCTGATGATACTGATATGTTTCAGTGAAACGTGCGTCAGTTGTTAAAACGAAAATACGAAATTTACACTACTTGCAGAAGACACAAATTTAATACCATCACAAGATTGAACAAATAAATAAATAATTTTTTGTCGTGTAATACATTTTCCTTATTGCAAAATAATCCTTATTATAAATAAAACACACAATGAACAGTGACTTTCATTATTAGAGTCCATCACGTTTTAATTTCAAAGTTTTAATCTTAACAGGGTGTCAAATTAATTGTGTCTGTTAAAGTGGTTGACCAGTGTTGCGATCGTTCTGACCGTATATTCACAGGTATATTTGTAGTTTATTGAATCGTTCATAATAGAAAGTAAAGTCTTCCGCACCAGTTGATGTAAAATTAACTAACTTGCGTAAACGTCACACATAATGTTCACAACTATATGAACCGTACAACGACATATGTATTTCACAGAATTGGCATTTCACTGGGAAACAAGTGAATAACATTAGAAATGTATAACATTACATATACTGATTTTGTTTCGGTTTCCGGTACAAACTCTAAACATTACAGTCTGTTGGAAACTTATTCGCCTGGTTGTTAGGCCGTGGTACATCGTCTCGACCCCACCAACGGAGGCCATCTTTAGTGGTGTAAGCAGTTGGTACGGGTACCAATGATGTGGTAGGAACTGCCGTTTTTTTTTTTTTTTTTTTTTTTTTTTTTTTTTTTTTTTTTTTTTTGGGGTTGTTAGATTCTGGTCCGAACAGGGCCAGACTCGGGCTGGTCTGGGGGAAGCCCCCTTCAGCCAGATGGTATGGGAATTGTGGGGTGACGTACGCCATTTTAGACCGGCCGTTGAGAAGGTGGTGGCACGTAGATTGAAGAGTACTGCATGTTGGGGTAATTGTGTGCACATTATGTAGTTGGTAGCCAGGTGTGAGAAGAAAGAGCCAGATGGAGGCGCCCTCCATAGGTGTTTGTTTATTTATTTATTTGTTTATTTTTCTTTTGCAGGGCGGCCAAGACAGGGACGTGTAACGCAGGTCGCCAAAGCTGGAGGGTGGCGGCAAAGTAGCCGGGGGACACATAGTAGTGGATTAAAGAGTTGGGAAGTGGGTGATAGGAAATTTCATTATCGTGAGATCAAGATGGTCGATCGGTCATAGATTTTAGAATTTAAGTTTGAGTATTTTTGGTTTTATGAGCTGCTAGTGAGTTCTGAGAATGTCTCTGCCGCTGAGGATTGATGTGAAAGCATAGTAGATAGAGAGCTAAGAGCGGCTAATTGTGTCTGTTCCTCAGACGCAGTCGGTGGGAAGTTTTGGAGGAGGACCATCGGCTATTGGAAGGAGGCGATTTATTAAGAAGGAAGGTCTACTAGTGTTGGGAGTAGTTCTGTTGATTGATGGGACTATTGATTGCAGGCAAGTTTTTACAGTGCGTAACATGCAGTAAAAATATGCCAAGGCCTGCTAAACATCTTATGGGAAACCTACCACCATGCAGAGTCCAACCGTCTCTCCCTTTGAAAACTGTGGGATTGATTATTGTGGACCGATCCTCTATCGAAGAGTATCACAACGCCGATCACAGCCAGTGAAGGCATATGTAGCACTCTTCGTTTGCATGGGTACCAAGGCTATACACATAGAACTAGTTCCGGATGTGACAACAAAGAAATTTCTAGAAGCACTTCAAAGAATGATAGCTCGCAGAGGAGCAATTAAACATATATACTGTGACAATGCTACTAACTTTGTTGGAGCAAAAAACGAACTTCATAAACTACAACTTTTGTTCGCTTCTGACACTATCAGTATCAAGTACACAAACTGTGCACATCAGTAGGAATAAAGTGGAATTTTATTCCACCCCGGTCACCTCATTTTGGGGGACTATGGGAAGCGGGGGTAGAAAGTGTAAAACATCACCTTAAACGAGTACTGGGAACTTATATATTACCATGATGAATTAGAAACACTCTTGGTTAAAATTGAAGCTTGTGTATACTCTAGACCTATAACTGAGTTGTCAAATGATCCAAACGATTTGAATCCTTTGACACCTGCTCATTTTCTTGTTGGACAGTCCTTAGCTTCCTTTCCTGTACCTGATGTAAGTACATTAAACATTAATAGATCCACTGGCAACGTATTCAACAACTCTACCAGATTTTTTGGCGACGATGGTCAGATGAGTATCTTTCAACTCTGCAACAACGGACCAAATGGGTCAAGGACTACACGCCACCATCCCCAGGCTCCCTGGTATTAATCAAAGAAGACTTCCGACCTCCACTTCACTGGGACCTACGTCGCATTGTGGAACTTCACAACGGCAGTGATGGTATACCTCGTGTCGCTACAATTCGGACATGTAAGGGACTGGTGAAGAGAGCTCTTGTCAAGCTGTGTGTACTTGCTGATCTTTGTCTGCGGGAGTCCCGCTGATCGGAGTGTGTTGCTGCCGCTCGCTCTGTGTGCTGTGACGCGCGCCCGCGATCAGAATTCGTACGCATCACGATCTCTTTTTAAAACACCATATAGCGTATTGTTAATGTGTTTTCGTTTCTTTAGTAATAAAATAATAAATAAACGTAAGTTTTTATATAGTATTTCAAAGTGAATACAGATTATAAACAGTTAAACGCCTTTTCTTTAAGAGTTAAAGGAATTCTTAAATATTTTAAACAAATTAAACATTTCGTTGTAAACAAGCATAAACGTGTAACATGTTCTTTAATAAACAAAGCCTTTATTCAATTGCGTGAATCTAATTTCACCTGCCTTATTAAACGACAACTTACTATAAAATAATTTCTTGCAAACATTTCTCATCCAACGGTTATTTGAAAACTTTTTAAGTTTGCTGTCAGTTATTTTATGGAATAGAGAGTAATTTCACTAACTTCAAAGATGAATATATATAGTACGCAAGACATAAGAGGATTTGATTGAATAACTTTGGCGTACAAAGTTTTATAAAGCTTCACGGCTTTAATTTTCACGGACGCACTTATCAGTAGGCAAAGTTATTTGATTAGAGCCAGCCACGGCTATCCCTTAAGTAAAACTAACAAAATTAAAAACCCTTCAAGCCGAGCGTAGGTTTTAGCTTATTGGAAAATCATGACTTTTGAGGGAAAAGTTTTCCTTCGACATCTCAGCATATCATACATTTAAATCAAATATTATAAAAGCGCGACCCCTCCAATTTGATAACCAGCCGCTTCTAACAAGGTTGAATACACAAGTATTTTATCGTGTCACACATTCGTTTCTATATTTGACGAAATAACATTTTAATCGAATTATTGTTTATAATAAATTGATTTTTCTTAAATAATTGTTACTAAAAAATATTAAAATATTATTATAAAATGTTTTCTAATAACTACACATATTTTTTAGAATAACTAGTTAAAGCGTTTAATTTATGATTTTATAGAAATCAATTAATAATTGTTAACCATTTGAAATTAATGTTTTGAAGTTAAACGATTCTTTCTATAGCTTTCTACTCACTTAAGTAATTAAAGATCTAAAATTTATGAACCGTGGCTGCTTTGGGTACTACAAGTGTTTCAAAGTTTTACATGAACAGGTTACTGGTCTGTTGCACAATCCCCTACCAGGAGGACCAGAGACTCTTCTGTCAGGGGTACCATTCCTTAGCCGAAAGACCCTTGTTTTGGGGCGCAGGAGATTCGCCTTCACCCTTCTCTTTCTGAGATTGGATTCGGTGGCTCTGTATTAGTTATTCTGATACTGAAAGTTTCTTAGTATTTCCAGTGTTCACCTATCGGCATCAGTGAGCACTCTGAGATCCTAAGTCACCCAAAATTAAAAAATTGGAATTGATACAGGAAGACATCCTAGCCCTCGATTACTCTAATAGCGTCGGGGTCAGAAAAAAACAAGAGGCAGTCAGGAGAGACTAGACAGAAAAGACTAAAGGAAGGGATCTCACCCAAGACAAGTTGAAGCAAAGTGAGAATCTTAGAGACGTGGGTCGTCCGAGGATGAGATGGGTGCCGCAACAGGTTTATATAACTTAATCCTTGAAGAGGAGAATAAGAAATTTATGAACTGATATTCATTAATATAAGAATTTATATCTGCGCTGTTTGACCGCAGTCGATTGCTGTGTTTTGTCACTTTCAAAATGTTTGACCCCCCACCGAAGGCCTTCTTTAATAGAAAAAAAGTTTATAAAGTGTTCGACAAAGGTGTGAATTGCCGAACGTACCCCTAACCGAGGTAAAAAGCAAACTTCGGTTAGTGATACGTTTGGTTCTCCACAATTTTGTCGAACACTTTATACACTTTTTTCTACTGAAGAAGGTCTCCGGTGGATGGCCGAAACGTTTAGACAATAACAGAACAAAGCAATCGACTTTGGCCAAACAGCGCAGATCCTTTTATCAGTGACTCCTACAGTGATAGCCTACGTGATATTCTTTACTTTGTGAAATATTTTTTATTATCTTTCTTAATATTTTTACGTTGAGGTGAAAACTAACAAAAGTGTTTACGTGACTCTTGGTACGCGGCAGTCTAAGAAGGTATTGGAAACACGGCAGAATCACGTAACGCTGGAGATGCCCCTTCCGGACTTTACTCGATTGTTCTACGCGCTATGTCATTACAATGCAAGGCGGCGGAGATGTAAATATACTGGATTACGACGCGGACAGTTCAGTTAAACCTGGCGATGTTTCAAGTGCGGAGCTAAGCGATTGTTACGGTAATTATTGTGTTAATTAGTGCTAACTCTGCCCCACTCCAGACCTGTTCTTGGTGGTTTCATTCAGAGTGCCACTTTCTACGTTCTTCCTCTCACCCCGTTTTTGAGAACACGGTCCTCTTAAACAGTAAAAACCAATAGTCAATAATACAGTGTTATGTAGATTTGATTTTTACATGTTAGATTTATATAAATGTGTAAGGAAAACGTCACACAAAAATGTTAGGCTTACCGATGGCCGGCTCTAGTAGAAGGAGGGAATATTAAATGTGGCAACGTTGCGTCTGAGGCCTATAAGCATAGTGTAATAAAATAGCTAAAGTGAACATGTTATATTTTGATTTAATTTCATAGCATTACTAAAATCATGAGTAGGCCTATTTATATCTAAATCTAAATTATAGGTCTGTGCGCACTTAGTACTATACGTTTAAGTTGAATAAATTAGCGAATTGGTGTTAGGTCTAATGAATTAATTTTGTTCGAATTACTGAATTTTTATCATATAAATTAGTTAATTAGTATATTTATTAAATAATATAATAATATTTTACATGATAAACTTTTAATTTGCAAAAAATTAAGAATTATAAAACTGATGTTGTCCGGCAATTAAAAATGACGCGATTTTATTATTGAAATACATAAATTAAGAGATCGTCTGGTCGGCCTAAAATATCAGCTGATTCCAGTGTTGCTACGTTTAATATTCCGGCCTTCTACTAGAGCCGGCCAAGCCTCACCCCGTTGTTCAAAACACAGTCTCCTCAGGCAGTAACAAACAATTGTGAATAACATGGTGTTATGTACACTTGGTTTTTTATATGTCACATTTATATAAACGTGTTAGAAAAACGTCACACAAAAATGTTAGGCTAAACGTGTTTGTGTTTGCGCTATTTAAAATTTGTAATAATTTAAGTCTCAAATCATGTGTTTCGTCATTGACGTTCTGGCGTTTCAATGGTTTCTAATGACGTTGTAGAAGAAATTACAGTTTAAGGTCACACTCGTAACCGGCAAATCGAACAAAAAAATAGATTTTTGTTTTTTTTTGTATTACAAAATTTTTAATATTTTCTGAGTCATTTAACACCAGATTTATGTTAATATGCCTAATAATAAATTTTGTACGATTTAAAAAAAATTGAGACCGTAGGAAAAGTTTTCTCAAAAGTGCTGATAATATAACAATTTTTTAAAAATCTTAACTCCCTTAGAACAAATCATAGAGATATGTAGTTTTTACCATTGGAAAGAGAAATTCAATAAGCAGTCACTACCAGTGTCTGTCATGAAGGCAATATATGCTAATCTGAGTAATCCTAATTTGTTAAAAAATGTCTTCATTGTAGTACAAAGAATGCAATCGAGTCTCTGAACCATTTGATTTGGAGTAGTTTGGTAAAAAAATATAGTTGTTGGACTGGACATTTTGGTTCTGTGTGTACATGATGATGTGTTGACCTTCAATGAAGTTAATATAAGTAAGTGTCAAGTCGTACAAAGAGTAGGGATCAAACGAGGATCAAAAAATGGTTAAGGTAATGAAAAAAAATGACTTTCAAGAAACCTTGAGGCAGAGACAGCAGTGGATGAATTGATGAAAAAAGTCAATTAGAAATGTGAGGAGAAACTAGAGGAACAAATGGACATAAATAAAGACATCGAGTACGGAGCTGGACTATTTTAAATAAGGTAAAACAAAAAAAATCTGTTTTAGAAACTTTAAATGCGTTTTTCTGAAAATGTTTTTTTTAGATAAATGACCCATAATTTCAGAAACCAAGTGACCTATCAAGCTTAATTGTTTGGTGGCTATTGGATTAATGGAGATATAACTACACTACTCGAACTGTACGGTTTTAGTGAAAAATAAAAACGTAAAAAATTATAAGTGTGGTTTTTGTATGCAAATTTTTAGAGCAAAGCATAAAAAATTGTAAAAAAATTAGAAACTTGAGATATCTTTATAACTGTAGTAGTGTTTGTAGTGTATGAAGTGTTTATCAGTATGCTAAAATTTCAGACTTCTAAAAGTCAGGCGTCTATCTTTTACAGATTCTAAAATTTGATGAATTTAACATGGTAAGCATAGCCGGTTACGAGTGCCCTTAAACTAAAAATAAACTGTAAGTTTAAGATTAAATTTTGACAAATTTAATTTGTAAAGAAACTACGTAGACTTTTGCAACTACACATTAAGTTATAATAAACATTTCTATAATGTAATCCACGTTAGAACATTAGACGTTATAGAGTCTGCATATTACTGTAGATAAGTGCCGTAGATGATACAGCAGTGTTGCGAACAGCTGACGGACAAAGTCAAGTGGCCGCAGCATCGATTACCGCTGCCGTAAGTGCACGATGTCATCGCTTCCTTTGTAACTGCGACCTACTTTACTGAGGCAGAAACAGGTGATAGACACAGCTGATTTCAGCTTCGAGTTTAATCTCTAAGTAATTGTAATGTTCAGACGTAATTTTGTAGCTTCCCACACAACTGGTAATATACCAGCATCTTATTCACCAAATCACGACAATGTTTATACTGTTACGAAAGTCTCCTGATCGTCGTATGGTGCAGTGGAAAACAAAATACAAGACACCAATTAAGTCACTAATCATCAGCTTTAATTATCACAATTAAACAATTTACAATTAACAAGTCAGTCTTTTACAACAAATCAATAAAAATTGTTCACACGCAACAAAAAAATGTCAACTGATATAAAACACAATTGTATTAAAATCGTATCGCACAATTATAAAACACGTAACACTTCGCTTCACTAATAACCACTTGAACGCACAGAGTAATCGCCCGAATAATAACCGAACTGAGCGTCCCTGAGTACTTGTATTTATACCCCGCTGAGTTTCCAGAATATCCGCTAACTGCGCGTCAAGAATGCTACTAGAAAACACCAGAGCATAATTGGCTGGGACCGTACATACAGCAGGCGCGGACGTGTATGGTCCGGTATAGACCCGATAGTTGACGCGTAATTGTCTTTCACCGCAAAATAGCAGCATTATGTAGACACACACACATTACAGCTGGATTCTACTGGAACATTCGATACACTTGTAGAAAGTTCCGTATTACGTAACACTTTTTCCGCATTACGTAACAATACTGTATAAAAGTATACGTTGTTGAAGCTATTTATTTTCAATTGTAGAATAAATAAAGTAGATCCTAGGTGTCGAAATAAGTAACAATATTAGTGATATCCAGAAACATGATGTATGACATACGAGGTTTGGCAATTTCCACCGTTAAAAGTGTCTGATTAAAAAACTGTATTCAAGTGATGTTGGTACACATGTTAGTGACAATCGTCCCTTGTACAGTTTAGATTTCGCAGCTAATTGAGTAAATCATCCTTAGGTGTATTAGACAATTTTTTGTCATTCTACAATGCCAAATTAAAGAATATGGATTAAATTTTGTGTAAACTATGTGATTAACTGCTCTGTCCAAACGTGTTCAGAAGGCTTCTGGCGAGACTGCTGGGCGTACCAAGCTTCAAAGTCTGCCGTAAATGAGTTAAAGATCGTGGTTGTCAGATGAAGATTATGTTTTTGTGTTCCACGAAATTTCATCGCTAGGAGCAATGGTAAATAAAGAGTATTATTCGGACATTTTACGCCATTTGTATGAAGTTATTCGTAGGAAACGGGCAGATTTACGGATGAATAATTTATGAAAATTGCAGTCCGGTATTGCGCGTGGACGCATGTCATTGCTTGTTAAGAATTTCGCCAGGCTAGGTAAAAGAAAACGTCATAATGATGACACGGCAACTGCCGTATTCACCAGGTGTGTCCAAACGCGATCTTTCCTCCTCCCAATTGTGATCATTTCCACGAAAGGACAACGTTTCGCGACCGTTGAAGGCGTAAAATGAAAATCGCTAAGCGACCTCAAGGCTGTACCAAAAAGTGCATTCTTGAAATATTTTGAAGACTGCAAAACGGTTGGCTTAATCGTGTTACATCTGACTGAAACTACTTTGAAGGGGGCAGTATAAGTGTTGATGAATTAAGGCATCATTTTAAAAATAAACGAGAACGGCACGAACTTTTCGATTAAACCTCGTTTGTTGACAGATATCTGAAAAAGAAAACAGATAGTTATTCTAATATACTGCAATAGGTAAGCTTTGCATATAAAATAATAAGTTTACTATTGACATATGGTAGCATGTTACAATGAGAATTGGTTTAAGTAAAGACTGCACGTTGAGACACTGGAAAATATACACTAAGATCCATGTCTAAATTATTCGTTTAAGTTGATCTTTGACTATAAAAAAATATAATGAGTGTTGTGAACTAGTGCAAACATATGCGTAGGCATATGGTGTGACGATTTCATTAATAAAAATATGGTAATTATTAAATTGGTAATGTGTAGGCTGAGAAATTTTAAATTTTTAATAAAATCGCACATTTAAACTAAATCTTATTGCTATCATTAATAATAATAATATTTAATAAAAGGTCTAATAATAAAATAAAAGAAATACTATTGTACAGAAAGGGTAAAGCTTGTTAATTAATCCTGCATAGACAGGCACTAACCAGAATTAACTTGATTTCCGACCCCTAAACAAACTAAATATACTTGTAAATTTTGACATTATTTAAATAATTAAATAAGACCACTGTAATGTATTTTAATAACGTCTGTAACTAAGAATATCTCTACTTAATTAAATAGTCAAACTTTAATCCTTTAAATAAAGAAGAAACATGGAACTACTTTTATGTTGATTGGTAAATGTCGCGAGATTACTACTCTCACCCCTAACTATTTTCACGCACTTGAAATGGAGCGGTCAACCCGTAAGCTGCGCACAGCAGTAATGTGGAACGTTAAAAATAGTTTGTTTACTAAAGTGATTAATCAGTCAGTTAAGACATAGAGGCATTCTTTATACTATTAAACAATGTGTTGCGTTAATATTGTTGAACCGCAATTCATATAAATATCTTGTAAACGAGTAAGAAAGAATAATGAAAATTTAGCGCCTATGACATCTCTACAAAAATCCTAAAATATAAAACTTATGTAATTAAAACTGTGGTAAGACCATAAAGTGAAGTGCAACAAATAAACAATCATGTGAAGTAGATACAGGTGAATAAAACTTTTGTGTTAATCATTCAAATCAACGAGCTATTACTACCCGTTAGCCAAGAGCAGTGAACCAGGACCCGCAATGATCTAAAAGACTTCAGGAGTACACCATCCCCGGATACGAAGATAACGACAGATAGCTGACCTACATCAAACATGCTGCAACCGAGGACCGAGGACTGGAATAACGAGGAGCTGGAGGATATCCAAAAGGTGACACGGAGGCATGCCTTCCGTGGTTATGAAATACTAAATATTATATCCAACAAGAGACAATTAAATTAACCACATTAAGACATTTTAAGTACTGACAGTAATTGTATTCTTATTCTTAGTAAAAGAGTTATAGCTCTAAACTGAAAGCTTTATTGTCTTAAAAGATTAATAAAGTCCATTCTTCAAATGGCACAATTTTAAAGATTGTATATGGCGAGGTGACCATTATTAACGTACTATATTCAATCCCGGATCCGGGGAATTAATTAAATTGATGTACATCTTATTTTGAGGGCCCTTGTAAAAGAATAAAATATAATCATCTTGTAAACTGTAAGCTGTTGAACCATATATGTTGAGAATTTTAAGTAGAGCAATTAATACCATATGTAATAAAGAGATGTCATCTGTAGTACCGACTAAACTGAGTGCATAAATCAACAGTCTCCCCCTCCCAGAATCCTTTTATATTAATTGTTTTGGTGTTGTGATTAATTTTCAGCTTGTCACAACGAAGGCAGCCTGTATGATTGGCATTTCTAATTAATGCAGGTTCCCTAGGTTATAACACAAGTTAAGATGTTATAATGGTGGATGCGCGTGTGCGGGTGTGAATAACGGTGTTACGAAATAACAAGAAAAAATATATGTAATTGAATAACTTTGGTGTAAATACAAATTCTGATATGGGACTTACACCAGAATGTGCATAAAATAAAGACCTATCTTGTAGTAATATTTGTTAATAATTTAAAGAACGAAATATGTAAGTGTTTTCATTAAACAAGTTTTACGACCCAAAAGAAAAGCAAAAAAATTATACACCTTTTATTTGCACGTTTTACATTGTTTATAGACAATATCTTACAAGAATGTTATCTGGACTGTAGCCGTAAGGGTGAGGGAACGTTTTGACCAATGAAATTGGCTAATACGTTAGTTGATTTGATCCGTGATGGGATGTAGAGTCAGTCTCGCTTAGAACTCAGAAGGAGCACTCTCGTTTGAACTCAATAACGTGTAATAGTTGCCCATGATTTAGGACGATAGGGTCTATAAAGAGTGACGAGCACATGTAATAAAGTTTGCGACTAAAATAACATCGAGTGCTAGTACTGTACGGTACAGTTCAAGATTGTCCGCTTTGGATTAAAAGAACACTTCAAGTAGCCGGAGTCATGTGTAGTTTATACAGAATACAAATCATTAATAATTAGTAATGCAACAATGTTCGTAGAAGTACCCAACCCGGAAACGATCCTGAACGCTGGGAAGCAGGAGGAAATCCTGAAGGAACAACAATATCCTGACCGTCTACCTAAAAGGAACATCTGTCGACGCTTATCAGAAACAGGAGAAGCGACATCGTATCGTCCATCAAAAAGAGAAGTGAAATCATTTACATAAACGCAATTAAAACAGTCACAAACTAAAAGACACAAAGAACTTGCAGAAATTAAGATTGCATGTAATTGGAATACAGGAGAGAATTTTAAATTTGTAAAGAATAGGTCAGCAGAAACTGTTAATTAATTTTATTTTGTGACAGAACAGTAATTTAATTTTATTTGTATCAGAAACAGTCAATTAATTTTGTTTGGAACAGAAACAGTCAATTAATTTTATTTTGTAACAGAACAGTCAATTAATTTTTCGTGTGTTATCATAAACAATAGTAAAGTATGTGTGCAATATAGAAAGAAAGGAAAAAGGAAAATCTTTAATAAACCGAAGCATTCCACTGTCTAACTATTGACTACTTATTCTATGCAATCTTGTACATCGCAATACACATGTCTTATTTATGAGTTTGTCTCATGAGATTTGTTTAAAGTTTATGCAGTTTAAAAAAATCTTCTTTTGAATAAATTACACAAAGCTGATTAGACTGTTATTGCCAGGAAAAGGCAAAAGTTAAAAACATTTTATTTATTTATTTATTTTTATTACAACTGAGTACTACCTATCTAGTAATTTACATTTCATAATTAAAGACACTAATCAAGAGATATAACCCATTGGCTATAACCTCCCCATTTAACTAATATCCATCAGATCAAGTGGTTTAGTTCGTCTCAGCTTTCTAACTGCATTAGTTGTATCCAGCAGTCGCCGTATCCCAGGGTGTACATGCTGCAAGACGCGTTGCCTATGCTTCACTGCCTGCTTTTTTACTTCCATGTGCCTTAAGGAAATGGAAGTATGGTGATGGCAAAAAAAATCGTGTCCGAGATTATTGCAGATTCTGATTGTACTACACTCAAAACATGAAAAAAATTCGTTTTTCGAAAAGTGTCTGTGTGTGTGTCTGTGTGTCTGTCTGTAGATTTTTTTCTATGGCAAACGATAACTGCCGCAAATTCAAACAGAATCAAATAATTTTTTGCGTACAGCCCTGATTTTTAGAGTACTCACGACCTATTGTTTTTGGTGAAGATCGGTTAAGGGAAAGGGTAGTTTGCCTGCAACGTTTTATGTTTTAACAAGGGTATTTTCTATGGCAAACGATAACAGCCGCAAATTCAAACAGAATCAAATAATTTTTTGCATACAGCCCTGATTTGTAGAGTACTCAAGACCTATTGTTTTTGGTGAAGAACGGTTAAGGGGAAGGGGTAGTTTCCTTCAACTTTTTTTTATCAAGGGTAATTTTCTATGGCAAACGATAACAGCCGCAAATTCAAACAGAATCAAATAATTTTTTGCATACGTCCGTGAATTGTAGAGATCTCAAGGAATTTTGATTTTGGTGAAGATCGGTTAAGGGGAAGGGGTAGTTTACCTGCAACCTTTTACGTTTTAACAACAGTAAAGTACTTGAAAATTCATTTAAACGTTTTCAAACAATGGTAATTGTTAAAAATAAAATAATTTTGTTGCCAGGCAATAAAATAATAATTTTTTCATTTCAGTGTAAATCATGTATGAGTGAAAATATATCGTTCGTGGCAGGCAAGCATATCTCAATTATGTAATGTTTACGTTTCCATTTTATTATTATGATTACTGCAATAAAAAGGCAGGGAACACACACACACACACACACACACACACACACACACACACACACACACACACACACACACACACACACACACACACACACACACACACACACACACACACACACACACACACACACACACACACACACACACACACACACACACACACACACACACACACACACACACACACACACACACACACACACACACACACACACACACACACACACACACACACACACACACACACACACACACACACACACACACACAAAATTCGCGTTATTTCTGGCCTCACTCATGTTTATTTTCTTACATTTGCACGCTTTTTAAATGGAAAGTGCCGA
This sequence comes from Magicicada septendecula, assembly GCA_034769895.1. Taxonomy (NCBI): domain Eukaryota; kingdom Metazoa; phylum Arthropoda; class Insecta; order Hemiptera; family Cicadidae; genus Magicicada; species Magicicada septendecula. The sequence continues at coordinate 29,420,328 of CM068369.1, forward strand.
AACCCACACCAACATAACGCGTGCAAGCCGAAAAAGTGTCCAGCGTGGATAGCGATTTGCTTCCTGTGGATCGCTGGGCAGTGTAACTGCACGTGTTTACAGAGGAACGATTCATAGACAGACTTTTCGTCTTTAGGAAATGAACCCTCTGCAAGATGCTGTTTATTATGTTAAGAATTGTTATAAAAGAACTTTATACGTATCCTATTTATTGTAAATAACAATCATTCAATCAGTAATTAGTTATATATAAGACATAAGTTTATCAAAATATTGTATCTACTAATCGACTGTTTAGTCTATATGTGAATAATGTTACCCAGAATTCGAAGCGCGAGGTTTGCCGAAAAGCTTTTACCGTTAAGTAACGGACTTTTATTATAGTTCTGAAGCGATAAGGTTGATATAATCTGCCGATCGAATTATAATTAAAAGTTTATAAAGTTTATTCCAGTGCTCATAGAATTGGAAGGTGTATAATAATTTGCAATTCAGTGAATTTAAGGCAAGTATAGATTCTAGTCCAATATTAATTACTTACTATGTTCCATAATATCTAGCAATGCACTTTGAACTAATTACACATTTGTCAATAATTACACCATTACACTATCACCAAGACATTATTCAAATAATCACTATTATTGTTAAATTGTAAATTAAATATAAGCATAGCTTAAAGATGATTACTTTTTCATACAATGGGTAACCTCAAAATGTCGAACATTTTCAGACGAGATTTATTGTTTTAGATTAAGAACATATGGTTAATAGATGTAACTACTCTCCTATTCTGAGAATTTATAATTGTAATTAACCTATTTTAATTCTTAATTTCCAAGTACAATGATTGTCTAAGATTAATAAATTTGAACCATGCTTTCTATGGCGTAGAGCATGGCCAGTTAGATTCACTTTATTGACATAATTTGTCCTGTTCACACTTTTGCAGTGATATAAATATTCTAAGATGTCCATTACAACTTCTAAACAGCTTAGGTTTTATTAGAATACAATTATTTGCTTGTTTTTAATGTAACATTTATTTTTCAGTCTTCGTATGCCATGTCATTTTGATTTAATTCTGAATTAATGATATACCCATCTTTATGTGGTTCTTTTAAGTCGAAATTGTCTTTACAGTGTAAATGTTGTTTTGCAATGGTTGTTCTTTTATAATTACATGTGATATTGATAATAATTCACCAATACTTCTTGCAGCTAGTGTGGTCAGACAGTGTCCTCAATTTTCCTTAATTCTGGTTAAATTAGTTTTTCATAATAATATTGGAAATACATATTATATTGCACATTTATGACATTGTTCTTCACTGGTTTATATTATTATAGAAATTCTGAGCGTGTTTAATGTGTACACTTTTCTGTCCAATTTCAGTCTGTGTATTTGCATTAAACACCACACATACCACTTTTAATTAATAAAATTGTATCACTAGGTTCGTCTTTACAATGTCTTCTATAATTATTTTATAACTTACACTAGTTTACATCGTTTTGGTCTTATTTTATGCTAATTACAAGCTGATTTATAACCAAGTTGACGTTACCTGGGACCTCCTGTTAGACAGCAATGGTCTATGTTTTGGCTATCTGGTTTCAATGGTTTCAATGTTTTACTGGTTACTATGTGACACTTTTACACTTTTTTTTCTATGGCAAACAATAACAGCCGCAAATTCAAACAGAATCAAATGATGTTTTGCATACAGCCCTGTATTGTAGAGTTCTCAATACCTATTGGTGTTGGTGAAGATCGGTTAAGGGAAAGGGGTAGTTTACCGGCAACATTTTATGTTTTAACAAGGGTAATTTTTTATATGACGTACGATAACTGCTGTAAATTCGAACAGAATCAACTACGTTTTTGCATACCTTTTTGAACTAAAGATTCAAGGTCTGTTGATTTTGTTGAAGCTCGGTTAAGGGAAAGGGGTAGTTTATCAGCAACGTTTTATGTTTTAAAAAGGGTAATTTGTTTATGACGAACGATAACTGCCGAAAATTCATAGAGAATCAAATAATTTTTTGCACACTTTCCTGAGTTGTAGAGAACTCAAGGTCTGTTGATTTTGGTGAAGATCGGTTAAGGGAAAGGGGTAGTTTACCTGCAACATTTTATGTTGTAACAAGAGAAATGTTTCCATGACAAACGATAACTGCCGCACATTCAAACAGAATCAAATATTTCTTTGCATGCATCCCTGAATTGTAAAGGACTGAAGGTCTATTGATTTTGGAGAAGATCGGTTAAGAGAAAGGGGTAGTTTACCTGAAACATTTTATGATTTAACAAGAGTAAAGTACTTAATTTTTATAAATAAAGTATCCTGATAAGAAGCTCATAATCCACTGTAGAAACGTAGATGAAATATCTATAAATGAAGAGGTTAGGTGAAAGGGGTGGGGGTAATTTTCTATTGTTAAAAATTATAGTTGAAGGTGGAGGGGAGAATTTTTTATATGTGTATTACGTTATCGGCAACAAAGAAGTAGTTTTTTGTTAAAATTGCTTCCCGGGCTGTTTAGCCGTAGTCCAATGTTTTCTGTAAAACCAGACTTTTCTGCAGTGCCATCGACTGCCATCATCAGTGAAAATCGAGTGCGAAAACGTGAGGTGGTATACGTTAGTGACCACAGGACTGTGGTTAATGCTGAAGCAATAAGTAGAAAGACGTAGTTTCTATGGAAATATTCCATTTCGAATATGATTTTAAATATAAATCTTAGAACATGGAAGTCATGTATGGTTCTCCATACCGATATTTATTTCCTCACTGACAAGTTCAATTTTTAAATCCTTGTGTTAGTTGTCGTTTCTTACATACCATGGTGCATCAACAATGCACCGAAACACCTTGTTTTGAAATGTTTGAATTATATTTATGTTTGATTTCTTTGCACAGCCCCAGAGTTGTATCCCACAGGCCCGTACAGGCTTTAGCACTTGCTTATACAACAGCAATTTATTATGGATTGACAGTTGGCATTACCTTCCCAAGAGCCAATACATTTTCCTGAACTTTAGATTCAACTCCTGCCTTTTCTTTTTGACGTGCTCCTTCCATTTAAGTTTTGCGTCTAATGTCATTCCTAAATATTTAGCTGTATTAGCATAAGGAATTGGTAATGAATTAATTATAACTGGTATGCAATGACCAATCTTTAGATTTGTAAAATTTACATTGACTGACTTCATCTCACTTAATCTAATGCGCCATTTTTTGGTCCATTTGCCAGAGCATCACAGGCTCTTTGAAGTTTTTCTACAGCTTCTTCAATTTTATTTCCAGTCGCAATTTTATTGCAGTATCATCTGCAAAGGTGGCAATAGTTGCATCTTCTACAAGCGTAGTAGGAAGGTCCCTTGTATATAACAAATACCAGACCGGTTCCAAAACACTACCCTGCAATTCAAAATTGAACAGCATTTTTGTGATTGATAAACAATATAATAATAAAAGTTTAAGCAGTACAGTAAACGCTTCCGCTTGTTTCATTTGGTGACTAACAACAAATAACTGTAAACAGAGCTTAACTATGAACAAGTCAGTGAAATAAGTAACGCATTTAAACATTTTCATCTCTTATTTACAGTGTTATACAATTAGTTAGTAACCTACAGGTGTCAGCTGAAAGGCAAACTTTCAGTCCTCCTAACTGTAACTGCTTCACAATTTCAGTTGCGCGGTTGGAAGCCTGCAATTGTACGCTTTTGACGCGGCAATTACAGACGACTCTGCAATGCAATTACAGTTATAACGTTCGTATAATTCATGAAGTAGTTGTGCCATTAACAGTGTCTACCTCGCAACAAATGTTTCTCTGCACGCTGCAACTAAGGCCTCTCATTCGGAGCATAATGTATATGCTAAGAATACAAATCCGTTGTAGAATCTTTTGTTACCCGATTCTTGCGTTAGTTTTCCTAACGTGAACAAATCATTTCAGTCTTGTTCTAAATATCTAAAGCCTGAGTATGTTTTAACAATGTAGTAAATAATATTTTAAAACAAGTACCTGTTACCTATTTTGATATAACTGTATACAATCCTAATAGTTTCATAATTCCGTAGGATATCAAGGCCTGAGTCAACCACTTTATATACTAAAACTTTGTGGCTTGTCGGTCGTGGTCGATTGTTGACAGTCGTCTCTTTGCTAAGTACTAACGTTTTGACAAAACTTCGTCCTCAGAGTACAAAGACGTAGAAAGGTGATATGAATGCCAATAAGAGTGGTAACAAAGAACGCATCTTTCGAGCTGCCCTTCCTCTGATGATGACCCCTGGATGCGTCGAAAAGGTACCAAGTAGCAAACACTATGTTTAACAATGGTTGCGGCTGACGAGCCACAAGGGTTTAGTATAGAGATTGGTCAGTATTGTCCGTGTGTGTTGACAGCTGTCCAGCCGTTGTTAGGTCTTTCAGCCGCCACTCACAGCTAAGGAAGATTCATTTTATTTTACATTATTTTGTTGCCTTATATTTCTATTCTTATATGTTGTGCCTAATGTTTGTATGACTTATATTGTTATGAAAAAAATTTTAAGTGTAATTATGTACGTACTAAATTGTCAATTGATAGGAATTCAACATTAGAACATAAAATATAAAACTATTTACAAAACGACTATTTGTAAATAGTGACTGTTTTAATATATTGTGACCGCAAGTGTGCTGTGTTTGACCTGACGATGGTCTGTGACCGAAATCGATAGTTTTTAATAATATGAGTAATAAAAATTTTTATTGCAAATCGTATGTATGGTACCTTTAGGCTATGAACAATAAATACAATACAATAGAAAATTGAGATTATAGGTACCATTAGTAAACAATAAGTGTGTGTATGTTGTAAATACATCACATTATCATTAAAAGGTAAAGGATAAATGATAAAAGAATATTGGTTAACTTTAAATTTTTAGTGGAAAAATACAAAAATGAATAATGCAATTGTTTATTTTCCTTTCACACAGTATAGACATGAAGATGTTTATAAAATATTATTTCTTCGTAGCCAAGCCATTTGTAGCTCATTAAAACTGTTTAGTGACTTACGGTACTAAAGAAAAAACAGCTTTGTTTTAGTGACTCATTAAAAAAACAAGGATAAGTTTAGTGTCCCTGCAACCGAGTCTTTAATGGATATTGCGAGATTTGCAGCAAGTTAGTCAGTATATAAGTCACGTTTTGCAGGATCGCCTGACTTTGTTTGCTTTGTATGAATAGCACTAAATTATGTTCTATCAAGGGATCTTAGTAAAATCATAATATGTAGAAGTAAACTTTGAATTTAACTTCGAGTTATTAGTAACTTGATTTTTATTTTTGTTAATACAAGATTTACAATAGAATGCTTCACTAATATTGTAAGGCAGACGTTATTCTGATAGTAGAGAAAGGTTTCGTTGTCTTCGTCTACTATATAGCACGTATACAGTACAGTAGTCGAAGTCGACAGTAGTCTTCGTCTTCGTTGTCAGTGCACGTGTACTGTATAGCGAGAAACAATAACAGTTTGGAGAGATGACAGTTCAGCGTTATTGTTATTTCCCACGAGTTTTCCGCTGGTTATTGTCTCAATAAACGTCTAAACTTTTAAAGTTATAAAGTTTCTAGTCTATAATTAGTTTTCCTACAGTTCGAACTTTATTCCTTGAGGACCTACGTTCGATAACCGCTGCAGTATTCTGGCAACGGTTTGTTCCAGATGGCTACCGAACTTCAAAATATTTTAGACTTGACACAACGCGCTGTTACAGAGCACTAAAAACAATTGAAAATCTTAAGACACAAAGTGCATATAGTTTAAATATTTCCTGGTTTAAAAAAAATTTGTTTAATTTGGTATTATTACTAGTGAGATAAGATTGATTTGTTGAAAATGTGGTAGATTCTGGCGTCGGATTGGAGAACATGCGTTGAGACCACAAAATCCGTTTCAAAGTTTGCTCAACATTGTGTAACTTAATTACACAACTTAACTATAATTATGTATCGTGATTATGTAATGTAATTGTAGTTTTTGTTTTTGTTAATAAACTACAAGTATTCTCTGTCCCTAAGTTAATATACATTAATATATTCTCTAAATGGAAAGAACTGGGCTTCTACATTAAACTCTGACGGATTATGTGTAGCTCATCATGCAGTTTCATCGAGAAATAATGTATCATTACTTTAATTCGTGACTGCCATATTCTAATTACTTTAATAAAAGAGGAACCTTTTAATCCTACTATATATTACTCATGATTGATTGGTTAAATTATTGGAGGTATTTTCAAAATTTGACGACTGACTTATCACCGTCTGTAAACTGAATAATTAGTACTATACTGTGCAAATTAATTGGGACAAAGTAAAAAAATCACTCTTTTTAAAAAAAATATGCTTTTATTCATACTATGCCTTTATATACACTGATAAATACATGTATTAGTATGAAGTATGTCCTCCTTTAGCAGAAATTACCTCTTAAAGACGTTTTGGCATTGACTCCACTAGATTAGTGCACATATTCTTGATTTCATCATCGTGGAACCACACGTTTATAGCACTAGTTATCATGCGTTCTTTTGCCGAACAGTCCATCTTACCTAAACGGCTCTTCAAAATATTCCACAAGTTCTCAGTGGGATTTAAGTCTGGTGAGTTTCCAGGCCAATCAAGCACATTTATTTGATTTTCCAGCATGAAAGTCTTGACTAATTTTGAATTATGACAAGGGGCCAAGTCATGTTGAAATGTCCCGCTAAAAGTTTGCATGAATGGGACAATCCTATGTCGTAATATTTCTATGTACGCGTACTTGGTTGAATTCATCATACCTTGAACGGGAACTAAGCTTCCAGTGCCATTTGTCGTGAAAAACCCCCAAAACATCTGTTTCAGAGGGTGTTTTACAGTTTGTTGGAAATGCTCAGGTCTGAGAGGTTTACTGTCACCTCGTCTCACGACATTGCCTTTGTAACCCTGCACAAATAAATGAGTTTCATCACTAAAAATTACCTTCTTCCAGTCATCAGCAGTCCAAGATTTATATTTTGTGGCCCATTTTAAACGTTTTTCCTTCATTTTATGAGTTAACAATTGTTTTTTGACTGGTCTTCTTGCCTTCCGGCCAGCTTCCAGAAGCCTACGGCGTACAGTTGAACTACTAACATCGAAACCAGTTGCCAATAAATCTCTTCTAAGGTCTGAGCTTGTTTTCCTTGGATTAATTTTACTATTTCTTATTGAATTTTATCAGTTCTTGGAGTAGTTTTCCGTTTGCGCCCACATTTTCCTCTCCTTTTTAGAGACGATGATCCAGATTCTTTGAACGTTGTCAGAATTCTTGATACACTTAATTTGCCTACACCAACTGCAGAAGCGATATCTCTCACTGTCATAGAAATGTGATCTTTCAAAGCAATAATTTTTGCACTCTTCCTCGGCGTAATATCCATTTTTAAACACGCGAAAGCAACACGTGTTACGCAGAGCGCAAAAACTACCATCCAACTGCCGCAATCAAAGGCTCACAACTGAAGATAAACCAGTCAAAGTGCTTTGTTACTGTCAAGGTCGAACAGTCACACCACCTCAAGACAGGTAATACCAGTTTAAGGCGGTTTCAGACATCAAATGGCAATCAAAAACAATATACAGAAAAAAAATAGCTTGTCGCAACTAATTTGCACAGCATAGTAGTTGTGTTTAGAAAATAGTTTCCTCATCGTGTGGAAAATTTTGATTAATTTTTAAGCGGAACTCCTTCTATAACGTGTATATTAAAATACACGGTGTACTGAATTACTGGGAATATGTTTGTCACTTCGGGAAAGGGTGGGGCCACCACGATTTTCCATTAAAGTTGAATCTACAATTTAACAATTTTAAATTATATTTGCTCTTATAACCGGCCATCGAGTTAACAAATTTTAATGACGCTTTACGTTGACTCTCTCGGAAACTATATGAATGTAAATTTTTATCTGGGTTCCATAGGGTTAAGCTGATGTTACTATACAATATAGTCTATTAACGTCGAATCAAAGTAGCACATTGCACCAGTCAGTAAAACAACTTTTACTGCCATTAAAAGAATTGTTTCCACATTTTCTGCTTACCTCCTACGTAAATTAATTTAAAGAAATCAATCCACATAGCTTTTGAGATTTATTGATTTGATAAAACGTCATCATCATCATCATCATCATCATCATCATCATCATCATCATCATCATCATCATCATCATCATCATCATCATCATCATCATCATCATCATCATCATCAATCAAATAAACTACGTTACTCACCGTCAGAGGCTTAATTCTTATACTTGTGATGTTATACTAACTCAACATGTTTCGGGACAGCTTGTCCCATCTTCAGGAGTAAAACACATACTCTTCAACCTCAATTGAGGATGAATCATCAAACATTAAAAATATTAAAACCCAAAACACACAGTGAATAAATTAATGAAACTACAACATTAAGCGCTCGTGTAGGCTCCAAGGTGCACACCTCACGCCGGCTGAACGCGCACTAAGTAAAATCACTCGTCGCTCGGAAGATGTCGCAGTGCAGTATCATATAAAACATTCGACTTAAAGCTTAGTTGATCGTTCAAAACAAATTGCCTGGTGTCACTATTATTATAAGCTTTATAAATCTCGAATTCTTCGAGAGCGTTCATATACTGTCCCTTATTGCAAATATGGAGGGTGACTAAGTTAGTCTTAAAATCAGTGTAGCCGTGATTTTCGTCGACAAGATGTTTAGCAAAACTAGATTTCACGTTTTAAGGGCACGATAACTGGTGGGTGGCTTATGTTCAACGAACCTTTTTAAAAAACCACGGCCGGTCTGTCCCAACATAAAAGTATCAGCACTAGCTATCATTGTTTTATTTTATTTTAATCACATTTTCTCTGATTATTTTTCAGTATACTTGAGTTTTACATTTTCCTTATTTGAAGTTTTTCACATTTATCTCTTTATTATGTTTATTTTATATCAGTGTTCTTATAGCAATTTTATTACTTGGCAGTGTTTAGTTCTGCTTTTATATTTTTACATTAGTCTGAATTTCCTTAAACTTCTTGCATCTAGTGTCAGTTAGGGTTGACTTATAATTTACATTATTATTATTAATTTGATGGCCATAAGCATTGATTTGCCTCACATGAACGTTATTATGTCTTATTTAATATCATGGGTTGAGTCCCTATTCTTTTATTACAGTTTTATGTGTGATATTTGCTGTCCCAGGTATCCATTCTGTGTGGTACACTTGGTCACATTAATTTACATTTATACTGTACTTAAGTTCCTTTATACTATGACGTTTTGTACATGGAATGCTCCTTATATTCTCTAGTTAGTTTACACTCCAATACATTTTAATTTAACATCATTCCAATCATTGTTTTTACTATTTTATTGGAAACTTGTTGGCCAGATTAGGTTATGTTCTATCTTGGATTCTCAACAATGGCTGAATCTCAGATTCTGTTTTCTACACATTGTATGATTATTTACTTTTACTTAAAGCTGACTTTTTATTGTTATGGTTATTTTTCTTTCTTGTTATCATCTCATCCTTTATTATTGAGTAATAGTTGTCTTTGATAATTTTATTTCTACTTCACAAATTTGATTAGTCCTTTGGACATTATCTAGTTGTCATTTTTATACATTATTTAATTTTATATTTACAATTCTTGTATTCACTCTCCCTCTTAAATTCTACTCTCAATATTTTATTTTTGAGTTCTGTTTGTACCGTCAAGTCATTGAAGTCATTTTATTAATAAGTTTATGTCAGTGTCAAGTCACAGCTTAGGGTTTTAAATCAAGTTTTTAACTCACTTTTATTTTCTTTATCGTTAACAATACTTCTTATTCTCATGGTTTATGTCATCCTTGTCTTTATTATTTCCCTTTGGTATCTGATTTTATCTGACTTTTTCCTAATTGCACTGATTCTTCTATCATACTTAACAAATTTCTTCTTATTATGGTTGTCATTGTTTTCTTCTCACTGTCTGATCTACTGGGTAATTGGGTACGTTGTCTTGTCGTTAGTCGTGTCTTCGTTTCTTCAATTATACATTTATTTATTAATTATAATTTATTTTATTCCCCTATTTTAGTCGTAGTTCATTATATGTTCATGATTGCATGTTCAACTTTTGTTGATTAATTTGTTTTGGATAGCCTTTTAATCTGCTTGTTATACATTGGGTTCTGGGTGTGTTATATGTACCATTACACATTACAGAACAATCTACGTGTTTCTCAAATGTTTCAGTGGAATCCGGCTGTAACATGTGTGCGTACGTGATTCTCAACGCGTTAGCTAGACTGTGTCAGAAGTCGCGCGGCCGCGCACTCTGTGTGCAAGGCCACAACCAATTACGTTCTGGTGTTTTCTAGTATTGTTGTTAATGCGTAGTATGGACGTTTCTGAATTTTCGGCGGGGTATAAATACAAGTATTCAGCGACGCTCAGTTTCAGTTGGAGTCGCCGCGATTTATTGGAGTGCGGTTTATAACGTTGTGACGAGGTGTTATGTGTTTTATAATCGTGCGGGACAATTGTAATACAATTGTGTTTTAAATTAGTAGACATTTTTATTGCGTGTGAACAATTGTTATTTGATTTGTTGTAAGAGACTATCTTCTTGTTTACAAACTGTTTAATTGTGATAGTTAAAGATGGTGATTAGTGACTTAATTGGTGTCTTGTATTTGTTTTCCACTGTACCATACGACGATCAGTCAGACTGTCGTAACAGTATGTTAGTCTAGGACGAAGCTTTGACTAGGTATAAACATTGATGTATACAGACTAATTAAAACTCCAAAATTACTGTAATCATTTGTAAAACTCATTAATAAGTTCAGATTAATCCGAAATGGTTTTAAATAATATAGAATTAATTTAGTTATAAATTGTGTTTTGATAGAATGTTATAGAAGCTGAGATATAAGAGTCAGTAATTCATGTTACAAAAAAAAAAGAATTTAATGTTATCAGAGTCGTTGATTCATGCTTGAGAATAAGCAACAAAATAAAATTTAATATCAACGGACCCAGATCTATAAAAAGTAAAAAGGTCAGTACAATATATGTTGCAACGATGAGAACGAATGAAGTTAGTAATAACAGATTTTTGAATTTTTATATACATACACGGTAATTGTTTAAGAGTCAGTAGTACAGTAATTTGAAAAAAAATGTGCTGGAACATGGGAATTCCACTTGATGGTGATACAGTTTATTCGTTACAGTTTGCTGATGACCAGTTACTTTAGGCTCAAGGTTTTTAAAGACATAGAGTACATGACTGGAAAATTGATACAGGAATATAAGAAACGGGGACTAAAGATAAATATGAATAAAACAAAATACATGGCAATAGCTGACTTTCAACAAGACTTGATATTGGAGGAAAACATGGGAAGATTTCATATACAGAGGAATACAAGTATTTAGGGGTGAAAATTACTACGGCCAATGGAAAGCAAGTAAAAAAAAAATACAATCCAGAATTAATTTGGGAAAGATGGTCATATATACATTAAATGGAATCCTGTGGAATAAGCAAATTACAGAAGAAACTAAAACCAAAATGTTTACAACCATTGTTAGAAGTATCATGACTTATGGCTCAGAAGTTTGGGCTACCAATAAACACACAAGAACAAAATGAATGACTGCAGAGATGGACTCTCGGAGACGTTCGGCAAGAGATCCAGACGGAAATTAGAAATAAAGTTATTAAGGACAAAATGAATGTGAAAAATTCAATTGTTAATTTTATTGCCAAGAAGAGTTATGGAATGGACCTCACCAGGAAAAAGGAAAAGAGGAAGACAATCTATCACCTGGATAGAAGAAATTCATACTATATTGAGGGAAAGAGAAATTGAAGATCTTTAGATGAACAAGTAGCAGTGGAAGATGAGAATTCAATCAATTATGTAATCTTTGGTTGTGGAAAATGTGTAAAAAATTGTACAGCTGGAATAATAATAATAATAATAATAATAATAATAATAATAATAATAATAATAATAATAATAATAATAATAATAATAATAATAATATTAATACAGCGATGCTTTAAACTAGGTCTTCAAAAGTATAAATATAGAGAACGATAATACAGTCCTATTGATGTAATGTATCGATAACAACCAGAAATGACAAACTTATGTTAAGAATTTTTAACAAATAATTTGCTGAAAATATTTTAAACTATTAAAATTGCAACTAAAATTATTGTTATCTGTTAACAGCTGTTAAACACTGCATAAACTGACAGATAGGATTATTTTGAAAATAAACTGACAGATTTTGAAAATTAACAGGTGTTTATATGAAGTATGGATGTTACAACGCACAAAAATTTTTAGTTCTACCCTTGAGGTATAGATGTCGCTCCGCGAACGTTTATACTCATCCTCGTATATTCGTATAATATTGCTGATAACTGGAAAAAGAAAACCAAAATTGAGAACGTTGAAACACAAAGTGTGTGTGTGTGTGTGTGTGGGGGAGGTTTGCATACCAATAAAAATTCTGTGATGTATCTGGGCATACATCACATGACGCAAAATCGATAAACCCAGTTTAAAATCAAAACCTAACGGTCGCCTGTAGGGAACGTGTTAGATAACACTGGTGTGGAAGTGAAATGTTTTAAAATGCCGCTCCTTGACCTCTGTAAAACGTCAGTAGAACGGAAGGGGTGGTGTGGATATTTACAGGACTTGTCACCCCTGTAGGTGTAACGTTGTTGCCCAACATTACTCGAGATTGCTAAGGTGAGATTATTTTCTCGTTAAGCTGAATGGCGTAAAAGGTATTTTTCTAAATTCATCTGATAATGTGCAGTTATTTTTTAACTTTTACTTAAATTCTATTAAAAGACACTTTCATTATGTTTTTTGTTATATTTACTTTATTTAATTCTATAACAATAATTGGAAATTGGCAGTTTGTAAGTGACTGAAGGTTCCACGTGGATAAATGTTAAATTTAAATTCACTTCAGCAATTATAAATCTTAATACATTTGCGGGGCTTCTTTGAAAAGAGGATGGTTTACGGTAACATATTTAATCTCTGCACCATTAAGCAAGAGAAACTGATAGAAATTATTGACGATAGACGAATTTTAGTAATTTATGTAAGCAATTTGCTCTTATAGTAGCAGAAATATATTTTACGACGGTAAACAAAATACAAGACACCAATGAAGTCACTAAAAACCAGCTTTAGTTAATCACAAATACAGTTTATAATCAACTTGTACAATAATCCGAGCAAATAATTTGTCCACACGCAATAATAATGCCAACTAATAGAGTACCGCACAGTTATTAAACAATAACACTTCGCCACAATACTTCGAACCTCACTGGATTAAATCGCTTCTTAAACTGACTCTAAGCGGCATCTGTCGTTGTTTAAATTGATAGCACAAGTGTTCCAGAATAGTCCATAATACGAGTCAAGAGCACTCGAAAACACTAGAGCGTAATTGATTGCGGCCTTGAATACAGTCCGCCGACGGGTATGGTCTGGAATAGCCTCGTTTGTTGACGCATGTTAAGTGTCACGTACGCACACAGACATTACAGCTGGGCTCTGCTGGGATAGCCGAGACACGTGTAGAACGCTCTGTAAGGACGTAACAATACAATAGTAGGCTACGTGCAGCAGGTAAACAAGTCACTCAATAAGACGAATATTCAAAAGTTTGTGTCACCTATTCTAGACACAATACAGGTTATATTTAAAAGGAATAAATCCGAAATTAGTACCAAGCCACGTGTTGTTCAATCAAATATATTGCAACTTACCGTCTGTGACTATCTGCAACGATGTCTTCAATCTAAAGTTGACATGTTTCGGGACACTTGTCCCATCCTCAGAACTTAAAAGTATGTTCGTATATCATCAAACGATGATATAGTTGTCAAATAATTAAAACATTAAAATCCAATTAAACAAAAACCACAATACTTAATCTATAAAGTCGAGCGCGACGGTTAAACGGTGCACACCGTACATGATTAATCGACTTCTGTCTCTGTCCCTTGATGATAAAGAATACCATGAGGAATTGAACACCATTAAATACATCGCAGTCACTAATGGTTACGATGTTGGGGTGGTGAATAATATCCTCAGAAAACATAAGAAAAGGCGTAAAAACATTAACGCACATGGAACTCGTGAGAGTATAACACGCAAATACATTACAACACCATATACACACCTTATGTCTAAGGTTCTTGGGTCAATTTTCAATAAAAATAGCAATATAAACGTCACATACAAGACCACTAACCACATTTTGAATAACCTCCGCGTACATGGACCTACCAACCTCGAACACAAAACAGGTGTTTACAAATTGTTATGTGATGATTGTGACGCCTTTTATATAGGCCAGACAGTCCGTGGCTTTTTAAAAAGGTTCACAGAACATAGACCGCCTACACACTTTCACAGTTTGGACCACATTAGATCAAAATTTGCAAAACACCTCATCATAGAGAATCACAATTACACTAATTTTAAAACAAACTCGATACCTCTTCACATATGCAAGGAAGGGCGACATATGAACGCCCTTGAGGAGTTCGAAATTTACAGAGCTTATAACAATGCTGATACCAAACCGCGTGTCCTAAACGATCAACAGCTTTTTAAATCGAATATATTGTACGACACCGCTTTGCGTTATTGTCGTGATAAGAGTCAGTCTTGATTCAGTGCGCGGTCAGCTACCGTACGGTGTGCACCGTTTAACTGTCGCTCTCGACTCTAACATTAAGTATTGTGGTTTTTGTTTAATTGGATTTTAATGTTTTAATTATTTGACAACTATATCATCGTTTGATGATATACGAACATACTTTTAAGTTCTGAGGATGGAACAAGTGTCCCGAAACATGTCAACTTTAGATTGAAGACATCGTTGCAGAAAGTCACAGACGGTAAGTTGCAATATATTTGATTTTACAATACAGGTTGTCACTTGTCATACACCTCTATATAAAAAACAAGAATTTTATGATGTTGTTCTGGACAACAGTCGTCTTGTAAATGCCCTACACACAACCGTTATATATTTTCAAAATATTATTGAAATGTGTTATCAAAATGCTATTGTTACGACGGTCTCACCGATCGTCGTATGGTACAGTGGAAAACAAAATACAGACACCGATGAAATCACTAATTACCGGCTTTAATGAGTCACAAATAACAATTTAAAATCAATAAGATACTCTCATACAGTAATTCAAGTTAAATTTGTCCGCACGCAATAATAATGTCAACTATAAAGAGTTTCGCACAAAATATAACACAGTAATCAATTTTCACAGTACTTTGACAACCAGTCGGTCCGCACTGAAGAATGCCAACTATAAAGAATTCCGCACTAATTATAACACAATAATCACTTTCCACTACAACCACACTGAATAAATCTTTTAGTTAGTAACTAACCAAGCGGCCGCTGTTGCTAATACTTAGTCTGCAGATGATCCAGAATAATGTTCCATGGCAATATAATTAGCATGGGTAACAAGCACTGGAAACCTGTAGAGGGTAAGAGGCCTTGACACAGACACGCACCTGCTCGGCTAGCCGAGAAACGTGTAGAATGACGCTCTTGAGCAATTTTAAATAGTTATATTTATTGATGGAAACACATTACAACAATGGAACAAAGTACATAGTACTCACAAAATCATAAAGTTTCAGCAACGTTACTACAAATGCTCTGTGTGTCCTCCACCAGCCGCACGGACAACATCAAGACGATAGCAAAATTCATCCCACACTTTTCGCAAGGCAACATCTTCGACTAAAGCTACTGCTGCTGATATCCGGTTTTTGAGTTCGTCTAGGTGGAACTAAAACATGGTCTGAAATCTGAAGATGAGGCCTTGAGCCTCGAAACGCGTTATTTAATTAAATACAATAAGAAGTCACACGACGGATGAAAAAAAAGGTAAATTAATTTTAATCTGTAAAACATGGTCTTTCACGTATCCCCACAAGAAGAAGTCGCATGGGGTTATGTCTGGAGATCGTGTCTCGGGGTCCCGTGTGCTCTATCCAGCGTTGAGGTAGTGTGTCATTCAGGAATTGCCGTACGTTGTTATGCCAGTGTGGCATAATTCAATATGCTTCTTACAATGTTGTTATAACTTCATGATTGTGTAGAAAATGTACACATTTCAGTAGCATAAGCAGTCACAAGGGTGGCTCACGCAATCACCGTTGTGTTATTGGAGTCAAATAATGGAGTAAATGGCTGTCTCGTGTGTACTTAAGTAGGCAGGGAGGCATTGACAAAGAAGCTCCGACGTCAATCCTCTTACGGTCGGCTGTAACTGTCTTGTTAGGTATAGGCCTATACTGTTTGTTTTGACGAGAAGGTGATGCAATACATAAACTTCTGCTTCATTTCTGGGCATACAGTGATAACAAAGGCATCTTTGTTAACGTAGATAGGCGGATTTGAACTGTAAACAAACTTAACAATATTTAGGCGTTAAAGTATATGAATGCTCTCTGTAATGTACATCTGAGTATTTTGTGTGTTTTGCTTTGTTTCGTTCAAAATTATTGTGTGAGACTTTAGTTAATTAGTGGAATAAATTCTACTAAATTATTGGAATGTAAAACCACTTTTCGTTGCAGTAGGGAACTCAAGAACTATAGATATTATTAGTGTTACAATATTATACCTCCTCCTTCTGCTACGTGACAACCCACAATCGTCTCTTGGCCTTCTCTGTCTCGACACTTCACTTTACTGTATTGGTAGCTAAAGACTTCCATCCTTGCACTCACGGCAATTACCTTGCATCTTTGGTGGTAACAACAAATCTTGCCATCTTTTCCTTGGGTCTGAATTGTTTTAATATTAGATTTCTTAGTACATGCACAAAGCTGTACACCATACACCTAAAAACTGGTTTCAAGACTTATTTGTATAACAACTGATTGTTATGTAGTGGCTGCTCGGAAGACACTCTGAGCATTATTTTATATCAGTGTCTTATAGGAATTTTAATACTTGGGAGTGTTTAGTTCTGCTTTTATATTTTGACATTAGTTTGAATTTCCTTAAACTTCTTGCATCTAGTGTGCATTCGTTTTTTCAAGACTTATTTGTATAACAACTGATTGTTATGTAGTGACAGCTCAGAGTGTCTTCCGAGCAGCCACCAAATTTTCTTTAACTTTAATCCAAGTTCTTCCCGTTCATTTTTAACATGTTCTTTCCACCTAAGTTTGGCATCCAGAGACATGCCCAAATACTTCACTGAGCTTGCGTGTGGATGAAATTTTTGCTGATCGATCTTCTTCTTCTTCTTCACTTCATGTTTTAGGCATTCTGCCTGTTTACGGTTCCCACCTTTTCCTTGGTCTACCTAAATTTCTTCTTCCTCTGGCTTTGTATTTTCTAGCTTTTACTGGAATCGTGTATTGTTGCATTCTTTCTAAATGTTCTTGCCACTTGTTTCTGTTAAATTTTATCTTTTTATTTAAGTTGAATACCTAAAGTTCTTGTCTAATCGTTGCATTTCTTATTCTGTCCGTTCGACTACAGCCTTTAACTCGTCTTAAGAATCTCATTTCCTGTGCCTAATTTCGATTTTCTTGTGCCTTTGTCGTTACCGATGTTTCGCTGCCATATATAAGTGCGGGGGCAGCTATTGTTGTATAAAATTTCAACATTGTCTCTTTCCTGGCTTCATTTTTCAGCCATCGACTGATAGTTTCACAAATACGGTTAAAAGTACTAATTTTTTGGTCAATATCTTTACTGTAATCGAAGGAAATATCACAACCTAAACATTTAAAATGTTTTATTTGATCCAGTGTTTTATCGTTTAAGATGATTTTGGCTCTTATTGGCTCTTTTCCTGCGAATGCCATTATTTTTGTTTTAGGAATTAAAATTTTCAAATTGTATCCTTCGCTAATTTGCTGATCGATTTGATTGTTAAATAATCTGTTTTCCGCTTGGTGAAATTGACATGAGTAGACTTGGTTTCGTTCAGCTTGATGCGCCATTTTTTTCTCCATCTAGTGACGTACTCAACTGATGATTGTAGAGCGTCTGTTACTGCATATATAGCAACACCAGTAGCTAGTATTGTTTATGCGCCATGGTATGTAAGAAATGATGTCATCCATCGGGACCTGAAAATGCTTGCGGTTGCTGACGAGATTAAACGGGTTACGGATAAATTTGAATGAAGACTTAATGAACACTTAAACATTGAAATGCGACAACTGCTTGATAATGCTGGACTCGTTCGGCGATTGCAGAGACAGAAATCAATTGAGCTAGTGAACTACACATGTACAGTAATTATCAGCACATGATCAATGTGTAACTGTACTGGGGAATGCTCCAGTGAGAGTTTATCCTACACGCTGTTAACTTATGTATTAGAATAAAGTTGCTACATAGTTTGTAACTAGTTGCAATGAAGCTAAATAAAAGAAATATTTTCCTTGGGTGCTGTTTTCGCCTTTTGCCGCTAATATTTCCTGAAAGTACTCTTTTCTATTAGCGGAATGTATAACAATATACTGAGGTGGAGAGTGGAAAGGTATAGAACATACGAGGGAAAGTTTACGAGCCATGGAAATGGAATACTGAAGACAGTGCTGTAGGCTTACATTACAAGCCAGGATTACAAAGTGAAGAAATAAGGGACAGAATTATATCAATATAAGTGCAGATAGATTAAGATGGCAGGGGATGTGTGCTGAATGGGCAATGATAGGTAGCCAAAGAAATTACTAGAATTGACCTCTAATTAAAAAAGATTTGGATAGAAGGTATAAAAAATGTAACGGCACTGAGAAGCTTCAGGATGATGATAAAAAATTCACACGCGCGCGCGCGCGCGAGCACACACACACACACACACACACACACACACACACACACACACACACACACACACACACACACACACACACACACACACACACACACACACACGTAATTGTGGTAATTAAAGGTAAATCAGTCATCGAAGCTGAAAACTATGCCAACATAGGAATACAAAAAATTACAGAGTGGGCCACAAACAATAAAATCAGCTTTAATGAGCAAAAATCTAAAGTTCTAATAATTTCTAAAAAGAGATGGGAAAGCAGAATACACATCAGTATATACCTTAACAATAAAAAATTAGAACAAGTGAATACCCTGAAATATCTTGGAATTATTTTTGATACAAAATTTACGTTTAATGATCACATAGACAACGTTGTGACAAGATGTACAAAATTGATTAATATTTTATCAAAAGCTGCCAAGATTAGCTGGTGTCTAACTGGTGAAGCTATGAAGACCATATATAAAGGTGCAATTCTACCCCTTTTGTCGTATGGAGCCCCAGTTTTGAAAGATGCGTTGGTTAGGAAAAATAACCAACGTAAATACAAGAGAGTGCAAAGATTAGTTCTCATAAAAATTGTAAAAGCTTTCAGAACAACATCTTATGAAGCGCTATGTGTCCTGACTGCGTTGACCCCAATTTTAATTAAAATAGAAGAGATTACTGACGTCTACCGGACTACAAAAGTAATGGGGAATTCACATCAAGCGTTTGATGCGATGGTTGAATTAAAAAATGGCCTCACCCAGCAGATATAGTAAAAATTACCGGAAGGGATAAGAAAGTCGACTACTTAGTAGAAGCGTACACGGATGGCAGTAAAAGTGAAAATGGCGTAGGGGCAGGTGTGGCACTGTATGTAAAGAAGCAACTTGTACAAGAACTAAAGTATAAATTGGATAAAAGATGCTCTAACAGCCAAGCGGAACAGTTCGCAATCATGAGAGCTCTATAAAACATTATTGACATGAAGGATGTGGAAATAGATCATAGAAAAGCAGTTCTTTATACAGACAGCATGATAACATTGGAATCAGTGAGGAATACAGACAAGCACCATAAATTAATTGAAGAGATCAGAAATGTGATAAGATCTCTTGAAGGTGACAACTGGTGCGTACATTTTAGCTGGATTAAAGCTCATGTAGGTAATCATGGCAATGAACTGGCCAATCAGCTGGCCAAGGAAGCAGCTTTAAATACTGAAATTCCATCCTCATTTGATCTGATTCCCAAAAGTGCAGTTATTACTGAGGCGGGATATAGAAGTACAGAAAAATGGGAAAATGAATGGGCAAATTCAACAAATGGAGCTCAAACTAAATTGTTTTTTCCTACTATTAAACAAAGAATTGTCGTAAATATCCCAATGTTACACAAATTGACAGCTATACTGACAGGCCACGGTAAACTTAAATCTTATTTTTATCGTTTCAAGATTTTAGATGACCAAATGTGTAGCTGCAAAAGTGGAGAACAAACAGTTCGTCATCTCCTTTATGAGTGTAAAATTTTACATAAAGAGAGAACGGCCTTCAGGAGAAGTATTGCAATGTGTGGTGGAGTCGGGCCAATGCAAGAAAAAGATATGATTAAGAAAAAACATATTAAAGCTTTTCTTATATTTGTCAACAGTATAAATTTTGATCTTTTGTGATTTACATTGTTATAGTATTGTTGTTATTTTTGGCTGTTTTGGTCACGAATTGTTTTTAGTTTTACCGTAGTTATTAATTGTTGCGTTATTATTGTTGTTACTATTAGCTATAGGCCTATGTATGTATTGTGTTTTATAACTGAATTTTTATTAATTAATATTTGTTAATAATTAATAAGAATAACATAACATGTAGTATTACATTATATTGTACTGGAGCATGTTGAAAATAAAGTTGCATTAGAGAGAAAACACACACACACGCACACATGTATATACATACATATACAATTAGTTATTGTATTATTGAATTATTTTTACAAATACTGTGTGTGTATGTGTATGTGGTGTGTGTGTGTGTGTGTGATTTAGCAAAATTGTGACCTATTAATTTGTAACGGCTCAATATTATAAATATATCTTACAGCGTTGACTGTGGGACAGATGTGCCAGGTATATAGAAGGTTGTAAAATACCCTTCTTGCGTTAACTTTTATTGCATCCTAATTGCTCACTCGAGAAATTATTCTTGCTCCCAAAACGCATCATAGTTTACCAATATTTTCTTCTCAATACAGTTCGTTTTACAGACCGCACAAAAATTGTCCTCTCCATTTGTAAAGAGCCATCTTCATGTTTTGATAGCCACTGTTATTTGATCTATGTACGTCGGTTAATTCTTGCGGACAATAATTGGAGTGATATAATTGATAATACACGTACATAAATTTAAGAAACCCATAGAAAACAGTACTAGACTTCAAAAATTAAACTTGTATAGATTTAACACACACACACACACACGCGCGCGCGCGCGCATATTGCAATGAGACAGTCACTTTGAGTGTTTGACGTTTTTGAGTTAATGGGTACTTGTGTTGACATAATTTGAAAATGCAGATCGTCTATGTGTTTTGTAATTATTTTAAACAATTATAAAGTTTATGTTTATACGTTGTAAAAACACCCTGTTTATACCTTTTCCGTGTACTTTGTTAGCCAATTTTATAACAATAAATTAAAGTCTCTGTATTTCTTTTATTTTCTATAAATTACCCTTATTCGATGTATAATTCTATTTTAAATAAATAATCAAACTCCTTACTTTCTTTTTACGTATTCAATTATTTTTATTAATCTTTTTGCAACTCAGTTCTGTTGTAGAGCATGTAAAATCTCAATGTCAGGGTTCATGTATACGTCATGTCAAAGTATAGTACATAAGTCGTAAACATATCATATATCATAATATTTAAAAATTAATGTTTGGTAATTAGGTGTTATTGATGTATGTTGTGTATCAGTGGGTGCTTTGGATCATACAACAGTGCAAATGAACAATTGAAAAAGAAACTCTTACTACTAATAATTATTGGTGTACAATTAGAATTCACTGTTCTAAAGTTTTTTATTGTGTTTTTTTTACTATAGTATGTCGCTGTGATTCGAACTTTAAATATTAATCTGTTTTCTAATATCTGGGTTGACTACTAGAAAGATCTCACCCATCTGGTAGTTTTCTTTACGATCTTCTTTCTTTATCCTTTGCATCTGGACTTCTAGTTTTCTGCACCATCGATTAAAATATCATTCTTCTATTTATTTTCATAGTCTTTCAGTATCGTTTCGTCTCGTATTCTCCTTTAATTTGTATAAAAACCAGCATTAAAATTCGACACGTTCTGCCTAGTTTCAATATTTTTTCCAACAATCATCCTTTCTACTAAAACACTAATTTATTCAGATAAGGTCTTGGCAATGATATATTTATGGGTCACAGGTTCGGTCTCCCAATTTATAATTAATATTATTTCACAGAATATTATCTTCGTCACTATTACATTATAAGTTTGTAACGGAAGATTCTTTACTTTTTAATTATTTCCCTTTGGTTTTATTGCACTATTTGAGTTACCTTGTTGTTTCATTTATGTGTTTCATGCAATGTTCATATTCTAAATATGTTTATTCACTTACACTATACACTGTTTTTACTTCTTAAAGTCTATCACCGTTGTTCTCACCTTCTTACACTGTTACACTCCCTAACTTTTACAATTATTTTTCAATATTATTATATTTGTAATTTTATATTAATTACAGTCTGTAGTTCACTTATACACAATAGCTGTTTGAGGTTCGCAGACCTCCTCATAGTTTTCATCTAAGGCTATACTCAATGTCTTATTTCTTACATGCTAAGTTTAATATTTGTACATTATAACTGTTTACTAATAACTATTTACATTCTTTGTCATTTGATCGTCTCTTCTGGGTATTTGTCATCTTCAGTTATTGTTTTGTCATGTTAATTGCATTATTTAATTCCTAAATTTGCATTTTCTATTTTCCTATTTCCCAATTATTCATTTATGATAATATTTCCCTTTTTGTTTCGATTTCTGTTTTTATTCCTTGAAAATATTAATTATATTTAAGTAATATATTGTCTCTTCATTACTGTATTTATTAAGTTTATTTTATTCTTCTATTTCTTTTAATATTAATAAGATTGCGTTTCTGTATATTTCACTACGAATTTTGATGGTATACTTGTCTTACTTTGGAGGTGGAATCTTGTTACCTTATAACGTATTTCTGATGATGCAATAAATAAGCAATGAAATACATTAAATACTGCTACTAATTTATCTATATATATAAAATTCGAAGTCTGAGGATTTGTTTCTTTGTGTTCAATACAAATCCACACCGTTATACCGATTCCGACCAAATTTTGCACAGGTAACCTTTGATACAAGGCAAAAAATACTGTTCAGCTTGGAGTTTGATATTCCGCTTCGTTTGCACGATTTAGGCCTTTTTAATTATGCGGTTTATTCACAGTCGATGTGTGACGCGTATAAAGATGTCAAAAACACCATGGAGACCAGAATTAATTACGATAATAACAAGTAAATAAACAAATGCTCTTTAGCGGCATCAGAACTGTACCTTTATCCGTTCCTGCAGTACATTTCTGATATTTTTAATATGCAATTGTATTGATATATTACGATGTGAAAAAGAAGAAGTGTACTAATTGTAAATTGTCCTATTTCTTAATGAAAAGCGAACATTTTTCATTTGTGAGTTTAGGTGACAGCGGTTTTAGGATTTAATTTACTGCTGAAATAAATAAAAGCCATGGTTGAGGAAAACATAACGTTTAATGTTTATGTACAATGTTTATAACACAGTAACATTTAAAATAAAGAACCTAACGTTTTTGAGTTAATGGGTACTTGTGTTGACATAATTTGAAAATGCAGATCGTCTATGTGTTTTGTAATTATTTTAAACAATTATAAAATTTATGTTTATACGTATTTCTGATGATGCAATAAATAAGTAATGAAATACTGCTACTAATTTATCTATGTATATAAAATTCAAAGTATGAGGATTTGTTTCTGTGTGTTCAATACAATTCCACACTGTTATACCGATTCCGACCAAATTTTGCACGGGTAACCTTTGATATAAGGCAAAAAACAGTGTTCAGCTTGGAGTTTGATATTCCGTTTTGTTTGCACGATTTAGGCCCTTTTAATTAAGCGGTTTATTCACAGTCGATGTGTCACGCGTATATAAAGATGTCAACAACACCATAGAGACCAGAATTAATTACGATAGTAACAAGTAAATAAACAATGTTATTTAGCGGCATCTTTGAACACATGGTCCGTGTGACCACCCTCGTCCGTTTAGAAAGGTAACTAAAACGCAGCAGGTTGCGTTTCGATGCGGGAGACCTTGGGCGTTTTTGACGACCGTGCGTTTTTCCACGCCCGTGTGACCAATTTCATTGCTGTCTGTGTGTTAAATTCAAAGCGTTTTCCACCTCTCAGGAAATTTCAGTCCCTAACGGCCCATGACAATAAACGAGCAAGTAATAACGCGGTTACAAAACCTTTAAATAGAAACAAAGCTGCGCATAAAACACAACAATAAAGATAATTTGACGAATGCTCTTTTTTGTTACAGAACTCACTTTCCAACAGTACTCATTTTTTAATAATTCTCATTTTTTATGCACATCACAGTCAAAGCAACCAATTCGAAGTAAGCCGGAATACTATATACGTCTCTATTTTTTGTATTTTAAAAAATTGTCTTTTAAAAAAAATGTCAATTAAAAGGAAAAAGTAAAGTGGGCAAAGCCGCGGGTGTAACAGCTAGTATATTATATTCTTTAAAAATAAATTACTGTATAACGCTTCAAAAAAGCAATTACAAATTACACAACAAACGTTTCTGTGGGAGACAGTTGGAGGACGTACAATGTCCGCCGGTTGTAGTCAGCTAACTCTGAAATTCATCGTGTTCATGTTTCAGAACAAAGCGGTTCCCGCCTCGCGGAGCACAGTGCGAGTAAAATTACACAATGTGTCCTGACGAGTTCTCTCACTTAGACGTTTTAGCCACAAGTTCACAACTTGACAACAACAAGAAAGCTTATGTACACTTCAGATGCTTCTCCGTCTGTAAAATTAATTTATAATTAACTGTGTTGTTTTTGGATAGTAAAATTATAGAACAAGTCTCGGAATTTAACTCTTTAGTCTGTAAGCTCTCGTATAAAAACGAAGACGATATTAATGGTAAAGTTAATAAATTTAACCGGGTAACGAGAACTCTCCGACGTGCTCTAAAGGCAAGGACAGAGTCCATTAGTAAAATTATACAAACCCACGGCAGTTTCTACCCTTACTTATGGCTCAGAAACGTGGACAATGTCTGCTAGACAAATATTAAGAACTCAGGCTACGGAAATGAAATTCTTGCGTTCCATAGCTGGGTACTCAAAATTAAATATGAAAAGAAACAAACAGATAAGAGAGGAACTGAAAGTTGAAGAAACTAAACAGAGTCATCAGTAAGTACGTATAGAGAAAGCTGGAAACAACACATTAGCAGAATGAGCAGTGACAGATTTTCCAAGGTAGCTCTATTGTATCAGCTGAAAGGGAAGAGAAGCCTGGGAATACCCAAGAAGAGATGGTTCGACCAGTTTGGAGCCGGAACAGACTAAAGAGTCTAAGCTGTGAAGAAGAAGAAAAAGAAAAAGAAGAAGAAGAAGAAGAAGAAGAAGAAGAAGAAGAAGAAGAAGAAGAAGAAGAAGAAGAAGAAGAAGAAGAAGAAGACGACGACGACGACGACGACGACGACGACGACGAAGAAATTTAGGAATTTTATAATGGAAATTGATGGGATTTCTGACGCAATCGATAAAACTTTCTTAAGTTGCGTACTTCTTGGTATACGTACAACAGGTTGAGGCCTAACACAAAGGCTTTAGCTACAATATTTGGTACTGTCCCAATAACCGTACCCACACTCATTTTCGATATTTCGATCATGCGATTATTGGCATCCATATGTAGTAAATATAGTGTATAATTTTACTTAGATAATTGAAATTGTGAAAATTTTTTTGTGTGCATATTATAAAATAGTTTGTTGACAATTGCAATCGTGGTTTAATGTCATATTTTTTTACGAAGAATATTTCTAGCAATAATATAACTCCGAAAATCAATATGCCTTTAAAATCATACTCGCTTTTTGTGAAATCCACGTAAAATAAACCAACTCGAAGTAAGGCCAGTTGCCTGCCATAGTATACATGTATAACTGGCCTGTTGTACATGCTTAACGTGCCTGTTACTATACATGTCACCCATTTTTGTTACAGAACTCATTTTCCAACAGTACCATTTTCTGTGCACATCACAGTCAAAGCAACCAATTCGAAGTAAGGCGGAATACTATATACGTCTCTATTTTTTGTATTTCGCACAAAATTTGCTTCCCATGAAGTTTTCGAGATTTTATTGAATCAATACTGACCACCTAACAAATAAAAATATCTTGTTTTCAGTTGTTAATACGTTGTTTTTTGTTTGAATAAAAAAATTGCTATTCAGAAATAATTGAATTTTTTACTATTTTCTGATGTTTTCTTTTGTTAAAAATACGTAATGTTCTTTGTTTACAATGTTTCTCTCATTCAAGCATTGTATGGACACATTAAATTTCATACGTATTTTTCCTAACCATGGCTTTTATTTTTTTAAACAGTTAGCTGAAAACCAAACACCATTATTACCTAACCTCATAAATGAAAACAACACGAATTTTCGCTTTACATTGAGAAACAGAACAATTTTCAATTAGTACATTCATCTTGTTCACATAGTAGTATATACATACAGTCACATATTCAAAACACCATAACTGTAGTGCGGGTACGGATATTGCTACAATACCAAACATTTTTATGACAGCGATTAACAGGTTTATTGAATTAACAAGTAAAGTGGGTTTTACTGCAGCTTTGGGTACACAAACGTAATCAATGGCCATGTGTTGTAAATATTTTACTTTATAAAAAAATTGTATTCAGTGTGTGTACTAAACATAATCGGGAAAAACAATATGTAAATTGATATCTGGCGTAAACATTAGAAACGTGGTAGTTGTGGTTGGGAAGGGACCGTATGTGTGAGTGAGACATCAAACTGTTACCGCGTACTCTCTGCTTACTCACCGCATCAAATACTAGTTAAATAGGAAAGTTAATTCGTCCAACGGCTGTTCGCTTTTTAAGTATTTAAATATCGGTATGGAGAGCCATTCATGACTTCCATGTTCTAAGATTTATATTTAAAATCATTTTCGAAATGAAAAAAATCCATAGAAATTACTTCTTTCTACTTATTTTTTCAGCCTTCTACTTCTTTCTTCAGCCTTAACCACAGTACTGTGGTCACCAACGTATACCACCTCACGTTAACGCACTCGATTTTCACTGACGATGGCGATCGATGGAACTGCCGAAACGTCTAGTTTTGCAGAAAACATTGGATCACGGCCAAACAACCCGGGAAAGAATTTGTACAACAAACTACTTCTTTGTTGTCTATAACGTAGTACACATATAAAAATTATCCCCTCCCCCTTCAACTACCCTTTTCATTTATATCTATTTCATCTACCTTTCTACAGTGGATTATTACGACCTTCTTTTCAGGATACTTTGTTTATCAAAATTACGTACTTTACTCTTGTTAAAACGTAAAACGTTGCAGGTAAACTACCCCTTCCCCTTAACCGATCTTTACCAGAATCAATAGGCCTTGAGTCCTCTACAACTCAGGCACATATTAAAAAAATTATTTGGTTCTGTTTGAAATTGCGGAAGTTTACGTTCGCCATAGAAAAAATCACACACACACACACACACACACACACACACACACACACACACACACACACACACACACACACACACACACACACACACACACACACACACACACACACACACACACACACACACACACACACACACACACACACACACACACACACACACACACACACACACACACACACACACACACACACACACACACACACACACACACACACACACACACACACACACACACACACACACACACACACACACACACACACACACACACACACACACACACACACACACACACACACACACACACACACACATTTTTAGGAAAATAAATTTTCTTTATGTTTTGAGGGTAGTACAATCAGAATAATCCCTTATCTCGATCACGATTTTTTCGCGATCACTATACTTCTGTTTTTTCCTTACGGAACATGGGAGTAAAAACGATTTTCAAATTTACAATCACAGCAACGATTTGTCCAGTTTATACCTAACTAAATTCGAAACACAGAGTTGTCTGGTGAGTTCACAGGCGCATACCCGCTTACACACACGCTCGCGCGCGCACGCACGTACATACTGTATTTACAACAGACACGTGGTCCATTCCGTTAGTTTGACAGCGACAGACTCTGTTTCTTTTATAACTCTTATAATGTAAACACCGGGTCCTACTTGTATGTACTCAGAAAGGGCGTGTGTGGTCTGAGTTATAGAAGATGTAGTGCAGGCCAAATATTGGAGGAACACAGCTGGGGTTTAATGGACTCTATTGATAGGACATAAACAGGTGAACAATGGAAAGCAGGGTTGAGTAGGGATTAAGGTTTGTTACACGTTAAAATCAGGGTAACAAATTTTTGTTAACAAATTGTATATAATAATTCAAGTTTTTATTATTTGGTGAAGTCGTTAGACAAGAATGCAGTACATCACCTACTCTTTTTAACATTTTTATTGACGATCTGGTAAGGAAATGGAAACATTACAAGTGTTTATGAATGATGTGGAAAATGTTTATAGTACGTGTTAGGTCATGTGTGTGTGGGTGAGAGAGAGAGAGAGAGAGCGAGAGAGAGAGAGTGAGTGGGGTGAATGACTGACTTTCTCGTGATGGTTTAAAGGGCAGAGAACGACAAGTACACTGATGTATGTGTGCTAATTTTCAATGTGCAGTGGCAGCAGAACATAAACAAAATTTAATCAGTTTCTTTCTTTTGGTTTTATGTGTGTACAGTCCACTATTTTAAACATATCACATAACAGTATGGAAACATCCAGTGAATCCTGGTCTTAAGTTGTCACGAGACAGATATTTGAATATGCTATTGCTTGCTGACAACTTGGTTGTACTTCAAAATACAGAATCTTATTTGAAAAAATCTGTTTATAAGCTTCATCAGATTTGCACACAACGCAATACCAAAATCTAAAGTATAGAATAAAAGGTAATGGCATATCAAGGCAAGGAACCAATAAGAACAAAAAATAACGACTAATGATCGAATTATAAAACACGTGAGCCATTTTAATTATTTGGTAAATGATATTGGCTGCGATAGAAATAATGACATTGATGTTAAGTTAGGTAAGTTCCAGACGATCTGTTGGACAATCCACCGTATTTTTAGAAAGAAGGTACGTCGAGATACAAAATTAAATTTCTACAAAGTTGTGGCTGTCCCTTTACTATCCTATGGATGTTACGGACATCAACAAAGAAACAAGAAAGTAACAATACAGGCTTCGGAAACGGCGTTCTTAAGAGGGATTGAAAGATGTTCTAAAACTTGACCTTATAAAGAATGATGCCATAAGAGAAAAGTTACGATTTTTATCTTGAATGAAAAATTAAAAGATTACAAACAATGCTGGAAAGAACACTTAGAAAGAATGTCCAAGATTCCAGATTGGCCAAAAAGTCTGCAAATACAAACGTATTGGACACAGGTGTGTGGGTGGACCCAGGAGAGATGTCTGGAGGATCTTTGAAGGTGGAACAGGCAGCACTTTGCCTATGCCGTATTGTGAAGATGATCATGATGATTTAAGTTTTTAAAATTGATTTTTACTTTGGCGTTTTTACGTTGTACGAGTATTTAGCTGTCTATATTTTATCGTATGAATATATCCAAATGTACTTTATGTATCCAAATATATCCATTATTAAATAAATAATTACCTTTTTTTATCCACTAAGTGATCTTCTTTTTTTTAATTACTACATGTTTCAGGGCTTATATCCCCATCTTCAGGTAAAAACAAAATCTACCCTATTGTTAGGGTTTCGTTAAAAATTTACCTGAAGATGTGGGTAAATTTTTACATGTGGGTTTCCACATGTTTTACCTGAAGATGGGGATATAAGCCCTGAAACATGTAGTAATTAAAAAAGAAAAAGAAGATCACTTAGTGGATAAAATAAGGTAATTATTTATTTAATCATATACAGTGATCTGGAGACCATACAGTAACTATGTATATCCATTATGTACTTTACGTAACAGAAAACTTGAGTCTATAAACCATTTTGTGTATGTTACGAGGATCAGTTGAAAAGTTCACGGAGCGACATCTGTAGCTCAGTGGTAGAACTAAAATCTTTCGTGTGTTGCAAGACGTACATTTTGCGTGAACACCTGTTAATTTCCAGATATGTCTGTCAATTTATTCACTATTTACCAGCTGTTTGAAATTTTCCTGTCACGCGTGTTTTTAAAATGCACAAAACCAAACATCGTGTTGTGATGAATTATCTGTTAAAAACGT
The DNA here is from genome assembly GCA_034769895.1 of Magicicada septendecula. Lineage (NCBI taxonomy): Eukaryota > Metazoa > Arthropoda > Insecta > Hemiptera > Cicadidae > Magicicada > Magicicada septendecula. The sequence continues at coordinate 29,450,954 of CM068369.1, forward strand.
TTTACCGCCAATGGAAAATCAAAACGAAATTGTAAATGTGTTAGGAGATGTTGCGCCTTCAGAAACAACGGTAAGTGGGGCACACTCGAGTTTAAACGTGGTCGTAGTGAAGACTATCCCAGCAGTGGAATTCCAAAAAGTGCAACAAAAAATGGCATTATTGAAAAAAATTCATAGGGTGTTGGACGACTGCAGATTTAGGAGTGGAAGGCGTTGCTGAAATCATAGGCATCTCATATGAGCGTGTGCATTGTACTTTTACTCAAGAACTTGGTGTGAATAAGCGTTGTGCAAGATGGCTGCCGCATCTGGAGTTGTAGCATTTTTTGGGCGTCCAGTGCGACCACGTTTTCAATGGTCGTACGACCACCCTTAACTCACGTGCCTACTTACAAACCGTTTATTTTGAAGTCGCAGCATCTCTTGACACATTTACAATTTTGTTTTGAATTTCCGTTGGCGCTAAACAATTTTTAACAAGGAATCACACACCACGATGTTTGATTTTGTCCGTTTTTGAAAACACGCATAACACGTCAACTTTAAACAGTTACTAAACAATGAATAAATTGATAGATCGATTTGGAAATTAACAGGAGTTTACATAAAATACATATCTTTCAGCACACGAAAAATTTTAGTTTTACTGCTAAGCTACAGTTATCGCTCCGCGAACTTTTCAACTGACCCTCGTAGATTCTGATAATTTATTATTGAGTAAAGACTATACCTCTCTCTCTCTCTCCTGCTCTCTCATACACAAACACATACACACACACGCGTGCGCGCGTGGAATGCGAAATTTATTGTCATTGTTTACGGCTTGCAAAAGACATCTTAGGACGCACAGTAAACAACAAGCGCTAGACCGAGTGACACAGCTGTGGAACCCCTCTTTCCATTTCTATGTTTTATAAGAAAAAAAACAAACCTTTTTTTTTTTTTTTTTTTTTGATTGAAAGAGAGGCCACTAGTTATTTAGAACTAGGCGGAAGGCATAGAGAAGCCAAAAATGCGCTGGGTCCAGTGAGACGGGACTTGCAATAAAACTCGGTCGGTAAACAGTAATAACTATCTTTTATTCTTACCCCATAATTCGTTACATGCATATATCAATTACAATTCCCCTGAGATGCAAATATCACAATAAGCTTGATAAATAAATAGTTTCATCATATTAACAAATCAATTTCAATAAGGCCATTTCAATCTATCCCATAATTCGTTACATACATATATCAATTACAAGTCCCTTGGGATACAAACATAACAACAAGCTTGATAAATAAATAATCTCAGTATACTAACAAATCAGTTTCAATAAGGCCATTTCAATTCATCACATGTATATATATATATATATATATATATATATATATATATTGTAACGTTACCAAATATGGTAGTTACATAAAATAAGCAATTATAACGTCAAGTGACGGGAAAGCCTGAAAGTATTTCTAGATAAGTAAAACTATGTGAACAAAAAGTGTGTATCTACAGATATATTAGTGTAAAGTTCCAACTATGAAGGAGAAAGTGTAACATAGCAGCATCGTACACGAAATGAAGAAAGAAAATGACCATGAGCCAAAATAAAATGTTAGAAACCAGGCCCAATAGATTCCAACGGTGAGGGGAACCAACAAAAATAATAAATAATGAAAGTGTAAAAGAAGACAACAAGATTCCAACAGTGAGGGGAACCAACAAAATGACTATGCAAAATAAAGGAAGAAACAACTCAAGAGCAACCACAATGATGGCAGACAAACTAATATATTGACAAATATGAATATTATGAAACAACGACTACTACAATGAAAATATTGAAGAAGACGTTCAAACCTAAAGAAGAAAGGAAGAAGAAGGACAAGGAAACATGACATGAAGAGAGAAGAAAATGGATAGACCATACAAGGAATCATCATTCATCAAGTGTACCAGAGACAATACTAGTAACTAAAAGAATAGTGATTGTCAACTATGAAGAGACAGTGTTTAACGTTTTAAGAAATCACAAACAGTTATAGTGAGTACTTAATATAAGTGTGAGAACCTGTGACCAGTTAACTAATTTTAACCTAATAAACCCCACAAACAATTCCTGTGATAAGGTTTATAGCGGAAGAAAATGTGTTACTTTCATAGTGGAAACATCAAGGATTAAATAGTCAAAAAATACACAAACAGTTAGTGTGACTAGTTTAATGAAGATTGTGATCCAAATAGATAATCATAAGACCACCAAACAATGTAAGATAGAACAGTTATATTATTGTTTATAGAACTTGATAAATAAAAACCTTTGTAAATTTCAAAAGAAATGTAACTGAATGCCACGGCAAAACAGAATACAATACAAAGAAAGGCCAGAGAAAATAATAACAAACAAAGTAGTTTGTTAAATATCAAACAAATGTGACAGAAATTAGTTACAAACCATGACAAGAAAGGTATTATCATTAGTTCAAGAATATTTGTATTATTGTTTAAGAAGAAGTAGCGTAAACATGTGTATTAAAACAATTAAACTGTTGTAATAGAATACCATACTGAAGTCATGTTAGTAGTAGCAAAATGCTGCATTAGAATATGTTGTACATTGTTACATAACCCCATAGGAAAGGCACCTATGAAACAAAAAATCATACATGTTAGTTTAACCAAACAACCATCAACAATTGTGTCAATCAAAGATTCATTCTAAGTAATGATACACCCTAATAAACAGTGTATTATATTGAAATACACTACAAATAAAGTAGACCAAATATGATAGCACAAAGCTATAGGAAATGGAACCTAATATGCCAAATTAGTTAACCAAAATACATTGTTAAAACATGTGCAAAGATTGATGAAAGTATTACCAGTAGTTAGATGAACATCTGGTACTACTATGAGAACAGATTACAAGTATAATGACAACAGTTCTGTGACCAAAATATTGTAAACTAGCTGACTATGAATGCATAGCCAGAAGTGAGCAGAGGCAATGTAACCAACTAGTTAAGCAAAATACTTTATTAAAACTTGAACAGAGATTAATGGAAGTGTTACCAGTAGTAAGAAGGACACTTAATACTACTATGAGAACGGACCATAACCATAAGAATAGTCATTTTATAGATAAATTATTAAAAACTAAATGACCATGATGGTGGAATCAGAATGTAAACAAACAATATGTAGCATGTTGTTTATGCAAAATGCAACATACAAACTTGTTCAAAAGTAGATAAAAATGTTATCAATGATCAAAAGGATGTCTGATACTACTTTGAGAATCTATGTCAAATATAATAATAACAATTTTATTATTGATTTATCAAAAAATAACTGACTACCATGTCATGACCTAATGTAAACAAACCCATTACTAGAAATTGAAGGGTTCTCAGATAGCTAAAAGCTAACAAATATATTAAATGAATTAGGTACTATAGTTGTACTAGTTGCATTTATAACATAATATACCTTATATAGAAAAACCATAAATAAAGTGACAATTTTAAGAAAAGAGATAGGAGGGTAGTGAAACAATACTAATAGTATATGAAACACAGCCCTGTGCATATACTAAAGTACAAATCCATGTGAATAAGCATTTATATTATTGTTAGATTACAATACCGATGTTATTAGATAAGGAAAAATAGTTTTAAGGACAATTGTGAATAATCGAATATGGACGCTAAAGACGCCATGATCAAACATTGTTTGGGTGACAATTATTCCCAAATTTTGTATTAAACAGTTGAGAAATAGACTCAGATCGTTTAATCAAAAGTGTTTTAGTGTAATTAGTTAAGTTTTGGTGTAATAAACTTATTAAATATAAGATGCACCATAAAAATCGATAAAATCATTGTAGTGATTTAAATAATGGACGGATTATAACCTTGTTTGGACTTTATTTAAAGCTCAGGATGTCCGCGATTTATTGGCACTAACCATTGAACGATTAAGCAAATAATAAGAAAGTTATCACGATTTTAAACTTTTTAATTATTTTTTGCACCAGTGCTTACGTCATTCTAATCTCAAACCCAAACGCAAAATTGTTAATAAATTAAAAATTTTACTAAGTCAAGGTACTTTGGGTCGGAGAGTTCAAAGAATTCAACCAATCGAATGAATGAAAACCGGCAGACAAGCCGCAGACGTTCCGACGGAGCGTGACAGTCATCTATCAATCATCAACTAGACAGGACTTATCACTCGGCGGACCAAATATATGAAGAAGTTTATTTTGAATTGTGCGCGACACGTAAACATCAGTAAACAACATACACCTAACCTAAATACCACACAAAGCATTAATGTGTGTACAGTGCGGAGTGAATAAGATTTAAATACGACCAGTGTATAATATCGGTCGTATTTTCGAGTGTTGTGTTGAAAATAAACCAGGGAGTACAATATTTCTTATTAATTAACAATGAAACAGAAATAAAAATTTCTGAAAAAACCGATTGTTTAGATACTACGCTAATCAATAATAGCGAAGTATAATAATGCTGATGAAATTTATCAGAATTGACGAAAGAATTATTTCGCAATTTTTAACTTGATAACTAAATGTTTTAATTATTTTTCATAATTAAAAGAGTCACGATTAATGTACTTATTACAAAATACGAGCACAGCAAATAGTTGCTCAATTGACTAATGTTGTTTTTGATTGTTACTATTGAAGATAAATATTTTAATTTTTACGCGAAAGAATATTCTATTCTACTGATAGTTATGCATCAGAAATATTATAAATAATATATGTATGTTTAGATTAAGAAGAAATTAATGCTTAATATAATTAACTCTAATAACTATTCACATTATGAGATAACCTAAAAATCATAACCACAATTTGCCACCTTTTTATCATAAGTCTGTTCTCATATAATCCAAACCAGATGAAAGCTATAACAAGAGTGTTTTTTATAACTTTTTCTCTTGTAAATAAATAATTCCTACAGTGAATTATTAAAATATAATAATATATTTTAGCAGTGCAAATCAACGCACTTGTTTATTGTCAAAGTAACTACTGTGTACTGGGTACGAATTCCCGCGTACGATAATACCATAATTATCTATTATATGGTACCAATTTTCAAGTTTAATATTTGCTTGTTGTTTTTTTTATTAATTGTTTATTAAATATCATTACAAAACGCCACATCTTGTATCTGGCATCATGTTACTTAAAAGAATCACACGAACTTGGTAATTAACTTATGTAAGAGGACATAACCTCTCTAAATAAAAACTATTGTATAACCTACAGTGTTACCAGCCTGAGGCTAAGAAGAGTTTCATTTTAAATTTGTTCATTGTAATTATTCTCAGTAAAATTATTAGTGACTGATTGTTAATTTTTAAAGATTTTATAGCATTCTTAACTGTTAATAAACCTCTATACCTTGTTACCAGTGGAAAAGGAGTTTAATTTCATACTTAAAAATAGTTCATTTTTTCATAGCCAGTTCTATCAAAAGGTGGCGGAAGAATTTAAATATTCCTGATAATTCAGAACATTATTTAGTTGTTATATTATTATCATTGTGCATGCTAATCACGTTTGATATTCAAACAGAATATCTACTTGTATGTGTAGCGTGTGTGTTACAGCTGAGCAGTCACCTAACAGAACAGCAATTTCCACATATGGTAAGTGGGGAGGTTACCAGCGGTGTGCGAAAAATACTTTTAAATTAAGAGATTTAACCAGCGATACCCACACATTTACTCACCACAATCAGACTGATAATAATAATTATAATTTTGGATATTTTATTGTACAACATTATTGTGGATACCGGATCGTATCTGCAGGTAACACACAATCCAAACACACTACAAAAGATTAATATACATCTATAATATTACATTATAGATTGGCGCCCAACGTCTGAGCGCGGATTAGGAAAAAAACGGACAATTTAACCAATAATTTAATAACCCAATCCGTCGAGAGACTGCAAGTACATTGCCAGCGACAAGATGTATACGAGGAGATCAACCTCAAAAAAGAGAGCAGCAGAGGCAGAGAGGGAGGCCAGACTAGAAGAGAAGGAGGCAACATCAACGGAAGACGTTGAAGAAATCCTATTAGAAATTGACGATAAACCACTTGAACCGGCGGAGGAAGTTCAACAACCGGACGATGAGGAACCGGAAATGATACCCCAAGAAATTCTACCATAAATAAGTCAACCCGAGAGACCAACATTAACAATGGAGGCCAGCATTTTAGAAATATTACGGTCATTAAAGGAGGACAATCGATTTCTGAAGGAAGGCCAAGAATCCACAAAGCAGAGCATTGAGATCATGAATAAGAAGATGGATGAAACCAGCCGGTCCACTAAGGAGGAGTTAAGCAAGAAGATAGAGGAAGGCCAGAAATCCACAGATCAACAAATAGAGTCACTAAAGGAAGGCCAGAAATCCACGGACCAGAAAATAGAAGAAGGCCAGAGAGAGAGCCAGAGAAATATAGAATTATTGAAGGAGGAATTAAATGACAAGATAAATGAAACCAACAGGAGGATGGAAGACGGATAGAAAAAGACGGAAGACCTATTGGAGAAGAAGATGGCTATCATGAAGGAGGATTTATCTGCAGAGTTGGGGATTAAAATCGACCAAACCAACCAGAAAATCGACGAAATTAATGCCAAAATCAGTCGAGACATTGAACTCATGCAAAACGACAACGAAAGACTGTGGCAACAAATGGCCAATAATAGTGACAAGGTGGAAGAAGCTGCCAAAAATACGATCGAGATGGTCGAAAGAAGATTAGGAGAAAATTTAGAGGAAACAGAAGAACGAATGGCCACGTTAACAGCCGAATTTCGTGTAGAAATCTCTGAAATACGGAAAGAGGGAGAAAGCACTAGTCAAAAATTGATGCAGACAGAAATAGACGTCAACCGTCGTATCAGTGATGTTGAGAAGACACACAGCACCCAAATAGGAATTGTAGCGCGGGAACAAACTGAGATGAAGATAGTGCAATCGACACTGAGTGAAAAATGTGAGGAGGTTTCTGTGAAGGTGGATGCCATCAAACAACAAGTGAGTAACGACAAAGACCAGTTGACGGAACGCCAGCAGAGAGAATTAAATGATATTAGGGACGAGATGCACCGTCTACGAACCATCCCAAACATTCTATCAGGACTAACTCACCTGGAAGGTAGAGACCAAATTGACTTCCGGGCATATGTTAAAAATCCGTTAGAGTTCTTGGAAAGAATAGAAGAGGTCATAAACCGGAATCGAGAGAACAGGTGGTCCATTATCAAGGGAATGCTGGACGAATCATTCAAGAACACTTTCGATAATTGGTGGACGGCGACCCGTCATGAAGTAGGAAGTTACGATACCTTTAAGACAGCCTTTAAACAAAAATACTGGTCCGAGACGACCCAAAACATAATTAGAGATGACATAACGAACGGAAAATTTCACATAAACGGCAGGCAGTCAGTGACTACGTATTTCCTAGGCAAGATCTGTCTGGCTAGAAATTTGGAGCCAGCTATTCCAGAAGAATGCTTGGTAACTAAACTAGCATATCACTTTAACCAAGGAATTTCCCAAGGGAGGCTGAACTCGCAAATCAAGACTATTCAGGGAATGTGTGATCTACTAGAGAGTCATGAACGAGAGAGGTATTACCAACGGAACCGCCAAGGTCCTAGTCAAGTATATGATCGGGGAGGACCCGGAAATGTCAACCCTACAAATAACCATGATAGAACCAATCCTGGAAGGAATTTCAACAATCCTCCACGGTTCCAAAACCAACAAGGACCACGCCAAAATGGAGGTGGCAATCACGTGGACAGAGGAAATTTTAACAACCCCCGACCAAGTGGATACCAACGGGACGGACATTACCAGAGGGGCAATAATTATTATAGACCCTACAACAACCAATCCCCCAACAATCAACAGCGACATGGCAATGGGAGCCAAAACAATAATCAGTTCCGGAGGGTGAACTACGCCCACGCAAGCAGAGGTGGAAATAGACGGAATTATTATCAAGGACGGAGAAGTTTTCCGAACCATCATAGTAACTCCAGTCACAGCGACCGAGAAGACCGAGAGTCAGGTTATAGGTCCAATAGGAGCGACAGTAGTGAAGGCAACAGACCAGTCACACAGACAACGGAAACCTATCACAACGGACACGGGCCAGGAGCCCAGGAACCCATCGCATCTACTTCGCAAGACAGGCACACAAACGGTGACCTGCCTTTAAATGGGAACCGGCAGTGAAAAGATCAACCACACCCTCACTGAACCGGACTATTGGGTCTGACATTTTGGCAACACACTTGGCTTATAATAAAATGTACCACAACAATTATCTTAAGAACATTAGGAAGGACCTAATGGAGGAAAAAGAAGACAGTATCGGAGACACAACTAACAGCGAAATCGCATATATATCTGTAAGAGTCAACGGAATAAACGCCACAGCAATGGTAGATACAGGAGCTAATGTATCGTTAATCGACAGATTGGAATTGAACAGGATACAGTCAGAAAATCAGACTACTATACCAACCTTACCCATCAATAATATAATACTTATTGGAGCTACTGGGCGACAAAATAAAACTATTCGCCAACAAGTACAGCTGGAAGTGTCGAGTAATGGAAAAACAATTCCAATGGTGTTCCTCGTAGCTAGCGGACTACCATTCACATTACTCATCGGCTGCGACATACTGCGGAAGTATACAGCCATAATCAATATGGACGAAAATACTGTGTTACTGAAGGCAGAGGAAGTTGAATGGACAGCAAAGCTGATAGAACATAGGAAGGCACCCTCAGAACATGTTATATATTATATACGGGAAGGCCATGAACATCAGAAAAGGTCCATCAACCAAGAAATTCGCAGCAATCCAGAAGAAGCATTATGGTTAGAAAAGATTAACGACATTAGAGAATTCCAGACAAACAACATTAACCATGAGTTGACTTGTGAACAGCGTGACGAACTAATACAAATCTACTATCGATACCGTCATGTATTCTCCGATACACCTGGTAAGATAAAAAATTTTCAGTGAGAACTAAAATTTAAGGACCAAACTGAATTCAAGAGAAAGTCCTATCCAATCGCTTTTTCACTTAAGGAAGCCGTTCGTGAGGAAATACAAAGATTGATTGAGAACGATATCATTGAAGTTAGCAATTCCCCGTACACTAATCCCATTGTAGCTGTACCCAAGAAAAACCGTGCAGTGAGAATTTGCTTGGATGCACGGGAAATTAATAAGTCCATAATAAATGACAGGACGTCGCCTGGCGAAATCGACGAGATATTAAAGAGATTTTATGGCACCAGATATTACAGTATATGGGATACTGTCTGCGGTTATTGGCAGGTTGAATTACACCCAAATAGCAGGAAGTTCACAGCATTTATTTTCGAAGGCCGTAATTATCATTTTAAAAGATTACCCTTCGGCCTTGTGAACTCTGTGGCCATCTTTGTCAAATGCATGGATGAAATATTAGGCCACAACACTTTACAATTTACGACAGTATATGTCGATGACCTATTAATAGCATCAGATAATTGGGAAGAGCACTGTAACCGGGTGGCACAAGTGTTAAGGAAGTTAGAAGACAACCATATCACGCTCAAATTGGACAAATCACAGTTGATAGACAAGGAAGTACAATTTTTGGGGTTCAACTTATCAGAGTTTGGAATCACACCATCCCAAGAAAAGATGGAAGCAATCCAGCGTTTCCCAGTACCAAAAAATAAAAAACAATTACAGTCGTTCCTCGGAATCTGTAATTATTACAGAAAGTTCCAGAACAACTACTCTGAATTAACGGCTCGATTTTCGTCACAATTATCCTCAAAGGAAAAGTGGAAGTGGGGATCTGACCAAGACTCTACCTTTGAGTTAATTAAGGAAAAGTTTCTCGACACAGTCATGCTACACCATCCTAATTTTGAGAGACAATTTTTTATGAACTGTGATGCTAGCGATCTAAGCCTTGGTTCAGTGTTATACCAGGAGGACCAAGAAGGTAATCACCAAGTAATCAGTTTCGCAAGCAGAACTTTAAATAAATGTGAGCGAAACTACCACACAACTGAGAAAGAGTTACTGAGTATAGTGTTTGCTTGTGAGAAATTCAGAACTTTCATATTGGGATATCCTATTACAGTGAGAACAGACCACAAGTCTATTTCCTTTCTAAAAAATTGCAGACTGAAACATGGTAGATTAACAAGTTGGACACTTACACTCCAGGAATATAACATCCAATGGGAATATATACCAGGGAAGAGCAACATAGCGGCCGACGTGTTGTCCCGAGTGAACATCACCGCCCAGACATTCGAGGGAGAAAAAGAAACCATCGCAAAAGTCTACCACATACTAAAAAACACATCTGAACTCACTAACATCCTATCAGACATAAACACTCATCAAAACCAGGATCCCAAAATCTCACAAATCATTCAAAGATTGGCAAACGATGATGAAAAAATAACACCATTCTACTGTACTCATAACCGATTACTATTCACTAAACATAACAAAGATGGTGAACGATGGAAGGTGGTCATACCAAAAACCATGGAAAAAGAACTAACCATTGATTACCATGTACGCTACGGTCACATGGGCGCAGTCAAGGTAGTGAAAGCATTACAAGAACATGTACACTTCAAAGACATGAATAGAAAAGTTAGAAAGTATATCCAAAATTGTCATATTTGCCAGTTGGTAAAGTGTAGTAATGAAAAACGAGAAGGGGTAATGATACCTATAACATCGACAGCAAAATTGGAGAAAATATTTTTAGATATTTGTGGACCATTTCCACGAAGTGGTGGAAGGCATCAATATAAATACGTAGTAATCATATTCGACCACTACACAAAATTCACCAAACTTTACCCAATAAATCGAGCTACAACGAACAAAATACTGGACATTGTGGTATCCAAGTATATACCCGAAGTGGGAAAACCGTTATCAATAATTACAGACCATGGAACACAGTTCCGAGGACGAAAGTGGCGGGAAACATTAATCCATCAGGGCATAAAAACCTATAAAACATCTGTGTATCACCCCAACAGCAAACCTGCTGAGAGAGTGTTGAGAGAAGTAGGAAGGATCTTAAGAACCTACTGTCACAGCCAGCAGAGGAAATGGGAGGAATATCTATCCCCGGCTGAAGACTTCCTGAACCTAGCCTATCATCAATCAACAGATGAGACACCTTATATGGCTATGTATGAGCGAAGACCACCCCGGGAAATTACAGAAATCATTAACTTTCCAATAGAAAAAGAGGTCAAATTCAAAAGAACAAAATTTTACAATAACGCAGTTGAACGAGCTGACAAACTTAGGCTCAAATACAAGAAATCGCAACCCAAAGTTATAAAGTATGAAGTGGGAGACAGAGTACTCATAAAAAACAGAGAACTCCCAAGTACAGTTGAAGGTATTGCGAAAAAACTGCTTAAACACAAGATTAAGCTAAATTAAATCAGTTAAGTTTAACAACTGGCATAATTTTACAAAATGTTAAATCTTGTGTTACAAATATAGATGTATCCATATATCAGTAATTCGTTCTTTAATCATAATGATTTAATTAAACAGACAGGTCCAGCAAGCAAGTCAGAAACTAAGTTACAATAATCAGTACCACCAGTATGATTTTACAATCTCAAAAATTATTAGTATATGCCCACAAAAATGAAATCTTAATATCCGACATCTGTGTATAATTAAATTCAAGGTAACAGCATGTTATATTCTAGCAGCTGTGGAAGCGTGCCAGACCAGGTAAGACAGGTATCAGACCTGCATGAAACGGTACCAACGTGTGCCAAACTTGCGTCCAAAAAAAAAACTATGTAAATTTTAACACCCGGAAACCTCCTGAAAAACGAAACCCCCAACCCTTAGATGCAGAAAATAGATAAATGAGAACCCCGCCCTGAACCAGCCGGTTCAGAATCCAGAAACACATGACTTAAACTTAGATTGAAAGAAATAATAACTCTAACGGCCTTTGCATAAAAGTCTATGAAAGAAGCAAAAAATAAGCTATGGCACGCTCCCCCAGTGCAGCACACAATTACAATAATAGTACGTTATAGTTATAGAATAATTTTATAATAGTTATAATAATGTTCATAGTGAATGTCCTGTCGACACACCCTTGATCGGACTGTCTAGCAGCGTAAGCACATGGTTCAAAAAACAATTTGTAACACGGATGTACTGCGGGCCAGGCCAACGAAAAATAAAAATAGAGTTTATATCACCTTAATTGCAGCAGTAGAGTAACCTCTTTACAGTTGGTTAGCAAGCTCCCTCCTCGGAACAGATGAGTGTCGGGTGGTTCATGACTGGTGAAGGCGGCAGTACACCAGCTGAGGCCACGTCTCCGTTTAGGTGCGAGAACCCGGGAAGTCTCGAAAAATTAGCCTGCCATCAAGACGAGAAGAAAATTACCCAATTAGACTGTCCGAGGAAGAGAGCTTGTTGTTTCAGTCAGAGGCAGCGTTGAACTAATTAGTACGGCCACAACCCAACAAACACCAAACTTCACCGCGAGATCGCGCGAGCTGTCTGACAGCGCCTTGCCAATTTCGCCGCTCAAACTGACATTAATACACGAGTTTATTATAGGAAACAAAATTTCTATACCTTCGATCGCCGGTTATGCAAACACCGGCACAGCTGTAAAGTGATGAAAGGTTATTTTGTTGTTTCTGCAAATTTGTTTACGTTTACATTGAGTTACGATGTGGTAGACGTCAAAATGGCTTAAAATGTTTGTTAAAGTGGAGAAAATATTTTCTGTAAAGTGAAATAATCAAAACATTGTGTCTCTTTTTGTAAGCGTGTTTGTATCACACTTAAGTGCACTCGTAACCGGAAAATCGACTAAAAAATCGATTTTTGTTTTTTTGCCTTAAAACAATTTTTAATATTTTCTGAGTAATCGGATACTAAATTTATGTGAATACGCCCAATATTAAATTTTTTATAAGTTCTTAAAAAATTGAAGTCGTAGGAAAAGTACTGTGAAAAGTGCCATTTTTTAGAAATCTGTAACTTCCTTATAGCAAGGGTCATAATAACTGGTGAAACTTATTCACATAAACATTCACTACCAGTGTGTGTCATGAAGCCGATATCTGCATCCTAATTTGTAAAAAAAAAATGCTTTCATGGTAGTAGACAGAATGGAAACGAGTCGCTGAACCATTTCATTTGGAACAGATTTTCAAAAAATATATTTGTTGGACTGGATGGTTTGGTTTTGGGTGTGTATGATGCTGTGTTGACCTTTAATAAAGATAATATAAGTAAGTGTCAAGTCTTACAAAAATTATGGATAAAACTGGGATCAAATGTGTTTAAGGTAATAAAAAAAATCACTTGGAATGAATCGTTGAGGCAGAGACAGCAGTAGATGAATTGATGAAAAAGGTTAGACAGTCAACTAGAAATGTGAAGAGAAAACTGAAGGAACTAATGGACAAAACTGAAGACCCCGAGTTTGGGGCTGGACTATTTTAAGTCAGCTAAAGCAATACAGACAGTCAACTAGAAATGTGAAGAGAAAACTGAAGGAACTAATGGACAAAACTGAAGACCCCGAGTTTGGGGCTGGACTATTTTAAGTCAGCTAAAGCAATACAGACAGTCAACTAGAAATGTGAAGAAAAAACTAAAAGACCAAACGGACAAAACTGAAGACCCCGAGTTTGGGGCTGGACTATTTTAAGTCAGCTAAAGCAATGAAAACCTGTTCTAAAAACTTGAATGGCGTTTTTATGTAAACGTATTTTTTTAAGATAAATGACCCATTATTTGAGAAACCAAGCGAACTATCAAGCTGAGTTTTTTTGAGGCTACTGGGACAATGGTGATATAGTTACACTACTAGAACTATACAGTTCTACTAAAAAATAAAAACGTGTAAAAACATATTTAGTATGCTTTTTAGATGAAAATGTTTAGAGTAAAACATAGAATTTTATAAAAAATCAGGTTGGTTTTGGGTGTGCTTGATGCTGTGTTGACCTTTAATAAAGATAATATAAGTAAGTGTCAAGTCTTACAAAAATTATGGATAAAACTAGGATCAAATATGTTTAAGGTAATAAAAAAAATCACTTGGAATGAATCCTTGAGGCAGAGACAGCAGCAGATGAATTGATGAAAAAGGTTAGACAGTCAACTAGAAATGTGGAGAAAAAACTAAAAGGCCAAACGGACAAAACTGAAGACCCCGAGTATGGGGTTGGGCTATTTTTAGTCAGCTAAAGCAATGAAAACCTGTTCTAAAAACTTGAATTGCGTTTTTATGTAAATGTATTTTTTTAAGATAAATGACCCATTATTTGAGAAAGCAAGTGAACTATCTAGTTCAGTTTTTTTGAGGCTACTGGGAGAATGGTGATATAGTTACACTACTAGAACTATACAGTTGTACTAAAAAAATAAAAACGTAAAAACATATTTAGTATGCTTTTTACATGAAAGTGTTTAAAGTTAAACATAGAATTTTATAAAAAAATCAGGATATTGAGATATCTTTGTAATTGTAGTAGTGTTTGTAGCGTATAATGTAATGCGCTTACCTGCCTGCTAAAATTACAAACTTCTGTGACGATTTAAAACAAATTTTAAATAGCACAAAACAAAATTTTTTGTTCAAAATAACCCATGATAAAATAATCCACCCTCCCCTTTGTAGCAAATAACCGGTACAAACATGTGAAAAACTAGTACTGACACGCAAATTATCCAGTTGTTACGCTAATTAAAATAATCACTGTAATTATCTCTAAAAGACGTGATAATCACAAATAAAATACAGACGAAAATAAAGAAGCTGTAGTATAATTAATAGTAGCTAATTAAAGGTAAAATAATAATAATCAGAAAGAGCTACTTTTCTCTCGATGTGTAAAATTATAGACTTCTATCGTTTATAGGTTATGAGATAATGGGTCTCAAAATTGATGAATTTAACATTGTAAGCATAGCCGGTTACGAGTACTCTTAACAAAGAATGTTTTAATGATGGGTGTCTTTGCTGCTTGCCAAGTGACGGTCTCAACCTGAGAGGCCAATTTAAAAAGCCTAATATATGAATTCAATTATATTGATGTAAAATTCAACATGAAGATTTCTATCAGCAAGCGTATAGTAATTACATTTCAGGTTACCACACTATAAAATTACATTTGAGGAGAATTGGTTAACTCGGTAAATATAAATTCTTTGAACGTACTGTACCAAAATTTTGATTAAATAAAAAACAGAAATTTTAATTGTTGAAATTATTATTATCAGCCGCGCTGTTAGGCCGCGGTCTACAGTTGTCGATATTGACAAACGTTTCGGCCCCACCATTAGAGGCCATCGTTAGTGTCTAGGTAGTCTCTATCTGATCTGTGAGGTGAACTGGCGGACACCGTGCCAGCCTTGAAACTTACGATGGCCTCCGAAACGTATGTTAATAATGATATGTTAATAATTGCCCCACCATCAGAGGCCATTATTAGTGTCTCGGTAGTCTCTATCTGATCTGTGAGGTGAACTGGCGGACACCGTGCCAGCCTTGAAACTTACGATGGCCTCCTAAACGTATGTTAATAATGATATGTTAATAATGGCCCCACCATCAGAGGCCATTATTAGTGTCTAGGTAGTCTCTATCTGATCTGTGAGGTGAACTGGCGGACACCGTGCCAGCCTTGAAACTTACGATGGCCTCCTAAACGTATGTTAATAATGATATGTTAATAATGGCCCCACCATCAGAGGCCATTATTAACGTCTAGGTAGTCTCTATCTGATCTGTGAGGTGAACTGGCGGACACCGTGCCAGCCTTGAAACTTACGATGGCCTCCGAAACGTATGATAATGATATGTTAATAATGGCCCCACCATCAGAGGCCATTATTAGTGTCTAGGTAGTCTCTATCCGATCTGTGAGGTGAATTGGCGGACACCGTGCCAGCCTTGAAATTTACGATGGCCTCCGAAACGTATGTTAATAATGATATGTTAATAATGGCCCCACCATCAGAGGCCATTATTAGTGTCTAGGTAGTCTCTATCCGATCTGTGAGGTGAATTGGTGGACACCGTGCCAGCCTTGAAACTTACGATGGCCTCCGAAACGTATGTTAATAATGATATGTTAATAATGGCCCCACCATCAGAGGCCATTATTAGTGTCTCGGTAGTCTCTATCTGATCTGTGAGGTGAACTGGCGGACACCGTGCCAGCCTCGAAACTTACGATGGCCTCCGAAACGTATGTTAATAATGATATGTTAATAATGGCCCCACTATCAGAGGCCACTATTAGTGTCTAGGTAGTCTTTATCTGATCTGTGAGGTGAATTGGCGGACACCGTGCCAGCCTTGAAATTTACGATGGCCTCCGAAACGTATGTTAATAATGATATGTTAATAATGGCCCCACCATCAGAGGCCATTATTAGTGTCTAGGTAGTCTCTATCTGATCTGTGAGGTGAACTGGCGGACACCGTGCCAGCCTTGAAACTTACGATGGCCTCCGAAACGTATGTTAATAATGATATGTTAATAATGGCCCCACCATCAGAGGCCATTATTAGTGTCTAGGTAGTCTCTATCCGATCTGTGAGGTGAACTGGCGGACACCGTGCCAGCCTTGAAACTTACGATGGCCTCCGAAACGTTTGTTAATAATAATTTTCAGAATGCGTTGAAGCCAGGGCGTAAAAGCTTAAGAACTTGCACACTTTCGTAAATATTTAAACGAACTATAAGTCGATATCTGACAAAGAAAGGTTAGGAATTGGAAAAACATTAATGGGTCTAATTTTATAAAATTTTTACAGATTTTATAAAAATATTACTTACACATTGAAGCTAATAAAAAAATTGACAATGAAGAGTTAACAGTGGTCAGGAATATTAACGCTGTATTTTGTGTCCGAAAGACTATCATATAAAAATTTACCCTTATTTTTATTCAAATCTTTCTTTAACATCTGTACTCGTTCTTTTCAATATATTTTCCTTTATAATTACTTCAATTTTACTTTAAATTTCGAAACTTAATAAACTGAGAATTAGCTAAGAAAGAGAAGAAAAACATGTAAAAACATTTGCTATTTATTTTGTAAGTAACTCTTAAATGTTTCTATAGTATGAAATGTTCTTCAGATATTAACTACTTCTGGAAGTAAAGTTATTATTATATGTTCTCCTGACGCACGTCTTACTGATTACATCAGTATCATCAGATGAGTAAATATAAATGATACTGATGTGATCAGGAGAAAATACAGTAATAATTTTACTTGTAGAAGTAGTGAATATGTGAAGAACATTTCATATAAACATATGAATAATCGTCATTTTATTACTTCTCTGCCACCTCACAACCCTTCCTTCTAATTAAATAGATACTCCGTCTGTCTGTATATTTATCTGTCTGTCCGTCTCTCTCTCTCTCTCTCTCTCTCTCTCTCTCTCTCTCTCTCTCTCTCTCTCTCTCTCTCTCTCTCTCTCTCTCTCTCTCTCTCTCTCTCTCTCTCTCCCTCTCTCTCTCTCTCACACACACACACACACACACACGCACGCACGCACGCACGCACGCACGCACGCACGCACGCACGCACACGCACACACACACACACACACACACACACACCCCACACCCCCCCCCACACACACACACACACATGAATTAATTATTTACTTAATATTGTGTCATTAAACTAATGGACATATCTAACTCTTGTTTAATTTTGCTGTCTTAAAGAAAGAAATAATCGTAATATTCCGTTGAGAACTGTTTACTTAACTTCTGTTAAGAGGTCGTTACCTAATATTAAATGTTTTTCGCAGCGTATATGAAAAGGGTTAACGACTTTTAATATTCAAAAGATATTCCTGAAGGGATATCATCTAACGGGGCATTAACATCACGAAAATGTTAAAAGTTTAGCTAGTCGAAGCTTTTATCGTAGCCGCTTTAAGCTACAAATTCCCAATGATGTGATACACTCTTCAAAATTAACTGCCGTTAAACCTGCGACTTAACGCACATCATATTTACAACGATTAATGGAAATTGGTTTTGTGGTAAATGAAAACAAGACAAAGTACATGGTAATGTCCAACTCAGAGACCACACGGACTCCTAGAGATTTCAATGTGAATGGGAAGTGTTTCAAAGGAGTGCTTTGGTATCAAAGAATAATAACATTATGATAAGTATAAGAGAAAGGATACAAGCAGGAAATAGAGCCTACTCTGCAAATATTAACATCTTTAAAAACACTCTTGTTACAAGAGGTATAGAACTTAAAGTATACTATTCGCTTGTGCTCCCAGTTGTTACATGCGGATTTGAGATGTGGTCTTTGACAGAGAATGATAAAACTACTTTAAAATCATTTGAGCGCAAAATATTGCGTCAAATTTATGGCCCAGTAAGAGAAGAAGGCAGTTGGAGAATATGGAATAACAATGAATTACAGGCTCTCATGCATGGAAAAGACACTGTGAAATTCATCAAATTACATCAGAGGTTGGGTTTGCTGGGACATGTGGAAAGAATGTCTGAGGAAAGAATGTCTGAGGAAAGAATGCCTAAAAGAATGCTGAAGGGAAGATTATACGTATACTACTAGACGTAGAGGCAGGCCAAGGATAAGGTGGTTGGATGGAATAGAATATAATAGAAGATCTTGCTAGCATGGGGATCAGATGGTGGAGAGCAAGGGCGGAGGATAGGGAAGCATAGAGGAGTACTGTTGAGGTAAAGCCCACCAAAGGCTGTAACGACAGATAAGAAGAAGGATTTTTACCACGACTATGTAATCAGTTTTTTTGTAATTACATAATTACATTCTTTTAATCTACCTGGCGAGAAGCAACACAACGTTTTTAGAATTGCGTAGGTAACTAACTGTCTATCTATTTACGCCGACACCTGTCTAAATAGTTAGAGGTTATGTACAGTAGGGCAATATTTTCATTTATAACAGTAGATCCCAGCATAAAGTTGACTACTGACCACTGAGATATAAGACAGGTGGAGTGCAGAACTTCACCTTTTACCCAGAATTTTAATCCATTAAGGAAATGTCAAATTGTTTAACAGATGGCCTGCTTAATAAAATCATCAAAAAACAAACAAATTTGGGCAAACGCAACATTTTTAGATTGTTTCGCAGACCGTCCGCACGCGCAGCTACTGATTAGAAACAAACTGGGCTAGTGACTTAAATCTCTAACGGGTTACAGACTCATCAGCAATGCTGTTATTGGTCAACACACGCAGCTACTGATTAGAAACAAACTGGGCTAGTGACTTAAATCTCTAACGGGCTGCAGACTCATCAGCAATGCTGTTATTGGTCAACACACGCAGCTACTGATTAGAAACAAACTGGGCTAGTGACTTAAATCTCTAACGGGTTACAGACTCATCAGAAATGCTGTTATTGGTCAACACACGCAGCTACTGACTAGAAGCGGAACGGGCTGGTGCCTCGTATATTAAAAAAAGTAAACATTTGAAAATATATTTGATAAGTTGCAAACAAATCTTCATTATTCAATGAACATTACACAGTAAATCGAATTGTTGATATTGTTTGCCTAATCGTGAGTACAGGAGAGAGCTGCTTACAAAGTTTTAATTGCAGCTTGTTGAGAACTTTAGGAAAGTTGTATTAAAAGTTTATCTAGGTCACGAGTACCAATATACAGTTATTGTCTTGAAAACGACGGCTTCCCACACAACACAAGTTACGTAAGCATTTTGCTGTGAACGTATTTACTTAAAACAGACGTACGACTATTTCGAAAGCACCAAGTCAGCAGGAACTTCCGAAATTGAGAAGGGCGTCTGTCAATTTTGTCAGTGATCCTGTACGCAAAAGGGATCTCCTTTTTCTTTACTTCCTAGTTAGGACTCTGTCCTGTTCTATAACAACGGTCCCACATGCTGTCATCCACCTCTTCCTTGGCCGACCAATGCTCCTCTTGGTGTTTGGTTGGCTATCTCTTCCCTTTTTCACTAGCCTTGTGTCATCCATTCTTGACATGTGTTCATTTCGTATCCTTCTTCTTTCTGCAATCCAAGCATTAATAGCTTTGTTACATTACAAGTTTCTTCTATACTATTGTCTGGCAACCTATCGCACCTTGTCTTACCTAGTATTTTCCGTAATATAGTCATTTCTATAGTTTGTTGTTTTCTTTGAGTTGTTGCTTGGTCTCTGATGCACAGGATATTACTGGACGTATTGTGCTTTTGTAAACCCTAGTTTTTGCTTCTTATCTGAGGTATTCATTATTCCATATAAGGTTATTCATGCATCCAGCAATTCTTCTTGCTTTCATCAATTGGTGTTCCATTTCTTTATCTGCCCTATTGTTACGTGTAAGCCTTTTTCCTAAGTGATCTATCTCCATTACTTGTTCCTGTCATTAACAACCTTACAACAAGCATTTACAACCTTACTTATGACAAGCTTACACCTTAATGAGTCATGTGAAATTTTAAAATTTATTTTTTTTCTTCCGCTGACTTGTTATATTTCTGGGATGCTTTGTTAAAATTACACACAAGCCTTTGTAAGTCATTTTCATTTTCCGATATTAGTATAACGTCGTCTGCATTACATGTAATATTAAACACACTTCTACAAATCCTGTATCCTCTCACATGCTTTACGTCCTTAATAATTTCATCCATAAATACATTGAAGAGTAAGGGACTTAGTGAGTGCCCCTGCCTGATCCCTTCAAAAAAGTAATTTATGTAAACACAATAACTTATTCTAAGCATGCTTTATAGAAACGCATATATTGTGGATTTTTTTAATGAACGCGTGTAATATGTCTACCACTTTTCTACCATTGGCGATGAAAAGGGGATTATGTTGGTATGTGGCGACAAAAGTGTAAACGACGACTGTCTTGAAGTAAAAAGGTCAAAAACTAATAGTTTAGATCCGGACCGTCTTTGGTAACTTAGGATGGCCGCACACTGGAGCAACATTTTGTTTCGCGACAGAACCGTTTCGATGCTTCGTATTGCAAAGTGTCGCTTCGGCGGACATTATCTTACGAGAGAACAATTTCTCGTCAGCTGTTTTTGACCTGTGAAAGTGTGTGGTTCATGGGTTCGTGACAGGCGTTTAAAATAGAAGGGACGGACTAGGCAACATAAACTTCCCGCTTTGTGTGGTTAGAATCCACATTTTAAAACGTCGCGAGCTGTTCTTATTTGCGAGACATAAATTTAACGGATTCGTCTTTGGTCGCGAGGAGCCTCACGACGCGGCGCCCTTAGACAATGTCGCAGCCAGACAAATGTTGGGCTTTATAGATCCTGATGACAATAGAGTCGTCTGGCACGCTTAGGAACACAAAACGGTTCTGTCACGAAACAAATTGTCGGTCCAGTGTGCGGCCAGCCTTAGGGAATATTTGTCACTCTGAGTCAATAATGTGGTTATCGTGTTGTTGTTGTGAGCACCCAGAAAATAGTTGTTCATACCTGCAAAAAGTTGTCGAGTATCGTTCGGGTATGATCTGCCGAACTCCTCTGCCTTGTCTCACACTCTGCGGCTTTGCGGCCTGAAGATGATCCCCGAGGATGGGTTGAAACGTAGCCGACAATGTCACCAGTGAATAGCAACCGACCACGGCCTGGCAGCCAAGTATATTTTCAATTTCATAATATTACAGACTTTAATTGGCTGTTATAAACCATTAATTTCATATTATTGTAGCACATCGTGCAGCTGGGCCCCGGAAGTGCTCGCATACACACAAATAACATAACATAATATCTAAATCCATCAAAATGCTTAAGACACTTTTCTGTGTTGTAACTTACTTCTCAAGTGTTTCTATAATTAACTTAATTCTTGAATCAGATCAATCAGATCAATCAAGAAATTGTTGAATGCGTCAATCTGTGAGTAGAGCCGGATGCGACCCGTTTATTTCATAAACATTACGAGCCTCTAAAATTTACCTAATTATGTGCCAGTCAGCAACGGTCAGTACTGAGCTAATTTTTTTTGAAAAACTGAGTATAGAAAATGTTAAGTGCTAAATATGGGGCTGTCGCATAAATCAATACTAGTTTACAAAATGGTGTTCAGCGTACACGCTGTGATCTACTTATAAATTTCTGACACTGTTATCTATCACAAAAGTTTATAAAATTGTTTCTGACACTTATGATGAGTAACTAGTTTGTCTCGCTTTTGCTTTGTGATTATGCAGCAACTGCCACCGTAAGTTATTAAAGGTAAAAATATTACTTGGCAATCCAGATAAGTCCTTTTTGCAACGCGCTGTATCTGGTCGCTACGGCTGCGTGTTCCTCAGTACTTGCTTTGAACCACTGCTATGTCTGTGCTGGAAGATCGTGTAAAAACTGTACGAAGTTCGTGTTCTCGTGTCTTCGGTCCGGAACGTCGAACCAAGTTTTGAACTGAAAGTTTTCACATCTTTTAATACACTTATACTCACATCGTTCGATTAACACGCACACATGCATTCATACAGTGCGAAGTTACGATTTACAATATTACAAAATGCATTACAAGGTTACGACATCAAATTACATATATAACGAGTACTGACACTGAATTTTCCATATCTTAGGTCTTTTCATCAAGTTGACTGACTGAAATTTAGTTTTAGGCGAGGCTGACTATTACAGACAAGATACGTCTTGGTTGGTTATGGATAACAATCTTTTTACATCTATTACAAGTTTTCTTCTTTTCGTTACAAACATAATATACAAAATTATTAGCCACTAGCATTGATTTACGATAGCTCAAAACAATCATAGTTACCTTGGTTATTGAGGCTCCCAAACTTGAAGAAAGTCCGGCGACAGGCTGCTCTGCTCACAGCGTTTGATGGGAGACTGACGAGATTTAACAAAGCAAACGATAGGGTTAGTAAAAGGGAGGGCGTGACGTCAGCGCGTCGGGGAAGGTACAATTCGCGGATTGTTGCATTCGGCAGAAGACGAATGATTGCAACATTACTTAGCAAACATTTGGACGATTTGGACATTAAGGGTGTAAATCCTCTGTTTCCAGCGTTAATTATAGAAGTAATTTCCAGCACGATTCCAGCATAGAATTTCTTCATCTACTTAATTTCTATCTATCTCAATAGAACCTAAATATTTTTACTACATTACAGAACGATCTACGTGTTTCTCGAATGCTCCAGTGGAACCGGCTGTAATGTTGTGTGCGTACGTGATTCTCAACGCATTAGCTAGACTGTACCCGAATTGGTGCGGCCGCGCGCACTGTGTCAAGGCCGCAATGAAATACGCTCTAATGTTTTTTTTTTATTGCTGATGCGTAGTATCGACTATTCTGGAACAATTCTTTTATCTATTTAAACGACGACATTTGCATTTAGCAGTCAGTTGAGTTGCGATTTATTGGAGTGCGGTTCGTAGTATTGTGGCGAAGTGTTATGTGTTTTATAATTGTGCGGGACAATTAAAATACAATTGAGTTTTATGTTAGTAGACATTTTTATTGAGTGTGAAAATTTTTTATTTGATTTGTTGTAAGAGACTATCTTGTTGATTAGAAACTGTTCAATTGTGATAATTAAAGCTGGTAATTAGTGACGTAATTGGTGTCTTGTATTTTGTTTTCCACTGTACCATACGACGATCAGTAGACCGTCGTAACAATATTTAAATTTCGTGATATTTTCACAGGTAGATATTGTCGTATCCGTAGAGCGTTCTTACAAACATTTAGCAAGAACTGTTGCTAACATTATACAATCTACAACCGTTACTTTTATTTTACTAACAACCTAGTGGGAGGGGGGTAAACCAATTTAACCAACAGCGTCGAGTGACGTACTCACTTTGTCTGCGTAAAAGCTTTGGAAATTGGATTCTGTGCATTGTTTTGTACAGACGGTACGATAGACAGCGGGGACATTCTGCGATTGGTTGCTTTACTCTCTGTCAATTGTGACGTCACACATTTCTTACCCTTGTGGATGACTATAAAGTCTGCACAAAGTCTTACAGGCGTGTGTGCGTATAGAATAGAATAGACTATATGTATAAACCTTACACCTGCCCTATATTATTTATTTCCTCTTCTGGTTTCGGCTTCTTATCTATACCATGTCAATGATGCAGATCAAATGCATTAACTAAATGAATATATTGTTACGACGGTCTCACTGATCGTCGTATGGTACAGTGGAAAACAAAATACGAGACTAATAATAATCACTAATAACCAGCTTCAATTATTACAATTAATAATTTGAAATCAACAAGATAGTCTCTTACAACAATTGAAGTAAAAAGTTGGCATTATTATTGGCAACACGCAATAATAATGCCAACTATAAAGAATTCCGCACTAATTATAACACAACAACACTTCGTTACAAACACTCGATCCGCGCTAAAGAAATCACTCAACACCACTGAACTGACAAGCCGGTTGCTACGGCTTTTTATATGTATCACACGGCATGTAGAATTCTTTCATCTTCATTTCACGCCACTTGATGCGTATCTCAAGTGTTGTTGAATAGGTTACACTGGAACCTACTTGTGAGGGGCCTTGACTGAGGCAACACCCGCCACACTGGTCGGTGGGGGGGGGCGGAAAATGTTCTAGGCTGTTCGATAGGTTTCTCGTTACAATATCTTTATTAACCTTCAATCTTTTTAACAAAGAAACCGGTTTTGCCAATTTAGCATTTGGTTATGAAATTACTTAATTAAACAATTGAGTGAATTACTTAATTTACAGAATACCAACGTTATTTTTAATACAAGAACACAGCGATTGTTGCAAAAACTGAATCTGGTGAAATCCTTAACGAAGTAGTAAATAAAGGGGTCAGAGAAGGGTGTAGCATTTCACCCACATTTTTCAATTTATATTTGGACGATGGTGTTAGAGAGTTGAAGCAGAAGCTAGAAATACTAAATTTCAGTGAAAGTAATTTCGTCAACACTCTGATGTTTGCTGACGATCAGGTCATAATAGCCTTAAAAAAGAAAATAGCCTGCAGAGGGCACTCTATGAATTGTAGCAGATATGGTCTGGAATATCAGGATGTATGGTCTGAAATTTCTATTATAAATACTAAGGCCATGGCTCTTAAAGATTGTTTTCCTGTAATCTGTAAACTAGTACTGAACGATCAACTAATTGAGCAAGTGCATTCATTCAGGTTCCTTGGATGTGACTTGTCTTATGTTGGTGAGATAAATGTGGACAAAAAAGTAGACAAGTTTAATCACATGTGTGGAACGATAAGAACACTGAATGGAAAGGTCCGAAGAGACACTCTTTTGAAATTGTATAAAGTGATGGCAGTGCCATGCGGCCTTTCTGGCAGTGGGACTTGGACACTGAACGCAAAGACAAAAAGCCGGATACAGGCTAGTGAAATGAGATTTTTACGATCAGTACTATGAGTATCAAGGAGGGACCGGCTAAAAAATGATTATATAAGTAACCTCCTTGGAGTATACAACCTAAACAAAAGGATAAAGCAATACGGACGGGATTGGGCAGACCATATTGAAAGGATGCATAAGAACAGGATACCAACACGAATTTTGGTTTATATTTCGAAAGAGGGGTGGAATATTGGAAGACCAAAGAAAAGATGGTCGGGCCAAGGAGTGCGCAACAGATAGTAACGTCCACAACATGAAGAAGAAGAAGAAGGAGAAAAAGAAGAAGAAGAAGAAGAAGAAGAAGAAGAAGAAGAAGAAGAAGAAGAAAAAGAAGAAGAAACAACCGTTATTTTTGTGGATATACTTTAACTGTCTTCCAAAATATTTTGTAGCTATTTATTATCTTTAGCTGGATCGGTAGAGAGATCTGTTCTGTCGTTCTTGAATGTTTAATACTTTTTTCAAAGGTTAACGTAATGTTTGGAGAATTATAAAATATCTTTACGTCTAGTATTGTAAACATATATATATATATAGGAATGTTAATTATCGACCGTATTATTATACTGTTAATGATTTCGAGGTTCGGTCATTAATTATGAAAACTCAGTTTTGCGACGTTTCGAGATTTATTCTTCTCATAATCATGCCTACAACATTAAAATATAGTCTTACTACAATTATATTATTTGTAAGTGTGTATAGGTGTGTGTAAAGTCATACATTACTATAACTATTTACTTACATTAACTGTGAGATGAGCTACAGCAACCACATTACACTAAACACTTATCACTGTTCCATACTTATACACATATAACACATTACATTTGTATAGTGTTAGCGTTATGTAGTTATCTGACAGACTGACAGACGTGTACTCGGCTTCAGTGAAGAAAAAGAGTTTTTCCGTTTATCGGGCAAACATAACGCTGCGGGCTTTTGTCCAACACAGTATATACAGAGTGTGGTACAAAGCAGCACCGTGTGGACACAGCGTGCTTACACAACAGTAATGTGAGACAAGTACAGTAAACCTACCTCACCGTCTTTTAAATGAAACTAGAAAGGAAAGCGCTGCGGTTTGAATTGAAAAGAGATTTAAAAAAATAGTTTTAAACGGATTTTACGTACTTTGTTGTAACTGCAGGAGTAATGAAGCGTGCCTGTCATCATCATCATCACCACTCCAAGGACTAGGCCTTAGACTTGTTCCGGAACACGTATCCTCCTCGGTCTACCGACGTCTCCCTTCCCAGTAGGGTGATAACCCAAGACAGCCACGAATAAACGGATATCAGGAATGGGATTCAAGTGTTCACACCATCTCCTTCTGTGGACTTTAATCGCGTATAATATCCTCTTTCCTTCTCCGATCCAAGCGAGAACAACCTTGAGTCCCTCTTAGAAATTTAATTTCGGCTGCCTCAATCCTCTGCACGTCCTTTTTACAAAGAGTCCTTGTCTCACTAGCATACAGTAATGTGGGGACAGCCACAGTTTTATAAAATTTCATTCGGTTATCCTTCTGTGTTTTATTTTTTAGGTAACTATGAATCGTTCCACAGATGCGTCTAAATTTTGTTAGCTAACTATCCCAATCAGTATCAGTTCCACATGAGATATTTAAAATATCCCATAAATATCACAGGATGCCCAGGTAATTAAAATGACTAACCTGATCCAAAATCTGATTTTTCACGACTTATATCTTAGTTCTTATAGGATACCTGTGCTGAAATGCCATCGTTTTAGATTTTGTGGCAGAGATCTGTAGCCCATAGTCTTGTATGACGCTACTGAACGTAAATGTCGCCCGCTGTTAGTGGTCTTCTGTTTTCTGTATCTTTAACTTGTCATCTGCATAACACAATGAATTCACATGAATATTTTGCTGAAGTGATATTCCCGAGCCAACTTTAGTTGTCCATCGCCAAAATACGTATGTCGTCTATGTAGATATTAAAAAGTGTCGGTGATATAGTGCCCCTTTGTCTCACACCTTTATTTGTACGAATATCTTGTGACAATTTACCATTGAAATATACGACAGCCGCTGTCTTGTAATATAAACTCCTAAGAACTTTAATTAATTGCGAAGAAAAACTGCTTTGTTCCATTATACTCCAGAGTAGCTAACGTTTCACATTATCAAAACCTTTTGACACATCTATGAATGGTCAAAAGCGGTTTTAATTTCATTATTCAAAAAAGAATATCGGACAAAGCGTGCCTGTAAAAAATGTAATTATTGTGCATGCGCAAGAGACACACGAATATATATTGCTACGTTCAGCTGAAAAATAACAAATGTGCCTACGTGACTGTTGGCACACGGCAACGCCCGAACTTGTTCCAGACATTTGGAGATCGTTCTTCCTTTCTTTCCTTTTTGCTGGCGTTACCACCCAGCGTCGGTTTTAGCCTGCCCAATGACTTTCTTCTATTCTGCTCTCTCATTACACATCCGTCTCCATCTTCTCACGTACTTACATCTCAGATCATCTTCCACGCCAACCAACCATCTTTTCTGAGTCTGCCTCTAATTCGTCCTTCTACCGGTCTCTTAGCCATTCTTCTGTCGTCCATTCACGTTACGTGGTCCTACCACTCATGCCTCCTGCTCCTTAGTAAACCTGACTATACGAGCACCCTGAATCAGTTGGTCCAGTTCATGGTTCATTCGAATCCTCCAATAGCCATTTTCAGTTCGTTGAGGTCCAAAGATTTTTGCAAGACGTTTCGTTCAAATATTCTTAGATGTTGGTCGTAGCAGTATTTAATCGTAGTTGGCAAAATACATTCAATCAGTATTTGACGACAAAAATACTCATTACTATCAAATCCCCTCAAGCATTAGTTCCAAGACTATAGCTTTTGTTGACTACACATATAAACGTAACGTAGATGCCAACATCAATACATCTACACCAGAGTCAGTATTTCAATGACCAAAATTATAGACTTCAACTTCAAGAAATAGGAAAAGAGTATTCACTGAGAATTTCAGTGAAAGACTAAAACCATAGCCTTTAAAGGTAAATACCCTGTGAGAACTAACATCGTTATGAACAACAGCACTTTAGATCAAGTGCGCCGTTTCAAATATCTCGGCTGTGCAGGCCATAAATCTGAATATGATATAAAAGGTAAGATATGTAAATTTAGAAATATTTTTGGTACGTTTCATAGAAACCTTAGGAATAAGACGAGACCCAACACAAGGATTATATTTTATAAGACAATTGCAATACCCACATTGACATATAGGAGTGAGCCGTGGGTCATGGCAAAAAAGGAATGCGGCAACATTCAGAGTACTGAAATGCAGTTTATTCAAAGTATTTTAAATTATACATTTCAAGATAAAATAAGGAATGAGGGTATCAGAGCAGAACTCAAAGTAGAGGACATAAATTAAATTATTTTAGCTAACAGAAGACACGGTGGGATCATTTGCAAAGGATGACGGACGATTGATTGCCGAAAGAGCCACTGAACTATAAAGCCATTGGAAGAAGAGACCTGGGTCATCCGCGGATGAGATGGGTGGCGGAAGAAGAAGAAGAAGAAGAAGAAGAAGAAGAAGAAGAAGAAGAAGAAGAACAACAACAACAACAACAAGGAGAAGGAAAGAAGAAAAAAGGAGGAGGAGAAGAAGAAGAAGAGATTGAATAAATTTTATCCAAAGCTTACTTGAATCAACATATCAAGTATGTTGAGATACTTGATATCAACATATCATACTCTCGTTGAGATTATACAAGTTATAAAACTAATAAGGTTTTTGGAAACTTCCAAAACGTATTTTTATTTTTAGTAACATTGAGCTTAAAACTGTACAAAACTTTGAAATTTTCATTTTTGAGACCTTGGCGACTATACTGACAAAAAAAGTAATTTCCGCCCCTCAGAAAAATGCGTTTGAAAGTAGGGGTGACCACGCGCAGTGATATTATATGGCCGCAGGTATTTGGTGGACACTCCTAACGTTATCGCCAGATTAGATTATTTTCTCGTTATGTTCGGTCGTGCAAACTAAAAAGCTCTTTACGGGCTTTTTACGTTTTTTTTGGGAATTTCAAGTTAATAATTTTGAGCTACATCTGACCAACGGGGTTTTTAATTAATGTGTAATTAAGTCAAAGTTTTCTATCACTGAGTAGTTTAATTGATAAGGCTGACCACTATTTCGTTTTCAGTGCACTTTTTATTCGGCCGTTTTTAATTTATTTTCAGTTGCGTTTTAAAAATTTAATTACGAAATATCAGCAAAATTTTAGTATGAGATCTAATGTAAAATTATGGCATAGGTATTTTACCGAGTCATTCAGAAAGAATGAATCAAATTCATAACGCAATAGTTTATTAAAAATAAGTAATTCAAAATTTCAACCAAATCACAAGTATTCTATTCATAAACAAGTTTTATTTCCTGTCTTACAAGTTGTGACGATTTAAAGACAATTTAAATAGCACAAATTAATTTTTTTTGTTCTTATAACAAGTGAGAGTATAATCCACTCTCCCTCTGTACCCAGATACCTGTATCAACCTGTAAAAAGGCTAGTACGAACATGCAAAGTACAATGTTATTAAGCGAAAACTAATAATCCTTATATTTAAATAAAAGACGTAATAATAATAAATGAAATACCTAACTCCTAACTAAGAAAAGGTAGGATAATTTATAGTAGTTAATTAATGGACAATTAATAATAATAAAGGAACGAACTACTTTTCTCTCAGCGTGTAAACTGCGCCCGCTTCCATACTCCCTGCCGCTAAACTAACGCCAGTCGACCTAGAATCTCTCACATGTAAGCAGCTCGAAAATGTGTCGTGAAGTTAAACTTACGTTTATGTCGCTAAAACCGATGTAACAAGAAGTTAGTGCTTCTCTTTTAATTAATCCACATGTAGCGAAAGCGAAGTGAAGTTAAAAAACTAGTAATGTAGTTCAGATGTTGAGAAAATATTATTAATAAATAAAAACTTAGCCGACACATCTCTTTATGAAAAGCAAGTGGTAAGATATGTTCCATACCATGTAAAAAGTAACATCAGTGCTGTTTTAAAAAAAGAAGTTAAATGTGAAAAGTGAACACCAACGCCAGGAGAGAAGTTACGACAACAACTGTACGAACTCCCAGTAGCAGAATCCCAGCGTCATGACCTAGACCACAATACAGAAACAACCAAATAAATGGAGGATTCAGATGGACAACGAACTACATCCAGGAAGACCTACTGAAGAGGATCATCTCAAACGCCAGCCGCAGACTCACGTTATACTCAGGTGACACTAAACCATAACTTCTGTGCATACATTGTCTTTAACAACCTCAACAAAAAGAACAGTAAAGTTTCTTGTAAAGACTTTAGATCACATAAATATTAGCATATTAATGTTTGTAGTTTCTGTAATGCTATAGTAATAACCTGATGATGCTTAAAGGTAAAGTTAATATGAAATTACATCAGACTATTCTTCAAATAGTTTAGATGATGTTAAAGTATGTTAGAATATTATAAAGTTAGAACCCGGATCCGTGGTAATCAAAGTAATACACAGCTGTATGATCTTGAGATACTAAGAGTAACAATTTAAAGAGTATTTGATGCAGAATCTATAAGAATTTTCCTTTAAAAGTAAAGTAAAACAAAAAGATAACCATTAAAGCTATTATATTTATATCCGTAGTTAAGATACAATAATAAAGAGATGTTTTCGCTAATATCCAGAGTGTGAATAAATTTATGTAACCTTGGACAAATTCCTGATATATACATTGTCATAATTTGTTGGAAAGTAATTTTTACTAACTACGGCAGCTAGTTTAATTAACAGCAAACAATTAAACTGGTTCCCGATGTTATAATGTCTTAACAGGAGAGACGTTATAAAGTGTTCAATGTGGCCACCACTTGCAGCATGGACAACATCAAGCCGATATGAGAATTCTTCCCATCCGCAACATACAGTATCACAATCCACTGAGTTGACCGCTGTTGTTATCCGATGTTTAAGGTTATCAAGCTGGGTAGTGGTGGATAGCTGTGGAAGAAAAAATCTGTCTTTTACATATCCCCACAAGAAAAAAATCCCATACCGTGAGATCTGGAGATCTCGCAGGCCAAGCACAAAGAGCAAGGTCTTGGGCCTTCTTCCGACCAATCCATCGTTGGGTTCAAAAAAGATCAAACCATCCGGTGCTAATGAGACGGAGACCCATCGTGTTGTAAAATAAAGTCATCTAAATCTGCTTGCTGTATCGGGAAGAGCCACTGTTGAAGCATATCGAGATACGTTTGTTCTGTAACGGTGTTTCCCTCGAAGGAAAAGGGACCATAAACCTTGTGCTTAGACACAGCACAGAAGACGTTCACCTTAAGGGAATCTCTTTTGTGCTCAACTTTTTCATGTGAGTGATTTGTACCCCAAATGGACACATTGTAACGATTGATTGTGCCATTCAAGTGAAAGGTCGCTTTATTTCTGAAATGAACGTGAAATGAAGGTTTCATCTTCCATCATCTCTAGCATCGAATCGCAAAATTTCATTCGCTTCTTCTTGTCGTCATTGGTAATTGCCTGAACAAGCTGCAGTCTGTATGGTTTTAAATGTAAACGTCTTCTCAGCAAACGCCAGATAGTGGGTTGTGGGATCGCAAGCTCACGGACATCTCGATTTGTTGACTTCGTGGGCTCCGCTCAAACACAACACGAATTATCTTTACTTGTTCCTCTAAAACTCGTGGTCGTTCTGGACTTTTCCCTTTGCACAAACAGCCACTCTCTACAACCTGTCGAAATCACCGTCGAATGTTCTTTGGAGAGGGCGTTGAATCGCCTTCGAAAAACACGCTGCATTGCGACAACCGATTTTGTTTTTTTCGGACTCGAGAACGCAGAACGCTTTTTGCTTTTTACTCACCACTTCGAGTGTAAAAAAATAAAAAAGCATTTCCTTGGAAATGACGCGACTACAGCGCTCGTGTGTCAGCCATTCAAAACTTAGTATCCTCCTCTGGCAAATGGCCAATGATTTATTCCATGACAATGCTTGAAAAATTGCGTCATGAAATCGGTTTATTCTTTTTAAATATTTGTAAGACAGGAAATAAAATTAGTGATTTGGTTGGAATTTTGTATTACTTTTCCTTAATAAACTATTGAGTTATAAAATCGGTTTATTCTTGGTGAATAACCCCCTATTTTAGTACCGGTGTTTTGTGTGATTACTTGTTAACAACTTAACATCCAAATTAACTGAGGAAAATTCAAAATCAGAGCGCTCAATTAAGTGATTACGTTGTAAATACGCTTAGAAAGCTGTTAAAAATAACTAGAGTTGGAAGCGTGTCAGCATTGTAACACTGATAGTTAATTGTTAATTTACAAACTTTACGCGTGCACGGAGAGACAATTAAACAGATCAATGAGAAGTCAATTGACTTGTACACGACACAACTCACGGCCCCCTCACTCGTTGTCGCTGGCAACAATGTTTCCGGTACCGACTCGTGTA
This sequence comes from Magicicada septendecula, assembly GCA_034769895.1. Taxonomy (NCBI): domain Eukaryota; kingdom Metazoa; phylum Arthropoda; class Insecta; order Hemiptera; family Cicadidae; genus Magicicada; species Magicicada septendecula. The sequence goes on from CM068369.1 coordinate 29,484,057, forward strand.
TTTACTACTGTGACACTAACGTCCCTAAAACGTCAAAATTTAAATGTTAAAGAGGTTAGTGTTACCATTGTTATTGTATATTGTTACGACGGTCTCACAGACACCAATGAATTAACTAATTACCAGGTTTAATTAATCACAAATAACAATTTGTAATTAACAAGGTACTCTCGTACAATAATGCAAGTAAAATTTGTCCACACGCAATAGTAATGTCAAATAATAGAATCCCGCACTAATTATAACACAGTAATCACTATTCACTAGCCAACAACCACTCGATTCGCACTGAATGAATCGCCTACTATAACTAACTGACAAAGCCAGCCGCTGTTACTTATATAGGCCCCGCAGATGTTCAGAATAACTTTCCATCCTTTTGGCGGCGTGCCAGCACAATTTACATATTTACAAGTGCTCTCGAACAGTCTGGAAGGTAATTGAGTGCTACGTGAGTAGACGGCCTTGACACAGACGAGGCAGGCTGGGCTAGTCGAGAAGCACGTAGAACGACACTCTCGCCTTTTTTAGAACGTTCCGTAATTGTAACACTATAATAAAAAGTTTTAGATAGCGGTAGTCAGTGTGATGTAATTAAGTTGAATACCAGAGAGTACAACAATCGAAGTTACTTTACACACTTTAGTTACCAAATCACACTTAACGCAACAATGCTTCTATCGCAAAATAATAATTAATTAGGCACTATTCGCAGTAAACAATCAAGATCATTGATATTGTTTAACTTGCTTACGAGTATAATTGTTTTTTTATTTTAAGTGTATGTGTGTGTATACACGCGCATATATACGTATATTGTTAAAGCGAATCAACGGTTTGCCGCCTTCAAACAGACGAATAAACTCGAACACCAGAGAACTCGGTAATCAGCTTATTATAATAAATTGAGTAAACAACAAATATCTCGAATACAATAAATTTTCTATTTTACAATTGTCCAGTTTATAATTGTCCAGTACTCACTATTGCGATAAATAAAAACCTCGCCAATTACATAATAACGCACACAACTTAAACTTTCCACCGTATACCGCTTCAGTAGCTCATATTGAACCGCAAGTCAAACGAAGTCTTTTCGCTTCGATTCGCAACGCCCGACTAAACTACAATTGACCGGCTACTTGTGAAACACCGCCTTTACACTCGGGACAGTATGTTACGAGACTGCCCTACAGTAGATGTCAGTAATATAATCGTCCAGCTTCTGTAAGGCGTAGAAACGTCTAAGCCATTTGTAATCACGGCTTTAGCCAACTTTTAAGCGTCGTTGCAAATCGATGTAAATTACTCATCTGGCGAATTCATGGACTGAAGGCGTTGGACACTAGGATCCAAGAGGCGGCGACGCCGAAAAGAATAACAGTGTTAGTACTTCAGTATAAGCATGTGCACACTGCACAGTTCGTGTAAGTTGACAGTGTAGTATTTATATTGTAATAAAAAATAGTAATAGTAATATTCTACAATAGTGTAGTGATCATGTAATAATTAAGTTTTTGTCATTCGAATATGAGTATAACACGAGAAAAATAAGAACAAAAATTATTGTTATCGTTATTGTTGTTCTTCTTGCTGTTGGTGTATGAACAATAAGTATTAATCTGTGTTCTATGTTTCTTACTCAATAAAATCTTAAGTGTTTGTAAGAAATATTCAGGTAAAATTTAAATGTTATTTTATTGAATTTCATTTACTAGTTTATAAACTTTTCTTGTTAAATCAGTTACAGAAAATGAGAAAGGAACGCCAAAAACCTTACATTTTATTTACACAAAAAGTCTGTGAATAACAAAACTTACTTCTTGTCATCAACTTCAGCATATTTATAATAATTGCAAATAGACGAAAATGATATTGGAAAGCATAAACGTGTTAAAAACAGGTAAGGTAAAATAGAATGTTACGTCAATATGAAACTCGATACGAAATACACTAGCAAAGCTTACAAACAATTGCAGTGTATCAAGAAGGGAATGCCAAACGTGATATCCGTCGACAACAAAGGATGTAACAGGCTCAATCCCACGCTGGAATCGTATAGGTCTACTATTGCGTAGCACTTACCATATAATTCGATAAACACAACAGACATTGTTGACAGCTAAGGTAAACAGAACAAACTATAAACTGTTGCGTAAATATTAAATGTACTTTTCTGTCTCACGTAATACAGTTTTGTAATTTTTTTTGGTATAATGTTACATTAAGATTTAGCATATACTAGACACACAATAGTGGCATCAGCAAGAGAATATTTAATTAGGCAGACATTAAAATTAATAATTACACTTCAAGAACTCTGGAATTGGTATAGAAAACTACTTTGTGTGGCGTTTGTTGAATATAAAAATCCTAAAGCTTACAATTCAATCTAAAAGCTGTAGCAGAAGCTTAGAAGAACAGGAAGCGGGTAAAGCATATTAATAAATTCACTTTCACTAGTAATATGGAAACGCAGTAGCTGAAAAGATTATACAGGCATTGTCAATTAACGTTATCAAATAATGAGCCTATAGGAATGGAAATACGTTTGACTTCAGTAATAGTGTCCCTCTTCTCATATTGCTGAAAGGGATATTAGAATATTCAGCGTTCAGGTTAATAGAATAGAGATTATTATAAAATGGGAGTAGAATAAAGGAAAATGGGAATGGGAAAATAAAGGAATTAAAATAAATAATTGGAAACGCATTTAAAATACATCTTACTTTGAGATTTATAGGTCGTACAGTGCTGTTTAGACGTGAGAAGTTGAATCAATTGAAATGAGGAATGCGATCAAATGGTGGTCTGAAAATAATGAACTTTGTTTATGTTGGTGCAACCAGGTGAACTGAGAGATGACGGTGAAGTTTTGGTAACTTGTAATGAAGTGCCATATTTTGGTAAAGTACTAACAAGCAATAGTAATAACATGCGGTAATTGTAGTTAGAATAGCTTTAAAACGCAAAATCTTCTGCCTATACAACACAAACTAGCTGCCTTCAGAACTATAATACATAGTCTTAACAACATCCCGCTAGATGAAAAAGACTACAAAGACGAACTAAACACGATAAAATATGTAGCAGAATCCAACGGATACAACGGAACAATAGTCAATAAACTCCTACACAAAACAAACAACAGACAAAGACAGAAAACAACAAATTCATAACACTAACATACATAACAACCAAACTGAAAAAATTGCCCACAAATTCAAAAAAGGAGGACACAGAATCGCATACAAAACTACTAACAAAACAGAACATACACTATCAAAACACACACACAAAGCACAAAACAAATTCGATCTACCTGGTGTTTACAAACTAAATTGCTCAGATTGCAACAAATTCTACAGAGGCCAGACAGGACATAGCTTCAAACAAAGATACACTGAACACACAAAGGCACTCCACTCCACTACAGAATCCACCTTTGCAAACCACCTCATTGAAGCAAACCACACATACAAAAACATCGACAAAACATGGACATTCTACACGTAGGTACACACAAAAGGCCTAAAACTGACACTCTAGAACAATTGGAAATATACAAACACACGAAAACACATAAAAACGACATCCTAAACGAACAGACACAATTCAAATCACACGCATTATTTGAACATATCATACCCCACCCACACACACAACATCGATCTTTCAAAAGTCGATACCGTCGCCAACAACAAGACGGACAGTGCTCCCAACGGCAGCCTCTGAAGAAGCATTTTAAAAGCGAAAACCGGTTCAGGTTATAAAGTAAAACTGTTACGTTTTTACCTATAAAAAACTTTGTGTTCCGAGTCGGTAGTGAATTAATTATATTTAGCAAATTTTTCCCTAAGAAATAATTACAAAAAGTTATAAAGAATGGTATGTCGTCGCTATGTTTAAGAGACCTTTTGAAAAGGTTTCTGACAGCAAGAAGGATTCCAATTGGAATGCGCGATTTGCTAAATGTTTTATTTGCAGTGTAGTTTAATATGGTAGTGAAATATGGATAATAAAAAAGATAGAAGAATGGTGCTGAAAGACCTGGCAATGTGGTTGTGGTGAAGAATGATTAAGCTAAAATGGATTGATAGAGCGAGAAACGATGAAGTACTGACGTAAGTAGTAGAGGAAAGAAAACTGCCAAAAGTAATAAAAAAGAGGCAAACATCTTGGTTGGGGTATGTATTTGTTTTGGAGAAACTGCGTGCAGCTAAGAATGACAGAGGGAAATGTAGAAAGAAAATGAGGACAGAGAAGAAGAAAGGTTGGCAACCTTCTAGCCATCATAAACTGAAGGAGACAGATTCAGAATACTTCTTATGCTACAGTTACGTTATATATATATATATATATATATATATATATATATATAAGTTATAAGTTGTAGTATAGTAAAACAAAAGAAAACTGATGAACACCTTACTAACAAACGCCAACTAAAGAATAATGGTACTCTATATACGAGGGATGTTCACGTCATCCGGGACTTTTGTTAGAGTGTCAGCTACTACCGTATGGCGCGGTGTATTGTTTACATGTTAAAAAATAACAACAGTCAGTGGTAAAGAACATGGCGTCCAATGCACATGTGGAACAGCGTGTTGTAATGAAATTTCTCGTGAATGAAGGCGTAAAACCCGGTGAGATTTATTCGCAACTCCATGCACAGTACGGTGATGAGACTCTTAGTCGCAGTAAAACATTTGAGTGGTGCAAAAGGTTTTTAAAGAAGGACATACATCAGTGAGTGACGATCCCGGTCGACGTAGTTCGGAGCCTATTGTAGTCATTCCCATGAACATTCAGCGAGTGGAAGAACTGATCCTTAATAATCGACGGATAACTTGTCAGCAAATTACAAAAGAAATAAATGTGTCTATGGGTACTGTAAACGAAATCATTCACGAACATCTGAAGTTCAGTAAGGTTAGTGCACGCTGGGTACCAAGACAGCTTTCTGCTTTCGACCGACAAAGAAGATTGGAAATCTCCAAAGAGTTAAAGCAACGTTTTGATAAAGAAGGCCTGGTTTTTCTCGATAGAATTGTTACCTGCGAAGAAACGTGGGCCCATCATTTCACCCCGGAATCAAAACGTGCATCAAAGCAGTGGAAGCATGTGGACTCACCACCTCCCAAAAATTTCGAACAATTGCTTCTGCAGGCAAAGTTATGGCCTCAATTTTTTGGGATAAAAATGGCATAATTCACGTCAATTTTCTACCCCGTGGAATCAATATGAACAGTGAGTACTACTGTAAAGTTCTGCAAGATGTGCACAATAATGTCAAAAATAAAACGGCCTGGTGCGATCACTAAAGGCGTTCTGTTTCTGCAGGGCAATGCACGCCCGCATACCGCCCACCGCACGACATGCACGCTACAGGATCTTGGCTGGGAGTTTCCGTATTGCCACACCCCCTTACAGTCCGGACCTCGCTCCCAGCGATTTTCACCTGTTCGGGCCCTTGAAGTTGTTCCTGGGAGGCCAGCATTTCAACAGTGACGATGAGATGAAGCAGTCAGTCCTATATTGGTTTCGACGTAACGACAAATCTTTCTACACTGCGGGTACCCAGGCAGTAGTGAAATGCTGGGATAAATGTATAAATGTAGCTGGGGATTACATCGAGAAATAAAAGTAGTTTTTACTATCATAAATGTGCTCTATATTTATTAAAAATTAATAGTCCCGGATTGACGTGAACGTCCCTCGTTAATTTTTTTCTTTACTGCTTTTGGAACAAATATGTGTAAACAAATAAGCTTCGTATCATGGTCCAATAAACAACAGACTACCTTACATGCTACTTATGATTCGTGTATAACAGACAAAGCGGGAGGTTGAAAAACTCATAGATCAGATTCATTACATGAAACGCAACATTTATAATTCAAACTCAGGCATTTTACTTTTGCTTTAAATGATAGGTGTGCGATTAAAGATTCTTACAAATTTCCCTTTTGTTGCACTGTATTGTCTTCTTTTCCACGTTTGTAAAAAACAAAATACGTGATATAAGATCGTCTAAATTAACTTTAAAGTAGTACAACTTACATTAGTAGCTAAGAGTTTCAACTGGCTTAACGACAGCAAAAAAACTAATAACCGGAATTTAAAAATTCATAAAGAAATTATAAAGACAAAAATTAAAAAAAAAGTAGAAGTACAATAATAAAGAAACTCAAAGTTGTCTTAATGAACAAACTCAGACTTGTGGTTTTCGTTAACATATTGTTACGACGGTTTCACGGATCGTCGTATGGTACAGTGGAAACAAAATACAGACACCAATGAAGTCACTAATTGCCAGCTTTAATTAATCACTAATAACAATTTGTAATCAACAAGGTACTCTCGTACAATAATTCAAGTTAAATTTGTGCACATGCAATAATAATGTCAAGTAATAGAGTTCCGCACTAATTATAACATAATAAACACTTCACTACAATATTTGGATCCGGATTTGAATAAATCGCCTACTGTAACTGATTGACAATGCCAGCTGCTGTTGCTTATATGGGTCCCGCAGAGATTTGAACTTTCCATCCTTTTGATGGGCTTCTAGCGTAATTCGCATATTTAGAAATGCTTTCGAACAGTCTGGAAAGTACTTTTGTGCAGTTTTGACTAAGACTCGCTGCTCGAGAAACGGGTGGAAGGAAGCTCTCGAGAGTGTTACGTAATTTTCGTGACAATAATTATTGAAACTTTTGCGTGTGTCAGTATCTGTGTATCAAACAATACATATTTAGAGTTACATTTATTTAGTTACGTAATGTTTTGTGTCTCTTCAATAAATTCGTCCCTGGCTCTATTTGTTCACAGTAAACATACTCAGGTTGGACAATTTTACTGCTATGATTGCCACGACTAAAACAACAAAGCAAGTGTGTACACCCCGAGCGCTACATGCGTGCGTGCTGGAGTCGATGCAAGCCGGGCGCACTTGCATTGACCCTAACACGCAAATTGCACGCGGGACATGTGTAGGCTCAAGCGGTGCGGTGTGAGTCTGTACGCGCGTGCGTTACATGTGTGTGCGTGCGGGAATGCGAGCTGGAGTCAACGAAAGCGCACGCCTTGCACTGACCCCAACACGCAGAATGCACGGACATGTGTCCGCCAAACGGGTGTGTGTGTGAGTGTGTTGCCCGTATTTTAGCCGAGACAATCGTAAATGTAAAAATTCCACCTACCTTGAGTACTGTACAGTGGGTAAACGAGCCACGAGATTAATTTATGTGCAGAGACACCAGCGGAATACGACTCCAATGTTTACCAAAATAAAATAATTTCTTTTAATTTCAATCAATTGCCTAGAAACAAACAGTGTATTGTTACTAACAATTAAACAATAGAAAGTTGAATTTTTTTTCTCCAAATAGGTAACTACTAACTAATATATAAATTGTAATTTTGAATTTTTCAAGAAAAACAACAGACAATTCATTAAATATTTCTTAGCTATAATTATTTAAATACTCGATTTTGAAATAGCTAACAAAATTAATGACACAAAAGCAGAAGAATAAAGCAATTGTTAGTAGTCCAAAGGGGATACTTGAAATGAAAATCGACACTATGTAATTGTCTTTCTAACATCAAAGCTTTTGATCGTAATCGGTTTCTCTCATTTTCAATGTTAAAGAAAGTGTTTTACTTGTTATTGTGTTTAGGCTATCTTTATTTATATACGATGAACACTGGTATATTTGTTTTTATTGATCTGAGATGTGTTTTGTTCTTAACATCTGTACACGCATATGTTTGTATTATGATCTTCGTTCAATACAGTAAACTTTATTTTAAAACAATCAACAAATCAGCCTACAGTCAAGATTTCCGACGGCGAGTTTATTGTTTAATTACACGTTGTGTCACTCTCTTTTATTTCTAAACAATTACGTGGTTTTATTTTCTGATGTCGCTCGTGACCTCGAGTAAAGTCTTGATTTTAACGCGGCAACTATATTGTCCGTACATTTTAAACTCCTCCGACATATGACAATTTAACAGCTGTTTTCATAACTGCAAGTATATGGTGGTAGTAGGGATAATATTTTAAAATACTTTTTTTTTTAACTTGTGTATTTGGGTACTTAAATAAAATACAATAATTCTTTTTCATGTCATTACTGTTATATTTTACATTAATTTCGCATTATTGTACTTGCTCCATTGGGTCAATCCCTGATCCTGTATTTGATAAGGTGAAAAAAATATATGAATAATACATTGTTACGACAATTTGGACACAGCTGGCAATTGTATTGTTAATTTGAGTCTGCAGACTGACAGCGTGAAGCCACTCGGGCAACTTCGTTACTGTTCGTCCGCCGCTATTGTCTACTCTCTCGTCAACCCACACTCCACACTTATTTGTATAAGGAAATCCACGTATTTTTATCCAAATCGGGGTTTTCCTGTGTGCATAGCGGATGAATTGAATATTAAAATGAATATTGATTGTGGTCACAGTTAAATATTAAAACATAATATAGAATTAATTTAACCATATCGTTGTACTCCATTTATTACCCTGAATTGTAGTGTTTGTTTTAACCTTTGTTTCCTCCTGAAACACACACAATTTCACTGGCTCCCCAGATAAATATGAACCTTTTGACTACATCGTCGCATTAGTATATGAAATCCATTATTATGAAATTACATTTCTTATTATTAAGAAAACTTATTTTATATTGGTTTGCCGGTTTTTAAGTTCAGTTTTTTGTACTCACAATGTTGGTTTTGATATATATTGCTGTAATCAGTTGCTTGCGGTAAAACTCCTCTTTACCTGTGCACTAACTTCGCAGGTTGGTTTCGTATTTATCTGGAGTCAATTTAATCAATTATTTTTGTTTCTGGAGTGATAAACGCTGAAACAAAATATACGATTCAGGGTAATAACGTAATAATAGGTATGTAAGAAATGGTATGATATGAATTTATTCTCAATTGTGTTTATTATTTATCTTCGAGAATTATATAATTACCTTTATAACATAGGAAGTTCAAATTTATACAGTTATTCTACTAATAACATTTGTCTGCTAGAATTATAAAAATGTTTTAAAAATTGACCGAAATAAAAAGGTTTTTATTTAAAAAATTTAGAAAATTATAAATTTTGTAAATTTACAAATTTATTATTCTAGTGCCATAACAATCTGAAAGTGTGATGATTAACTTGTAGACCTACAAATTTCAAGTCTGTAGCACAAAATAGATGCTGAGAAAATGGCGTTTTAACATATACGGTTCCCACCCCCCTTACATTGACAAGACTCCTTCGAAATGTTACACGAATTTCACATCGAACACTTACAGCGCGTGTACCTAATAAAAACTGTTACACTAAAAATAAAATGACAAAACTTTAAAATGAAACATCGAAATGCTTACAGGACATGTATAGGTAGGTTAGACACGAATACACACAGACACTTGAATACACGAAAAATTTACTCTTGAGTTTACGTATTTGAAGCCGTGAACTTAATAAACATTATTGTGCTAAAATAAATACACAAACTTTAACCAGACTCACATCTATCAGAATATAGGCGGGCATAGATGAGAACGAAGGTAGCCGAAAATGCCCGAGTGGCTTCACGCTGTCAGTCTGCAGACTCAAGTGTATTGTTACGGCTGCTGACACACGGGCCACTCTGTGGCGCCACTCAGTCGCGCTCGGTTGTTTTGCATAGTTTTAAATTGTACCATTGTACACGAGCGACTGTGGCAGGCAGAAGCCTGTCCCCGCCACTAGTGGCGACGATTTGGGCCGTTGGAAGTGCACACGGGCCACTTTCAGTGGCGCCACAGCAGTGTACATAGTAGGTGTTGTGAAGCGTGTATTAACACTGTGATTTCTATAAAACTTTGGGAGTTTTCTTAATAATTTTTTTAAAGTTTTTAAGACTTTCTTGTTTCTAAAAACTATTAAAAAACTTTTAAAACTGTCATGTCGGATTTTTATTCCGATCGATTTATAATTGAATTCAGTGAAATGGACAGCCTGATGAAAAATAAATCAGGTATGTTTCTGATCAGTACTGTAGTAAAGTATGTAATAAAAATTAGAATGGTAGTAGTAATAATAAAGTAGGCTTACTGCACTAAACTAATGGGTAAACTTCATAAAACAACTAAAGTCATCTAAAATCATAAATGTCTAAACTTGGTAGATATTTTATTGTGTAATTATTATATTATGACAGAAATGTAGGTGTATGTAATAGAATAGAAATAAAGTACACATAAAAGGCCTAAAAAGTGCAGTATTTAACTAATGTCTGAACTAATGTTCCGTTGTACGGAACGCTCTCGAACAGTTGAGAGTGTCGTTCTTAACGTTTCTCAGAGGTGTAGCGCCTCTGTCAAGGCAGTGCAGTAAAGTACCAGTCCAGACTGTTCTAGTATTTATAACTGCGCAAATTATGCTGGCACGCCGCCAAAAGAATGAAAAATTATTCTGGAAAATATGCGGGCTATATATAAGCAACAGCGGCCGGCTAAGTTAGTAAGTGTTAGTTACACCTGGTGAAATTGTTGAGCGCGGATCAGGAGGTTGGTGTGGAGGATGATTATTGTCTTGTAATTAGTGCGGAACGCTTAATATTATTATTATTATTGCGTGTGGACAAGTTTAACTTAAATTATTGTGAGAGTATCTTGTTGATTTCAAATTGTTATTTGTGACTCATTAAAGGTACTAATTAATGACTTCATTAGTGCCTGCATTTTGTTTCCAGTGAACAACACGACTCGTGTTTACGATTCGTGAGACCATCGGAACAGTATTCACAAACAATAATTAGTTCTAAAACTATTTTTCTTTTATTTTTCACTATTTTTGCACGCGAATATTTGACTTTTAATAAATATTTATAATAATTTTATTGTGTATGTCTATATGGCGTTCTGTCAGCTCGTATAACAATTTTGTACTCATTAGTCAAATTCTTTCCAAAGCTGTTTTCAACACTTGCACTATTTTAACTTGTACTAAATTATTATGTTGGTGTTTGGAGATTTAAAAGTACCCGTTTATAAAGCCTTTAGAGATATTTATAAAGTACCTGTTAAATAAAAAACGGTAAATTCTTTATTTTAAGTATTACTGTGTTAGAAGCGTTGTATAACACATTAAACGTTGTGTTTTCCTCAACCATGGCTTTTATTTATTTCAGCAGTAAACTAAAAACCAAAAACTGTTGTCACCTAACTTCACAAATGAAAAAAACACGTATTTTTGATTTGCATTAAGTAATAGGACAATTTAAAATTAGAACACTTCTTCTTTTCCACTTCGTAATATATCGATACAATCACATATTATATAAAACATTGAAAATGTACTGCAGGAATGGATAAATGTACAGTTCCGATCCGCTAAATATCATTTGTTTATTTACTTGATACTATGGTAATTAATTCTGGTCTGCATGGTGTTTTTGACAACTTTATACGCGTCAACGAAAAGGCATAATTTAAATGGCGTAAATCGTGCGAACGGGGTAAAATATCAAATTCTAAATTATACAGTATTTTTTGCATTGTGTCGAAGGTTACCTGTGCAAAATTTGGTGGCAATCGGTGTAACGGTGTGGATTTGTATTCGGTATACATAGTGGCGTACCTAGAGGGTGGGGGGTGCGGTCCTTACCGGGTACCATCCCCCGGGGTGCTATTTTCTCAATTTAGGAAAAATATTAATTTTTTACTTTAAAATTTTTTTAGAGTACTAGATATTTATAAATATTATATGTATTATGTGGAAGTTGTAACTTGAAAAAGTACCGAAAATAATAGCAATTTAATAAAGATGCAAGGAAGAAGTCAATCATTTTTGCGTAGCCTTGTTGCACTTTTTTCATATTAATCACTCTTACTGTTAGATACTTTAATACAATTTTCAGGAACTAAAACTGAATTAATTTTATTAGCGAATTCCCGAACTAGGGGATTATATGAACGGGGTTTGACAAGGCGCGAGCTGCGGTCAGTTTTGGTCGCTCTAAGCTAGATATGAAAAAAAACAGGGCCGCTGATTATATATTTGTTAATATTTTGTTGTTACAATTTGTTGTTACTTTTGTGGTTGCATATAAACTAATAAATATAGCTCAGAAATTAGTATATACGCTGTGGTTAGATTTAAGAATTAGTAATTTGGCCGTTGGAAGCGCTAATATGGAATTTTCGAAGTTATACATTAAAACACACACTTCTGTCACAATACCATTAGTATATTGTTAGTTTGAGTCGTACAGTAGAAAACTACTGTAACGTTTTTTGGAGCTCTAGAGAGTGTTTAAACATTCTTCTCGGACTCATCGTTGGGCTGTACTGAAGAAACAATTTCTGTCAAGAGGTTGGTAGAAACAAGATGAAGTGTCTACCATGAGGCAGTAAATCCTGTAATGGCAGAATTCAAAGAAGCATTTGAAGAACTGTCTAGTCCGGAAGACAATATTGAAACGAGGGCCTCAGCACAGGTCTTATTGAATGCTGTCTGCAACTTTGTACTGGACGAAGTTAATCATACCCAAAAATATTTGCAAATAAAGAGAATAAGCTTTGAAAATTGTGTGATCAAAATGCAATCTCTGAAACTGTCTTTTAATATTAAGCGTAATAATATCGTCGATAACGCCATCACGTTTACTACCGAGACGTGTGAAAAAATGGACATTCCTTTAGAACATAGGGGTAGAAGAAAGTTCAAGAAGATGATGTCAGGCGAAATGTGTAGAGATGTTGGTCTTACAATTAAACAATAATTGAAAAGAGCCCTATGTTTGAATATGTGGATCGATTCCATTCAGAAATTGATAATAGGACCAAATCAATGGAAAAAGTGTCAAAACTGTTCTCTGTTCTGGAGCCAAATAACTTAGTTGGTGCTTCAAAAAAAATCTGCAAGTGCTGTCATCAAATCTTATTGAAACGTTCAATGAATTCTCCAAAGAAGACATCATCGTTGAAATCGAGCGACTGAGAAGACATTTGCGAGCGGCTGAAATCGACCAAGGAGATTGCAAGAAGTGGTCATCGTTGAAAATTTTGGAATTCATAATTGAAATGGAATTTTCTGACTATGTTCCAAACTTGGCTTTAGCACTATTTGACAATTTGCGTATCGGCTGCTTCATGTGAACGAAGTTTTCTAAAATCTCCGTTCTACTATGAGCCAGTCGAGGCTTTAAAATTTGGCTATTATTTCAAAACACAAGCACAAAACACATGATAAAATTAATTTTGATGATGTAATTAGTAAATTTGGTGAAATCAAAATACGAATACAAAAAAATGTAAGGATTCTAAAATCATAGAGAAATATTGATGTGATGTATGTATTTATAAGGAATTATGCGTTAACTAAATCTAAAATTATTGAAGATATTAAAGTATTATGTGTATTTTGATTGATGAAGATCCTATTTGTTCTTATAATTTTACTAATAGTCAGCAACAGAGCATTGATCCTGATAACAATTTTAGGTTAGTGTGAAGTGTAGTTTCAGTATCTGTAAGTGGTATGTGCTAGGAAAGTTTAACATGTAAAAAAATATGCATAGGCTACCACGACTATAGTTAATATTGTGTTTTTGTAGTTACTGTATTATTAAATATTGCACTTACATTGTTGAAATAAAACCTAAATTTGTGTTGAAAATAAAGACATAATATTCGTTTATTAACTTACTCAAATATGAGTACCATTTAAATGATTTAGGAGGGGTGACAAATCTGAGCTCCGCACCGGGTACCAAATAGCCATACATATATGGCATACAAATACAAATACAGTATACATAAATCCTCAGACTTTGAGTTTTATATATTGCGACGATATAAATAAACACGTTCGCATAGGATAGCTGTGTGTGTATAAATTATAAACAAGTCTATATTGGAGGAGTAGACAAATTATTTATTTGTCACACAAGTAAATGATTGTTTATATGATATATTTAAAATTTCACAAATGTCATGAATAGTATTTTATTATTTATAAAAGAGTTTATATAGTTCAGATTTGGATGAGTTTACTTGATACGTAGAAATCCTTATACTCGGCGTGACGTCACTCGCTCCGCTGCTGCTGCTGCTGCTGCTGCTGCTAATCTCTGCACAATGACCACCGCTCTCTCCTCTCTCACACACTCTCTCTCTCTCTGTACTAACCGCCGCTCTCCGCGCTCTCTCTCTCTGCGCTGTGCTGGGTTCGTCGAACAACTGATAACACTAATTGCAGACGTCACACATAAACTGTCACTTTCCAAATTGTTAGTTTGATCGATCGGAATTTGTTATTATTAATCGTCATGAATTATCGATTCTCAGGGTTGTAATGAGTTGTAATTATAAAAGCGGTGTATTAGGCTTACGCCTTCCGGCTACTCTTGAAGTGTTCCGCGTTAATATGATTTACCCCAGTAGATAAATCTCCCTAAGCGGAAATCTTCTACTAACACGGAATAACACTTAATATAATAATATTGGTTGCTATTTAATTCACTCGCTTGGTTCTAATCGAACAACTCGAAAAGAGTTCCAAGGCTTAGCAAGGCTTAGAGTTACGTTAGATTAACCAGTTCCATCAAGAGCACACTTTCACTAAGCAACGGCTTTCGTTGAACTGCCTGAAGTACACCAGACAACGGACGGATCTGACTGAAATTAGGGGCTTCTGATTGGTCAATCGACTGTCTACGTGTTAGACTGAACAAAATATAGACGGGTTGCAGGCGAATTTTTGTATAAGTCTGCGAGAGCCTGCCTAGATTTTATCTAGAAATTTTATTACTCTTCAATAGATAAGCGTGAAATGTTGAGTTTTCAATCACTAAAAAAACACATTTAAAAAATAGCTGAGAACAACAGAGTATATAGAAAATGTAGTTATTTTGATAAACAATTCACTGTCCAAGTTTCACGCCGATAGGTTAACTAACGCGGAAGATATAACAACGAAGGTTCACCACACGCGAACGCGCGCACATATTCAAACCCAAAGTACATGAAATTTTAGAGCAAACATTTACAAAGAATTTGGTATAACACAAGCCCTTATCCATCACTAAATACAAAACTTATAGCTAATTGACAAAAATTGCATAAATCAATTTAAAACATGTTAATGGCCGTCATCCATGCTCTGATATTCTTATTCATAGATCATCATCCTGTGTTTTGTTGCAATATATAAATTGTATTAAGCTTATTTACTTATTTAATCTTTATGCGTTGTCTTCCCTTACTGATGTAAAAAGGTTTCTAGATCTGAGGACTTTATATGATTTATTTTACATATTCCTTTCAATTCCAGCTGTTCTGTGCTGTTGAACCATGTGTAGCGTTTTCCTGTGCTCTTCGTATCTGGCTCTGATTATTTTCTATAAAAAATATTCCCTTAATAGGATCGAACCTTTTTAGTATTTTTTTTTAGTTGTAGCGTCTACGTTTTTATTTGTTTTAATCTTCCTCTCAGCGTTTCTCTTTTTCTAACATTTGTTGTTTCTCTGTCTCGTTTCATTCGTTTCCATTTTTGTTCTTTGCTTTCAAGTGTATACTCAGAACTCTGAACTATATGTAGCTATGGTGACAACTACGTTTCTGAGCATTACGGTTCTTTCGGTATTTCTCTGTTATCTAGAGTTTAAAGTTTATACTGGGCGCCCATTAATTCATTACTGGACTTTATATTTATTTTATAACCTTCTATTTTGTAATAACATTGTCTCTAAATATTTAAACATCTCCAATTACCTACAATTTTCCATTCCCTATTGTGTGGTATTACGATAATGGTATGTTTGTCTTTTGCGTGACGGTCATCGTTTGTGCTTTACGCTGGTAAGTACACACGCTGGATTCCTTCAGTACTTTCTTATATATTGCTAGACTAATACGTAATGTACCACCAAGTCGTCAGCATAACACGTCTGTGAGCTTTCTATTTGTTGCGCTTTGCAGTAGCATTTCCGTACCTCTTTACTTCTTACCTTAGCTTTTGATTCCTTCATCCAGGACCAAAATGACAAATAGTGGTGCTGTTTAATTTAAATATGTGTTCTGTAATTAAATATGTTTTAAAATTGGGTTACGGGGTATGTTTGAGTAAACTAGTTTCATAACGTAGAGGATCATATCGTAGTTTCATAGTTGGTAAATTCGTCACTGCTTCGAGTACAGAGCCACTTTTGTAAAGAAGTTTCACTTTCAACTTTGTAAACAAGATTGGGTATATAAGGTAAGCGTAAAGCGTGGTAAAGCACCAACTCCAGAGGGTTGCCGTGCTTAGCACATACCTGTGCGTGTGAAGAAAAGGACACATTGGTAATATTCTGTATTAATAGTAATTTAAAGAATAATAGTTTTAATGAAAGTAATAAATTGGGAAAGATACTGTTAACTAGTAAATTGAGATTAATTTAGAAATATCGAAGAGTAATTACATTGGACTTTACTTGGAATAAATATATTTTATGTTTTTAGCATCTTTGAATTCTAATTCTTAACTTGGCAAACTACCTACACTTACTATCTCTTTTGCCACTCGAGCAGGTAGTTTATTTTGCTGGTACTTTATCTTAGGATAATCCACCGGTATAACAGTGACTTCAGTATATTTCCATTTGTCGTCGTCGTCGTCGTCGTCGTCATCGTCATCATCGTCGTCGTCATCGTCATCAACATCTTCAAGGATTAAACCAAGGATGGTTTGTTCCGGTCTCAAACAGGCAAACATTGGAGCTGGTCACTCCAGCGCTTCCTCGGACGTCCCACACCTCTCCGTCTCCTCGGCTTTTACTTCCATAGTTGTTTGGGGATCCGGCAGTCATCCATTCGGGAAAGATGTTGCCACCAATTCAGCCGATACTGAGCAGTCCTCTCGAGTATATTCATAATATTCAGTTTCTATTTTCCTTCGTCGTTACACAAATTCCCGATGTCCCACGCTTTGATCTCACATTCTACTCCCTGCTTCTACTGTACACGCTTTGCATGGTTGTTATTATAATAGAGACACATTTGTTGCACACTCTGACGTAATGTAACACGTAATTGAGGCTTACGGAAACTGGACAAAGCATTTTAATCTCCTCCAAAGTTATGGAATCAATACGACGCTGTGCTCCAACATTTTGCGAGGACAAACAATTTTTCTGAGGGATGGCACAACTGTTTTCAAGTTGTTGTTGGACGGCATCATCCGAGGTTATATACATTTTTAACGGAGATACCAAAGGAACAAGGGAATACGGAAGCTATGCTAAAACAACTTTCTCTTGGCCAAAAAATCAAAAAACCTAGGGAGCCTCGTTATCAAATTATTGAAGACAGAATATTCAACATAGTTTCAAATTTTCAAGATTTCGTTGATGAAGATGACATACTTGAATATTTGAAAACCGTCGGTTACAATTTACTTTTTTGAGAATTTTTATAAGCACATTTTGTAAACATTTTGGTACTAATTTGTGATTGGAATTATATATTTCGGAACTAATGTTGTTTTGGGAAAATATATTTTTGGAACTTTCGGATATTGGAATTTTTTCTTAGCACTTTCCGATTGGAACTTTCGATTTGGAACTTTTGTATCCCAACCTTTGTAAGAACAACAATTAGGCCAGGCGTGCACGATGCAAAATGTTGCTTCAATTACAACTTGAAATATGTCCAGTTGAATCCGCGATTAAAAATAACGATATATAATTTTAATATAATTTAGATTATTTAATTATAATAATATTCTTGACGCTAACATGAGTTAGTAGCGTGACCATCAATGAATAGAATATCATCACTGTCGAGCACGTGATTTTTACCGGCACGGAACATATTTTCTCTGAAAGTACGTTATTTCACTGAAACTTAATTAAAAAACACACACACAGAACACTATAGTCAATAGTATAAATGTCTTAATACTACGTTTAATGTAAGCTATTGGGTTGCTGACAATAAGTTCTTATACATTCACAATTTTGTTAAAAAAATAACATGGTTTACGCTATTAAACGAGATTTATAAGTCCTAAACAGAGCCGTATTTACGGGGTAAGGGTCGAACGGAACCGGACTCCTCCCCAGAGGGTCGAAAGTTGATGATCAATTTTATATTTCTTTTAAATTTAAGCTCATAATAAATTAAAGCAAGACAAAATACATGGCCACAGGACAGGAGGCTAGAGAAGGAGAGCACATCCAAATTGGAATCTATTCCTTCGAAAAAGTCAACAACTTTATTTATTTAGGATACCAAGTTAACTCCGATGGGGAAACAACAGAAAAAATAAAGCGAAGAATCACCTTAGCTAATAGGTGCTTCTTTGGTCTCAGACCCCTGTTCCAAAGCAGAATAATTGCCAGGAACATCAAGCTGCTTTTGTATAAAACACTGATTCGCCTGGTTCTCATCTATGATTCTGAGACCTGGACCATTTCTAGAAAGTCTGAGTCAAGCCTGCTGGTTCATGAACGCAAAATTCTCCGCAGTATATTTGGTCCAATATGTGTAGGAGGTGAATGGAGGAAAAGAACCAACCAAGAACTGAACAATCTTCTGAATGAACGAGATATTGTGAAATTTATAAAACTTAGTAGACTCAGGTGGGCTGGACATGTGACCAGAATGGGGGAGAATGAAATACCAAAAAAGGCATTCACAGAACAGATCTATGGCAGCAGAAGAATTGGTAGCCCCAAACTACGTTGGGAAGACGGTGTGAACTACGATACGCGCCATATCCTTGGGACGCGGAACTGGAGAGCAGATGCACTTGACCGGGACAACTGGCGGAGGCTGTTAAAGGAGGGCTTGACTCAGTAATGGGTTGTTGCGCCGCTGATGATGATGACTGATGATGATTTAAATTTAAGCTCTTTTATTAATTTCTCACCTGTTTACGCTATTACAGTAGCAACCTTTAAAAAAAAAACATAGGTCTACAAACAAGTTTATTACACAGCATTTGCCTTAGTTTTAATTTATTTTATCTTCTGTATGAAGCCGATTCGACCGGACCCTTCTCCCCCCCCCCAAGACTAAGATCTAGATACGTTACTAGGCCTAAATGAAATCTATTTTGTTATATAACGGTATTTAATAAAATAGTTGTAACTGCAATATTTACAGACGTTTATTTTTGTCAAAAGCTACTTTAGCAATTATAACTAACAGAAAATTAGGGAAAATACATAGGATGTACAAATTCGTGAATGTCGAGGCGTAAGACACAGGACGTCTCAGCAGATCACACTTACCAGACCCTAGTGTAACGCAAGCGACATCAGCGTCTAAAGTTACTGAATTATTTGTCCATGTTTACCGTTTGTCATTTTTTGTTTGTTATAAGAATTAGAAAAACAGAGCTCCCCGAAAACATAAAAAATTAAAGGCAGACTTTTCGTCATCTAATTTTATCAGTTTACCGTGTTATACAACTGATATAAACACGATTTTGTGAAGGTCTACGAATTAGATCTGTTCCTAATCGAATTCAGGTAGAAATATGAGTTAAAACGTTGGTATTTACGAAGTAACACGTACAATAACTGAACGTTTGTATGCAAAGCACGAAGATAAATGATGAACTGAACCGTAAAACACACATTTGCATTATGGACAGACATTGTTAAATTCAAAGCGCGTGCTTCTACACACTCAAGGACACCTGGGCAGCACGTTCAACCAATGAAATAAATTATACTGAACAACACAAGTATCCAAGGATATATATATATATATATATATATATATATATATATATATATTTCATTACTTTCTGCTACAGTCCGTTTCTTGATGTATATAATACTATAATACTTATAACTATTTTACCTCAAGATGTATTTTTTCCTTTAGGATAAAAATAAAAATAAATAAAATACAAAATCTAAATAACTCACACAACAAAGATAATACAACAACCAACGGTATATACAAAATTGAATGCCAAGATTGCAATAAATGTTATATAGGACAAACAAAAAAACAGCTGAAAAAACGTTATTTTGAACACCTAAATGCATACAAAAAACCAAACATATATAAATCCAATTTAGCCACACATGCAATAAACACAGGACATGAATTCCCAGACATAACCAATGTAACACTAATAAAACATATACCACACAAAGGCACCATAATGAACATATGGGAAAATTTACAGATTTACAAACATAAAACACAAAACAAATTAATACCAGAACAAATACAAATCAATACAAAACATGACACAATATTCAGAGCACTCAACATCGAAAATACACAAAATACAAAAACAGATACCACAACCACACACAATAATGCAACATTGAAGGACCAAAGACCAACAAACCACCATAATAACATCCAGAAGCCAACAAACAAATACTGCACCAGAAGCAAGATGGCGAAGGTTGAAAATGGGAGAACAGGATCTCCCGAAACATGTCCCTAAAGGAAAAAATACATCTTGAGGTAAAATAGTTATAAGTATTATAGTAATATATATATATATATATATATATATATATATATATAGATATAGATATATGCAAGAGAAGGCAATTTTATGTAAATTATCAACTGACACTGTAACACAGCTGATATATAGCACATCACAATGTGAATGACTATAAAATGTCTTGCAACATATGTATAGCCATGTATGGAAATGTGTGTGTGTGTATTAGGGCTGATATTGTAGCTATAAATCAAACTCGTGTAATACTTTTCCAATAATCTATCAGTTTTCAGTTAAAAACTGATAAGCTCCTCGTTAGCTATAAGCTCGAACGTCAGCAGAGTTAATGGTATCTTACGTTATTGGAATGGTAACAGCTGTTGACGATTCTAAAGTTTTCCAGTACAGGCTCTGACGAGAGATGTCCAATTATGCGAACTGCTGCATAACAGTCAGTCACTTAACAGAAACTGTATTTTCGATAGCTACTAGTGACCAAAGGTTGTATGAAGTTCGGTCACTGGCTGTATATAATTTAGCAAACTTGGCTTTGACTTCTTCTTCTTCTTCTGCACTACAAGGATTAGGCATTTGCCTGTTCCGTCCTCACAAACTTACGACCACCAACGTTTTCGTGGTCTTCCTATATCTCTTTCCCTCTTGGTTTGTAGTTAAGTATTTTTTTTGGGTATTCTCCCATTTCCCATTCTATTTACGCGTTGTTTCCATCTTTCTTTATATTCAGTTATTTTTCCATTTACTGCATATACATTTAGTTAATTTCGCACGTCTTCATTTCCTACTAAATCTCTTCTTGTGCAGCCTTTGACCCGTCTCAAAAATCTCATTTCTGCTGCCTGTATTTTGCTGTCTCCTTTTTTGATATTTATCCAACTTTCACTCCCATACATAAGTACAGGTACAGCCATCGTTTTATAACATTTTATCCTTGTGTCGTTTTGTGTTTTGTTATTTAATGTTCTATTTATTGTGCCACATATTGCCTGGAACTTATTTACTGTATTTTATTTTCCATGTCATTGTCATAATTGTAGCTTGTGTCGTAGCCCAAGTATGTAAAATTTTATACTTGTTCGATCGCCTTATTGTTGACAATTATTTTCGACCTAACGGGATACTTGCCTTGGAAAGCCATAACGTTCGTCTTATGCAAGGAAATTTTAAGATTTTCTGTACATTTTTGATTCAGTCGGTGCACTGCTAGTTGTAATTTATCTTCACTCTCTTGTATTATTATTTTATCGTCAGCAAATAGTAAGGTACTCAGGTAAGTATGTCGGTCTAGCTGGACTCCAGGATATTCCTTTGATTGCCATTTTTTAAGAACATCATCAATATAGGCTATATATTGAAAAGAGTGGGAGACAAGCAACATCCCTGCCTCACTCCTTTGTTAATTTTTATCTCCTCCGTTCTCTTATTACCTGTGTTTATTACTATTCTTGTCGCGTGATACAAGCTTTTGATTGCATTTACAAGGTGTGTGGAGGACACCCATTGTTTATCATTATGAGCCAGAGCTTATTTCTGTCAACTCGGCCAAAGGCTTTCTCGAAATCTATGAAAGCGAGATGGGTTTCTAGATTAAATTCTCTACGTTTTTCTATAAGACGTTTGACTGTGAAGGTACTATCGCTGCATGATATATCGGCAATTATTCCTTGCCGAAATCCACTTTGTTCTTCTGGTAAGAGTGCGTCTGCCAATACCTTTAACCGGTTATTAAGTATTCTGGAATATATTTTGTAAGCAGCATTCAGCAGGCTTATTGCTCTATAGTTCCTGCAATCGCTTCTGTTCCCTTACTTGGAAAGAGAGATCGCCACTGCTGTTTCCCATGCATTTGGAATTTTACACATTTGGCAGCACCAAATTTGGTGCTGCCAAAGTCAAATTTGGCTTTGACTTTTTGACCAAATTTTATTAACGTCATCAGCATCTATATAAGGGCAGTACATAAATAATTAATACAAACGTAGTGAGTGTTTAATATGTATGGGTTAATATGAAAATAAGATATTCATGTAAGAATAATAATATACGTGTAACAATTATAATTATTCTAAACATAAATACAACACACACACGTTTACACAAGGACACGCCGTGTACTTGTAGACCTATTAATTAATTATATATTGCCGAACTAATATAACAATGGACATCGATAGCCAAGGAAAAATGCAGGCGGATGATTATGGAGGATAAAGCCGGTCACGCACTATCCATCGCCGCTGTCCAGCATGCCCGACGTTGGTGATGGATGTGCGCACCACACTGTCGTGCAACTCGTACAGGGTGCCAACGTTCTTTAGTTCTCGTTGTGAGGATACATCCCACAGACATCTATTTAAGTTATATTTTTCGATAAATTTTAATGTTAATTCACGGTCCATTATGTGTAATTAAAACAAATTGATAATAACAATATTAAAAATAATAACTGCTAATGATATTTGAATGTATTATGTAAACGAAGAATAAACTAAACTAAGTATTAAACTGAAATTTTATCTGAATCGTTAGTTATTAAATATAAAATAAAGAATGAATGTAACGTAAAATTAAACAGTAAACAATTATTAAATGAATGTGCTTTAGAAACATGTACTGTACTTGCTCGAAAATGACGATTCGATAGACAGCAAGCGTACGCATGATCAAACATGCACGATTCCTTGACATCCGTCAACACTACACAAGATCCATCCACACGTCGTGCGGCTTGAGGTGATGGTCTTGCTGGACTAATTTTTTGTCATGCACATCCTTCAAAAATACCCGACGTGCGGATGGATGTCAAAGCTACGCACTGTCGTTTTTGACTTGCTGTCCGTCATGACGTCCAGCGGCGATGGTTAGTGCGTGACCGGCTTAAGGTTCGACTCCAACTGTGACGCCATAGAAGAAGAAGAAGAAGATATTGCCAAACTCCCGATGATGACAATAAATTATGTTAGAATGTCAGCATAAATGTTTTAACCATTGTAGATAATTAGTGAACAAACTTTACAAAACGTTTTGCAAGTTATTCTGTTAAACTGAGAATAACATCTATTGTCAAACAATCTATGTCCACTGTATACTAGTAAGTTACCTGACCTGCAGACGTTTCTCAGTACTTTGGACTAAATACATTTATTATTAAATAACTTTGAATGTTAGCCATTTTTTTATGATCAGAAAAAATATGACAACTCCAGTTACTTTACTATTGCTTGTTAAAGTAACAATTACAAAGCAGACAGTCATACAATAATCCGCTTTACACTGGCATGGTAACAATTTTGTCAAAATAATAAAGTTTTCATTTTCAATAAAATGGCTCAAAACTTGATGCTTAATATCGAATTTTAGAATTTTTTTAAGAGTACCTTTTAAATTACAACACCAGAACCTTCAATTTTGGCACTCTAAATTTAAAAAATTAAATTAAAAAATTAAATTCGTTAAACACTAGATTTGGAATTAAGTTTTTTTATTCGTCTTTTGAGCTTGGTGTTGATCGATGTTGAATTTCCTGAACTGAAGTCTGTATACAAGTTTGGTCTAAATTCTCTTTACTTTGATCACATGTTATTTTTGCCATTTTTCTTCAGCATGTTCACCCGTAAAATATTTGCCTCCCCCTCATTTTTGGGAGAATAAATCTCAACCACAGAGGGGGATTCAGGAATAAAAGTACAGACATGCTTGTAAAGTTTTACGAAAATCGGTCGAAGCGTTCAAGAGTAGGCCGCCAGACAGGCACATAATACAAAGACACACAAACAAACAAATGCCAATGGTGGAGTCAAAACTGAAAATTCGCTTCTCTCGTTTACTGAAACGTATTACTTCAGCACATCTGAAAACATCCGTAATACACCGTATGTGGTGTAAAACAATTAATAAAAATCTCTACAATATTTGTCTCTGTTCTTTATAACTAATATATTTTTAAACGTAAAATGACAATAGAGATGGTTAATAATAGTTTATAATGTATTTACATCACTACTTCTGTACTCTATCACATATTTACTACAAATTTATTGTCACCAACTAAGTACATAGTACTTGATGTTAATATTTCCGTGTCTTCTCACTATTCTGTCCTTCCCAGCGGTGGATTACCGCCTAGGGGCATAACGTAGTGGTCGGATGGGGGTCGCGCGGGAAATTTTTGTGTGGGGAGAATGAAATTACTTAATACAGGACATCAGTAGGCTTATATTTATATTTTATTATGTTGTCATTAATTTAAAACACACAGAAAACATCCGACATAATAGACAGCTTTGAAAGGAAAATCCTCAGACGCATTATAGGTCCGATACAAGAAAATGGCTCATGGAGACTGAGATACAACAATGAACTGTATCAAATATATAAAGAGATACCAGTCTCAAAATTTATAATAATGCAAAGATTGCGTTGGGCCGGACATGTTATGAGAATGGAGGATGGCAGGAACCCCAAAAGGGCTCTGCTGGGTACATGGGAGGGAACGAGACCTAGAGGCAGACAGAGGAAGAGGTGGGAAGATGGCGTTGCAGAGGACGCGAGGGCGGGGATAAGAAACTGGAGAAGGGCTGCAATGGATAGAGTAGATTGGAGGCGGAGATTGGTGGAGGCCAGGCCCCGACTTGGGCTGTAGCGCCATAGGAGGAGGAGGAGGTCATTAATTTATTTTAAATGATCATGCAAGAATTTTTACAAAAGTATTCTAAATGTATGCAATTTATGGTTTTGATTTTAAAATGTTTAACTTAAGAACTAAAGACAACACCAGTACCTTGACTCGTTAGCCACCGATGCCCCACTGGTAGGTGAGAACGACTGACGTTAACGGTAACGGATCTTCTTTTTTTTTTTACATAGACGGTAACGAACGACGAAACTTAACGCTCTGAAAAGCGACCAACGCAAGTTGCACGTACGACGGCCGTCACGGAAGTGTCACGTCTCGACGACTCACGACATACAGACACACTGGCACACGTTGAAAATACGAGGGTCACCAGAAAGTAAGTTCCGTTTTTAAATATTGCCGCGGATCGATGTCGTCACGCTGTTGCGCATGTGCGGCCAGTTTGTTGATTCGTTGGCAAGCCAACAACGCTAATTGTGAAAAACTGTGGACTGATTAAGCTTCGTTGGACGTGTTTATAATGTCGAAGAAAGTCGAGACGCCCGCCGCGTGTGAAACTAGGTACGTGATTAGATTCTTGAATGTGAAAGACATTAAAACAATTGAAATTCACCGTCAGATTTTCGATATTTATGGAGAAGAAGGAGTGAGCGATTCAATAGTATCAAGACGGATACAATTTTATTTTGCTTAATCCGATCCAGAGTAAGCGACGTAGGATGCTTACCCCGAGACATCGCGATGAACCATGGGACTGCACACACACTGGCGCTGTAACACAACATCTCCTCACAAAGTTTGGCTGGCAAAAATTTGATCATTCGCCTAACAACCCAGATCTCACACCAAGCGAATATCACCTTTCCAAGCACGAAAAATTCTTCCTTTGTGACCAACGATGTCAAGCAACCTGTTAACACATGGTTCAAAACACAGGCGGGAAATTTCTACGACGAGGGTATGGAACGATACAACCACAGGTGCCTCGCCACAGGTGTTTCAAAAATGATGGAAACTATATAGAAAAGTAGTTTAAGGTGTGTACTTCAAATACAAAAAAATCCTATATGGTATATATTCTTAGTTTCTTTTAATAGCTTATTGAAACTTACTTTCTGGATAGCCTTCATATATCGGGCGCACTGCGCTTGCGCGAAAATGTCGATTTGAGGTTCAGTCACAACACTTGAACAATTTATCAACTTTTTTTTCAATAGGTTCACATTTACACGCGTTCTTACACTGAACAAAGCGTATTTTAAAATAAATCATTGTCAAATACTTTTTACCGAAATAAAAGATGAAAACAAAGTCTCAAGCAGTCGAGTCATACAGAACGGTTGAAAATGTGTTAAAATGGGATAACAAATATTCCTGTTTTAAAAAGGAGAGGCTTCCGGGAATAAACTGCTTACGGCCGCATAATATCCATATCTGCCTTTGGTTCTTCCTCTTGCTTGATAATAATTTTTACCCGCTGTTTATTTAGCGACATTTGGCCACCTCTGTGTTATTTTAAATCATTTTTTTATATAGTTTCTTCTCCTTTTCCTTCTTTAACTTCCTTGTTATATAACACCGGTCCTACATGCTGTCACTCCACCTCTTTCTTGGCCGACCAATGGTCCTCTTGGTGTTTGGTTGGCTATCTATTGCCTTTTTCACTAGGCTCGTGTCATCCATTCTTGATATGTGTTCATTCTATATTCTTCTTCTTCCTGCAATCCAAGAATAAATATCTGTTACATTACACGTTTCTCTTATACTATTGTTTGGCAACCTATCGTACTATCATGTGTTAAGCTTTGCAGCCCAACAAGGAATGCTGTGACGTTTGCCATTCCACTGCACGTATCACGGAACTACTACACATTTAAAATACGTTTAACACTGTCTCTCGCACGGTATTTCTAATTGCATATAGCTTACTGAACAATGTTTACAGAACCAGTAATACCGCACCAACACAAGCACTCGTTATCATTCAGTAGACCCCCCGCTCTTCAGGCTTCTCGGTAGCACAGCCTGTAATACCACAGTACCTTGCCTTTCTTAGTATACCCTCCGTAATATAGTCATTTCTATAGTTTGTCGTTTTCTTTGAGTTGTTGCTGTATATTACATGGTCTTCGTCTCCGATGCATAGGATATTACTGGACGTATTGTGCTTTTGTAAACCCTAGTTTTTGCTTCTATTCCATGTAAGGTTATTCATGCATCCAGCAATAAATCATGTTATTATATATCTTTATTGTAATAAAATATAGTTACATTTAAGTCCACTGAAAAAATGTATACGTATATAGGGTATATAGTTATACAATTATATTATACACATAGTCACGGTGTATATTCTTATTATGTGAAGATTATAAGTATAATTTATATAATATACACGCTTATAAGTTTCAGAGTATGTGGTGGTGTGAGTTTCAGCAGAAAATTATTGTACACTAAGTTATAGACGGCTGAGAAATATATTGCAGCCGGCTTTGTGTTTGGCAGTTTCTGAAATTATGTTGTGAACTCATCTGCGGTGTGCTAACATCAATAAATAACGTCTTATTGTTTGAATGTTACGTATGAAATACACACATGTAACCACGCGTACTGCTAGATATTCAAAAATGCTTGCTTATTATACACGTGTGTGTGTTTGTGAATCGCATTCTTGAAACACGGAATATATCGAACACCAGGGAAATAAATGTTCTGTTTTTGTCTTATTACGTATTCAAATGTTACTATTACAAATTCGTTTTCAGCTTGATATATTTTAGATATGCATATTTACTCGTATCATTTTTAGTATACGAGGTTCGATCAAAACGTTCGCGCAATTTTGCAGTTTCCACCGCTACTAGTGTCCGATTAAAAAACATGTGATGTCGGTACACATGTTAGTGACAATCGTCAAAATTTTTTTAAATTTTAGCCCAACTTGATGCATATTTTAGATTTCACAGCTAATTGAGTAAGTCGCCCTTAGATGTTCTAGGCGATTTTTTGTTATTCTACAATGCAAGATTGAAGAACATGGATTACCTTTTGTGTAAACTGTGAGATAAATTGCTTTGTCCTGGTAAACGTGTTCATAAGGCTTCTGACAAGACTGCTGTGCGTGAACAAGCAGTTTACAAGCTTCAAAGACTGCAGTAAATGAGTCGAAGATAGTGGTTGTCAGATGAAGATTATGTTTGTGTTCCAGGAAATTTCAATGCTAGTCGCAGTGGTAAATAAAGAGTACTGTTCGGATATTTTACGCTATTTGTATGACGCTATTGGTAGAGAACGGCCAGATTTACTAAAAAATAATTTATGAAAATTGCAGCCCGATAATGACCCTGAACTCACTTCATTGCTTATTAAGGATTTCGCCAGGCTAGGGGCAAAAGAAAACGTCATAATGATAACACGGCAACTGCCGTATTCACTAGACGTGTCCCAACGCGACCTTTCCTCCTCCCAATGGTGATATTCCTACGAAAGAACAACGTTTTGCGACCGTTGAAGACGTAAAACGGAAATCGCTACGCGACCTCAAGGCTGTACCAACAAATGCACGATTAAAATATTTCGAAGAGTGCAAAACGGTTGGCTTATTCGTGTTACATTCGATAGAGACTACTTTGAAGGGAGGAGTATAAGTGTCGATGAATGAAAGCACAATTTTAAAAGTAAACAATAAACTTTTTGATCAAACCTCGTACATTCGATTATATCTATATTTATAATTTCTACTCATACAATCATAATATTATCAATATAGGTAATTGCAATAGTGTATTACTGTTTCAAGTAAACGAATATAAGATGTATGTATTAAGTAAGAATATTTTGTGTATATGGCAATTTTGCTAGTGGGTAACAACTAATAACAATAATAACTTTTAACAATATATTTATTCAAACGTCCTTACACTCTGCATTCAGCTGTAACATATTTTTAGACATGTATTGCCAGTTGTACCAATTTAAATATACATTAGATGATAACTGCATTTATAATTAACTACAATTTATAATAACTAATATTACTTTATATTTTTAAACAAGAAAAACATAAATATATATATCTTTTCGGTTTTTGTTTACAATGTTTTAACAGTTTTTTTGATGTACTGTCATCATGAGAATTACAATGTGTAATAAATTGTTAAATAAATTTATTATAAACCATTAATTATAAATTATGACAGTACATTAAAAAAAGCTGTTGAAACATTGTAAACAAAAAAAAAAAAAAAAAAAAAAATATTTTCTTGTTTTATAATATAAAGTATTATTATTTAATCTAAATTAGAAGATCAAGAACAATGGGAGTAAATATGAACATTATTTATAATTATAATTAAGTTATTAATATATTATCACTATATTAAACTGTAATATTGTATCGATAATGTTCTTATTATGTTAATAGTATTAATAATAATAACATTAATAATGTTAATAATATTATTATATCCATATATTTAAGTAGAACAGTATGAGAGAATAGTTAGTAATTATGCTGCTGATGTAAAACACGTTCTCTCACCCTCCTCACCTCAATTCAGTGAGCTGTTTTTTTTTGCGTATGAGTCACTGTTGAGGACTACGGTTGGGTCAACTGGTTCCTCCCTTCTTCTCCTATCTCTCCCTCCTCTCCCAAATGCT
Organism: Magicicada septendecula; assembly: GCA_034769895.1. Lineage (NCBI taxonomy): Eukaryota > Metazoa > Arthropoda > Insecta > Hemiptera > Cicadidae > Magicicada > Magicicada septendecula. The sequence continues at coordinate 29,513,858 of CM068369.1, forward strand.
ATTAAATAATCACACTCAAGAACAAGTTGCAGTACTTGTATTTTAATTATTTACAGTACAACTTCAATTATCCTTATAATTAAGTTTTTCTGTGAATATTGTTGCGACGGTCTCCTATGGTACAGTGGAAAACAAAATACAAGACACGAATGAAGTCACTAATTACCAGCTTTAATTAATCACAAATGACAGTTTGTAATCAACTTGTACAAGAATCCGAACGAAATTTGTCCACACGCAATAATAATATCAACTATAGAGTCCCGCACAATTATATCACAATAAGAATTCGGCACAGTACTTCGAACATCGCTTAAATAAATCGCCACTTAAATGGAAACTAAGCGACAGCTGTCGTTGTTTAAACACATAGCACAAATGTTCCACAACAATCCATAATACGCGTCAACACTAGAGCGTAATTGATTGCGGCCTTGAACACAGTGCGCGACCGGTGAAGTCTGGAACAGCCTCGACGGTTGACGCATGTTAAGTGTTACGTAATTGTCTTTCTTCTCAAAGTAGCAATACGTACGCACACAAACGTTACAGCTGGGCCCTGCTGGGATAGCCGAGACACGTGTAGACCGTTCTGTAACGACGTAACATATACATTGTTCTGATTCTTGTTTTTAACTGTGAATAGTGTTTAGTGTACTTCTGTAGCAGGCTTGACTTAGTCATGATGCAGGTAAAAGTGTTAAATAAATTTGCGATTCTTGAATTGTATATCTTATATAATATTAATTCCACCACACTGCATATCACCATTCATGTAAACATTAAATTGACGAGCATATATACATATATAAATCATGCGCTTTTATGTGTGTGCGCGCGCGCACGTATGTGTATTCTTTTTTACTTAGTTACAGAAACATATTATACGATTGTCAGTTGCGGAATGTGGACACAAGCAATATGCAATCTCTAATGCTTTTCTACTAAAACGTTTTCTCAGTAGCTCTAATTTTTCACTAATTTGTCTGCTACGAAAAGAATGTGTTTACTTCAATAATTCAATTATATTCTATAACAGCAAAACAGCACAGTATACTATGACCGATTTTAAAAACAAAAAGGACTGTCTAAAATATATTATTCTCTGGTGGGACTAGTTGTTACATATGGGTCTGGACCTTAACAGAGAATGAAAAAAACTGCTTTAAAATCATTTGAGTGCAAAATATTGCGTAAAATTTATACTGTCAGTAAGAGAAGAAGATATTTGGAGAATACGCAATAACAATGAATTTCATGCTCTCATGCATGAAAAAGATCATGGAAATTCATAAAATCACAGAGGTTGCTTTGGCTGGGACATGTGGAAAGAATGTCTGAGGAAAGAATGCCTAAAAGTATGCTGAAAGGAAGATTATATACTACTATACGTATAGGTAGATCAAGGATGAGACGGTTGAAAGGCGTAACAGAAGATCTTGGTAGCATGTGAATCAGGTGGTGGAGATGAAGGGCGGAGAACAGGGAAGCACGGCGAAGTATTGTTGAGAAGGCTGAAGCCCACCAAAGGTCGTAACGCCAGATAAGAAGAAAAACAATGCCCAAAAATTATAGAAAACTGTGACACGACATTAACACACGACAATATGTTGCTGACACTGAATTGTTACTTCTACTGTATTACAAATTTTGTTATAAACAAACTGATATATACTCAGTTAATTGTCAATCAGTGTACTCTTGTAATTAAACGTGATACAAGTGTTACCGTGGAATACGGAACAACGTAAGGCCGAGTGGCTGGCATTAAATACAAATAACAGCTGAAAAAAGATTTTTAAATTAAAAAATATAACGGGTAGGTAGGTGAAACAAGGAAATTTTGAGAGAGGGGGAAAGCGGGTCAGCTATAGAAAGGTGAAAGTTAAATGGCACCTGCCAAACTCTATCAGGACGGGGCGGCGTCAAAGATAACTTAGATTGGTTTTGTCACGTTGAGAGACCCTTGCGAGCGACGACGCACTTAATGGAAAAAGTTGGACCAGAACAAATGTTAAAAAATTTTAAACGCTCAAGGTACACACACAGTCTAAACAGTGGACTTGGATAGGACTTGTTACGAGTATAGTTTCAGCACTTAAATGAGACAGCAAAAGTTATCAACCGTCCAGTGAGTAGTTCGTGTGCATAACAAACGTGAACAACAATTACACAACAATTGTTCATTCATGAACAACAATATTGTTACGACGGTCTCACTATGGTACAGTGGAAAACAAAATACAAGACACCGATTAAGTCGCTAAAAAACCAGCTTTAATTATCACAATTAACAGTTTGTAATCAACACGCTATTAAACAAGATTATACTCGTACAATAATTCAAGTTAATTTGTCCACAACAATAATAATGTCAACTAGTAGAGTCGCGCACAATAATCACTTTTCACTAATAACCGCTTGAACGCACAGACTAATCGCCCAAAATAAACTCGAACCTCACTTGAATAAATCGCCACTTAAACTGAAACTATGCGTCGCTGAATTCTTATATTTATACCCCGCTGAGATTCCAGAATAATCCATAATACGCGTCAACACTACACTACACTACAGCGTAATTGCTTGCGGCCTTGAAACACAGTGCGCGCGGACCGGCGAAGTCTGGAACAGTCTCGTTAACCTCTGTTAAAATCACGTACGCATACAACATTACAGCTGGATCTGCTGGGATAGCTGAGACACATGTAGAACGTTCTGTGATGGCGTAAAAATATACTGAGATTGAGGCACTGATGGTATCAAATGCTAAGAATCTTGGTTAGGGTCAAAATGGTTTGAGCAATTCAATTCTAAAAGACAGAATAAGGTAAAGGACATATCTTGGCAATATTATATTTGGTAAACGTCCTTTCGAATTAGCTCTGCTGTAGTTTTTCGTAGTTATCGCTTCGACCACGGAATCTTGGTTCGTCTTCAAAACCTGAAAACATAAAAGATTTACAACACAATTATCTAATAAAATATGGTCAAATTAACCATACCATTAAAACACTCATCATTGGAAAGAAATGCCTATACAAATTGTAATTAACACAAGGATTTACCACAAAGGCATGTAAAGTAAAGCTTCTTAATTATTGACAGTGGCAGCTGAAGAATCTTGTTTAACCGTGTTGTTGGGAAACATCATCATATAATAATCGATTCGTAGTTTTAAATAAAATTACATTTGCTCCGTTAAATTCTGAAATTGTTGTAAATTTCTTAAATTCTTGAATACTAAAATTTTTTAACTACGTGTGTTGGGCGTGTTAAATTCTGAGTAAACTAAACAAAATTCATACAGTTCTATTATTTGCCTCCAAATTAGAAAACTCAACTGTATACTTGATAGAAGCATAAATTTAACTAATAGAAGCATAAATTTAACTACTAATCTATAAAAGTAACAATAGATAAATGTAACAATATACTAAAACTTGGGGCTAAGTGGCAACAATAGATAGATGTAACAATCAATTGAAGCATGCAGCTAGGTTGCAACAATAGACAGATGTAATAATCTGTCAAAGCATGCAGATGGGTTGCAACAACAGATAGGTGTAAAAATCTGTTGAACCATGCAGTGGACTGCAACAATAGATAGATGTAACAATCTGTTGAAGCATGCAGATGGGTTGCAAAAATATATAGATGTAATCATTTGGTGAAGTACGCGCCTAGGTTGCAGCCATAGACAGATGTAACAAGCTATTCTAGCATGCAGATGGGTTGCAACAATAGATAGATGTAATGAACTGTTGAAGTACGCAGCTAGTTTGCAGCAATAGATAGATGTAACAGTATACTAAAGCTTAGGGTTAAGTGGCAATAATAGATAGATGTAACAATCTATTGAATCATTCAGCTGGGTTGCAAGATTAGATAGATTTAACAATCTGTTGAAGCATGCAGATGGGTTGCAACAATAGATAGATGTATCAGTCTGTTGAAGTACGCAGCTAGGTTGCAGCCATAGACATATGTAACAATCTATTGAAGCATGCAGCTGGGTTGCAACAATATATAAATGTAACAATCTATTGAAGGATGCAGCTGGGTTGCAACAATAGATAGATGTAACAGTCTTTTGAAGCATGCGATGGTTGCAAAAATAGGTAAGTGTAACACTTTATTGAAGTCTGCGGTTAAGTGGTTACAATAGATAATACATGTAACAACCTATTGTATCATGCGGCTAAATGGGAACAATATACAGATTTAACAGTCTGTTGAAGTATGGGGCTGACTGACAACAAGACAGAACAGTCTACTGAAACATGCGGCTGAGTCGTAACAATAGGTAGATGTAACGATCTACTGAAGCATGCGGCTGAGTGGTAACAATAGGTAGACGTAACAGTCTACTGAAACATGCGGCTGAGTGGTAACAATAGGTAGATGTTACAGTCTACTGAAAAATGCTGCCGTTGTAACAATAGGTAGATGTAACAGTCTACTGAAACATGCGGCCGTGGTAACACTAGGTAGATGCAGGGGTTGATTTCAGGGGGTACGCGCCGGATGGGCGTTCCGGAAGCTCTTGTATCCAAAAATGAATTAAGAACAAAATATATGAAAAGAAAAACCTAATTATTACAAATATTTACTACTATTTTTTAAATTGTGCCCCTCATCAGCCTCAGTACAAAACTAAACATTTGTGAAAATCAAACACCAGCACTAATCTCTACCTCAACTAGTATCATTCATTTTTTTTAATACCTTGTACCTGAAATTCTTTTGTAAGTAGAAAGTATTTAAACAAAAATTCAACAAGGCTTGGTCGAAGATAACATTCGCAGATGCCGGTGTCGACACGAAGCGACGACTGACGTTTATCTATGCATTTCAGAATTTTTTCCGGAGAGGCTTTCTACCTTGAAATATACTATTGAATCAATAGCAATATCTTCAAGTGAATGTGAGAGAGGTTTTTGCAAATGAATTTAATCATTACATCTTTAAGAGCATCTCTAAAGACAAAGACTGTATCCAGCCTCTTATTTGCGAAAATTAATGGACCTTCTCTTCGTTTATTTTATCAAAGTACGTGGATTCTGGCCGTCATACAGCATTGGACACAAAAAGTAAGGAAAGGTGAAGAAACAAACAATGTGACGACACAATTATGAAACTATGGAAACTTTTTTAAAATGTCCGAACCACCGAAACATCACTTAGAGTTAGAGTTTGATTGAGGCTCCGGGATAACGCCATCATGAGTGACATGTTTTCGATTGTCGTGGGGCTGACCTGACGATGAAACTCTTTAGAAATATCAGTAAACTTTATTATGTTGTTAGATACAAGTTACATATTTTATAAGGCTTTAAAAATGAAGACCTCCTTTGTAATAACCTGATGTCAACTTATACGCTAATATAAAATATAAGTATATTTGTGTCTGTACAACGTTTGAATTGATGCGTTCCGGCACCTATAATTTTAGAAATCAATCACTGTGTAGATGTAACAGTCTACTGAAACATGCGGCTGAGTGGTAACGATAGGTAGATGTAACAGTCTACTGAATCATACGACTGAGTGGTAACAATAGGTAGATGTAACAGTCTATTGAAACATGAGGCTGAGTGATAACAATAGGTAGATGTAACAGTGTATTGAAACATGCGACTGAGTGGTAACAATAGGTAGATGTAATAATCTAATTAAACAACTTACGATAATGACATGTATTGTCGTAGTAACCTGAGTTTCAACAAAATAAATAATACTTTGTTTACAAAGTGCATTATATTCAGCAACAAATAGGATAGTCGTGACATTGTTTCCAACATTGACAAATATACTTTGGTAAGAAAGTAGTCTCATGGTTTAAGAGTGTTATAAAAATTTCACTGCAGCATGAGTTGCAGTCGTTGAAACAAGTTTGAAAAGAATCTCAAGTTCCAGTACTGAAGCAGGTGTGCAGCAAAACTGTTTAATGGTTACTGGTGTACGTGATGCCTTTGCTTTTATAAAGAGATAAAAATAAATGGCAAAAGTTAGATTAAGGAGAGAAAAGCGTTTGAAAGATTCAACAAAAAAAGCGATGTAGAGGATTTTAAGTCTTTAATGATTATTTACAATTTTAAATTATTTTAATTAATAAAAACTTTTGTTTTAATTGATAATACGTACAAAAATGGACAAAAAATATACTCAGTTTAATAGGCGTGATCAGTTTTGAATATCACACGTTGTTCTGGTCAGATCAATGCGAGAAGAGCATGTGAAGCAAAACCAGAAGGCAGAAAAGGAAGAGGACGCCCCAGAACGAAATGGGAGGATAACATCAAGAAGAGTGTAGAAGGCAGAGAAGCAGTTTGGGTCCGTGCCAGGGTTTTTGGCACTGGAGAGGAAGAGATGAAAGCTCTCTCGAAAACCTCGACACCCGATAGGTAGAAGAAAAGTTAATTAAAGTACACTTCAAAATATTAAATAATTACTAAATAATTGTAAAAATGTAATAAATATTGTATAAAATAAAAATATTTAGAAACTTTTCCAAAAATTTAATTTTAATATCCACATCAATAGAGGGTAATTATTTTGATTCAGTTAGTGAACATCTTTCCAAGAATATCCTAAGCAAAGTGTTCAGGTTTCTGCTGTTAATAGTTTTTGAGAAAAGGGAACAGAAAATCAATTAATCTAACATGGAAAAAACAGGCGAGTAAGTAATCCCTTTAGGGATTGCCGACTGAGAGAAACATTAAGGAGTGATGATATAAGGAAAGATTTGGACCGACTGACTCTGGGATGTGTGATTGTGCGTCGCAGAGACGTAAGACGCCGGTAACTGAGTTCCGAGCTGGTTTCTGGAGCTCCTGCCTCGTGGCCCTGCCCAAGTAGGGCGATTTGGACTGACTGACTCTGGGCTGTGTGATTGTGCGCCGCAGAGACGTAAGACGCCGGTAACTGAGTTCCGAGCTGGTTTCTGGAGCTCCTGCCTCGTGGCCCTGCCCAAGTAGGGCGATTTGGACTGACTGACTCTGGGATGTGTGATTGAGCGTCGCAGAGACGTAAGACGCCGGTAACTGAGTTCCGAGCTGGTTCCTGGAGCTCCTGCCTCGTGGCCCTGCCCAAGCAGGGCGATTTGGACTGACTGACTCTGGGCTGTGTGATTGTGCGTCGCAGAGACGTAAGACGCCGGTAACTGAGTTCCGAGCTGGTTTCTGGAGCTCCTGCCTCGTGGCCCTGCCCAAGTAGGGCGATTTGGACTGACTGACTCTGGGCTGTGTGATTGTGCGTCGCAGAGACGTAAGACGCCGGTAACTGAGTTCCGAGCTGGTTTCTGGAGCTCCTGCCTCGTGGCCCTGCCCAAGTAGGGCGATTTGGACTGACTGACTCTGGGCTGTGTGATTGTGCGTCGCAGAGACGTAAGACGCCGGTAACTGAGTTCCGAGCTGGTTCCTGGAGCTCCTGCCTCGTGGCCCTGCCCAAGTAAGGCGATTTGGACTGACTGACTCTGGGCTGTGTGATTGTGCGTCGCAGAGACGTAAGACGCCGGTAACTGAGTTCCGAGCTGGTTCCTGGAGCTCCTGCCTCGTGGCCCTGCCCAAGTAGGGCGATTTGGACTGACTGACTCTGGGCTGTGTGATTGTGCGTCGCAGAGACGTAAGACGCCGGTAACTGAGTTCCGAGCTGGTTCCTGGAGCTCCTGCCTCGTGGCCCTGCCCAAGTAGGGCGATTTGCTCTGTAGCAGACCTTACTCGGCAGTTATGGTAGCCTACATTAGCGCACTATACACCGAGGTCGTTTCCACGAATCACCTGGACGTACACGGTACCTGCCCAGCTCGGCTACAAGAGGAGTGTCTGGAAACCTCTCTGCACTTGCATACAATTTACGTGTAAGCCGCCTAAAGGTGTCGTCTAACGAGCGGACGCCAAGTCCCCTCCTTAGAAATGGGGAAGTGAATCGACGGGGGACTTTGGCCATTAGCCGCAGACCCGAAAGATTTGGATAAAAGTATACTTAAAAAATAAGTACGTATGTAGAACGCTGTGGAGGAACGTGTTGTATATAAAGAAATGGCTTGGGCAGGCACTGTGTTACTTAGCACTAGGAAGAAACATTGTCAGAAGGCGGAGAACGCAGCGAAGGGGCCCAAAGGGGTGTGACGCGAACATACGCTATTATAGAAGAGAAATGCACCACCCTCTCCACCCCAACTTTACTCTCACCTACACGTCGGTGGGCCCTGTTACGCTTAGAAATCCACTCCAAGGTTCTGGTAGCCAATCCCTTCGGGTAGTGGATTGGTAAGCAAACGAGAGATGGGGGTTCTGTCAGGGCAGTCTGGGTGGTATTCTGGGTCCTGGCCTGGCAGGATGGTGCATATCAGCAGCAGGCTGTGCATCTAGTGTGTAGGCGGAGGAGGCTATAGTAGCCCAACGGACACATGGGCTGAGTCAGTTAGCCTACTGCGACCGGGCAGAAAGAGCTCGTCAGCTGAGGTGAAAGCAACTCTCTAGGAGAAGAGCACCCAGAAATGAAATTTGCTGGTCCTCCAGGGTGGGCGTTGGATCGGAGAATTCACATATCCCATCTGTAAAACTCTTTTATGTGCAGAAACCTATCAGTTTCTCATCCAGTCAGTTTTACATATACGACTCAGAAATCACCAGGTTATGATGCGCGCCATATCCTTGGGACCCGGAACTGGAGAGCAGCTGCACTTGACCGGGACAACTGGTGGAGGTTGTTGAAGGAGTCCTTGATACAGTAATGGGTTGTCACGCCACTGAAGAAGAAGAAGAAGAAGAAGAAGAAGAAGAAGAAGAAGAAGAAGAAGAAGAAGAAGAAGAAGAAGAAGAAGAAGAAGAGAACCCAACGGAAGGATGTTTAAAGCCAAAAGAGGACGCATAAACAATTTTAGAAGTTGAGAAAAAGAAGAAAATCCTTATTTAATAATTAATGCACACTATAGTACTCAGAGACAGCAAGCTGAATTCAGAAATAAAATTCAGAAAGCAGATGACAGATAATAGAATAGGGAATGTTTTAAAGTACTTTTCTTATTCATAAGTTGTTTTTTAAAATGAGAATCTGAGGAAAGTTTTTGTTACTGTATAAAATACAAAGCAATGTTAAATTATAAACAATGTCTTTTTGTAGATATCAACAAACAACGCTTGTGAACATCGTAAGGGTGTTTACTAAATTGTTAAGTACTGTGAGTTGTATTAGAGGTGACAGGTGACAGGAATAGAGTGACAGAAAACAGATATTGTCTCACCTTGATGCGCCGCTGATAAATTTTATATTACATTAGGCGGAGTAAAAAACGAACGAACGCTTTCGCTTCAATTGTGTAATGGACTGGGTATCACAACTTTTCCTTTAAATATATAATAAACAGACGCGAAACTGACAGGTATGAATATTCAAAGTGCTGACGTCAATTTTACGTTGACACAGTTATTTAAAATGTGATTAATTTCTTCACCTATTAAATATTTACATTAAGCAAATTAAGAGGCATTGAATTACATTAGGAAGCATTAATAAAAATGAAAATGATACAGTAAATTTAAACATCATTTCCATACGTAAATGGATTAAACCTCTCTGGTCTAATAATAATGTGAAAGCAGACCATAGTAATGTAGAAACCAACAACTCTGTTACCTACGAGGGAGACAATAACACTAAACGAGCTTGAAGAAGCCTTTGGAAAAACTAAAACAAAGCCTTTGGATGGATTGACCGCAGAATTGTTCAAGTATGGGGATATCTTGCTTAAACTGAGATTATTATATTTCTGTAATATGTGTTGGAAAAGACAACAGGCTCCACAATATTAGTTAACTGCTCGACTAGTTTATAGTTTTAAGCGAGAAGAACGGAATAAATGTAATAACTACAGGGGAATATGTTTGGTTGATACTGAATACAATATATGTGCAAGGATCATAAACCGCCGTCTGCAGACTATTTCCGAGCACCTTATTTTGGAGGAACAAAATAGCTTCAGGAAGAGCAGACCTTGTACAGACTATGATTTTATTATTATACAAATCATTGAAAAGCACAGTGAGTTCAATACAAAAACGCATATAGCTTTTAGTAACTTTTAGAAGGCCTTTGATAGAGTAGATAGAAGTTTGTTGTGGCAGATATTTGAAAAACGGAGATACCCACAACAACTTATAAGAACTATAAGAGGCGGACTGGTGAAACATTTTAAGTCAAAATTAATAAGTAAAGATACAAAAGCCACCCTATACAAGACCTTGATCAGACCAGTCCTGATGTATGGCTCGGAATGCTGGGTGCTAAAAAAACTAGATGATCAGAAACTATCCGAGTTTGAGAGGGAGGAGGGTACTGAGGAGAATCTATGGCCCTGTGAAGGAAAACGACATTTGGAGGCGACTGCATAATTGAGAGTTGTACGAAAGGTTTAAAGATCTTCCGATCGTGCAACTCATACAAATTAACAGATTGCGTTGGGCTGGTCATGTGCAGAGGATGGCGGAGGATAGAATCCCAAAAAAAGTTATGGATTATTTGCCGATGGGAAGGAGAATGAAAGGAAGACCGCGTACAAGATGGCTGGACCAGGTTGGTAAGGAGGCAGTGAGGCTGGGCGCAGCAAACTGGTGGACATTAGCCGGGAGTAGAGACCAGTGGGGAAGATTTCTTTTGGAGGCCAGGGCCCGTACTGGGCTGTAGCGCCGAGGATGTATGTATGTATACGAGCCGTTAGGTAAGAGCCAAATGATCTGTTGAAAAATCAACCGTATTTTTAGAAACAAGGTACGTTAAGATACAAAATTAGAATTTTGTAAAGTTATGGCGTTTCCTGTAGGTGTGAATTATGGACAGTAACTAAGGATAAGACAGTAAAATACAGGCCTAGGAAATGAAGTTCTTAAGAGGAGTGAAAATGCGTTTTAAACTTGACCGTATAAGGAATGAGACCATAAGAGAAAAGTTACAAATTTTTAACTTGAATGAAAAATTAAAACATTACAAACAACGGTGAAAAAACATTCAGAAAGAATGTCTGATTTCAGACTGGTCAAATAAGTCTGGAAGTACAAACCTATAGGACACAGGTGTGTGGGTAGACCCAGACTGGATGATCTTTGAAGGCGGAACTGGCAGCACATTACCTATGCTGTGTTGTGAAGATGATGATGATGATGATGATGATGATGACATTAAATAAATTATTTTTAAAAGAAAAATGAGTGGTGAAACGTCTTGACTGGTTAAACTGAATATTGGCAATTGAATATTATGAATTTGCTGTTGGCAACAGCTTAAAGTCAATATACATTTTCCGTGCGACTATCCGTTTTACTTCCATGTTCCGTAAGGAAATGGAAGTATGTTGATCGAAAAAAAAATCGTGTTTGAGCTAAGGGCAGAGTCTGATTGTACTACCCTCAAAACATGAAGAAAAGTCATTTTCCGAAAAGTGTGTGTGTGTGGAATTTTTTCTATGGCGAACGATAACTGGAGCAAAACCAAACAGAATCAAATAAATTTTTGCATATCTTCCCGATTTGTAATGGACTCAAGACCTATTGATTTTGATGAAGATCGGTTAAAAGGAAGGGATAGTTTACCTGTAACGTTTTACAGTTTAACAAGAGTTTTCAGAAATTCACAGACTACAAACGCTGGGCGATATTCGCTTTCTTTCGCATTATTTAAATAAAAGATAATTTAATAAAATTAATTCTTTATTTTTAAAATATCAACAACTATGTACAATTCGTATTTTGATTATCTTTCTCAGCGTTTTTACCAAAAGCATGCTGATATATACGTATTTTGTACTGAGTGTACGTATTAAAAAAAATTTTATAATTAATTAGAACATGAAAGTCATGTATAGTTCTCCATACCGATTTTTTGTAATTCCGGACATCTTGTACGTCAAGTTTTTTAAGTGTGTTGAGTCACAACTGGCCAGTCCTCTCTGCAGATTGACAAGGGTGAATAAAATCTTTTCTTCCTTTTCTTATTCTTTTTTCGTTTCAGCCATTTGGGTGTTTAGATGACACAGGTTCCATTATTTTCTAGAGTTGTTTTCTCCTTCGTCAGTCTTCCTTTATTCTCTGGTTCACTATTCCTTGTTCTTCATTTGACGACACCCTTTTGGCTCCTCTTAGTGTCTCTTTGGAAACGTTTACACATCTAAAATTTTCCTTCTAAACTTTTCCTTGTAGCCTATATCGTCCTGTCTAATTCCATCAGAACCCGATAGATTCTGTTGCATTTCTTTCTCCTATGGCACTTGGGTCTTTCTGTTCTTTCTCCTGGAAGATGATATTCTTGTTTGCTATACTTATTGGCTCCATCCTTCCCAGGTAGCTATTGGAAGTCATTCGTCACCTTTTCTTAACTGTGGTTGAACTCTTCAAACCTTTCATACAGACATCGGTTTGGTCCCAAATAAAGTGAAAACGCATTTGGAGATAACTTTTATGGGTTCAAGAAATACATATTTACTTTATTTCCTGCATTTGGATCTTCTTCTTCTATCCTGTCATAGAATATAGACTCAGCGGCCTGCTCCGATGTCATTATTCCCAGCGCTTTTTACATCTACCACGAAATCTTATCACTCTTGGTCTGTAGCGGTAAACTGTTTGGATATTCTGTTGCTCCCCATTCTGTCAAGATGTCTCTGCACTTTTCCCTTTTTATTCATTTGTTGGAAACATTTTCCAGTCATTTTGGATCTATTCATTTTTATCCCTTCTCTTTTACGTTTGCACATTCTAAGGAAGTTTACTTCCCACCATGAATGCGACTGACATTGTTTCTAGACAGTACTCAGGATTCGTTCTCATACGTTAACTCTGGGACAGGCATAACTTTATAAAATTTCAGTTGTGTTTCCTGTAAGGCTTTGCCTTTAAAAAGTCTCATTACCGTGTTGCATATGACTTTAAATGAAACTTAGAGATTTAAACTTGCATATCTAATGCAAATATTAGGAAGTAACAAAACTGTGATACAGAAAAATCAAATGAAAAAGATGCAATTGTGTTTGACGATAAAAGCACAAAGGGAAGTGAATTTGTTAAATTGAGTAGAATTTCATGTCAGAGTTATTGCTGTTCGCCATATGGGAAGAAAATAACGTTTGTCACAAACGTAGCTAGAGAGCGCTGCTGTGCTATATACAGTAATATACGACAGTTATTGACGTAGCGCAGACTTTTTGATTTTGTTGATTGACACGAGTTCCTGGAGAAGCCTACATCTATAATATAAAGTTAAATATTAACGAATTTAAAATTTATCAACACAGCTTTAAATAAAATATAAATTAAGAAAATAATGAAAATAAACATGAATATATTGTTACGACGGTCACACAGATCGTCGTATGATACAGTGGAAACAGTAGTATGCAGACACCAATGAAATCACTAATTACCAGCTTTAATGAGCCACAAATAACAATTTGAAATAAACAGGACACTCTCGTACAGTAATTTAAGCTAAATTTGTCCAGACACAATAATAATGCCAACTATAAAGAGTTCCGCACTAATTATAAAACAATAATCACTTTCCACAACAACCACTTGATCCGCACTGGATAAATCGCCCAACGTAACTAAATTCAAAGCGGCAGCTGTTGCTTAGACTGCAGATGTCCCAGAATGATGTTCGATAATTTGCGTTGTTAACAAGCACTCGAAAAGTGTAGAGGGTTCTTGACAGAGACACGGACTTGCTCTGCTAGGCGAGAAACGCAGAGAACGACACTCTCGACTGTTCGAAAGCTTTCCGTCATGTTCGTCGTAACAGATTTTACAAGGTCGACTAACGTCACGCAAATTGTCTACCTGATATGCTTAGCAATACCAAACTAAGGAAAAGAAATATTACAACTTGAGTTACATAAATGACTGAGAAAGGCTTGTTAAATTACCAGAGCATTAATATGAAAAATTATTAATCATGATTTCTCTGACTAACAACGTTATGATAGCCGTAGTTATGAACTTTACGACGAACAATGTTTCCTACTGAACGAACACACCCAGTATAATTATCACCAACGATAATATTACGGCTAAAATAAAATGTTTTAAATACATAAATGAAATACAATGAACCGTTTTTTAATTTTAATTTTTGTCGTAATTTTTTTGATTCCAATTTGTAGTGTGTACGTTTAATTAACAGTATTTAAAATATAATTCTTTCGAAAGACTTTGACGGCCGGCGCGGCGTCCACATAGTGGGAAACATTGTTAGTCGGGCTGTTAGGCCGTGGCCTAGAGCCTATGCTGACAGACGTTTCGGCCTCACCATCGGAGGTCATCATCAGTGTCGGTAACAATCGACACGGTGTCCGCCAGTTCTCTACTTCACGACTGGAAACAATTGGCGGACCCTGTGTCAATTGTTACCGACGCTGATGATGACCAGCGATGGGGAGCTCGAAACGTCTGTCAGCATAGACTCTAGGGCACGTCCTCCCCGGCCCGGCCAATAATGATTCCAACTATGTAAGTCTATCAGTTAAAGTACTTAATGAGAAAATGTAACATAGTTTCAATCGTAAAAATTATAAAATATTCACAACGTATATTTGAATTTAAATTCACTTTTAAAGAACTAGACTTGTGAAGAAGGTTTCACATTTAAATTACAAAATTATATATTATATTTAATATTTATATGATTTTACCTCAAAGGCCAAAGGCCAACAGGATACCAACCAACACACAAGTCTCAAAACTAGTAAGGCTGAGGATGGGAACACAAAGCGTCCCAAAACATGTTCCAAATAAGGAAAATACACCTTGAGGTAAGATCATATAAATATTAAGTATGTTATATACAACAAGAAATAAACTGTAGCTAAAAGTGTTTAAAATTACATATATAGGCTATGAGAAATAGAAATAGAAACAGTAAATATTACTGACAAATAAACGAACTTAGTTATTATTAATTGGTTAATTAAACCAGTAGTTAAAACTTTTTATATTTTATAAATTTATGTTGCAGCTTCAAAAATATTTTTATGTTTGTATTAAAAAGCATTTGTCTAAAAAACATGACGCCGGTCAGCCAGTAAGCAATACTGCATGAGACTTGTTGCTAGTGATTTCCGTTCCAACAATTCCATGTGAAGCAGAGTTGTATCTACACCAGCTTCCACCAAGCTTGAAATACCAAACGATATACATGTATACAGGTCAGTATACCAAATATCAAACACGCACGCGCGCACCCACCCACACACACACACAAAGTAAAGCCTGGGCAAATGCAGATACAAGCTAGTAAAAATGTAGGTGTAACGGTTCTGTAAACACCAGAAATTATGTAGGCATAGGTTTTGAACCAACTCGGATACGTAAAAAACTCATATCGTTTGATTTCTGTTATAGCTTACACGGACTATAAGAAAACATACTGTAATTAAATACAACAGCCAACAAAACAAATACAAGGTTAAAGATAAACCGAACAAAAAATTACAAATAATTTTTAACATTAAAAAATTCTACGTAATCATGAATACACTAAAACTTTTGCAGCCGTACTCTGAAGGTCTAAATTGATTAACTACTTATTAAGGTAGTTAATGTTTCTGTAATTGTATGATAATAACCATTATTTAATTGTTGTTTACGTCTAATAAGTAGGTTACAAAATGAGTTTATAAATGAGTCTAATAAAATTTAATAAAAAATATATAACATGATAATAATAATAATTAAATTTTTAGATATTACTAATATAAATAACCATAATAAATTTGAAATTTGGATATAACCTCAAAATTATTGATAACAAAAAATTAATTTAAAAAATTCTAATTAATTCTTTCAATAAAAATAGACAGAAAAATCAAAATACTAAATATATTAATTTCAAATACATAGGCACTATCAATCATAAAATTACAAAATTATTTAAAAACCCAAATATAATAATTACCTATAGCAGTAATAAGACAGATTTTGACAGAAACAAACCTAAAGAACGTAAATTAATTCATAATTTAAATGGAGTACATAAAATTGAATGCCCTGACTGTAACAAATTGTATGTTGGCCAAATTAAACACGTTTAAAAGAAAGATTTGTACAAAACCTTAATTCATATTTAAAACCAGATATATGTGCAAAACAAACTTAGCTACACACTCAATTAAAAACAAACACACATTTCCAAAAATAACCTTATGGAAAAATTTATAAATATTAAACTTAAAGAAGTAATAAATTAATACCAGAACAAATGTATATTAATATGTAAAATGATAATATTTTCAAAATTACTAATTTAAAAAAATAATAAATATTTATATTATATTTTACAATTAATTATATAACATATTTTTACATACATATATGAACATTAAATTTAGTCTACATATAAAACAGCTGTTTTGAACAATTGATTTAAAAAAAGTTTAAATTTATTAATTTGTATCTGATGATGATAGTTAATACTATTGAAACATTGTAATATTCACAAAATAATAGAAAATACATTCTTGTACAAAAAGGTTTATTATTGTTAATAATAATATAAAAATGTATATATATGTAAGTATATACACGTATATATGAATATACTTTATGTACAAATTTTGCTAGAATCGTCGAGTGTTACCTACGAAGAAAATATGTACATATTTTTTTGAAATACATATATTTTTTGAAATAGCAGATATATTAAATCAATGACTTATTTGTGTAAAAGCTAATACTACATAATAATTTGTCAGAAGATAATCACGGGAGACTGATTGACAAATCAGCTTCTGATTGTGGTAATGATAACGGCAAAGAAAATGTTCAAATAAATTTCTTAAAAATACCATACATTATTATTACGCAGAAACTTTTGTATCTACTTATTATGCTCAATACTTGCAGGTGAGATTGTATTACTTTCTTAAAATCTTACTTCTCTTTTCATATACTTGTGTATACATTTAAAACAGGAAAAGTTTCTCCTATGAGTTTCTTGTTGGTGATGGTAGATACATTCACATACGTAAAATGTTTCACCTCAGATTACTGTTTCTCTCAATTTAAAGAAATAAAATAAGTTTACAGTATAAAACAGAAACTGTAGAACTGTGCTCAGTAACAAGATTAACCTAGATAGTTTTACTGTGTAAACACAACACACGATATCATCACAACTCTAGCATATTTTATAGCAACAGATGTTAGAACACCCTGAAGCAACATTACAAACTTGCTATGCAGGGGAAAACATTAAGAGTATTGTCTCCTTAGATGACTTGGAAGATGTACGTAGCAAAAACACAGACATTGGTAATAAAATGAAACCATAGATGACAAATAGAACTTTCTTCTTCTTCTTCTTCTTCTATGGCGTCACAGTTCAGATTCGAACCTTAGCCTCCGTAATCATCCACCTCCATTTTTCCCTGTCCTCGGCGATAGTCCATTGTTTTATTTTAAGTAGGCCTAAAGTATCTACATCTCTCGTCACTGCGCCAATCCAGCGATACTTGAGTCTTTCGACAGGCCTTCTACTCTCGATTTGACTAAACATCATCTTCCTAGATATTCGGTTGCCTCCCATCCTAATGATGTGTCCTGACCATTGCAATCTCTGCAGTCGGATGATGGTGGTCAGATCATTGTCTTTATATAGCTTGTATAGTTCTCCATATCCCATTGACTAGGACTGGTCCATATATTGTCCTAAAAATTCTCCTTTCAAAGGTATTGACTATGTTAGCGGCTCGTTTATTCAGAGTCCAAGTCTCGCTGCCATATGTTATCACGGTCTAATCATAACTTTATATAATGTGACCTTGGACTTACGGTGGATATTCCTTGTCTCGAATATAGTTGTCAACGAAGCATATGCTCTGTTTGCAGCCTGAATCCTTTTCCTCATTTCATTTATTTCTTCATTATCTCCTACCATCAACATCCCAAGTATTTTAACCGATTAACTACTTCCAGACTTAATGGTTCAATTTCAAACTATTCGGGTTTCCTGATTTTCCTTCGAGTGGTAATCATAACCTTTGTTTTATCTGTATTCAGCTGTAATCCTATCTCTTTTGCTTCACCTTTGAGTTCCAGGAAGGTCCCTTTTGCTCTTCCTTGGGACCCTGCCATAATATTAATATCGTCTACATATCCTACGTTTTGGACCATTTTATGTTCTAATGTTGGACTTCTTTGAACTGACAACTTTCTGATCACATGTTTAAGTGCTAGGCTGAACACGTTTGGTGCCAGCCCATCGCCCTGTTTCAACCGTCTCGGTGACATTAAAAAGTTCTGTCGTATTCGTTTGCAGTTTGAGTTTGGCTGTCGTCGGTCTTATTGTATCAATAGAAATTTCAGGAAGCTTAAAACGATTCTGTGGAACAAGAGCTCGAACAATCTGGAAACTACTTGAGTGCGCGGCCTTGATCGAGGCACTACACCTTCTTGGCTAGCCGAGAGACTTGTAGCACACACGACGCTCTAGACTTATCGAGATTAATTACGTAATCGACTTATCGTAATTTATTACGTAATAAATTGTCGTAAATACATTAAGATACATATCAGTTACAGTTAATTCCACTTTGTGTAGTGCATAGTGACGGTGTATGAATTTATAGTGTGTATATCTGATTGAAGTGTATAGTATCGTGTGATGTGTTATCTTATATTATATTACATTATCTGGGACTCACAACAATATATGTAAGTACTATAAGTTACTTTATACAACACAACACCACTGTTAATATCATACAACTTAATACTACAATTAGAACTTTCATTACAATTATACTACATTGTATTTTATGTTGTAGGCATGAATATGAGATTAAATAAAACTCGAAACGCCTCAAAAAAACTGATTTCAATTCCGACCGAAACTCGATATTAACTGGAAACCATAATAATTAATACGGTCGATAAATAATATTCTTATTAATATTATATCCTTATATATAATCAACAAGTATCCATTAACTCAAAAACGTTAGGTTCTTTATTTTAAGTGTTACTGTGTTATAAGCATTGTATATACACATTGAACGTTATGTTTTCCTCAACCATTGCTTTTATTTATTTCAGGAGTAAACTAAAAACCAGAAACCGTTGTCACCTAACCTCAAAAATGAAAACAACACGTCTTTCCACTTTGGATTAAGAAATAGGACAATTTACAATTAGTACACTTCTTCTTTTCCACACCTTAATATATCGATACAATCGCATATTAAAAACATCGAAATTGTACTGCAGAAACGGATAAAAGTACAGTTCCGATGCCGCTAAATAGCATTTGTTTATTTACTTGTTACTACGGTAATAAATTCTGTTCTCCACGGTATTGTTGACATTTTTATACACGTCAACAAAAGGGCATAATTACAAGGGCCTAAATCGTGCAAACGGGGCAAAATATCAAATTCTAAGTTAAACAGTGTTTTTTGCCTTGTGTCACCTGTGGAAAATTTGGTGGCAATCAGTGTAACGGTGTGGATTTGTATTCAATACAAATAAATCCTCACACTTTGAGTTATATATATATACATGTAGATATATTTATAATATATTTACAATATATAATATAGTTAATATATAGGTCTATATATATATTATATTCTTATATTCCTATTATTAATATTCTTATAATAGTTGTAGGTATATACACTCTTCGGTCTTATTTCAACCAAGATTACCTAGACTATAAAAAATACATTAAAAAATTTTAAATGTAAAATCCTAATTTAAGGTATAGATATGACAACGGATTGTGGACAGAGTAGCGCTGACGTCACTGTACCGATGTGGTTTTGTGTTGAGCGCATCTGTGGTTACGTACGTATTACGTACACAGCATTACTTACGTACTCAACGAGTACAAGTTTCCTAATTAAACAAAGTTTTTGTTGTATTGTACAGGAGAAAACTGTCTTTGTCTGCAAACATTCTACTGTGTAAGCATTCCGCATTCTTTTCTTTTCGGTGTCTGAGTTCAAAATATCGGTAATGAAATAAGATTGAGCACGGCGAAGGAAGACAATTTCTGTTACACGATTGTAGATGAGTTTCATAATTGACGCCTGTTATGACTTAACAGTATTTTAATGGATAATTTCTGTGGAGGAACTTGAATGTTCGTGTTTTTGTTCTCTTGTCACATACACTGTTGCAAGACTTAATTCTCTTGCCACATAGACTTGATTCCGATTGGATCACGTAACCACGATGTGGAACAATAAAAGTTCAAAAATCAACTTAGTGCTGCACAGTACCGCGGAAGTTTCACTGTTGCATAGATAAAAGGAAGAAAGTACACAATCGATTGTGGTAGCCATTGTCTTACGTAAACTACTGTTCATTGTATTTACATTTTTCTTAAGTTTATTAACTTTCGTAAGTAGACCAACACAAAGTATTTAAAATTTATGTAATACTCAAAAAGCTAATATATACACCACAATCACACACAATAATACCAGTTTAAAATACCAAAAACCAACAGGAAACCATAACAACAAACAACCAAAACTCAAGTACTCAACAAGATACAAAATTAAGAAGGCTGAGGATGGAAACAATAGGATTCCCAAAACATGTTCTATATAAGGGAAAAAACATCTTGAGATAAAGAAATTATAAATATTAATTAAAATGTATATAAAAGAAGTTATATTCCTGCGTACAAATTATGAATTAACTTCAGTTGTTTGTTTAGTATTAGACTAACCATAGCCAATGTCAACCAATCATAATTTATAATGATGTGTGGTATACAAATCCTTACGGTTTACACAGACAGTTGGTGGTAATACACGATATTTTCTTTCGTGACTGTGTCTTTTATAGGACATGTAACCCTATCAAATTAATTAATTAAGCTAATATAACGAACACGAACAATCATGTTCTTTGTAATTTTTGTTAAAATTGCGATAGTACTAGAAAATAATTGTCTGCACTTTACTCTGTATATGTAAATAATATAGGCCTACTTGCAATTTATTAAATTCTATATTTCAATTCCAATATTTTAAAAGGAAATCCATCATAATCGATGTTAGTTCTAAAAATTATGTTTTTGTATATGGTTTGTGTTTAAATTTACTTACCAACAAACTAAACAGTAAAAGTTATTAGAAGTATTGAAAGAAAGTGAGAAAGGGTTACATAATTCAATGAATACAAAACTAAATTTAAAAATGAAGAAATATTTTATAATATAATTAAGAAATAAAAAGTAGTGGTCGGATAGAGAACGTTAAGGAAGAAAGTAAATATCAACCATAAAATCTTTTTGAAATAAGGGTTAATTGCCGCGCCCATAGGCGGTGATAGGACAAGACGAAAAGGATGTTTACCTATATTGTTGTTTGCATTGAATTATCAAAAGAAAGAGGGAAGGTTCTGACAATATACAGCATTTTAAATCCGTGTTGAAAAGGAACTTACAGTTAAAAGTATGAATCAGAGAGGTTTTAACATGTTAAGTATTGAAAAGAATGCACACACACACACACACACACACACACACACACACACACACACACACACACACACACACACACACACACACACACACACACACACACACACACACACACACACACACACACACACACACACACACACACACACACACACACACACACACACACACACACACACACACACACACACACACACACACACACACACACACACACACACACACACACACACACACACACACACACACACACACACACACACACACACACACACACACACACACACACACACACACACACACACACACACACACACACACACACACACACACACACACACACACACACACACACACACACACACACACACACACACACACACACACACACACAAGACAACTACACACTGAATGTACCAGAAAGAAATATAAAAGTACCGCCACGGGTGACTGAACTCGCTAGTTACTAATAGTCAGAAAGGGCGATTAACTTAAAGCTTGTTTACGAAAATATGTCCGCGCTGTAGGGCAAGTGGGGTATAAAGAAGTTGTCTAGTTCATTTATTCTGTATCTCCGATCTGAAGACGAGCTATGAAGCGCTAATCGGAATAATTTTTCTATAGTGGTGTGCACGGTGTTAATTATTTTTGAAACTAAAAAGTGTTTAAATTTTTATTGAAAAAAATTGTAGTAAATAATAGACAGTATTTTGTAGCATTATATTATATTATCCAGTTTTATGAGTATGAAGAACTTCTGTATATTTTTGTATTTATTTAAAATTATTTATTTATGCAACGCCGCGACGCTAAACAGTTGGGTGAACTGCGCGACAGCCACTTCCGTCCCACCAGTTCCGGTGTACGCAAACTGCTATCTCTATACAGCAGTCTCTCCCCACTGTGTTTATAAAGTTTGTGTGTGTGTGTGTACCGGGAGCGTTGTCGTTTGGAAGCACCTTGCAACTGATACAGTTGTGGTATCTGGCCTAGACGTATGAACAAAAATAAATACAAACATAGCAAAACAGAAAAATAGAAACATTTTATTTTATTGTTGTTTATTTAACATTTATTTGCCTTTTGATTTATTTCTGATTCTTTTTATTTTCCTCTTTTCTTCCTTTAGGAGATTTTCCTGTCTATAACTACTTTACCACTCGGAACATTATCTCCATCTCATTTTAGGACGCACAATTCTTGTTCTACTTTTGGTCAGTTACCTTAAGCCTCTTTAATAATCTGTTATTATTATTATTATTATTATTATTATTATTATTATTATTATTATTCCAACTTTACAATGTTTACACATTTTCCGGAACTAAAGATTACAGAAGTGATTGAATTCTCAGCTTCCACTGCTGCTTATCCATCCAAAGATCTTCTTCAATTTGTCGTTCCCTCAATATAGTCTGAATTTTTTCTATATCTATAGGTGGTCTTCCTCTTTTCCTTCTTCCTGGTGGAGTCCATTCCACAACTCTCCTTGACAATCTTCCTGTGCCATTCTTTCCGTCTGTCCATAACATTGTAATTTTTTGTTTGGATAAAATCAACAATTGAATTTTTTACATTCATTCTGTCTTTAATGTGATTTCATTTCTAATTTTCTCACGTCTGGATATTCTTGCCAAACGTACGTTTATTTCAAACAGAATTAACACTGTCGCACACCACTATAGAAAAATTATTCGGATTAGCGCTTTCAAGCTTTACATCTCTTTATCAGATCGGAAATAAAGCTGTGAGATTTCCGATCTGATGATGAGCTGTATAGCTTGAAAGCGCTAATCTAAATACATTTTCTATAGTGGTGTGCAACACTGTTGATTCTGTTTGTGATCATAACCACTAACACAACTTTCTTAATTAAAGTACATTTATTTGTCACTTGATTTATTTATGCTTCTTTTTTTCTTCTGTCCCGTTTCTTGCTTTAGGAAATTCTCCTGTCTATATATCTACTTTACCATTCGCTACAATCTCTCTATCTCATTTTTGGACGTACAATTCTTGTTTTACTTTTGGTCAATTACCTTATCCCTCTTGACTAATCTGTTATCATCCATCTGTCAATGTCACCTATAAAGGGTTGTCGACTTTTCTTTACCTAGTGCACTCTGCAGTTATGCTGGATAACTCATCATCATCATCATCATCATCTCCACTTCACGGATTAGATTGCACTGCCTGTTCCGGAAACCATCTTGTCCTCGGACGCTCTACACTACGATAACCTGTAGGTTTATAATTCAAGGCAAGATTGAGAAAGAAATCTACCCATATGCTTACACCACTTGTCCATGTATGCCGTTATTCTGTTCTCTAATTTAAAAATTTGTAATTCTCGTCTTTTCTGTGTATTACTTATTCTGTCTCGTAACGTGCACCCTATGACCAACCTGAGAGATTTCAGTTCTGCTGATGTAACCTTCCCTCTGTCTCTCTGTGAAAGTGCCCCTGTCTCAATCCCATACAGCGCCACCGTTAAGTCATAGTCTTATAAAACGTAAGCTTGCTGCATAGCTCTTGAATATTTTTATCCGTCGTACTGTCTCATCCTGGCTTGCGTATTCTTCTTATCTTCTCAACTGTTTCACTTCTGGCAGATTCTTCTGGTTCTCGCTTTTGGAAGAGTTTTATGTTCTTCATTGTGCTCCGTATGCCAGTGTACGCCTTGGTAATGTTCTCGTTTATATTACCAAACCTAAATTTTATTGTTAACTACCGTGTGGAGTTTCTAGTCTCCCATCGGGCGCCTCCCCAGGTGGCGGATAGGGGAAATATCTGGCGCTCACCAGATATGGTGGGTCCCGGGAAAATAAAATACCCGGGGCGGACCAAAACTATCAGCCGCTGCCTTGTAGTTGGATATTGTTTTATCAAAGGCTAAAGAAAGTAAACCTTGATTAAAAATTGCCTGGTCCTCCATATTGGGGGTTAATGCAATGGGCCAACTCCCCATTCATTTGAAAAAAAAGAAAATGTTATAAAACTAAATAGATTGCAGCCGCACTTCTGTATCTTTGGTTTCCGGAAAATGTGTAAGCATTGTACAGCCGGAATAATTATTAAAAGTTTATTTTTCCAAATAAGATTATTTATACATCCTAATATTCTGTTTGGTTTTGTGATACGGGAGTTTATTTCCAAACCATAGCTTATTATCATATGGTTTGGAAATGTTGGTAATGAACCAAGGTTTTTTAAATTTTCGTTCCTCATATTCTTTCCTCCTTATCCCTATAATTGGCGAGCAATCTCAAAAACAATGGATGTATGTGAAATAAAAACATGGAAGCTACGTTTCTCGAAAATCGGTTGACGCATTTAGTAATTGTCATGAGACATCCCAAAACAGACAGACTAGAGACACGCAGGCAGACAAAGCCTAATGTGTGGAGTTAAAACTGACAACTGCCATATGGCTTAGCTTGTTCAAATACATGTTTATCATCAGCACGCATGCGTCTGCTGCCGAGCCAATGTCTGCTCAACTATTCTCCAATGTCTTCTATATTGAGCGACGTCTAGTTCATTGTGCCACAACACTTAACCCAGATCACGCTTCCATAGATGTGGCCTCTCTGTATCTTTAAGGACTGTATTACACTACGCAATTGTTTTCAAGGATACGTGAAACTAGTTTCAGGGTAGTAAAAACAGGCCTGTAAAAATAGAGTAAGCCTGTCGTTTATACTATTATTATAAAGATGTATCGTTTGTTAATATAATAACTTCAGAAACTATTGATCCGGTAAAACATTTCCTTCCTCACCGTGTCACTTGAAGTTTGAGGATGTTTTCATACATAAATTTGAACCAATAATTTTAATAGTTTTCAAGAAGAGAACTTTAGAACGGTCCCGTCCCATGAAATATCTTTGTTAATTTTTTGTGTAGTGAAATTTTTGGGATGCGACAAACTTTCGTAAATCACAATGTGTATGTAGTGTCAGCGAGACACATTTCTTTGAAATATAAAGAAAATTCTAAATTTTATTTTGCCTTTGGTTCAGTACAATCCTATTTTTCGTTTTCGATATATTTATAAAAAATATCTTGTTAATGGAACAATTCAAGGGAAGAATCACAGAGGACGACCCCATAAACTACATGAAATAGCTTATGAAATAGCTTACAGAAGAAGAAGAAGAAGAAGAAGAAGAAGAAGAAGAAGAAGAAGATCTTGTTTGTAAAAAATTGTGTACGTTGTGTCGGTCCCATGTCATACATTTTCTTCGTTGTCTACAGAATGCGCGCGCAGCAGAGTTACATGCAATCGGTTCCATAGTGTAATAGGCTACATTTGAATCAATTCCCCAAATCGACCGCGTGAAAATAATAGTTGCACGAGCAGTTACATGGATTGCAACTGTCTGGCGATTGATTGCAGACTGTGCAACCGATTACAGTAAGTGTAATAGGTCTCATTTAAACCAATGCCCCACAACTATTTCTGTAATCATTTACTTAGTGTAATAGAGGTCTAAATGTTCTGCCTACTCATATCATTCTGTAAATTATGTTAAGAGTTTTAGTTCAATTTCATCTACGTTATAGTGTTATAGAACATTATTATAACATTATAGTATTTTCATGCTCATCTGTGTAGTCCCCAGTGTGTAAGTTTTAATCTCGTGTAGATAATATTATAAGGTTTATACTTTCGGACGGAAACTGTAAAAGGTGTGTTTCCAGCGAAGCTGTGCACAGCAGGGGTGAAGTCATCACCACCAACCCTTGCAGTAGGTAGACTACTGCGCTCCAGGTTTATGTTTTAATTAAAATTACAAGCATTCATTTTAATTCTTACCCACAATGCGTGCGCCGTTATAAAATTACAGGGATAACAAACTGCAGCCCATTAGGTGCAGCAGTACTGCAGTTTGTCACGTTTGTGTATGCAAAGGTAACTGTACTTTGGGAAGGGGGAGTGTGTCGCTTATTGTTGCAGTAAACGTTGTTGTTCTGGGTACGCTATTGTTGCCGGCGTCAACAATTACAACCACTGCGACAGTTACTTGTACTCTGACTGCCAGACACATTGTACAATACTTGCCTCAATAAACAGGTATGAATTTGTACGCGCGCGAGTAGTACAAATCAATGTTGAAATGAGCTTTTATAAAAGTTACACTTTTGGTTTTAAAGTTTCTCAACGTACTTCTTGTGTTGAGCTATAAAGCGGCAGTTTAGACATTTACAAAAGCTGACATAAAGAAAATGTTAAAGGAAAAATATCAATAGAAGGACAGACATCACATATTTAAACAACAGACAGGAATAAAAACGATTTGCTTCACTTAGCTTTCTTTTCTATTAGCAGTCTCTATTACTCTAACATTTTCGTATCGTTTGCTCCTTTGTGACTTTTATAAGGCCTTCTGATGTCGTTCTGGACTTGGTCGTGGTCGTGAAACCAGAAAGCATCGACAGCACGAAGCAGCAGGAGCAGTTCAACAGGAGAGTGTGACAAGGGTGGAGAAATAAGTTATTTAAGAACGTAAGAAAAGTAAAATCCTTAAAGAGGAAGTTGATAGCATACAAAGAAATATTATAACACAAGGTAACACAAAATTACCTATATAACCTGGGCTCCCTTTCACAACGCCTTAACTTGGTCGCGTCCTAATACTATCGTTCAGAACACCATGCCATATCCTATTTAAAGACAGGCTTTCGCCACGCCGGTTCATTATTTGCTGCCCATCATTACTCACGCTTGGCCGGTCTGGGGTTACCTCGCCGCAAGAAGTTGCAAAGCGTTCTTGACAGGGGTCTTCAGCTAGCGACCAAAGTCCTCCGTCGCTTCTCGTCTCGCCTTCTGAGGAGAGGACTTGGCGTCCGATCCTTAGACGACACTTTCAGGCGGCTGGCACGCAAATTTTATGCACGTGCGGCGAGGTTCCCAGACAGTCCTCTTGTGGCTGGGCTGGGCAGGTATCGTATACGTCCAGGAAACGCTCTCGGTGTGTACTGCGCTAGTGTAGGATAGCACAACAGCAGAGAAACGGCCTGCTACAGACCAAGTCGCCTTACTTGGGCAGGGCCACGAGGCAGGAGCTCCAGAAGGTAGCTCGGAACTCAGTTTCCGTAGCGATTCGTCTCTGCGACGCACAATCGCGCAGCCCAGAGTCAGTCAGTCATTCAGTCAGATCATTGATTGCCTGGCCTGGAATGCCTATATATCTCCACCGACTCTCTGTGAAAGCGAGGATAACGGCTGCGGACAGAAGACAGGACCCCTTAGTCTCCTCGAACAACACCCGATGGTCAGCGTTGTAGAGAGTAACAGCGTTGCTCGGCAACTGTGGACTGGCGCAGACGCAGTAGCGGATGTGTTCACCCACGCGGGTTCCGACGCAACGCTTAGACGTGTCACAAGAGCAGGACACACACTATACGCCGCATTATGTTACTATGCTTTACTATAACACGAAGACGGCATTAAATACTAAGTAAAAGTATAATTTTATATAATTATAGTGTTTGGTAGAAAGTGACGTTATCAGCTTGTGTCAAATACCTGCACTTGATTTATTAGCCAATGCTATGAACTGAAATTCAATTTGCCTGAAAGTACATATAACGTGAGACGTAATTCTGACATATTGATGTTTTTTATAGTTTTTAATAGTACACACATCAGGGAGAGATAGGATGATAGAGAGGGGGAGATAGAGAGATAGAGATGAATAGATAGATAAATAGATAGATGGATAGATGGATAGATAGATAGAGAGAGAGAGAGAGAGAGAGAGAGAGAGAGAGAGAGAGAGAGAGAGAGAGAGAGAGAGAGAGAGAGAGAGAGAGAGTGAGAGGGAGAGAGAGAGAAGCTAAGTGTTGCTCGTGCCGCCGCTTTATTTGTCGTGTAGAACCAACCAACATATTGAGAGATAAATGAATCGGTCATTTAAGGAAAAGCTCGACACCAATTTTTTTTTTTGTAATTTTCTTTTTAGTAGAAAGCAAAAGGTCCAATGTTTCTATTATTCAATGATAACGGCAATCATTTTGTTTTTGCTGGTGATTCATTACTGTTGTTACGTATGGGTCCCCTAAAACTTTTGCGTTTGCCCCTCTCCCAGTCAAAACGCCACCAGCCACCACTGGCTAAGAAAAAGAAAGTTGGACCAAGCCGTTAGGGTAGAACAAATGAAGAAGGAAAAAAGAAGAAGGAGAGGAAGAGACGTCCGTTACTTATAGTTGAAAGGAATGCCACTTCGTTAAAATATTCTAAAACACAATGGCCTTATAAAACCACTAGAAAGGAAATTACGTGTAAACAGAATAGGTTATAGAATCAGGAGAGAGGGGTGAAAGGGAAAGAGATAAAGAGAGAGATGGAGAGAAAGTGTTCGCAAAAGACAATAATTTTTCCCTCGTCGGTTTCACTTTTATTCCGAATTATGCACACGCAAAAAAGTTCACTTTATTTCATGTTCGCGTTCAGTGCCACTTACAAGCCGAAATATAGCCGGTTATTAAAGGATGAGTTAAAGCAGATTGGTACCTTGTTTTGATTTTTAATTTAAGGTTTTATTTTGTTACAAGTTTTTAAAGTTTATGGCCGTCTCCACTCTTTTATACGGTCCCGAAACATGGTATTATCTAAAAGAGATACAAATCATATACAAGCTGCAGAGATGAATATCTTGAGATACGTAAAGGGATGTACACGAAACGATAGAATTAGAAAAAGTGATAAGACGTAAATTGGGAATATTCTCTGTAAGTGCAAGAATTGAAGAATGTAAGCTGAGATAGATTGAATATATTGAATATATAGGCAGAATTCAAGCGAAAAGGCTACCTCAACAAGTTTTACAATATGCGCTTAAAGGGAAACGAGATGTAGAAAGACCAGAAGACTTGAAAATAGAGACCGGAACAGGTAATGTCGCCTAATCCTGTAATGAAGAAGAAGAAGAAGAAGAGGAGGAAGAAGAAGAAAAAGAAGAAGAAGAAGAAGAAGAAGAAGAAAAAGAAGAAAAAGAAGAAAAAGAAGAAGAAGAGGAAGAGGAAGAAGAAGAAGAGGAAGAGGAAGAAGAGGAAGAAAAAGAAGAAAAAGAAGAAGAAGAAGAAGAAGAAGAAGAAAAGAAGAAGAAGAAGAAGAAGAAGAAGAAGAAGAAGAAGAAGAAGAAGAAGAAGAAGAAGAAGAAGAATTTCTTTTTAACAATTCGTAACATATTTCTTAATTTTCAAATAATAATTTCAAATACCTTTAATTTATCTAATTTTTATTTCCTATTTTTAATATTTTTGCTTGTTTAAAAAGTAGAAAATTAACGTTTTGCTTGTGCGTTTTTCGCTTCTCGTTTTGCGTCACTTTCGTTACACGTTAGTGAAGAACGAAATTGTAACTAGGGTTTTCGAGGTTTTAAAAGAGTTTCCAGTTCATTAGTTTCATCCAAAATATTGTATGTAATGTAATAATTTATGTGTGTGTGTGTACACATATATGAAACTGGTACACCACATGTGACAAAAGGGTCACGGGGTATTTATGAGAGTTATGGTTATACATAATGCCCCGATATAATACCGTAATCATTACGTAACCTGATAGAATCATGGAAGGGAATTATAACGGCAGAGCGTTCCGCAGGGATTCCTTATTGATTGCGTAGCACTGAACAGCTATAAATCAGCCTACACGTTAGTTAAATCTGCCATCAAAGTTATGAGGGTAAATTGTGTAAGCTCTCACTTTGATTAATAATACTCTGTCACGTAGACTTTGATTCTTAAATCCTAAATTTTCAATATGCATCTTGTTTAAAACATAATTGTTTGTAAACATTAGCTAACAATTTATGCTGACGGTAATATTAGATGCTTGCAACTGCCCCAACGTTACACGCATCTACGTATGCGTTTGTTAGACGTCCGACCGGTAGCGCCCTACGTCATCCAGTTCTCAACCTCAGCTCCTTACTGTATTGCCAACCCTTCCCCGACATTGTTTTTGTATTCGTATTCCCCATCTAACTTACGGCCTCCACGTTCTATTACATTCTCAAGCCACGCATTTGTTTATAGAACCTTTCTGGAAATACGTTCTCCTTACGTTCCCGTACCGATCAACTACCGCTGTTGTACACACGCGGTTAATGTAGCTTCATCCTTCGTGGTCTGTGTGATTATTTTAATAATTCTGGTATTCCTTAACATGCATTTTGCCTATTACACACCGCAAAACTGAAATGTCAGCTTTGTCGTACTTATTTGCTGAACTGATATCTGTCATGGTCCGGACGAGACCTTTCAGTGTCTCCACCATTATCAAGTGCTAAACCACGACCTCAGCGAATGCGCCTATGTCAAGTAAGCACAACAAAGTTGAAATTACAGAGACTGCTAATTTAAATAACAAGATGAACAGTGACAGCGTATTGAGCGTGGAAAATGATGATAAGTTAAACAAGGTAAGAATAATATTTAAACATTTAAAAACTAAAGTAAAAGTAAAGAGAAAACTCTTAGAAAATATGGTTTAACAAACAATGCATGCTTAGAACGTAATACCGAACTACTCAAAAATTAAGATAAATAATAATGGTGAGGTAGCAACTAAAGTGAAAAAATATAGTGAGAAATTGTGGATATAATTAGAAATTAGGTAACTTTACAGAAAACTAAATATACTAAACAAAGAATTGTTTAAAATACATATAGACTTCTACAAACTATATTCATTTAAAGAAGATATTTATACGTGTTTGGACAGAATTATAAAAGGTCGTGGTTAAGGACTTGATAATGGTGGAGACAGTGAAAGGCCTCGTTCGGAGCATGACAAATTGCAGCTCAGTAAGTAAGCCGGCAAAGTTAAAATACAAAGACTGCTAATTCAAATAACAAAATGGGAAACTGAAGTGGCCAGGGCAAGAAATAGGATTGACTGGCTCACGAATTCCAAACATATCCTGGAAGATAGGATGAAAACGTGTAGGAAGATATACTGGAATGCGTGTTGGGCTAAAACATATTGCAGAATGGATTACGAGAGTACAAACTAGAATGTGAGGAAAGACACATTAGCTGTAAGAAGATAAGATAAATTTTAATATTAAGAGGAGATTGTACGGCCAATTTTAAATTCCAGATAGGTGTGTTCCAATATTTTAGAATGTGCGAAAACATACGCTTGAAATTTGTTGTAATTTTCAATAATTTTTGACTCAGCTCACTGGTCTAGAATTTCAGGAAAATGTGTATTAAATCATTATTTATAATTTTTTTTACTAAAACTCTAACTTTCAATTAAAATTCTGATGTTAATGTTTAAATAAAATAGAAACTACTTGAACAATTTTATTTATTCTGGATCCACATGTTTACAACATATTACTAAACTTGGTGTTAACAATGTTTGTTTGTATCTTTACTATATTTTAAAAAAAACGTGTCAAATGTGTGGAAAATTAAATTTTCTGACAATGTGCGCACACGCAGAAGCGAACAATGATACTAAAACGCGAAGAACTTTTTATTTTGTTTACACTCCTTAACCTACAAAAAGGTATCACAAAACACATGGCTTCTTAGAGCACGTATGTAATCTAAAATCTGCAGTCTGAATCAAACTTCCGCCTTCTAGACAAAATAGGTTTTCAATATACAAATTTTAGCAGTACAATAATACAGTTCAACAATGAGTGGGTAATTTTACTGTTGGAGATTAAACTTTAAAAGAGTTTCAAATACAGTTATTGTTTAAATTATAAAGTAAATTAGGTATCCAAACGATCCGAAATATCCACAGTTTTAATAAAACAATTGTTTTAATTTTGGCGTTTAATGTCCCTTTATTATTTTTTTAATAATTTTATTTTACGGCATGCTCCATTACAATTGTGTAATAGTACATGATAAAATATTGCTTACTTGAATAACAATGTTTTTATATGCTTACGTCAAGTAATTACAAATGCGTATTACATAACATATTTTACAATGCTTTTGTGTGAATATTTGATTATTTACAATAAAATAACTAATCAGATTTCAATTGCACTAATGAATGTTTTGAATTCTTTGAGATGTTTCTTTATAATATCTTCTTTTGTAGGTGGGCATGTTCCTGATTTTTTGACACTATTGATTAAATTTTGTCTCTGATTTTTTAACATCTCACACTCATGTATGATGTGGTCCACTGTTTATTCTCCTACATTGCACTGACACATTGGGTCGTTTATTATCGTGAAGAGATGAAGGTTAGATTTTGTTATTCATTTTTATTAACGTCAGCAGTTTGCAAGATCAACATGCAATCTCTCCAAAGTATGTGAGCATGACGCTCTTCCAACATTGTAAGAAATTCTTAAATTCGTAGTGACCGTCAATCAATGAGTTTTTCCGGTGAAGGGTATGTGAGGATCGGTCAAAAATATAACACAAATTTTAACTTATTTGTGTCGACGTTTCTGCAATGTTTGTTGTCATCATCAGGACCTGTGTACGAATACAAAAGAAATGACTTGTTTGTTAAACCATATTGTTGTAAGAGTTTTCTCTTTAATTTTACTTTAGTTATTAAATGTTTAAATATTATTCTTACCTTGTTTAACTTATCATCATTTTCCACGCGCAATACGCTGTCACTATTCATCTTGTTATTTAAATTAGCAGTCTCTGTAATTTCAACTTTGTCGTGCTTACTTGACATAGGCGCATTCGCTGAGGTCGTGGTTTAGCACTTGATAATGGTGGAGGCACTGAAAGGTCTCATCCGGACCATGACAGATATCAGTTCAGCAAGTAAGTACGACAAAGCTGACATTTCAGTTTTTGCAGTGTGTAACGGGCAAAATGTATGTTAAGGAATACCAGAATTATTGAAATAATCACACAGACCACGAAGGATGAAGCTACATTAACCGGGTCCGGGTATGTACAACAGCGATAGTTGATACGGTACGGGAACGTAAGAAGAACGTATTTCCAGATAGTTTCTATAAACGAATGCGTGGCTTGAGAATGTAATAGAACGTGGAGGCCGTAAGTTAGATGGGGAAAACGAATACAAAAATAATGTCGGGGAAGGGTTGGCAATACAGTAAGGAGTTGAGGTTGGGAACTGGATGACGTAGGGCGCTACCGGTCGGATGTCTAACAAACGCATACGTAGATGCGTGTAACGTTGGGGCAGTTGCAAGCATCTAATACGAATTTAATACTGTTTATTAAAAAAACTAATTATTCTTTCTCTGTTGACATTTTTGCAAACTTAAAATACTTTTTCTCTCGTATAATCTAATACATACATTTT
Source organism: Magicicada septendecula (assembly GCA_034769895.1). Taxonomy (NCBI): domain Eukaryota; kingdom Metazoa; phylum Arthropoda; class Insecta; order Hemiptera; family Cicadidae; genus Magicicada; species Magicicada septendecula. The sequence continues at coordinate 29,547,624 of CM068369.1, forward strand.
TGAACGGTTCTTTTGTCTCTTTAGTTTATTTAAGTTTATAACAAAAAAACTAATCACTTCCCTTCATGATGACTGTAGCTTGATCTGTTGATACCGTCTGGAGTAGAGGTGTATGACGTATTATCATCAGCATAAATTATTGTTAGATAATGTTTACAAACAATTATGTTTTAAACAAGATGCATATTGAAAATTTAGGATTTAAGAATCAAAGTCTACGTGACAGAGTATTATTAATCAAAGTGAGAGCTTACACAATTTACCCTCATAACTTTGATGGCAGATTTAACAAACGTGTAGGCTGATTTATAGCTGTTCAGTGCTACGCAATCAATAAGGAATCCCTGCAGAACGCTCTGCCGTTATAATTCCCTTCCACGATTATAAGGTTACGTAATGATTAGGGTATTATATTGGGGCAATATAGATAACCATAACTCTCATAACTACCCCGTGACCCTTTTGTCACATGTGGTGTACCAGTGTCACACACACACACACACACACACACACACACACACACACACACACACACACACACACACACACACACACACACACACACACACACACACACACACACACACACACACACACACACACACACACACACACACACACACACACACACACACACACACACACACACACACACACACACACACACACACACACACACACACACACACACACACACACACACACACACACACACACACACACACACACACACACACACACACACACACACACACACACACACACACACACACACACACACACACACACACGCACGCACGCACGCACGCACGCACGCACGCACACACACACACACAAGTTATTACATTACATAATATAGTTTGGATGAAACTATTGAACTGGAAACTCTTTCAAAACCTCGAAAACCCTAGTTACAATTTCGTTCTTCACTAACGTGTAACGAAAGTAACGCAAAACGAGAAGCGAAAAACGCACAAACAAAACGTTAATTTTCTACTTTTTAAACAAGCAAAAATATTAAAAATAGGAAATAAAAATTAGATAATTTAAAGAAATTTGAAATTATTATTTGAAAATGAAGAAATATGTTATGAATTGTTAAAAAGAAAGTCTTCTTCTTCTTCTTCTTCTTCTTCTTCTTCTTCTTCTTCTTCTTCTTCTTCTTCTTCTTCTTCTTCATTACAGGATTAGGCGACATTACCTGTTCCGGTCTCTATTTTCAAGTCTTCTGGTCTTCCTACATCTCGTTTCCCTTTAAGCGCATATTGTAAAACTTGTTGAGGTAGCCTTTTCGTTTCAATTCTGCCTATATATTCAATCTATCTCAGCTTACATTCTTCACTTCTTGCACTTACAGAGAATATTCCCAATTTACGTCTTATCACTTTTTCTAATTCTATCGTTTCGTGTACATACCTTTACCTATCTCAAGATATTCATCTCTGCAGCTTGTATATGATTTGTATCTCTTTTAGATAATACCATGTTTCGGAACCGTATGAGAGAGTGGAGACGGCCATAAACTTGAAAAACTTGTAACAAAATAAAACGTCAAATTAAAAACCAAAACTAGGTACCAATCTGCTTTAACTCATCCTTTAATAACCGGCTATACTTCGGCTTGTAAGTGGCACTGCACGCAAACATGAAATAAAGTGAACTTTTTTGCGTGTGCATAATTTGGAATAAAAGTGAAACCCACGAGGGAAAAATGATTGTCTTTTGCGAACACTTTCTCTCCATCTCTCTCTTTATCTCTTTCCCTTTCACCCCTCTCTTCTGATTCTATAACTTATTCTGTTTACACGTAATTTCCTTTCTAGTGGTTTTATAAGGCCATTGTGTTTTAGAATATTTTAACGAAGTGGCATTCCTTTCAACTATAAGTAACGGACTTTCTTCCTCTCCTTCTTCTCTTTTCCTTCTTTATTTGTTCTACCCTAACGGCTTGGTCCAACTTTCTTATTCTTAGCCAGTGGTGGCTGGTGGCGTTTTTGACTGGGAGAGGAGCAAACGCAAAAGTTTTGGGAAACCCATACGTAACAACAGTAATGATTCACCAGCAGAAACAAAATGATTGCCGTTATCATTGAATAATAGAAACATTGGACCTTTTGCTTTCTACTAAAAAAAAAAATTAAAAAAAAAATTTGTGTCGAGCTTTTCCTTAAATGACCGATTCATTTATCTCTCAATATGTTGGTTGGTTCTACACGATAAATAAAGCGGCGGCACGAGCATCACTTAGCTTCTCTCTCTCTCTCTCTCTCTCACAGAACGTGTTTGTGTGTGTGTGTGTGTGTGTGTGTGTGTGTGTGCCATTAAATTCTATTACATTATGAGTAATTTAAATTGTAATATTGTATAAATTAGGTACGGTGATATTATAATTTTCTCGTTCTCTTTAAAGAAAACATTTGATGATGTAAAACAAACTATCTTAACTTCTTCACATATACAAGGATACACACATACCCACGCCCACGCGCGCCCTCACACACACTCACATACACAAACAGGCTCACTCAAATAATTGTTCTGTTGTGTTTGACATTTCTTTTGTATTCATACACAGGACCTGATAATGACAATAAACATTGTCGAAACGTCGACACGAATAAGTTAAAACTTTTTGTTATATTTTTGACCGATCCTCACAAACCCTTCACCGGAAAAATTAATTGTAAGAAATGATGACGTTTGTAAGGGACCTGGAAATGCCTATGTTACTGACGGGAGCATATGCAAAAACGACTTCATAAACATCAAATAAACCACTAAAACCGTCCGCTGACTTGTTCGGCTTTTTCAAAGACAAATGCCGTTTGAACTGGTGTAGTCACGTAAAGTGCTTAAAGGACAATTTGCACATGGATAACGTGTAACTATTTTGAGAAATGCTACAATGAGAACACATTCTACTACACACTCTGCTGAAATATTTATTAGAATAAAATTCATTAATATGAGTTCTATATTTTAAGAAAAAAGTTGGCGAAATGTTATGTGCGGAGCGTTGCTTTATACGGTGCAGAGACATGGACACTGAGGAAAGAGGATAAGAAAAGATTAGAAGCATTTCAGATGTGGGTTTGGCGAGCAATGGAAAAAGTGAAGTGGGTTGATAAAGTAAGGAATGATGAAGTTTTAAGAAGAATAGGGAAAGAGAGAAGAATCCTGATGGTAGTAGAAAATAAGAAAAGGAATCGGTTAGATCATTGTTTAAGAAGAGACTGCTTGCTTGCAACTGCCATGGAGGGTGTCATAGAAGGATAAAAAAGAAGAGGGCGTAAAAGATTGAAGTTAATAGATAGCATTAAAATCAGAGGGTGGTACGAAGAAACGAAAAGGCTGGCATGGGATAGGACAGCTTGGAGAGCTTTAACCATTTGAAGACCTGCTTAGGGCAGACACCAAATAATAGTTCAATATAAATAAACGAAAAAGAAACCAATAGTAAGCCAGTCAATGGAGCTTTTCTGAATTTAGAGATTTAATCTTCTTGAAAATAAAGAAAGACGTAGAGAGCAAATGGTTTATACCTTACTGTAATTACAGTTTTATTTGTTATTTACAGAAAATTGTTTCCAGCAACATCCCGAATAGTTAGTTACCACTTTGAAAGAATTTACAATGGAATAGTATAAATGCTTTTTATTTCTAATTGAAATGGTTTTGTTTCAATATGAAATAGAACAATGGAAGTAAAACAAAAGCAATTAATTTTCAACCACCTTCTTTTCTATAGTTAATATTAAATTCCACTGTGTAAGGTTATTGTTTTTTGCTTTAAAAAACTATTTGTTATCAGTATTGCATGAATGTAGAGCATATACAATATTTCATCTATTTACATATTTACTTAATTCTTAATACTTTTACACACTTATGGCTATCAACAGGCGGTTAGTAAAGTAGAGCGCCTTGCAGCTATTCTTTGCACAGTTTTTCTATCCCTTTATATGCTCTGCTGTTTCAGTTATGTCTAACACTCATTACCCACTTCTTATATATAAAAATGAAAGTTTCTTTGTTTGTCCCGTATGCGTTCCTATACCATTCATCCCAAGGTTAGTAGAGTGTACTAACTCTACTAACCTTGCATTCATCCGACTGCGATGAAACTTCGGTCAGTTGTTGTGCGCCCGCCCGCGAAGGTTTCTGAATTAGTGGTGTTTTTTCAATGGGGTCCTTTGGGGGGTTCTTTGGGGTCTTCCACATCTCCTCCTAAATCACTGGACCGATTTCAACCAAACTTGGCACAAATATTTTACGCAACGGGAGAACCAACATAGGATAGGTGTTTTTTTCGACGGGGTCCTTTGGGGGGTCCTTTGGGGTCTTCCACATCTTCTCCTAAACCACTGGACCGATTTCAACCAAACTTGGCACAAATATTTTACGCAACGGGGGAACCAACATAGGACAGGTGTTTTTTCGATACGATCCTCTGGGGGGTCCTTTGTGTTCTTGAAAAACTATTAGATTTGGTTACTATGGCAACCCAATAGAATAGATTCTGTTCTAAATATATTATCGCATTAAATTGAAGACCACGCGAACAAAGTCGTGGGCAACAGCTATTTATTTTTAAGAAACCTACTTTAATTGAACTTTATTAATTAAACTAACATTTTAATCACGTACAACGTGAAACTCCGTAGCGAAGCACGGGTATTCCGCTAGTATTTTATAAAATCTTAAGATCTTAATATCATAAGGGCTTTTCTTATTTTATCATGCCATTTTTCCTAGACCTGACTATGTCCTTCTTCTTTAATGGAATTGTATTACACTCTCATGGTTTTGCTTCTTTTCCTCATTTATTGTTGTAAATAGTGAAACGAATGGAACTACCTCGAACACCCGAGAGCGTCCTCTACCCGTCCTCTCGATAGTCGGGCAGACGTAGCCTCGCAAGTGCGTTGCGGTGTGTTCAAGAACACTTGAGATACTCATTAAGCTGGCGTGCAGTCAAGGATGGAAAGTTCATTCTAGAACACGTGCGCTACATATAAAAGGGCAGACAGGCTCGCTTTGTAAAGTCAGTTCGTTGAGCCATTTCCGTTAGTGCGGATCGAGTAGTGGTTGAATTATTGTGGCGAAGTGCTATTGTGTTATAATTAGTGTGGAACTCTATTATTTGACATTATGATTACGTGTGGACAAATCTGATTGGAATCATTGTACGAGTTGATTACAAATCGTTATTTGTGATTAATTAAAGCTGGTGATTAGTGGCTTAATTGGTGTCTGTGTATATTTTTCCTCTGCACCATACGGCGATCAGTGAGACTGTAGTAACAATATAATAAAACCGTCTAATTTAGTTTGCTTCTATTATAGAGTCTACGGAGATTGTTTTTAATTGTTTACGAACTGTGCCCGCAAGATCACACAATTTTAATTTTTTATGTTGTTCCCGGGAATCGAATACGGAAACTCTACGAGGGTCAGTTGAAAAGTTCGCGGAGCGACAACTGTAGCTTTGCGGTAAAACTAAAATTTTTCGTGTGTTGCAAGATTTGTATTTTATGTAAACTCCTGTTAATTTCCAAACCTATCTATCAATGTATTCATTGTTTTGAAGCTGTTTAAAATTGACGTGTCTTGCGTGTTTTGAAAAACGGACAAAATCAAACATCGTGGTGTGATTCTTTGTTAAAAATTGTTTAGCGCCAACGGAAATTCAAAACGAAATTTTAAATGAGTCAAGAGATGCTGCGTCTTCAAAACCAACGGTTTGTAAGTAGGCATTTTAGTTTAAACGTGGTCGTACGAGCATTGAAAACGTGGTCCCACTGGACGCCCAAAAAATGCAACAACTCCAGGTGCGGCAGCCATCTTTCACAACGCTTTTTCACACCAAGTTCTTGAGTTAAAGTATGATGCACACACTCATATGAGATGCCTATGATTTCAGCAACTTTTTTGTTGCACTTTTTGGACGTCCACTGGTGGGATAGTTTCCAGTGCATGTACGACCACGTTTAAACTCGAATGTGCCCTACTTACCGTTGTTTCTGAAGGCGCAGCATCTCCTAACACACTTAAAATTTTGTTTTGATTTTCCATTGGCGTTAAAACGTTTTTAAAAGAGAATTCATCACAACACGTTGTTTGATTTTGCGTATTTTAAAAACACGCGTGACAGGAAAATTTCAAACAGCTGGTAAAAAGTGAATAAATTGACAGATATATCTGGAAATTAACAGGTGTTCACGCGAAATATACACCTTGCAGCACACGAAAAATTTTAGTTCTACCACTGAGCTATAGATGTCGCTCCGCAAATTTTCAATTGACTCTTGTAGATAGCCATACTCAGTGGTATACTAAGTCCATGTGTATGGTCAAAATTACTCTGTGTAGTTATTAAATGATTGCGTGTAAATGAGCATACCGAGCATTAAGAATGGTAGACAGAGAAAAAACAAGTAATAATAAGACATGAGAACTGAAGCTGTTATAAAAAGTGAGTAGACAAGACCAGAAGAAAGGTATGGAAATAATACATGTCAAGAACAAGACCGCGGGAAAAGAAACAGGGGGTGAATCTTGTTTAAATTAAGGGTGATTTGAGAACTGAATGTGACATATATTATTCATATCGTACGAAATGAGAAAATTCCTTCGCCTGAGGCGTTACCGAGTCTGTTTAATATTCTCCATCTCTCTCGCTCTTTTCTGTAGAAAGCATAAATTTGTTTATTTATTTGGACATTTCGTTTTAGAATTTTCTGTTGTGGCAGTCTTGAGTCTTTCTCTCAAAAGCGTGTCCTGTAAAGCGAATCACATAAACGTTTCGGGAAGTCTGTGTAAGGGCGTAGTTATTTCAAAACTGAGCGATTTATTAGTTAAATATTCGTAGACTCGTATATATGCATACAAATTCGAGGAAGCCGAATTGCATGTATTGTTCCATTCAACACTGTTTGTGTATTAAGGCGGTGATGTGTTTGATGTAAACACATATTGAAATAGAATCACATATCGACATTGTACGCTTAACCATGGGAATTTATAAATATTATGGGAATTTATAATCAGGAACTCTTTCTAAATAGAATGGAGACCAGTAAATCAACAGGAATGCCAAGAAAGAGATGGAGTGAGGATGTTGAGGAGGATGTGAGGAATATGGGAATAAGAAGATAGAGAAGACTATGTTATGAGAGCTCTGAATGGAGAAAAATCGTTGAAGAGGCTAAAACCCATACTGTGTTGTAACGCCAGTGGAAGAAGAAGAAGAAGAAAGATTACTCTTCGTAATCAGGAGTTGAATGTAAAATTCAATTTTGTAGTTCCGTTTACTTATAAAGTATAAAATTAAAAGATTTGTTAATAATAATAATAAAAATATTAATAATAATAACAACAATAGCTCCCTTTACATTGACAAAGTAGCCAAGGGGAACAAGGCAGGTTAGGCTGCCAACTTTGAACGTAACGGTATAGAAAGTGTGGCCAGTGCTACGCATCTGCCTGCTATTATTACCTTACGATAATACCAAAGTATAGTAGGTATTCGACATATGTCACCTTAGGGTAGGTATGTCGACCTAGGGGCTAAAAATGTACCTTGATTTTATAATAATCATGATGAGCTGTGATTCTACAACCCTTGGTGGGTCTTGGCCTGCTCCAAGAGTCGAATCTATTCTTCCCTTTTGCGTGCCCTGGCTTTCAATTTCTTATGTTTAGTTTTCTGAGGTCTTCCTCTATATGATCCTGGAATCTACTCGGGGTCTTCCCCTTGTTCTACTGCCCATTGGTTTCTGGTAGAAGATATGTTTTGTAGGCTGTCCTTCCTCCATCTTATCTATGTCCAACCATCCTTAGCCCGTATATTTTGATTATCCGGACAATGTCCGGCTCTTTGTAAAGATGGTATAGTTCATAATTATAGCGCCTGCGCCACATTCCGTTTTCTTGTACTCCTCTAAATATTGTTATTAGAATCCGTCTTTCACAGCAACCTAGAAGTCTCTCGCTATTTTTTGTCATCGCCCAGGTTTCTGAAGCATATTTCAACAATGGCCTGATAAGTGTTTTGTAAATTTTGCATTTCGTGCTTTTTGAGGTGAGGCTAGATGCCAAGTGCTTTTTTAATCGATAATATGTTTTATTTGCGAGATATGTTCTTCTTCTTATTTCACTGTTGGTATCGTTAGTGCTGTTTGCCTGGGAGCCAAGATATATTAACTCTTTGATTGCTTCTATATTTGTTATGTATTTCAAGGGTTTGAAGACTTGGGCTTAGTGGTAGTTTGTTGGTAGCATAAATAAATTTTGTTTTCTCTAAGTTTATCTGCAGTCCAATTTTATTTGAGGCTTCCTCTAATGCTGTAAAGGCACTAATGAAATCTCGTTTTGTCCTGGCAATTAGATCAATGTCATTTGCGTATGCTAAAGTTGTATACTTTTGTTTATTTGGGAGTCTCTTATTGCTTTTTCTAGTGCTAGATTAAATAAAAAGCATGACAGACTATCTCCTTGTTGGAGTAAAGTTCGAGTTGTGAACGAACGTGACACGTTTTTCTGCACTTTAACTTTACATTCTACTTTCAAGAGAGATTCTAGGATTAATTTAATTAAGTGTGTTGGTATCCTGAATTCCTTCAGTGCCATTCGGTCTACACTATCATAAGCGCTCTTAAAATCAATAAATAAGTGGTGTATTTCTATACCAAATTCTCGCCTGATTTTTCCACTACCTGTCTAAGTATGAAGATTTGATCGACTGTACATTTCCCTGGTCGGAAACCACATTAGTATTTTCCAACAACCTGTTCTGTGTACGGTTGCAGTTTATCATACTGTTAAGACGGCTCCTTGATCGTCGTATGGTACAGTGAAAAACAAAATACAAGACACCAATGAAATCACTAATCACCAGCTTTACTTATCACAATTAAACAGTTTATAATCAACAAGATAGTCTCTTACAACAAATCAAATAAAAATTGTTCATACGCAATAAAAATGTCAATTAATAGAGTCCCGCACAATTATAAAACACATAACACTTCGCCACAATACTTCAAACCGCACTGGAATAAATCGCCACTTAAACTGACACTATACGTTGCTGAATTCTTATATTTATACCCCGCTAAGATTACAGAATAATCCATAATACGCGTCAACACTACACTAGAGCGTAATTGCTTGCAGCCTTGAACATAGTGCGCGCGGCCCGGCGAAGTCTGGAACAGTCTCGTTAACGCATGTTAAAATCACGTACGCACACCACATTATAGCTCCGCTGGAATAACCGAGAAACGCGTAGGATGTTGTGTAACGAGGTATATTATGTATTGTTACTTTATAGGCCATATTTAGGATCGTGATTCCTCGATAGTTGTCACAAGTGAGTTGGTCCCCTTTCTTGTGGGTAGGTACTATTATACCTATATACCAGTCCTCCGGAAGTTTCATTGTTTCCATAGTCGTCTCACTAGTTGACAAATAGACAGTTGATTGTGTAATACTTATTCGTAAAATGGTAATAATCTATTGAATATAGTCTCATACACTGCTGTAATCCAGTCATCAGATATGTCAGCCCTTTGTGCAGCAAACATTGCGTTGGTACAAAATGAAAAAACCGTTGATTTAACGACGTTGTTAAAGGTAATCCTAGCAAAAGCCAGTAAAGCGCCAATTTTTGTTTGAATCTGTAAACAACATTTTAATCAGATTTTATCGTTAGTCCTTTTGTTGTATTGGTTCGAATATTATATAATACCGTCATGTACTGTAAAAATAGGTATGGAGAACCACACATGACTTCCATGTTCTAATTAATATACAATAATTTTTAATATGTCCACTCAGAGCAAAACCAAATATATCATCATATAAAAACGCTGAGAAAGATAATCAAAATACGAATTGTACATAGTGTTAACATTTTAAAAATAAAAAAAATAATTATCTTTTACCGTCCGTCGTTTGTTATCTGTAAATTTCTGAAAACGAAAAATTATTTTGTTTACGTGGTTACATAGCATGGAACGATATCAGTTGTTAATATTTTATTGAAATTTTTAAGTTTTCGGTCGAATAAATGGATTACATTAATACAAAAAATTACCCATTCACCCTTAAACTACCCTTTTCGTTTATAGATGTTTCATATATTGTACAGTGGATTATTATGACTTTTTTTTCAGGATACTTTATTTATCAAAATTAACTACCTTACTCTTGTTAAAACGTAAAACGTTGCAGGTAAACTACCCCTATTCCTTAACTAAAATCAATAGGCCTTGAGTCCTCCACGACTCAGAGACACATACAAATAGTTGATTCTGTTTTGAATTTGCGGCAGTTTTGTTCTATGAACAAATTCTATATACAGACACACAGACTGACACAGAGACACACAGACACTTTACAGAAAATTACTTTTCTTCACGTTTGAGGGCAGTACAATGAGAATCAGTCCTTATCTCGAACACGATTTTTTTCGCCATCAACTAGTTCCATTTCCTTACGGAACGTGGAAGTAATAACCAGTTGCTATAACGACGTTGTTAAGCTCAATCCTAGAAAACAGTCAGTAAAGCACCGGTTTTTGTTTGAATCTGTAAACAACTCTTTAATCAGATTTTGACGTTAGTCCTTTTGTTGTATTGGTTTTATTATTACTTTATTACTGTATTATTTATTATTATTATTACTGTACAATTATATGATACAAAGCTGTGTCGAGATTTACCACTACAATGTCTTGTTTAAATATTGTTACCCAACTACGCTTATTCAGAAACTTTAATACAGGTGACATCAATAACGATAAGAAAAGTATACAATTGTAAACAAGTTGATCGTAATATACTTCGTAGGCTTGCACGGCCGGAGCCAATGTTGTTAAAATTCATTCCCGGGCTGTTTGGCCGTGCTAAAACAGACGTTTCGACAGTATCATCGACTGCCAGCGTCAGTGTAAAATTTGAGCTGTACTAACGTAGGGTGGTACACGTTAGAGACCACAGTACTGTGGTTAAGGGTGAGCCTTAGTTAGAAGCGTCTGTTTTAGTTAGAAACAATGGACCACGGTCAAACATCCCGGGAATGAATTTCAACAAGTTGATCGTAACTTTCATAGACAGTGTCATTAGTAGATAAAGGTGTCAGGCTATTGAGGCGTAGTCATCTACTCATCGTCTTCACAACACAGCATAGGCAAGGCGCTGCCTGTTTCGCCTTCAAAGATCCTGCAGCCATCTCTTCCTGGGTGTACTCACACACCTGTGTCCTATAGGTTTGTACTTCCGGTCCTGTTTGACCAGTCTGGAATCTGAAATTCTTTCTAAGCATTCTTTCCACCGTTGTTTGTAATCTTTTAACTTTTCATTTAAATTAAAAACTTATAACTCTTCTCTTATGGGCTCATTTCTTATACGGTCAAGTTTAGAACACATTTTACTCCTCTTAAGAATGCCATTTCCGAGGACATCTCCGTCCGGCTGTGTTCTTTAAAAGTAGCGAGTGAATTAAATTAATTTCCCCATTATAGGACACCAGCCTATAAATGGGCAAGTCATGTGGAGAGGCTGTTGCCATGACTACCGGTAATTGTCTTCCCCTAGCCTTTGATATAATAAGAGATATAGGATGCTGTATTAGAGGCAACTAGATTCCCCCCTGTAATATTCCAAAGATAAGCCGGTCTAGGATCGTCTTCGTTACGCCCGAACTTGTTACTGGTGAGTACTGCTGCCCTCCACCAGGAATATTTGTCGACCTTCAGGTCTAGATCCATACTGTTCTGCATGAACAGGGTCATCTCTTGTAGCATGTGGCACTTCATCACGCAGTAAGGTGTCTGGTGGAGGGAGGCTAACGGCTTCTTTGGCAGCTAACATGACTTCATCCAACCATGAAAATTTATGAGGACCAGTCAACCCGGTGCAAAGGTACTACCTCTCCAAATTCCTTCGACCCCTTGAGGCGTAGTCGATGCATTAAAATGTCTCACGTTTCAACTCCAAATGCAGGAATTATCCTCAGTGGCAATCCTGTCCTAAATCACAGTTGATCCGGGGTAAATAGTTGTTCTGACAACCGTCTGAAACCAGAACTAGTTAACAGTAAGAATATTATAAATGGAGTTACAAAATATATAGAAATTTATTCTCATACAATGATCGTTTAAGTTTGAAGTAAACAAAGGCACTAATATAATTATTTAAAACTTCCGGGCTGAAAGGCCGTGGTCGAATGCTTGACGTTCTGCAGCTAGACGTTTCGGCCACACCACCGGTGGCCATCTTCAGTAGCAAAAATGTTCGAAATAGGTGGTATGCCGAACAAGTCTCCCAATGAACTGGGAACAAACAACCATTCGTTGCTTGTTCGGCATACCACCTATTTCGAACATTTTTGCTACTGAAGATGGCCACCGGTGGTGTGGCCGAAACGTCTAGCTACACTACATCAAGCATTCGACCACGGCCTTTCAGCCCGGAAGTTTTAAGTAATTATAGTGACACCGGCCGTGAAAGCCTACGTACTAAAAGGCACCAATGTTAGAGTTCTCCAAAGTTAAGACTCGTAGTAGGGTCTAATTGTCTGAGATTAGTAAGGCCAGTTTTGGGGGTAACAAGAAAGGATAGATGATTCAAATTAAGTTCCAGGCTGTAAGGCCGTGGTCGACTATAATTAACCTGCTGACAGATGTTGTGATGAGACGTTTCGGCCTCACGTTACTGGATCCCATCTTCAGTAAACGTTTTTGAAACGGCTGCCACTTTTGAAAGGCCACTTTTGCCACAATAGTGTAGTTTTACGCACACCTTGTCAGTCGTTTCAAAAACCGTTAACTGAAGATGGCCTCCAGAAGGGAGGACAAAACGTCTGATGATGATATCAGGTTAATTATAGTAGACTACGACCTTACAGCCCGGAATTTAATTTGAAGAATGAAGAACGGATAGATTGCCAAGGAGAATTATGGAATGGGCCCCACCAACAAGAAGGAAAAGAGGAAGACCACCTGTCACCTGGATAGAAGAAATTCAGACCATATTGAGGGAACGAGAAATTGAAGATCTTTGGATGGACAAGCAGCAGTGGAAGATGAGAATTTAATCACTTCTGTAATCTTTGGTTCCGGAAAATGTGTAAACATTGTACAGGCGGAATAATAATAAAAAAACGATAGACTTGAAAATAAACCAATGAGGGAGAACCTTAGAGTTTATAATTTAAACAATATAGAAACGATTTAAGGATCACGTGTTAAGAAAAAGAACGAAAGCCTTCCAAAACAAATATTATTTTATAGACCCAAAGGAATCGACGAGTCGCAGCCGACACAACGGTCTAATGATTGTGGAAAAAGAATAAGTACAAGAATAAGAATAAGAATAAGAATAAGAATAAGAATAAGAATAAGAAGAAGAAGAAGAAGAAGAAGAAGAAGAAGAAGAAGAAGAAGAAGAGGAGGAGGAGGAGGAGGAGGAGGAGGAGGAGGAGAAGAAGAAGAAGCAGCAGCAGAAGAAGAAGAAGAAGAAGAAGAAGAAGAAGAAGAAGAAGAAGAAAAAGAAGAAGAAGAAGAACGTAGACACAATATAACACAGACATGTGCCAAAGTGTATTGAGTGTAGCAACGTAAATGAACTTTACTTTAGATTAAAAATAAAACATTTCATAGTGTGATCCTAAAAACAGAGATATATGTTCAAAATTAGTTTAAGCTATAGAGTGTTTAATTAATGAAGCTCAAGTGGTTAGCGTTGAGGACAGTCAGAAAGGGCTGTAAGATAATTCTGAAAATACCAAGACAACAAAACAATTACCCCTTTTTTTCCCTAAAGTTCTTTTAGTAGCGCCACAAATCGCCTGAATCCTGTTCATCATTCTTTCGATGTCCTCGTCAAATTGATATGTAATAATCACATCCCAGCTAATGAAAGTGGGATAATTGCTCCAGTACTTTATCGTTAATCGTAAGTTTTGATGTTTATCTTTGAAAGACATTACTTTTTTTTGTATCGTCCATCTAAGGACCACATGCTAATTTCAATTCTTTATTCTTTGTTTTTTTTTTAATTTTCTTTCATCTTTTCACTGGGTGTCTTCTTTCTGTCTTGAGTCCACTTTGAACCTGCGTTTTTCTCTCTCCTACCCTGGACCCCTTCCATTTTTAACACTTTTGCCTGAAAAATTTCTCTTTCAATTGCTTCTTCTGCGTGTATATTATGTTTTTCTAAATCCTTTTGGACTTCTTTAATCTAACTTGATGTTAACTTCTTCCCCCACAGATATTTGAAGATCTGCTTTGTTAACATATTGTCGTACTTTTGTTTTATTAATAGATATATTAAAATTATGTTGAGCAGTGTGATGGTTCAGTTTGCGAATTTAAATTCTAAATCGATAATTATTGTTGCGCCGAAAATTCGTTCCAGCACCCGTCAGCGCTTGTTCCACCGTTTCTCTTGCAGCTGACAAACAATATTTCTATCTAGAATTGTAGAAAGACGTAATACGGACTACCGAAATTATATGGATTAATTATTATTATTATTCCAGCTGTACAATGTTTACACATTTTCCGGAACCAAAGATTACAGAAGTGATTGAATTCTCATCTTCCATTGCTGCTTGTCCATCCAGAGATCTTCAATTTCTCGTTCCCTCAATATATTCTGAATTTCTTCTATCGAGGTGATAGGTGGTCTTCCTCTTTTCCTTCTTCCTGGTGGGATTCATTCCATAATTTTCCTTGTCAATCTTTCCTGTGCCATTCTTTTCGTATGTCCATACCACTGTAATTTTTTTGTTTGGATAAAATCAACAATTGAATTTTTTACATTTATCTTGCCCTTAATGACTTAATTTCTAATTTTCTTACGTCTGGATACTCTTGCCGAACGTCTCCAAAAATCCATCTCTACTGTCATTAATTTTGTTCTTGTGTTATTAGTAGTCCAAACGTCTGAGCCATAAGTCATGATACTTCCAACATAGGTTATAAATATTTTGGTTTTAATCCATCCACTATAGATGGATACAACACAATTATAAAATAAGTTCAAAAACTTATTCAAACCGCAGTCACAACCTTGCAGCGTGCTTATATAACGCAAAGCAATTATAACAGTTTGTTAGACGTTGCGGACGCTGATACAATTTAAACTATAATTAATTATAGAACTAAATTTTAATTTGTGTAGAGTTTGTTAATGGCAACACTGGTTTTCGCAACTATATATATACACGCGCGCCTCGTGTCTCGCTGCATTGTTATAATTGTTTCATATTTCTCTGTACTTTAAGTATAGTACGCTTTCATATTGTTACTCCACAATAATAATGCAATTCAGTATTGTTATGTTTAACTACAAAGCACAGTAACTGGGGTAAACTTATAATAGAGCAACGCTCAACGCGTACCTAACATACACTGAAAACTAAATATTTTTTAATGTTTTGTATGGAGTTTATTTCCTACTGTAAGACAATGATGAAAAATTTGTGTTTATACAAAAAAAAAAAAAAAAAATTTGGAGGACAATAGAAATGCAAAATACGCAAATCATGTCTTAAGTGTGTAAATACCCGTATTAATTAATAAAAGAAAATTATTAATAATTAACATTGATTAATAATCAACAGTGTTGAACAGACTCATTTTGAACCAATGGAATAAACACGGTAAGCTACCTATGTGAACCAAATGTTAGGTAGTGCGGTGCGGCTAGCATTACGCCTCTACCGTTTATATATGTTTACGACATTAGGGAACAATCTACGTGTTTCTCGAATATTCCAGTGGAACCGGTTGTAATGTTGTGTGTGTACGTGATTCTCAATGCGTTAGCTAGACTGTGCCAGAATTCGCGCCGCCGCGCGCACTGTGTCAATACCGCAATTAATTACGCTCCAATGTGTTTCTTTATTGCTGATGCGTAGTGTGGATGTTTCTGGATTTTCGGCGGGGTATAAATACAAGTACTCAGCGACGCTCAAGTCAGTTTGAGTTGCGATTTATTGGAGTGCGGTTCGTAGTATTGTGGCGAAGTGTTATGTGTTTTATAATTGTGCCGGACAATTGTAATACAGTTGTGTTTTATATTAGTTGACATTTTTATTGCGTGTGAACAATTTTATTTGATTTATTGTAAAAGACTATCTTGTTGATTACAAACTGTTTAATTATTGTGATAATTAAAGCTGTTGATTAGTGACGTAACTGGTGTCTTGTATTTTGTTTTCCACTGTACTATACGACGATCACTTAGACCGTCGTAACAATATTTTAATAGCAGAGCTGTCTTTTTCAAATGTCTGTAAGCATCTTGAACACAGAATCATAAATACATTTAGTTACTGCGAGTACTTGGCATCTAAACATTCTGAAATGGGGCACATTTCAAGTATAACTTAAAGAAGTAGGCCTAAAGCTACGCTGATAACATTAAAGGAAGAACCAAAATAAAAACTAATTTCAAACAAAAGATTGTGTTCGGCCCGACATGTCACCCGTTTATTGAGAAACGCTAGAGGAACCCAAGGGAAATTATTCTATATAGTTAATAGCATCAGATAACTTTGACACTGCACTCGCGAGGTTTGTTTCTTTGTGTTGAACTCAAACTTTGTAAACTTTGACAATAAGTCGAGACAGTGTGTTCTCAGTCCGACACAATATTGGCTATTTATCTCTATAAAGAAAGATTCTACTGTAAATTGCACGGAAATATTCTAGAAGAGTGCTCTACAGGTCAAAATAAGTCAAGAAATTGTATTAACATATGTGTCATGAAGGTTTAATGCTAAAATATTTATAGCTAAAGAACATTGTTTTTCCTCTGTTTCTAGGAAACTGATTTTCTTTTTGATTTTCAAGGAAAAGATTTTCTTTTATTAATTAATACGGGTGTTTACACACATTTTGAATTGCTATTGCCCCCCCCCCCCCAATGATTTTTTCGTACAAACATAAATTTTTCATCATTCTGTTACAATAGAAAATACTCGTAAACTCTGATGCTATTAACTATATAGAATAATTTCCCTTGGGTTCCTCTAGGGTTTCTCAATAAACGGGTGACATGTCGGGCCGAACACAATCTTTTGTTTGAAATTAGTTTTTATTTTGGTTCTTCCTTTAATATTCGAGTAAACTAAATTTTAAATGGAAGTATTACCAGCTCCTCGCACAACCCCCAACATGGAGGACCAGCTGCATTGATTTCCGGGCACACAACCCCTACGCCGGCCGCCTTCTCTACGGCTGATCAGCCCGGTCTGCCCATTGCTAATTTTGGTTTAACCCGGCTATTTTATTTCACCGGTACCCCCAACCTATGAGGAGCCAGAGAGAGATATAGGTTTAGGTATAGGTATTTTCACCTATCCACCACCTGGGGAGGCGCTCGATGGGGATTAGCAAACCCCGCCTAGGAGTAGTACCGCAGAGGATTTGGGATGTGATATCTCGTACAGGAAGGACAGCGATATCGAGTGCAAGTTAAATAAATTTAGTTATAACTGTAGAACAATAAGACAACTGTTGAAGAATAAAACGCAAAGGGAGACATAGCTAAAGTTCTATAATGTCGTGGGTGTGCCGACTTTAAAGTACGGTTGTGAAACATGGACTCTCATGCAAAAAGATATTTCAAAAATACAGCCCTTGGAAATTAAATTTTTAAGAGCAGTTAAGGGTAGATATTTTATTGATTTTAGATTTGATTGATATTTATTTAATATTTTATTGACATTTACGTACACAAAGTAAAGTAATAATTAAAAGAAATGATTTAAAATAAATCGTGCCGAGCACACACAAGAAACACGAATGTTTACATACGAAATGTCGGAAATTTTATTAATAAAATTTTAAATTATTTTCAAACTCAACATGAGTAAGAATTTTATTTAAAACAAATAAACATCCACCTTTTCTCTATAGCACTCAGTAGTGTTGTTATAATATACAGATGACGAGATAACAGAGAATGTGTCTGCGCTTGTAGTGGGGGCAGCTCACGTCAAGGCCCCAGCACTTGATGGAAGCACACATTAAGTTTGTCTTCTTCTTCTGCACCTCACGGAATAAGCACTTTGCCTGCTGTTCCGTCTTCACAAAGCATCTCTCCATCTCACTCTCGGTCTTCATACATCTCTTGTACCGAAGGTTATATATCAAAACGCAACCTTAGGGAGTCGCGCCTAAAAAATATTTAGCCTTAATTTCACTTTTAAGCGTAGAATGAAAAACATGTCGAAATTTTATTGTGCAAAGCCTCTTCTATGGTAGGATTTTTTTGTTGTGCGTTAAGTAGTCACGGTACAAAAATTTAGGTTTGCGAGTCGACAACCCGGATGTAGCGAGCACCCGGTTTTAACGAGCACATCTGCCCGGTTATTTGAATCTCTTTATAAGCAAGTTCTACTGTATATTATAAAGCGCCGGAAAAAATACTACATTCCTGTCTTACTCTTTTATTTACTAAAATGTCTTCAGTCTTTGTCTTCCCAGTAATAACTATCATTTTAGAGTTGCAATATATGCTTCTAATCACGTTTACCAAATGTTGTGGATAGCCTCGATATTCCATAATAAACCATAATATATTCCTGTTTACTTGATCATTGCAGGTATTTATTGACGGTGTCAGAGATGGT
Source organism: Magicicada septendecula (assembly GCA_034769895.1). NCBI lineage: Eukaryota > Metazoa > Arthropoda > Insecta > Hemiptera > Cicadidae > Magicicada > Magicicada septendecula. Next base: position 29,566,275 of record CM068369.1, read on the forward strand.
CAACTAGGTCAAGTGTTAAGAATGGCAATACATCAGAACAGTGGAATGGCCCTACAGTTGTTTATGCTCTACAGTTCGAGCATTTTGGAATGCAGTTTGCAGCGCAGATATTAATTGAACGGGCCACACAGAGAGTGTCACGAATAGTATGACACAGGAACAGTTCATATACTCTTGTGCACACTCGACCTCAAAGCTGTCAAATCGACGTCCATCTACTTTGATGCTTTCATGTCATCACACTGTAGTGATAGGATCCCATAACGCATTGTCGTTACATCATCATCATCATCATCATCATCATCATCATCATCATCATCATCATCATCATCATCATCATCATCATCATCTTCATCTTCACAACACGGTATAGACAAGGTGCTGTCTGTTCCTCCTTCAAAACTCCTCCAACCATCTCTTCCTAGGTCTACCCACACACCTCTATCCAATAGGTTTGTATTTCCAGACTTGTTTGCCGGTCTGCAATCTGACATTCTTTTTAAGTGTTTTTCCACCGTTGTTTGAAATCATGTAATTTTTCATTCAAGTTAAAACTTTTAGCTCTTCTTTCATAGCCTCATTTTTTATACGGTCAAGGTTAGAACACCTTTTAATCCCTCTTAAGAACGTTATTTTCAAGCCCTACATTTTTCCGTCTTGTTTCTTCGTTGGTGTCTATAATTCAGACCCATAGGGCAGTACAGAGACTGTCATAACTTTGTAAAACTTTAGTGTTTTTATCTCGACGTACCTTGTTTCTAGAAATACGGTTGCTTGTTCCACAGATCGTCTGAAACTTAGCTAAATTAACATCATTATCATAAATCCTATTATAGCCAATATTGTCTCCCAAATAATTAAAGTGGCTCACCTGTTCTATAAATCTATCACTAACCATTATTTTTGTTCTTATTGGCTCCATTAAAAACAAATGGAATGCTATTTAGAATTAATATTAGGCAATTACCTGTATTAACGTCCGTCTTGTGAGTTATTTGGTTTTTTCTTAAAACGACGCGTTTCGAGAATAAATTCTCATCATCAGGTTTCAATACTATAAAAACATCAAATTCACACAAAAGGGGTCGTCAACTAGTTAAAACACACAAAACACAAAAACCACCACACATAATTTAACACCGACACAGTCCCGGCACAGTCCGATGCGCATCGTCTCGTTGCCAACGACCAACTGTTGCACTTTGTCTTACATGACCGTTATCGTTGTCCGCTGACCTATCGATATCGATGGCCGTGTTGTACAGCAAATTCGATCGGAACGAAACTTTGTCATTAAGTAGCTGGTCCGTTTGTAACTTGGAAGCTTTGTATATCTCATATTCCTCCACAGCGTTCATGTATGCACCTTTTTTACAACTATGAAGTAGTTTAAAGTTTGTGTGGAAGTCTGAGTACTTATGATTATACAGCATTAAATGCTGAGCGTAACTGGATCTAGTTTTCGAGATATCACTTTTGGGCAGGTGTTCTTTAAAACGTTCGGCTGACGGCCTGCCCGTTTGTCCTATATAAAATGAAATCAAATACAAAATGAAATGGAATGCCATTATCTTTGTTGGAGATTGTCATATCGTATTGTTTGAAAATCTCATGAAACTTAAAAACAGATTTTCGCAAATCAAATTCAGTATTTTGAAGTACAAGCAAGTCGTCGGCAAACAGCAGCACATTCAAATATCTCCCTCATTATAACTCATTACCAGGGTTTACAAGATGTTTTCATTTCCTTACCAGATCGTCAATATAAATGTTAAAAAGAGTGGGTGATGTACTGCAACCCTTGTCTGACACTTTGATTGACAGATATTTGTTGAGATATCGTACAATTATTTTTGACAACTATTATATAGGCCTTGTATAGTTCTTATAAGTTGCTGAGGATATCTCCGTTCTTCTAATATTTGCCACAAAAAATTTCAATCTACTCTATCAAAGACCTTCTCAAAATCAACAAAAGCTACATGCGTTTCTTTATTGTACTCACGATGCTTTTCAATGATTTGTTTAATAATTAAAGCATTGCCTGTACAAGATCTGCTTTTCCTGAAGCCGTTTTGTTCTTACAAAATAAGATGCTCGGAAATAGTCCGCAAACGTTGGTGTATGATCCTTGCATGTACTTTGTAACCAGTATCGGCCAAACATATTTCCCTGTACAATGTCGTTACAATGTCGTCAAAAAATGATGCAAGGTAAACAATTCAAAAGTGGCACAACAATTTGAACGATGGGAGAGAGACAGAAGGTCTATAGTTTACAACTGTGGGAAACGTGGTCACTTTCAAGCTGACTAATGGCTAATGGAAGACTAAAAATCAGATAGAAGGGTGTAAATCCACCAATTGCAGAAGCAAAGCTCCTGAAAAAAACACACAGTTTCCATTCTTCATAACATCACAGATAACTTGATTGTTCATGAATTTTTCAAATATGTTTATATTTAACTGCACTTATACTTTACACGAACACTACCGCTCTATTGTGCACCCTGATGTCTTCAGCCACAATCGTGTTCCTTTAATTTTCGGACTATATTTTGAAGCCTCAAGAAAACGTTAATAAGAATGTTTGAATGAAATGTCTTTGTGTCTCTACAAATTGAAGATGACTATTAGAGTATTTGAATCAACAATGAAATGGACCAACTGATTCAGAATGCCGTCGTTGTCTGGTTTATGAAGAGTAAGGAGGCTTGAATGTCTGGGCCACGTAAGGCGAATGGATGACAGAAAAATGGTTAAAAGAATTGCAAATTGGAGACCGATAGGAAGAAGAATTAGATACAGACCCAGAAAGAGATGGTTGGATAAAGTGGAGGATGATTTGAGATGCAGGGACGTGAGGGAATGGAGACGGATGTGTAATAAGAGGGCAGAATGGAAGAAAGTAATTGAGGAGTCTAGAACCCACGCTGAGTTGTAATGCCAGGGAAAGGAAAGGAAGAAAATGTTAGGAAGGGTTGACGCATCTTATGCTTGGGTTTTATGAGTTTAACCACGAAATGCTCGTTGCAGACATTTATTTAACGTAGAACGCGCTACATCACAAAGATATGCTTTCAGAACAGGGATTTACACTACTGGATTTTTACAAGCAGTTACATACATATTGCGATAACAGTCTAGTATTAGGGTTGCACTTCATATAACGTATTATAGTACCAACTGAATCATCATTACAGGTACCCACACGTTGCCTGGGATATATACAGTACCAGCTGTTACCCGCGGCTTTGCACGCGAATATTTGACTTTTAATAAGTATTTTAATATAATTTTTGTTGTCTATGTCTGTATGGCGTTCTGTCAGCTCGTATAACAATTTTGTACTCAGTAGTCAAATTCTCTCCAAAGCTGTTTTCAACACTCGTACTATTTTGACTTGTACTAAATTATTATATTGGTGCAACAGCGTTTAGAGATTTAAAATTACCCGTTTATAAAGCCTTTGGAGATATTTATAAAGTACCTGTTAAATCAAAAACGCTAAATTCTTTATTTTAAGTGTTACTGTGTTAGAAACATTGTATAACACATTAAATGTTATGTTTTCCTCAACCATGGCTTTTGTTCATCTCAGCAGTAAACTAAAAACCAAAAACCGTTGCCACCTAACCTTACAAATGAAAACAACACGTATTTTCTTTTTGGATTAAGTAATAGGACAATTTACAATTAGTACACTTCTTCTTTTCCACATCGAAATATATCGATAAAATCGCATATGTATAAAACATCAAAAATGTACTGCACGACTGGATAAAGGTACAGTTCCGATGTCGCTAAATATCATTTGTTTATTTACTTGTTACTGTGGTAATTAATTCTGGTCTCCATGGTATTGTTGACATCTATATACGCGTCAACGAAAAGGCATATTTAAAAGGGCCTAAATCGTGCGAACGGGGCAACATATAAAATTCTAAGTTAGACAGTTTTTTTTTTTACTTATGTCAAAGGTTACGTGTGTAAAAGTTGGTGGCAATCAGTGTAACTGTGTGGATTTTTATTCAGTACACATGAATCCTCAAACTTTGAGTTTTATATATATAGTATAACTGCACTAGCACTGTAATATCTGTGTTTTATAGACAGAGAGTGTGACGCAATCACCAAACACGGCCATAAACGTTACCATTGCAACAGACTACCCATTACATGATTACTGTTGCATTACGTTAGTAGTGAACACTACGGGGAAACGTAATAACAGCCCTACAACAGTAAAGGGTCAACACAAAAACACGTGTCCTATTATTGACATGCAATTGTATAGTTCACTTATCCTTTGTCACTGCGTAGACATATTCATGTTCCCTGGAGTCGCCTTTATCTGCACATCTCATTTCTCTGTGGCGGTGTATCCGCACCCCCTTACCATAAGTATGCCCCCGAAAAAATTCTCTTCCACAACACTATCCCCTCAAGAATGATTTCAGAAACCATGTTCCAACATTACTCCTCCAACGCCTACAACTTTTACCCGATTCCTGTTCTTCTTAATTCCTCATTATACCTCTTCCATCCAGCTTGCTTCAGTCTGCTCCAAAACCAGGTTTACGTGTTTCTGTATGAAGCATTATTTCTCCTCTGCCCGTCCCCTCACAAAATCCGAAACTCTCACCCATACATACGACATACTCTAAAAAAAGGACCAAATAAGACCTCGCTGGTCTCATAATATTGTTACGACGGTCTCACGGATTGTCGTATTGTACGGTGGAAACAAAATACAGACACCAATGAAGTCACTAATTACCAAATGTAATTAGTCACAAATAACAATTTAAAATCAACAATGTACTGTCATACAATAATTCAAGTTAAATTTATGGCAGTCACACCTGGCGTTATTGTAGAGCGTGGATAAAGTAGTTGTTTCGGATTAGTGAAAAGTGATTACTCTGTTATAATTAGTGCGGAATTCTTAATAGTTGACATTGTTATTGCCATATAGTTGACATATTGACATTATAGTTGACATTGTTGTTGTTGTTGTCGCGGTTACTACTGTTGACAATCTTCGACAGCAGATAAATCGTGATTAAAATTGGAGGCAAGTCACTAGTTAGTGGCAAACCGGTTACAAGAGGTGACTTCGTAAAACCATGTCTAACAGCTGACAGTACCATGACCTTCTCAGCTGTTCGTATGCATAGGAAATGATAAATTGACATCGGTTACGATCACTGTAATACACAGAAAAGTTGGAAGTGTTCCTCAGCTGATTTTAAAAAGTACACATTCTCTAATTAGTATTACTATTAGGTTTTAATAAAAATTGATATAACACAGAAGGAGTTTCTTCTTTCTCTTCTTCAGGCTGTGGACCTTACGATCCGTCCGCACTCCTTGGTTCAACCATCTTTTCTTTGGTCTTCCAATATTCTGCTGTCCTTTCGGATTGTAAACCAAAATTTGTTTTGCTATCCTCTTCTTATACATACTTTTAACATGGTCCGTCCAGTGCTGCCTGTATTGCTTTATCCTTTCGTTTAGGTGGTATCTTCCAAGGATGTTTCGTATATCATTATTTCATAGCCGGGCCCTCCGCGATACTCCTAGTACTGATCGTAAAAATCTCATTTCACTAGCCTGTATCCGGCTTTGGGTCTTTGCATTCAGTGTCCAAGTCACATAAAGGCCGCATAAAGTTCATTCAGTGTTTACTGCCATAAAGGCCGCATGGGACTGCCATCACTTTATAAAATTTCAAAATATTATCTCTTTTGAACTTTCCATTCAGTGTTCTTCTTATCCTTCCACACATGTGATTAAACTTCTCTATTTTGTTTTGTCCACATCTATCTCACAAGTCACATCCAACTAACCTGAATGAATGCACTTGCTCAATTAGTTGATCATTAAGTACTAGTTTATACCTTACAAGAAAGCAACCTTTAAAAGCCACGGACTTTGTCTTGATAACAGAAATTTCCAGACCATAGATGGCCGTCTGCAGGCTATTTTCATTGTCTGCTACTATGACCTGATAGCAAACATCAGTGATTTAACGGAAGGAGTTTCAAGAAAAAATTACGTAAAAGACGTTGAAATAAACCACTGAAAAGAGAATAAGGAAACAAAAAAAAAGGAAAAGCGACAAAAGTATGTATGATTTCTTATGTATTTATTAGGTTATTTAATTTAATTTACTAGGCTATATTGTGGTCGTCTCTGCAAAAGCATATTCAGTTATTAACAAAGAATTAAATTAAAAGAATTTACATTAATTGTTAATTAATAAAATTATTTACACTTTAAAGGTAAAGGTTATTCTCAAGCTCTGAGAAATTATTAAAAATGTTATTAAAGGTTTACAGATTTTAAATTTGAAAACGTTTACTACTAGTAAAAGTACAACAATTTAGTGTATTGTGTATAGGGTCTAATATAAATTATATGTTGGTATACGTTAATTTTAATTTGTTTAATGAATCATGAGAAACATAAATACATGCATCAGTCGTAGTTTTTAAAACGGAAACATGCATATTCATAAAAAAAGGTTTTGTTTTTAAAATCGATATATCTACCATTATATAGTAAATAAATATATCTAAAGAATAAACGTATTTAATCCCGAATAATTTACGACTTTAGCAGCATATTTATCTTTATAAACACAGATATTACAGGCAACGTCTGTTTTCTTTCTTAATTAATCCCAAATTACGTGGTACGGACTGAGTGCAGTAGGTATTTTGGAAGCGTTTTCGTGAAACATCGGTATTCGTCGGCTGTTTCCGTAATTAAATGTAACGTTAGACGTAATCGAATTGTTAATGCAGTATTGTATACTTAAGTTTCTCTTTCATCTAAACGCATTGAAGAGGAACAAGGTAAGAGGAAAGCATCCCTTTACAAAATTAATGCCCTTAACCCAATTACTTCTAACAGGAAACTGGTTTCTTGGTGTTATTGAAGCGTTTCAGTAGACCGTGTTAATTTACTTTTGTAAACATATGCTTTAAAATATATTATAACTTTGTGTTTATTATATTTTGAAAAATTCACCAATTCAATATTTTAAAGTAATCATTTCAGAGCATACTCTGAAACATATTGCGATCATATTAAAACAATTTTATTGTATGGATCAAAGGAATAAATAACACAGTAACAGAACTTAATAATCATACTGATAATGTCTGGAAACATAAAACATATGTAATTTATATCTTTTATTTTACTAAAGCTAACAGGTGATAAATCAAGTCGAGAGTCCTAAGCCCTTGAACTAATAACAAAACAACAAAACTAATTACAAGTATTAGTTCAGAGGAAACGTAAGAGAAATTGAAACTTCTTCTTATTCTTCTCCTTCTCCTTTTTCTTATTCACTTCCAGAATTAGGCCAACAGCCTTATTCGGCACAAATTGTTCAATTTTATGTACATCATATACGAGATACTATCATTCTTATTTTGGCATGATAATGTCTTTTAGCTGGACATCGTTTGAAACTTTCTGTAACATTTTATTTACCGTCACGCTGTATGACGTCATCATTGTTTAGGCTGGGGGTCATTCCACAAAAATGTAACGTCATCGAAAAGTGTAACGCTTCCACACTTTCGATTCCCCACAGTCTAGAAATCTTCGGTCTCCGTCGTTTTAACATGATAATTTGTTATATAGTAAATATATTTGTTATATAGTAAATATTTGTATTTTATAGTAAATATTAAAAACATTATCATGCTTCGATGTTTCGGTTTCGTCGAAATTCTTTCTTTTTTCTTCTACACTTCAGGGATTAGGCGTGTTTGGACTTCACATTATCAGGTCAATTTTGTTCTTGGTCTTTTAGAAGGCTTGTACTTGTTTACAATTACTGGTATTCTGGCTTCATCCATGCTATTTAAGTGCTGTCTCCATTTCCCCTGTATTCTTCAATTTTGGCGTTTAGATTATATATAATTAATTCTTCCCGTATGTCTTCATTTTTTATATGATCCCTTCTCGTGCATCCTTTAACCCTTTTTAAAAATGTCAACTCTGGTGGTTGTCTGTTGCTTTTGCTTTTATGATTCTCTTTGCTTTGTAATCCAGGATTCGCTGCCATATAATAGCACTGGAACAGGCATTGTTTTGTAGAATTTTAATTTTGTCTCACGTCTCATTTTATTTTTTAGTGTCCTATTTATGTGTTCCACAATTGTGTTGAAATCTATTGACCTTATGTTGTATACGTTTGTCAACGTCAAAACTTATGTCATAATCTAAATACTTAAAATTTGAGGTATGTACCAATACTTTATCCTCATTAATAATTTGTGAGTCTACTGGAAATTTTTCGTAGTGAGCTATAACTTTTGTTTTGTTGGTAGATATCTCTAGGTTGTAGTATTGTCGTCCCAGTTTATGTAGTCTGTACACAGAGCGTTGTAAGTGTTCTTCATTATTTTGTAGTATAACCACATTATTTGCATACAGCAAAACATTCAAGTGCTAATTACTTTTCAGGTGTGTGTCTTACTATCATTTCTTAAAAAAGTCGTTACGTCAAAAGCCGTAAACAGCAATTAGGCCTATCTGTTTGCGACGTTTTCTTCCGGTATGGACCGCATCAAAAATGTCTTGTATGACAACGTTTCACCCATAATACAGTGAGTATCTTCAGGTCTATGTGACGATGAGGTTGGCAAGCCAACTCAGTTATATAGTGTAGAAGTGGTCCGGTAAGTAGACTCGGCCCTGTAGGTGTTACGCCGCTTGCATTATTTGTGCGGTCAGTCAACTCCCGTACAGTCAAACCAGGAAGTAAAGGGTACCAAGACGTGCTGAGCGTTACTGCTTCTTAGTTGATGTTATCTTTGTGTTGATTAATTTCTATATCTTCTAGGACCATTCTGTCATAATAAATATTGCACGACTTTGTAAAGATTCGTCTTTGAAATTTATCATGTGATTGGGTTGTAACTGAATGCTCATCAAATACCGATTTTTCAACTGCTAAGAAACAAACTATCAAAAGACAATTAATTTTAGTTAAGTAAGTGTTGGTCAAAAGTCTAATTTATGAATGAAATTAGAAGTAAGAACTATTAATTTTTAACGATTTTTCAATTACTTAATTTTTAATAAACCATCATTCTATTTGGTATTTCAAAAATCTATGCTTATCCGTAACATTACAATACACTATACATTATAGTACAGAATGTGTGTGTGTGTGTGTGTGTGTGTGTGTGTGTGAAATCGTAAAACAGGAGTTAGAGTTAAATACAACAATTATTGACTTCATATTTTACTGTAGAGATGTAGACAATAAGACTACTATTGAAGAATTAAACGCAGAGGGAGACATAGCTAAAGTTCTATAAGGTCGTGGCTGTGCCGACTTTAATGTATGGGTGTGAAACATGGACTCTCCTGCAAAAAGATATTTTGAAAATACAGGCCTCGGAAATTTTTAAGAGCAGTGAAGGGAAGTAGTTTGAGAGATCGTCTATGAAACGACGACGTAAAGAAAACCCTGAAGTTACAGTCGGTTCTGGATAGAATAAAGGATTCCAGGCAGTATTGGAAGTCCCATGTGGAAAGCATGGTAGACACGCGTATTTCTAAACCAAGCGTTTGAATATAGACCAATGGGGACGAGAGACCGTGGAAGACGCTGGAAAAAATGGTCAGAGACTTTGTGAAATCGGAACGGGCTATACCCCAAACAATGTAGTGATGAAGAAGAAGAAGAAGAAGAAGAAGAAGAAGAATAATAATAATAATAATAATAATAATAATAATAAGAAGAAGAAGAAGAAGAAGAAGAAGAAGAAGAAGGAGGAGGAGGAGGAGGAGGAGGAGGAGGAGGAGGAGGAGGAGGAGGAGGAGGAGGAAGAGCAGGAGGACGACGACGACGAGTAGAAGAAGAAGAAGAAGAAGAGAAGAAGAAGAAGAAGAAGAAGAAGAAGAAGAAGAAAAAGTGGACGTTTACTTGTTATTTTGTTGTTTACAAAACTATTTATCTGAACTCTGTGCAGTGAGTGTGCGCGCGCGCCCGCGTTATGTAGGTCAGTTGGCAACAATGTTTGCTTTGGCTCAGACAGACCAGTCCTGTTCTCTGTACTCGGACAAGTTTATTTAATTTACTTCTTAGTCTATTTATTGTTATTTTCCAAGCAGACGGTCTTATACATTGCTAGAACTGCGGTCTTGTACTGTGGCAAAGAAGTGTGCTAATCGTGCACGGCCTAACAGCCCGGTGAATAGTCAAAACAATAGTAAACAGAGTTAACGCCGACCGTGGAAGCCTAAACTACCAGAGTTTGTGGTTTAATTGCCTCTTCAATTTATAACGTTTCATAATCGACAATGTACAGCATTGTGACAAATAAGCTTGGTTACAAATTATCGTGTGCCGAAAATATTAACCAATACGCACACGAATATTTTCAATTGCTTGGAATCGTCTCAATCGTTTTTGTTGCATTCTGAAAACAAAGGGAACGGGCTGTTTAAATGCGACGTCGCCGGAGATAAACTGTTGTTCTCCTGTTGAGGATTGTCTTGGCTTGCAGCGGTTTGAAAGTGACGTCAAGGAGAAACAACAACGTTAATAACTGCTAGACGACACAGGCAGTGGACTTTTAAGACAACGCAATAAAGAAGCTGTTGAAAAGATATGAAAAATGCTTAGATGCCAAAAATGATTATGTGAAATAAATAAAACATTGTATAGATTTTTTTCTATAAGAAATTAGGTTTATCATTTAATATCTTCTTCTTCTTTCAAAACTGACCTTATTAAAAAAGAAACAAAAAAACATCTTTTGAAGTGCACAATGCGACAAATTTGAAAGCACAGGCCTCTATAGAAAAGATAACGTTTTATTTATAGCTTTAATCTTTTATATATATATAATTTATTTACTATTTATACATTCTTTACCTCAAGATGTTTTATCCCTTTATCTGGTACATGTTTTGGGAAGCGTATTGTTCCCACCCTCAGCCTTCCTGATTTTATATCTAGTGGAGTATTTGTCTTTTGGTTGGTTGTTGTTATGGTTTCCTGTTGGTTTTTGGATAGGCCTATATAAAGTCAGGAAGACTGAGGATAGAAACAATACGCTTCCCGAAACATGTACCAAATAAGGTAATAAATCATCTTGAGGTAAAGAATTTATAAATATTAAATACATTATATATGCATCAAGAAATAGAGTGTCGCAAAGTGTTAAAAAAAAAGTATATATGTAAGAAAAGAAAACTATAGTTTTATAAATATTTTCTCAAATACTAGTGTCACGAAAACGCAATGTATTTTGCCAAACCCTTGATAAATCATCGCTGACCGATAAGGCAGAACGTAAGCACTGTACACATACGCCCAAGTAGGTTGCAATAAATTTCTTTGTAAAAGTGATTTTACGGTTAGCGTAGGAGAGAGGAAAATATTTTATACAATTGTGACGAAAGATTTTACTGTCTATGGATTTGTGGTTCCGTATAGTTTTTAATTTAATATAGGCTCCAATTAGTGATATACATTTTCTTGGTAAAGTTATTAATTTTTAAAACTTCTCTAATTAATTTTATCTTTTTACAGACTTATTGTTCTCTTGAAAATATAAAATTCAGTCTACACGTAACGCTAAAACTGTTCAGAATTACATTTTTGTTTTGTTCTATAAAGTACATTCTATTCTCTGCACTAAACTGTATAACTATTACTACTACTACTACTACTACTACTACTACTACTAATTTGTATCACTCTATAGGGCCTCAACGAAGCTACGCCAACGGTCTCGATTTTGAGCGAGGACTCTGAGCTCTCCAAAGGACTTCCCCTCCTTTTCTGCTTCCATCTCGACAGTTAGTTTTCCTGTCTGACACAAAGTCCGAACGTTCCAAAAGCCAATAATCGTGTCCTTTTTCATGCCAGGTGTCGTTGCCTTAATTTTAGTCCAGTTGCTTCTCTTAGTTTCCATAATGATTGAGTTTTAGACGTGCGGGTTATTAGCCTACAGGGGGTCAGTGGGGCTGCCACCTCTAAGCCTTAGCACTTGCTTCCAATCGTGATGTATTTGCTAGAAAGAGAATGCCGTTTCCTACAATTCTCTTCTATGAGCTACGGTTATACCGCTAATACGCGGTCGTCACAACCTCGTCAATGGTAACAGAGTGCCCCGGATGTAAAGACATGGCTCGGGAAGATGAGGTTGACGGTTGTATGGGAGATACTATTTGAGACGCACCCCATATCTTACAACCCTTCATAATTATACTGTAACATTATTCAGTTTCCATTTAATTTAGTTTCATCTAGTCCATTTGTATTTACCTTATTAAAGTAATTTTATTTTTTACTGCTTTAGTTTACAGTCCTTTGTAAGCAATGCAATAATGGTTTTCTTCTTCGTATTGTTTAAATTAGCAACCATCCTTACTTTTCTTTTATAAAATTGCTAAACTGCTATAATTGTTATTAATTAGACAAAGCTTTTCGTCATCACTGACATCTTCAGGTCTTAAACAACCTGAAGACCATCGTTGTTTAAGACCTGAAGATGTCAGTGATGACGAAAAGCTTTGTCTAATTAATAACAATTATAGCAGTTTAGCAATTTTATAAAAGAAAAATAATGGTTTTGATGTAAAATAAAATTTTTATTCCATGATATGGGATATTTATCTTTACCAAGTGGGACACTTATCATGTTTTACAGACAGCAAGAATTGTGGGATTTTTAACTGGAATCTTTTATGTCTTTTTTTGATCGGTAAAACTCAAAGTTCTTTTTTAGAGCGCTTAATTTCGATTTGGAATGACAGAATGTCATCATCATCATCAGCCTCTAGGATTAGGCTCATCCTGAACCTGTTCCGGTATCCACTTCGCTCTCGGCCGTCCTACACCTCTCTTCCCCTGCCGGTCTATATTCCATTGCTCGCACTGGAATCCTGTCTCGCGCCATTCTTCCCAAATGTTCACACCCATTTCTTTGTTGCTCCTTAGCTGTTCCATCAATGGGTCGCCTCCCAGTTCCGTTCTTATATCTACATTCTTCTTTCTATCGAGAATGATACAGCCCAGAGTACTTCTCATAAACTTCATCTCCGCTGACCGAATCTTTGCTTTACCTATTTCTGTCATAACCATATCTTCATCTCCATACATCGAAACTAGCACCGCTACAGTGTTAGAAAACCTCATCCTTGTTTCCTTCTTTGTCTTATTTTTAAAGTATCTGTAAATTGTTCTACAGATATTCCTAAAATTGTTTAATTTTTCATAAATGCTCTTTATAGCTTCTATAAGATGTATAGAGTAACCTCTTCTGTTAAGGATTTGCCATAATAATATTCATTTAAAATTTTGACAGAATATTAATAAGGAAATATAGCTGAGGGCACAGTGTTGCGACAACAAAGCCGCCTAATCAGCGCGTCAGAGACAATCAATCACTGCTGACTATATACTATGTTGATTACACACGGAATTACAAGCTGACGACCATGTGTCACCGCCACCGTGATTGCAGCGACCCGTATTGTGTACTGTTGACCTCGGCTTAACATATGTTTCACAGTGCGTAAATTGCAGTGTCGCTTATTGGCTCTTCTATACTGAAACAGTGGACACAGGATAGATATTAGATTTACATTTCTAATCTACAAAGACTCTGGATTACAAATATCCACACTTAAGACCAAAGTAAAGGCTGTTCGTGGAACTGATCCCGTACGGGTGCAACAATTACTCTGCCACTTACAGCAAAGTAAATATGGATTGTCCGAATGAAAAATAAATAATTGAAACATTAAGTGTAAATGAATTACTGCTAATGATTAACACAAGAAAATTATAACTAACTATGCTGTTTAGCTTCTTTATGATTTTCCAACTATCTTACTCGTATCAGAATCTCTTTCATGCGTCCGATTTATATCGTACAAGAAATTCTGCATCCGATTCAACTCCGATTTGTGTCGTTCGTAAAAAATATCGAAAACAAACTCTTTCAGCGCTGCCATCATTAGTACTGAAGATAGATCCGTGTGTCCAACGTTTTCGTGCTTATTTGCTAAACTGCTAAATCCATGTTCTGGACTAGCAGTCTAGAATATGACATTTAGCAGTTTAACAAATAACCACGACGAAGTTGGAGTTACAGGGAATGCTAATTCAAATAACAAGATTAACAGATCCGTGCGTATTGTATGCCGCTTATCGGTTCATTTTGAAGAGAAGAAGGAAAAAAGATGGGATGTTCATTCAATTAACTGTCCACGATATGTAGACGGTGGTTCAAGCCATTGTTCTTTCTTCAAGTTCCTGTTTTTATAATCTTCGGAAGCGGGATCCACAGTGCTCTCCTGTTTTGGATTTCGTCAATGAGTTTTTCCGTATTAATGTCTTTCATATTTAAAAACAAATTAAGGAACTCAAACGACGCTTGAATACCACCAGAGGCGTAGCTAGGGTGGCCAAGGGAGCAGCCGCCCCGGGCGGCATCGAAAGGAGGGCGGCAAAGTGAGCGTAGAATTGAAAAAATTGTTTTCAGTTAATAAAAGTACAAACAACTTATTTCTTTGATATACCTATTCCTTTCATAAAATAAGCATAACCAGCCAGCTTGCTGTTGTAATACCTTGCGTGATAAACAGTAATAGTCTATTACAAATTACGCTGTAATAGAGGCTCTTGTCCCTCTCTGTACAATACAGTATTTCATTCTCCGTGTTCGTTATGATTTACTTGGAGACGGATGTTTAGTCTATGCGGTCTCTTATCTCGGTGTTTCTAAACAGTGCATGCTGTTTTAATTGAGTTTTGTTATCTCGTGTGCGAATGATGAGTAGACATTAAGTCAGTACTGTTTTTATCAATGTTCATGCTCTTTGTATTTACTTGCTGTCTCCTATATTTTTTGCGACTTTGTTGTGAGTTGTTGTGGCGCAAAGGAAAACTGATAATCGTACAGTATTAGCTTTGTGTAGATATTGTAACGTATTGCCGCGTTACAAATCCAGGGAACCCATCTTAACTGACCTCTGCCAATTACATGGGCTGCCTACGTTGTAACGAACTGTATTCACATCAAATTAACTGAACAAATTACTTATTAACTGTGTAAGGAAACAAGGGAAGGTATTGTACTGATTTACGCACTCATTTTATGTGTGTAACAAGACGACTTCTCTTTATTTAACAACTGTTACTGACAGATCCCATTGCATCACTAATTAAAGTAACGTGTTTAATTTCTTTTATAAAACTTTGGGATCAAACTGACTCTATTTTGCTATACCTCGGATCCGGGTTAACTTTCTGTATTTGATAATAAGGACTTTTGTTTATATTCAATTCATTATCTTAGCTTGCAAGATTTCTTTAACCATTTGAAGAATGGTTCTTATTACTTGGAATAATAATAAGATACATCAATATATAAAGTGTTACAACGTATGAAGTTTGAGTTTTTCCAGTAAACTCTTAGATTTACATTTTTAATGTTTACGTTAAATTAATTGTCTTTGAAAAGTCTCTTTTGGAAGTGTGTAGTATAACAAATATTATTAACTCTCGATAGGCAGGCTATCGAGTCACCTTTAGAATGGAATGTAGAAACCTCGTCCTGGGCTGTCCGTCTTGGGAATCCTCGTACGTGCCGTCATCATCTGAGTCGGGTCCTCGTCAATAATGTGTCGAAAGTTCACAGAGGTGATTGAAGCTTCTTCTGTGTAAGTCTATGTAGATTTTTGGATGTCCTAAACAGCGTCTTCTGCCGGGTATACGTGTTTTTAAGCAGTTCCTCCAGATCACATCTTCAGGAATGATGTTGAAATGTGAGTTACTTCTTGAAGGGAGTCGTCATCTTGCTTAACACTCTTACTTTTTGTTGTTACACATTATTTCTTCTTGTTACCACATTTTTATTGTTAATAGTACATGCTACACGCTTTTTGTAGCAGTAGTTGCTAAACTATATTTAAATTAAACAAGCAAACTAACAACATTTTATCAGAGCTTTCGCTCGTACGTCTGCACACTGTGAGGTCAACATAGCGAGAGAGAGTTTTTCTGCCCGCTTCGACTGGTTCTTAACAAAAGGTAGAGGGGCAATTACTCCGCGAGAATATAGTCCCTACCTTTATTTAAGTTAACACTTTTAATTACAAAAACTATACCTTAATAAACATATACAATTTTAATGAGTCATTTTAACGTCTATCTGTGTCTTTAAATTTTTTAATTATTAACATTATGATTTTTATCTTATCCTAAATTACTGACGACTCGGGAAACATATATATATAGTTTATAGTTTATATATATATAGTTTATATATATATATATAAATAATATATTAATATATATTTATATATAAATATTTATAATAATAATAGTATGTTTTTCTTTTTTTAATCTAATAAAAAAAAAAGAAAAACATACTATTATATATATATATACATATATATATATATATATATATATTATACATAAATATATAAATGTGATAATACAGTAATATTAACATTAATATTTTTATTTTAACTATAAATATATTGTATAAAAATCATAAATATTAAAAAACCGGGATTACTCAAATGAGTGAATATTGTTGTAAAAGATCTGTTTACAAAGGTTTGATGCCATGATTTATAAATTAATGTAAAAATATAATATTATATTTCAAAAAATTCACCAGTCATGAATTCTTATTTTTATTGTGAGGAAACATCGATTAAAAATAATACATTTTTGAGTGAATATTGCTTTAAAGGGATTGTTTGACATTTTGGAAAACTATGCTATTAATAAATAACTAAAAAGGAGGAGTTTTATTCTAGCTTGTAAATTAAATATTTAATTATATTACATGCATAACTTTAAATTGATTGAAAACTATCTAAATGATAGTTATTTATAGCGCAGTATTAAGTATTATTAATTATTAATTTTAGAGATAATAATTTTATTTATAGAGGACAAAATTCGTGCCAGCAGTTGCGGTTACACGATTCTCTAACTTTAATTATATTAGTTTCAGTTAAAAAATAAATTAATAGTAAGATTTTTAAATTTTGGTGAAATAATGTATAAATATGTGTTTACTTTTATGTCTGATAAACTTTTATCTAAAACTAGGATTAGATACCCTATTATTGAAAGTGTAAATAAAATAACTAGATTATTAATAGTTATGATCTTTAAATTCAAAGAATTTGGCGGTAATTTATCTAATCAGAGGAATCTGTTTTATAATCGATAACCCACGATAGATTTCACTTTATATAAGTTTGTATACCTCTGTCAAGAATGCTTTATCAGAATAATTTTCATTAATTTTATTAATAAAATGTCAGGTCAAGGTGCAGCTAATTTTAAAGAAAGAATGGATTACATTATTATAAAAATGAATTGTTTTCTATAATGAAAATCATGAAATTGGATTTGAAAGTAAATTTATTAAATATAGTTTTTTGAATTTAGGTTCTAAATTATGTACATATCGCCCGTCACTCCCACTATAAAGTGGGATAAGTCGTAACAAAGTAGCTGTACTGGAAAGTGTGGCTAGAGTGCAAATTAGAGCTTAAGGCATATTAATTACACTAATAAAAATTATTGATTTATCAATATAATTTGAATAATAATTTAAATTTAAAATTAATTTATTGAGATTATTTTAAGTAAAAATAATTATTTAGTTTTAGTATTATTTATGGAAAAAATATTTTTAATTGAACTGTGAAGATCAAACAATAAATATAAATAAGTAAAATTATAATTTGTACCTTTTGTATCAGGGTTAATTAATTGTATATAAAAATTTATTTTTCCCGAATTATAGTGATTTAAAGTTATTTGTTAATTATTGTAATATAAATATTAATAAAATAATTTTAGTGATGAAACTTCTCTCGAACTATAATATTTCTGGTTTCTTAAGAATTAAATTTAATTTAAAATAAATATTATAACTTATATTTCAATATAAAGTTTTATATTTATTTAATTATATTAAGGATAAGCTAAATATAATTTCTATAATATTTTAGATTTTAATTAATTAAATAGGCTTGCAATTAGCCTTTTTATATGAGTAAGTTAAATTTTATTTTTTATTTTAATACATTTAATATATTTTAGGTATATATTAAGAAAATTAAATTAATAAAAATATTTTTATTAAAATGATTAAATTAGTAAATTATAATAAGTTGTATTTAAGAACTAGGCAAATATAATTTTCACCTGTTTACCAAAAACATGTCCTTTAGAAAAATATTAAAGGTCTATTCTGCCCAATGATATTTTAATGGCCGCGGTAAGTTGACCGTGCAAAGGTAGCATAATAATTAGTCTTTTAATTAAAGGCTTGTATGAATGAATGGATGAAAAATTTTCTTTTTTAATTAAAATAGATTGAATTTAGAGTTTAAGTAAAAAATCTTAAATAAATAAGTGGGACGAGAAGACCCTATAGAATTTTAAATAAATTTGTTTTACTAGAATTTAGAATTAACAACTGAAAAAATTACTTTATTTTTTGTTGGGGTGACATTATAATAAATAAAACTTTAAATGAACTTTTCATAAATTAATGCTTAATTGATCCAATTTTTTGATTATAAGATTAAATTACCTTAGGGATAACAGCGTTATTAATTTGGAGAGTTCATATCGATAAATTAGATTGCGACCTCGATGTTGGATTAAGAAAAGAGTTTAGAGCAAAATCTAAATATTCTAGGTCTGTTCGACCTTTAATTTCTTACATGATCTGAGTTCAAATCGGCGTGAGCCAGGTTGGTTTCTATCTACTAATATATTTTTGATATTAGTACGAAAGGACCATATCAAATAATTTAATTTATTCTATTTTAGCAAGAAGTGCATTAAATTTAGAATTTAATTATGTAATAATATTACATGTAGAAAATGTTTATAATTACTGTTTTAATTACTGCTTTGTTTATTTTGATTGGTGTTGCATTTTTAACTTTGATGGAGCGTAAGATTTTAAGATATATTCAAATTCGTAAGGGTCCAAATAAAGTAGGATTTATCGGTATTTTACAACCATTTTCAGATGCTATTAAGTTATTCTTAAAAGAGAGAAATATACCAATGTTATCCAATTATTTAATTTATATAATTAGACCTGTGTTAGGCTTATTTAATTCTTTACTATTGTGAGTTATTTATCCATACCTAATCAATTGTGTTTCGTTCAATATGGGTATAATATTTTTTTTTTGTTGTACAAGAATAGGGGTTTATAGTTTAATGATTACAGGCTGATCATCAAATTCTAATTACGCTATATTAGGTTGTATTCGATCAATTGCTCAAACTATTTCATATGAAGTCAGTCTTGTATTAATTATTTTGTGCCCTATTGTAATGATTGAGAGTTTTAATTTAATTGAATTTTATTTTTTTCAACAATTTATATGATTAGTATTTCTGTTTTTTCCTTTGAGAATTTGTTGAATTTCATCATCAATAGCTGAAACTAATCGATCACCATTTGATTTTTCTGAAGGGGAATCAGAATTAGTTTCTGGATTTAATGTTGAATATAGAGGTGTAGGATTTGCATTTATTTTTTTAGCTGAATATGCTAGAATTATTTTTATGAGTATAATATTTTGTTTAATATTTCTAGGTAGAAAAATTAATTCTTTGGTTTTTCCTATTCAACTAACATTAATTTCATTTTTATTTATTTGAGTTCGAGGTACTTTACCTCGTTATCGTTATGATAAATTAATATATTTAGCATGAAAATCATATTTACCAGTAAGTTTAAATTTATTGATTTTTTTTTTCATGATTAAATCTATTATTTAGTTCATTAAAAATTGTATTAATATTAAGTTAATAGAACTTAATTTTCTTTTCTTTACTTTCAAAGTAAATGCTTTCTTTATAAGCTAATTAACTATTTAATTAATTTATCTCAAAAAGATTTAATTATAGGGTCTAAAACAAAATATATAAAATAAATTGTTGTTAAAAGTATCCCAATCTTGATATATGGGTATTCAACAGGACAAGCTCCAATCCAAGTTAATAAAATTAAAACAATGAATAAATATCAAAATAAAATCTGATTAATAGGGTAATTTAATAGTCCTATAAATTTTGAATTGTTTATGAAGGGAACAAAAATTAAAATAAAAATTGATATAAATAATGCAATTACTCCTCCTAATTTATTAGGAATAGATCGTAGGATTGCATATGCAAATAAGAAGTATCATTCTGGTTGAATATGTTTTGGAGTAACTAATGGGTTTGCTGGAGTAAAATTATCAGGGTCACTTAATTTATATGGTTCAAGTATCATATAACAAAGAAAAATAATTAAAATTAATAAAAATCCTAGTACATCTTTAATAGAAAAATAAGGATGGAATGGAATTTTATCATTATTTGAATTAATTCCAAGTGGATTGTTTGACCCCAAAACATGCAAGAAAATAAGGTGTACAATTGTTAATGCTAAAACAACAAATGGTATAATAAAATGGAAAGAATAAAATCGAGTTAATGTTGCATTATCAACAGCAAATCCTCCTCAAATTCAATTTACTAAAATTGTTCCAAGATATGGAATTGCTGACAATAAATTCGTAATGACTGTTGCTCCTCAAAATGATATTTGTCCCCATGGAAGGACATAACCTATAAAAGCAGTAGCTATTAAAGTTAATAAAATGATCACTCCTACAGCTCAAGTTTCAAAATTTTTATATGAACCATAATATAGTCCTCGCCCAACATGCAAATAAACACAAATAAAAAACAATGAGGCTCCATTTGCGTGTGAAATTCGTAATATTCATCCATGATTAATATCACGACAAATATGTCTTAATCTATTAAATGCACTTGCTACATCTGCATTATAATGTATTGACAAAAATAATCCAGTTAAAATTTGAACAACTAAACATATTCCTAGCAGCGATCCATAATTTCATCAATATGATAAATTCGTAGCTGCCGGTAAATCAATTAGTGAATTATTTATTATTTTAATTAATGGGTGTATACGTCGAGTGATGTTTAACATTCATTAAAATTTTCTTCGTAAAGGAGACAATTTAATTCTAATAATATTCACAACAACAATCAATGTAAATAGAAGATAAATAACTAACATAATAGTTATTATTCCTGACGGAAATATATATAATTTTTTAATTATAAATCTATCAAATAAATTATTCATTTCCAATAATTTATTAACTCTATCTATCTTAAATCTAATAGTATTTATAATTATGATCAAAATTCAAATAATTATGTTTAATATTAATAATTTTATTGAAAAATAAAATTTTTCATTTGAAGCAATTCTTGATATATATATAAATAAAATTAATATTCCTCCAATAAAAACAAGAAATAAGATATAAGAAAAAAATAAGAATTTATATAAAATATACAAATAATTCTAGTTAGTATTGTTTGTATTAATAAAATAGATCCTATTGATAATGGGTGCTTCATAAAAATAAAATTTATTGATAATAGAATTGTAATTGATATTATAATTTTCATACAGAAGATAATTTAATAAAAATGTAAGCTTTGGGTGCTTGAAATGATTCTTTACTCTCTTCTGAAGTTTTAAAATTATTAATTTATCTTAGATTTACAAGATCTAAATTTTTTTTAAACTATTAAAACGAATGAATTTGTCATTACCTTTATTGTATTTAATTATATTTATATCGGGCATTATCTCATTATGTTTAAATCGAAAACATATCATAATAAGTTTATTAAGATTAGAATTAATAATTTTAAGATTATTTTGTATATTTTCTGCATTTCTATCAATTGAATTAAATGATATATATATATTAATAGTTTTGCTAACATTTAGTGTTTGTGAAGGAGTTGTAGGATTATCAAGATTGATTAATATGATTCGATCACATGGTAATGATCAACTATTATCAATATCTTTAAAAACATGTTAAAATTAGTTTTATTTTCATTATTTTTAACCCCTTTATTATTTAACATATGGTTATTAAGAAATATACTAATTCTTTTAGTGCTATTTATCATCTTATTCTTTAGAAAAGATTTAATTATACTAAGATATAACATACATATAGATAATATTTCATATAGATTAATTATTCTTACAATTTGAATTACCTTCTTAATAATTAATTCTAGTCCCTTATATAAATATAATAATATAAATTTATTTTTGTTTATAGTGTTATTATTAATAACATTATTAATTTTATCATTTTGTTCATACAATATTATAATATTTTATATCTTTTTTGAAACTAGTTTGATCCCTACCATAATTATTATTATAGGATGGGGGTATCAACCTGAACGAGTGAATGCCAGATATTATTTATTGTTTTATACTTTATTCGCATCTCTCCCCATATTAGTTTCAATTATATATATGTATAGAAATAATATAACTAATATTATAATGTTAATGAGATCAGATAATAGGTTTATTTACTTAGGGATAACATTAGCATTCATAATTAAGGTTCCATTATTTATATGTCATTTTTGATTACCAAAAGCTCATGTCGAAGCACCTGTTTCTGGTTCTATAATTTTGGCTGGAATTCTTTTAAAATTAGGAACTTATGGTTTAATTCGTGTTATATATATTATACCAGTAATATTTATCAATTATAGATTCATCTGAATTTCTATTTCATTAATAGGGGGAATTATGATTAGATTATCTTGTATAATGCAAATTGATATAAAATCTATAATTGCATACTCTTCTGTAGCTCACATAAGATTAGTTATTAGAGGAATTATAACAATAAATATATGAGGTATAGTCGGAGCATATTTCATAATAATTGGACATGGTTTATGTTCATCTGCTTTATTTTGCTTAGCAAATATTTCTTATGAACGTTCGGGAAGACGTAGAATCCTAATTAATAAAGGAATATTAAGATTTATGCCTTCAATAACTCTCATATGATTTTTAATATCTTCTAGAAATATTTCATGTCCTCCAACAATTAGTCTAGCAGGAGAAATTATAATTTTAAATAGATTAATGTCTTGAAATCCATTGTGTATAATTTTCCTATCTTTTTCTTCATTTTTATCAGCTTGTTATAGTTTATATCTATACTCTCATACCCAACATGGAATAATTTTCTCGGGTTGTTACTCTTTTAATTCTGGGAACGTACGTGAATTTTTTTTAATTATAATACATTGAATTCCATTAAATTTAATTATTTTGAAATTAACATTATTGATATAATTCAATTAGTTTAAAATAAAACATTAAATTGTGGATTTAAAAATATAAATCTATATTGGATCATTACTAAAAATAAACTTAATACATATATTTTCTTAATTTTATTAATTTTAAGATTAATAATATTAATTTTATCAATAAATATGATTATTTTTGATTATGCAGTTATAATAGAATGACTAATTGTTACAATTAATTCATGTAATATTTATATAACATTAATTTTTGATTTTATATCAACTTTATTTCTTTCAACTGTTATATTTATTTCATCAATGGTTATATTATATAGAGGTATATATATGATAAATGATAAATATATTAATCGATTTATTTATATTATTATAATATTTGTAATGTCAATAGTATTATTAATTATTAGACCTAATATAGTAAGCATTCTCATTGGATGAGATGGATTAGGATTAGTATCATATTGTTTAGTTGTTTATTATCAAAATTTAAATTCTAGAAATGCTGGAATACTAACGGCATTAATAAATCGTATTGGAGATGTTATAATCCTTTTATTAATTGCATGAATAATAAATTTTGGATCTTGAAATTTTATATCTTTTATTAATAAGATAATAATGAGTCCAATAATTATGCTAGTTGTTATTGCAGGATTTACAAAAAGAGCTCAAATTCCTTTTTCTTCATGACTTCCAGCAGCTATAGCTGCTCCAACTCCAGTATCGGCCCTTGTTCACTCATCAACATTAGTTACTGCAGGAGTATATTTAATTATTCGATTCAGAAATTTAATTATATCATTCAATTTAATTCAAGTATTTTTAATGTTATCATTACTAACAATAATTATATCAGGTCTAGCTGCAAATTTTGAATTTGACTTAAAAAAAATTATTGCATTATCAACTTTAAGACAATTAGGAATTATAATATCAATTTTAATATTTGGTTATCCAATATTATCTTTTTTTCATCTTATTATTCATGCTTTATTTAAGGCATCACTTTTTTTATGTGCTGGAGTATTGATTCATAGATTAATGAATAATCAAGATATTCGCATAATAGGCTGTATAAGTTATAATATACCAATAACTAGAACATTCATAAATATTGCAAATTTATCATTATGTGGGATACCCTTTATGAGAGGGTTTTATTCAAAAGATTTAATTATAGAAATAATATGCTCCAGAAATATTAACTTTTTAATTTTATTATTGATATATATTGGAATTGGAATAACATCTTTCTATTCTGCCCGATTAACATATTTTTCAATAAACATAAATTTTAGTTATTATAATTTTAGTTCACAAAACGAGTCATTTAATAGTATATTAAAGAGAATCATGATTTTATCTATTTATTCAATTTTATCAGGGTCTATATTTAGATGAATCATATTTAATAATCCTGTAAGAATTATTCTCCCCATAGAGGGGAAACTAATAGCAATGGCTTTATCTTTTTTAGGGTTATTAATTGGATATGAAATATCCATGTTTTCATCCATAGTAAAAAAATTTACAAGAGAGTTCATAAATTCCATATGATTTTTAAAACAACTATCAACTTTTCATACTCAATTTCTTTTTTTAAAAAATTCACTTATATTTCAAAAATCAATTGATTTGGGGTGAGGAGAAAAAATTGGGCCTCAAGGCATGATTGAATTGATAAAATTAATTATAATATTTAATATTAATATAAGAAAAAATAATTTCAAGATTCAAATAATAACATTTATTGCTTGATTTCTAATTATGATATATTTAAATAGCTTAAACATTAGAGCATAATATTGAAGATATTAAGGTAATAAATATTTTTAAATATTTATAAGGATTTTTCCTCTCTTTTCAATGAAAATGAAATGTTTTATAAACTTTATAAATAAGGAAAAAACGGAATTTAACCGCTTTAAAAGCTAGTTAGCAGCTGCTTTTATTCTTATTTCCTTTTAACTGGAAATTATATATTCAATAACTTTATTAACAATAAAGTGCCTTATTTTTGGCTTCAATTAATAAACAAAGGAATAAAGATTCTTTTTTTAGGTCGAAACTAAATGTATTTATTACTTCATTGCTTTTAAGAATGGCTAGTATGAGCACCTATTGATTGCAATCCAATAATTATAATTAAATACATTCCCATTAAATTCAATTTAACATACTATTTTTTCATTCATGATATAAGCCTAATATTAAAAATAACAAAAATAACAATATCACTAAATAAATTTCAATAATATTAATAGTTGATATTGCAATAACTATGGGTATAATAATCACTAATTCAACATCAAAAATAAGGAAGATGACTGCAATTATAAAAAAATGTCTTGAAAAAGGAATTCGAGATGACTCAAAAGGATCAAATCCACACTCAAATGGAGATGATTTTTCACGATCAATTATTGATTTAGTTGACACAAAATATAAAAGAGTTATTAAAGTAAATAAAATTAATAATATCATAATACAATAACTTACAACATTGAAAATTATTCTATTTAAAAATTAATCCTTTTAATTGGAAGTTAAATATACTTATATACTAATAGAATATTTATCTACCCCATCAGTAAATTGATATATATAAAAATAGTCAAACAATATCAACAAAATGTCAATATCAAGCAGCTGCTTCAAAACCAAAATGATGAGCTCTAGAAAAATGAAATTTCAATTGACGTAATAAACAAATTATAATAAATGTTCTTCCAATAATAACATGAATTCCATGAAACCCTGTTGATACAAAAAACGTTGATCCGTATACAGAATCTGAAATACAAAACGATGATTCAAAATATTCATATATTTGAAGAATAGTAAAATATATACCTAATATTAAAGTTAATAAAATACCATAAACAGATTCATTATATTTACTTTCTATTATGGAATGATGAGCTCACGTAATTGTTACTCCAGAACACAATAAAATTATAGTATTTAATAGAGGAATTTGTATTGGGTTAAAAGGCATAATTCCAGAAGGAGGTCAATTTATACCAATTTCTATGACAGGTCTTAATCTTCTATGAAAAAATCCCCAAAAGAAAGAAATAAAAAATAAAATTTCTGATACAATAAATAAAATTATTCCTAATTTTAGACCTCTCACTACAACTATTGTATGAAATCCTATAAACGTCCCTTCACGCGAAATGTCACGTCATCATTGAATTATAGTTAAAATTAAAATTAAAAATCCAAAAGATAATAAAATAAAATTTTGTATATGAAATATTATTACTATACCAGAAACAAAAGTTAGAGCTCCAATTGACCCCGTTAGAGGTCACGGTCTACAATCAACTAAATGATACGGATGATTATTCATTAAGATACTTCTCTATAATACAGAGTTCTTAAAACTGTAAAAACATAAGATTGAATTATACAAACTGCTGATTCAAATAATATCAATAATATCTGAATTAAAATAATTAAATTTATATAAATTTCTAAATTAGTTGATCTATTTCCTAATAATGTTATTAGTAAATGACCGGCAATCATATTTGCTGTTAGACGAACAGCCAAGGACCCTGGTCGAATTAAATTTCTGACAGTTTCAATACATACCATGAAAGGTATTAAAATTATTGGAGTTCCTATTGGAACTAAATGACAAAACATATGATTTGTATTATTAATAAATCCAAATAAAATAAAAGTCAATCAAAGAGGAAGAGCTAAACTAAGAGAAAATACTAAATGTCTTGATCTAGTGAAAATATATGGAAACAATCCAAGAAAGTTATTGAATAGAATAAAAATAAATAAAGAACAAAATAATAATGATCTACCAAAAGATCCTGAACTTATTAATAAATTTAATTCAAAACTTATTGTATTTAAAACTTTATTTATAAAAATTACATAACGACTGGGAATATATCATAACCCTATAGGCATGAATAATAATAAAATTAAAGAACTTAATCAATTTAATGAAAATAACCCTGTTGATGGATCAAAAGTTGAAAATAAATTTGTTATCATAATCAATTATATAAATTATTAAAATTATTAATCAAATTTATCTTTGGAATTTTCATAAAAGAAAAATAAATAAAAGTTATAATTAAAGTAACAATTAATAAAAAAAAGAAAAACATAAAACATCAATTTATTGGAGATATTTGTGGGATAGAAAAATACCATTCTTAGTTTCTTGAATCTGACAGATTGATGTTTTTATAATAAACTAACTTTTCATCATTAAAAGTAGTCGTTAGTTACTATAAATTGGTTTAAGAGACCATCACTTACTTTCAGTCACTTAATGAATAACTTATTAATCAATTAATAAAACAATTTATATCAACTCTTTCAATAACAATAGGTATAAATCTATGATTTGCTCCACAAATTTCAGAACATTGACCAAATGATATACCAGGTCGATTGATAAATATTCTCGCTTGGTTTAATCGACCAGGCACGGCATCCACTTTAATTCTCATAGATGGTATAGCTCATGAATGAATAACATCAAATGATGAAATCAATAATCGAATTTGAGTACTAAAAGGTAAAATCGTTCGATTATCTACTTCTAATAAACGGAATTCTCTAATTAATATATCATTTTGAGATTTTATATAAGAATCAAATTCAATATTTAAAAAATCTGAATATTCATATGATCAATATCATTGATGACCAATAATTTTTAAAGTTATTAAAGGTTTATTAATTTCATCCAATAAGTATAATAATCGTAAAGATGGGAATGCAATAAAAATTAATGTTAAGGCAGGCAAAAGTGTTCAAAAAAATTCAATTAATTGTCCTTCTAATAAAAGTCGATTAATAATATTATTAAATATGATAACTGTTATTATATAAGTAACAATTGAAGTGATAATAATTAAAATAGTTAAAGTATGATCATGAAAAAATATTAACTGTTCTATTAATGGTGATATAGCGTCCTGCATATTAATATAAGATCAATTAGAAATTTCTAACAAAAGTTATTTATATATGAATCTTAAATTCATCGCACTTCATCTGCCATATTAGAATTGAACTAATAATGGAATCTCACTATATGAGTGCTCAGACGGAGGAAGTTTATGTAACCATTCAATAGAAGAATTTATATTAATTGAATATAAAATCAATCGATGTGAAATAAATCTTTCTCAAATAATAAACAATAAAAATAAAATTCCAATAAATGAAATTCTTCTTCCAATAGAAGATACAATGCTTCATGATATAAATGCATCAGGATAATCTGAATATCGACGTGGTATACCTCTCAATCCTAAAAAATGTTGGGGAAAAAAGGTTAAATTTACCCCTATAAACATAATCAAAAAATGAATTTTTAATCAATTAGAATTTAAAGATAATCCAGTAAATAAAGGATATCAATGAATAAATCTTCCTAAAATTGCAAATACTGCACCTATTGATAACACATAATGAAAATGAGCTACAACATAATATGTATCATGTAATACAATATCAATTGATGAATTAGCCAAAATCACCCCAGTCAACCCACCAATAGTAAAAAGAAAAACAAAAC
This sequence comes from Magicicada septendecula, assembly GCA_034769895.1. Lineage (NCBI taxonomy): Eukaryota > Metazoa > Arthropoda > Insecta > Hemiptera > Cicadidae > Magicicada > Magicicada septendecula. The sequence goes on from CM068369.1 coordinate 29,595,085, forward strand.
CTACTGCTCATAAAATTGAAGGTCTTATCTTGATTTTAACTCCTCTCAAAGTTGCTAATCATCTAAAAACTTTAATTCCAGTTGGAACAGCAATAATTATTGTAGCAGAAGTAAAATAAGCCCGTGTATCAACATCCATACCAACTGTAAATATATGATGTGCTCAAACAACAAATCCTAAAATACCAATTGATATTATAGCATAAATTATTCCTAGTGATCCAAAAGATTCAATTTTTCCTCTCTCTTGAGTGATAATGTGAGAAATTAGTCCAAATCCAGGCAAAATTAAAATATATACTTCAGGATGTCCAAAAAATCAAAATAAATGTTGATATAAAATTGGATCTCCTCCACCTGAAGGATCAAAAAAAGAAGTATTTAAATTTCGATCAGTTAATAATATTGTAATTGCACCAGCTAAAACTGGTAATGAAAGCAATAATAAAAAAGCAGTAATTAATACTGCCCACACAAATAAAGGTAACCGATCTATGTATATTCCCATTGATCGTATATTAAAAATTGTTCTAATAAAATTAACTGCACCTAGGATTGAGCTAGCTCCAGCCAAATGTAAAGAAAAAATAGTTAAATCAACACAAGATCCTGAGTGTGCAACGCCTCTTGACAACGGAGGATAAACTGTCCAACCAGTACCTACACCTCTATCAACCATTCTACCAATTAATAATAATGTCAATGAAGGTGGTAATAATCAAAAACTTATATTATTTATTCGAGGGAAAGCCATATCAGGAGCACCAATTATCAAAGGAACCAATCAATTCCCAAATCCTCCAATCATAACTGGCATCACTATAAAAAAAATTATAACGAAAGCATGAGCAGTAACAATCACATTATAAATTTGATCATCTCCAATAAAAGATCCAGGAATGCCTAATTCAACACGAATAAGAACTCTTAAAGTTGTACCTACTATTCCCGATCAAATCCCAAAAATGAAATATAATGTTCCAATGTCTTTATGATTAGTTGAGAAAAATCACTTATTCATAACTAATCATTGATTTATTCCCAATTGAGATGACTGAATTAGGTAATAAACTGTAAATTTATTTATGGATATGCTTTCCTCTCAATAATCTAATCTAATCTAATATTTCTTCCCTATTCTCCTATTTTTTTCTTCAATCTAGTCTTATATTTAATAATAATATTAAATTGCAAATTTAAAGGTGATTAAAATAAATCTAAGGCTTACAATAAATTATATTTTTAACTTTGAAGGATAATAGTTTTATTAACTTAAAACCTTACTAATTCATAACATTAAATAAGGTTACAACTATAAATCCAATCAATAAAGAATTTACTATAAATAATGTATTATTTAATCTAAAAGTTGACAACTTTAAAGATATATTGGTTATCATTAATCCTGTCATTACAACTCGCAAATAATAAAATAACACTAATAAAGCAGTTATTACTAAAATTAAACATAAAAAATACATTTTATTAAACAAAAGACAATAAATTATCATAAATTTTGGGAAAAACCCTAAAAATGGTGGTAATCCACCTATTGACATAAAAATAGTTATTAACATTAATGATTTAACCCTATTGTTAAACAAAATAAAAATTTGATTTAAATAATTCATATTATTTATTCAAAACAGATAACAAGTCAAAAATAAAGAGAGGGAATAAATTAAAAAATATACCAGTCATATATAATTTATCAATATAACCCCTCTAAAAATTCAACTTAAATTGTAAATTGATGAATATGCTAAAATTTTTCGAATTGATGAATAACACAGTCCCCCTAATGAGCCTCAAATACATGATAAAACAATAAATAAAATCAATCTTATATCTAAATAACTCAATAAAATAATGGGAATAATCCTCTGAACAGTTATAATTAAAAAAGACACTAGTCAAGATAATCCATCAATTACTGAAACATATCAATAATGGAATGGAGGAGATCCAATTTTAATTATTAAACTAATTATAATAAAATATTTTACTTGAAATAATATTCCTAAAATAACAACAAACAGGAATAATAGTCTTGAACCCATTCTCTGAATAATAAAATATTTAATTATTGACTCAGATGAGTAAACTCTTATTTTATTTATCATAAAAGGCAAAAATGATACTATATTTATTTCGACTCCTATTCAACAACCCAGTCAATTGTTTGAACAAATCACCAATATAATACCAAAAAATAAGAATGCCACAAATACTATATAAGAAGAATTTTTTTTAATTAAAAAGAGGATAATTTTCCATAAATGAGGTATGAACCCATTAGCTTAATTTTAGCTTATCTTTTATATGTTGTAGTTTATGAAGAACATTAATTTTTGATATTAAAAGACAGTTTAATTCTGTTAACATAATAAGAGTATAATATTACATAATTTATTCTATAAAAATAACCCTTTTTCATTCAGGCATCTTATTTTTTTTCTTGTTTTTTTTTTTTTTTTTTTTATATATGGCTTATAATATCTGGTGTACGGTTTATTATACAATAGACTTACAGCCAATACTAGATTCGCAACTTTATATACTCTTTCCTTCATTTCTTCCTATCTCTATTTATTGATTAAAATAAAATTACGGAACTGAATAACTAGTAACAGTTAAAGAGTTAGCTAAAATACAATAATTACATCAATTTTTGTACACCCACATTTTGCAAATCCGGTTAATAAAATATATGCTTACAGTATATTTATAGTTAAATTAAAAATATTAATGTTAATACTACTGTATTACCATATTTATATATTCATATATAATAAATATATATACATATGTATATATATATATAATAGTATGTTTTTCTTTTTTTTTTTGTTTAGAATTAAAAAAAAGAAAAACATACTATTATTATTATAAATATTTATATATACATATATATAAAAATAATGTAATATAGAATAATACATATATAATATATATATATGTATATGTTATTATTTATGTATATATATATAATAATATATATATATAGTAATATATATATATATATAGTAATATATATATATATATATATATATATATATATATATTTATCCTAAATTACAGACGACTCGGAATACATGTCGAGTCCGGAATTAACAGGTCACCGCCTGATAACAAGCAAAGGGTTAAATATGACAATAATAACTATTTACAATTTGCCTTTTTATTAATGTTTCTTTGGACTTCTTAATTACTTCTTATTCTCATACTGAGTACATACAGGGGTTTTAGCTATTATAGTGAGATTAAAATTGCTTAATCGCTTGCAAACTTAATTTTTAATTTCTTTTTTTATTTTACGATTACTGTTACAATTTAAATCGTCACAATATTCTTCATTGTTATTCTTACACAGACGAATGTATTATTTGTAAACATAAAAAAACGTTACATGGGTTACGTACGTGCAATTCCCCCGGTTTGATTCAGAGAACGTGTTGATTATCAGTTGTTTATGAGTATCTTGAGTGTGCGGTTTGTTTTTGGTTTGTGAGTCTTGTGGCTATATCTATAATGCTTCACGTGTATGTCATCATACTAATACAATTATTGAAAATCAATTTTTTTGAATTTAATTTGAAGCTGATATGAAACGAAGTAAACTCAGTGGCGCCCAGTTTCGAAAGAGGAGGGAAGAAAGATTAAGAGCTACAAAAATTTCCAAAGAGTTTATGAAGCCTTTTATTCAAGGAAAATCAAACCATGAGTGTCAAAATATTACAATTAACAAGGAATCAACTTGCGATCATAAAATGGATTTTGTTAGCGACGAGGCTGTTGATAAATACAGTACAGTTAACGACGTGAATACTTCAAACTTCGAAAGAGTCAAAGTACAGTTACAAGATTCAGTTGGTTCTACTACCATGGTTGATGCTGCATCGTGCAGTCTTGAAATTACAGGCGATGAAGGTCAGAACATTACTAGCAACAATGTAGACCGTGTTCCCGGTGCTGCTGTACAAGATATGGGAGTTTGGCCAAGCGAGATATCTCAATTCTTCCGAGATATAATGTTGAATAGAGGAACATGTCAGTTGCAGAACAAGAACAGCCATTTTCCTGAAGATGAAAGTGGACGATCATGAAACACGTACTGGTTTTATCAAACCTTGCAAAATGGCGAAAAGATAAATCGCACTTGGATGTGTTTTTCTCCAACTACAAAATCTCTATTTTGTTTTTGTTGCACTTTATTTCCACAAAAAAACGATGAAAGAAGCCAGTTCAATAGTGAAAATGGGTTTCCGTCGTGGCGAAAGTTAAATCCTCGTATTCAGGATCATGAAAATAGTCCTGCTCATCGGTCTGCGTTTTTGGAATGGAAGGAATTGGAACGTTCTTTAAACAGAGGAACAAATGAATAAAGCAGCTAAGACGTGGAAAGAAATCCTCGAACGGATCATTGCCACAGTACAAACTCTTGCACAACAAAATCTGGCACTGGACAACATCGAGAGTCAATTACTAAAGATCCAAATCCTAGAAACTTTCTGGCTTTGTTAAAATACTTGGCTAAATTTGACCCTGTCATGAGACCTCATTTGGATTCAGTCTCTCGTTAATTTGGGTGTATATCGTATCGTATTTCGCCAACTATTCAGAATGAAATAATAAGCCTGTTAAGAGAAAGAGTGCGCAAATATATTATTACTGCATGTAAGAAGGCGAAGTACTTTAGTATTATATTTGACACAACATCAGATGCTGGACATGTAGAACAAATGTCTCAGATTATAAGATTTGTTGAAATTAAACGCAATTCTGTTGATATTAAGGAAACCTTTACAGATTTTATTCCTTTAGAAGTAAAAACAGCGGAGGGGATCACAGAAGCTATTACAAGTAAACTTGAGAGAGACGGATTAAATCTTAGCGATTGGAGAGGTCAGTCGTATGACAATCAAGCAACAATGGTTGGTATCCTTTCAGGAGTTCAGAAGAGAATATTAGATTTGAATCCACTAACTGTGTTTGTTCCCTGTGACAATCATTCATTTAACTTGGTTGGAGTTCATCCAGCTCATGTGAATGTTCAGGCAGTGACATTTTTTGGGAGAGCAGAATGTCTATTCACCTTCTTTTCCTGTTCCACTCATAGATGGAGTGTTCTAAAAGACTTCGTAAATATTACACTTAAAGGTCATTGTGATACCAGGTGCAGCTCAAAAACAGATGCGGTGAAAGCAATATCCACTCAGCTGGATGAAGTGATCGCTGCACTGGAGAAACTGAGGGATACACCGACTAAAAAAACAATACGAGGGAAGATGCAGCATTAATAATTAATGCGATAGAAAACTTTAATTTTGTGACCTTTCTCTTTTTCTGGACAGATATTCTTTCTTCTATGGACAAAATTCAGAAAATCTTGCACACCAAAGGAATAAGAAGCACTAACACAACACTCAAAAGGTTTATTCAAGCATTGACACTTTTGGAGACGTTAACGGGCAAATTAAAAGTTTGGAGGAATAAGCTGTGTGACAATGTCATTTCTAAGGCAGAGCAGGTATGTAATGAATGGGGCGTCAGTATCACAAAAGGATAAGAAAGAAGCGCACTATGCCAAGGGAGTATGCAGACGATTCTGCATTAACCGTTCAGCAAGAAATGCGACGTTTTCTAATAGAAATTTTGAACAGACTGTCAGTTGAATTTTCAAGCCGTTTCTCTAACATAAAGAGTTAGAAAAACGCTTTGCGTTCCTCTGTAAATTTGAGGCGTACGTAAATGATGGGGATGTACATTTTAAGGCAAAGCTTTCCCAAATCAATATTAAGTGCACAGTGCTTGCAAAACTGTATCCACATGACCTAAACAGTGAAAAATTGTTCAGTGACTTGAAAGACGTCTTACTTTTATTAATAAGGGCAAACGTTGACGGAGAACAAATGGACTTTACACCTCAGGGACTGCTACAATACATTTCTTCAATGGGATTAGCAACACTAGCAACTGCTTTAAATATTTTTCTTACTTAATCAGTGTATCTGTCTTCTTGTGAAAGATTGTTTAGTAAACATAAATTAATTAAATCATACCTAAGATCAACAGTATCTCAGGACAGGGTATCAGATCTAGCGATACTTTCAATTGAAAACAACATTGCTTCGTCTTTAGATTATAGTGATTTAATAACCGACTTTAAGGCAATTATGACCAGGAAAGTTACATTTTAGAATGTCTCGTTTTAAGTATTTATTAAATATTAAAAATAAATATTAAGTGTTTATTAATAGAAGACGGAACCATTAACCTGTAATGGTAAGTGATTTATTTTATTACTTTTAATTTAGTTCTTTGTTTAACTTTATGTTGCTTTAGTATATTGTTTTGACGATGCTCTTTAGACCTATAAGGAATCTGCGTATTTATTAGAATATTTTTATGTTATAAATTTGTTATATTCCTACATTTTTTATAGTCTACGTTTGTTACTAATAAATGTAGCCTATACAAACTGAATACCGGTAATATTAAACTTATAATATGTAATTTCTTAATTTTGACTTAACAAATATTCTTAAGAGGTTTCTGGACGTGCTTCCATATAAAATTCTACACATTGTAGCGTCACAGAACGTTCCATAAAAAGAAATCATTTATATAGTAAGTTAGCATAGGAAGAAAGTGAAATGAACAGTATCGAACCCAAGTAGTCCCAAAAAATTGTGTAATTTTGTATAATAATTATTTCTATCAACTTGAAAAAACAACCAAACTATGACTAAGACAAAACCCCATATATATTATTAAAGTGAATAAGAGTGAAAAAACCATAAGACACTATAAGAGAGAGAAATAATGTCAGAATCCACCAGAATAAAGTCAATAATTATTAAGTTTTATAACTATGAATATAGTATTAAAAACTATTTTTTGTGAATAAATGGACACGATCCATCATTATATTATGTGATGTAAATAAAATAGATGTATTAAATGACTTAAATACATTATTAGAAAGAGTTTAAGTTAAAATAAAAATTGTATATTTGCAATGACAAAAAATATTAATGTGTTGGATTTGAGACCATACACCAAGATTTCATGAAAAAATTAATTATTATCAGATTTAAATAAAAACTATATGTAATTGTCAAGCAGACAATAGTGAACAATTTATCATAAATAAAGAAAGCTGTCAAATGAATAAAAAGCAGCCAAAATAGCCAAAAACAGTGTTAACTAAAAACATGTAACAGGCATCTAATATTGTATAATTTATGAATTTAATGTTGCCAAAATGCAACCAAACTGTATTAGAAAGCTGTAATATGATATAAAGCAACTATACTAATATACCTGACCAACTTTAACGTTGTAATAGTCAAGTCAGCAAAATATTTACTTATACCATGTATGGCTGAAGCCAATTATCCAGTACAAAAGAATCATATCTGGCTAAAATACTTACATAATACTAACAAAAATAAGGTAGAAAGGTGCAATACATCAGAATACCTTAATAAGAAATAAACTCAGTTGAAAGTAAAATCAATTCTAAAAGAATTTAACTATTTAGAGTGAGATTTGTCACACCATAAAAAAATGACATCTCAAGACAATCAATGATGCTATGTCATCTTGTGATAAATATAAAATATGTACAAAGTAACCAGGTATCACAAAAGATAGACAAAATAATAAACTCTGTGTGTATAGTGGTGAAATAACACATATATTAAGGAAAAAGACTAATCATTGTATTAGAAAATTGACAAGAACCTAGGCCATGAGCAGAGGCCATATAAAATTGTATTTATTTGTGTTTTATTGATGTTAAAATTTGTTTATTTTGTTGTAGGAGAGTAGTAGTAGTAGATGTCCAGCTTGTGAAGGGAACTTTATAACTCCACAACAATTTTTATTATAAATATTGAGTTTTTAATGACTACAACTCAAGGTGAGGGTTGTAAATTGTAATGTTTTTTAGACTTAAGTTAATTAGATACCAATCATATTTAGTATCGCTAGATTCAGTAAAAAACAAGGAATTTAAATACATTAATGGCATACAAATTGTAAGTACTAATGTGGAACTGTTTGATAAATACCAGTGTAAATTTTGAAATATCCATTGTATGAAGAATAAGAAATTCGTTCTAAAAGCTTCTACGGAAGTGAAAATTGTTCTATGACATTCCATTTCGTTTATTCTCGAACAATCTAGAAGAATTTTTACACAAATATACCGGAAGTCGACGGAAACAGTCATCCCGATTTAGTATAAAAGCGAGACAAAATTCGAACGGAAAAACACTTGAAAACTGAACGCCAGAACTGATGCATCTCACACAACACTGATCAACGCAGCTAAGGCGAAACCGAGAGGCGAAAAATCGACAAGACACGGCAGGAAGGCTTTTCCCGTACATAGACATAACCGACTGACTTAACCTCAACGAGAGTATACGCCAAAAAATATCGCTGAAATAGAGCAGCGATACGGCAAATTCTAATAGAAAGCACGCAGCCAGAACGTCGACGGCCCAGGAGGGTCCCAAACATTTAATAGAGAACGAATTCTGCTGTGTTCGCATTGACTGACTAACGTGACAAATAATTCCCCCGAACGTAAACAAACAATACACTGAGCCTTCCTCAAAACTGCATGGGAGTCAGCGCTGCGGTGGCAGATTTCTGAATCAACGCTAAACAGATGATTCGTAGTGGCGGCGTTTGAACGAGATTTTACTGCCAAACGTTTTGACAAAAGTGCGGAAAAAGTAACGATCGAAAAATTGACTTTAAATAGATTCAGTGTACACCCGAAGAGGCGAGATCGAGAAACTACCCGAAGGAAGTGTCCAGTGAGAGAATAAACGACCATTGGAACGTGAGTTTACCAAAATTAAAATCATTTGCTACCTGGTTACAATTATCACACAGTTGTACTTTACACGCCACACATACACCTTCAAATCACTTAGTTTTTTCTTGTAAGGCATCTAATTGATATGTCTTGGTAGTTCAAAGGAGTCACGTCCTGAGATTAAAGTTTTTTCATATATTAAACTCATGCTTGTCAACTGAGTCAGAATCTGAAATACTAGCCGATACTTGATTGGACATATAAAAAAATTGTCAATAATAATAACTTGTAAAATTTTTTCTCTGCAATTTTATAATTTTTATGAATGATAGTCCTTCAGACGATTTGTTTGTTATTTTTAAAGGATCATTAAACTTAACTGATTTTTCAAAGCTAAACTGACTTGTTTAAATTTTTTCGTAGATTTAAAAATTTTATCAATCACATTTAATTTTTTCTTGGAACAAACGTTTCCAAGTGGCGCCCACAAAAGCATAGTTTTAAGTTGTATTACAGGACTACATCACTGCAGAGGATCCAGTCAACAGGGTAAGTAACAAAAGTGCGCGGAGGTAACGCCCGACACGATTACAACACATTTTAAACAACACACACCCCTACATTTCTTTTCGTTATAAATTGGCAGCCCAACTAGTGAGGCTTGGAAAAGACGTAACAAGCCCGGCAACTACCAACAGATCAAAATGCCGCAACCAAAGGGAAAAAAGGTGAAGAAGACTGTGGAACCCGAGTTAAGTGTGGAAGACGGAGAGGCAGTACAGGTCGAGGAAACGGAATTAGAACCGCCCACACTAGAAATGGAAAGACCGGTACAAACAGCAGAGGAATTAGAGGAACAAACGGGAGAAGAACCCATACAAATGGTAGAACAAACAGAGAATCCCGAACCAGAGAAAATAACAGGGAACGTTGACGCTAATGTAATAATGATAATGTTCCAAACGCTAAAGCAAAGTAATGAGCAAATGTTCCAAAGGATGGAAGAAAAAATGAACAAAAATACAGAATCCCTGAAAGAGGATATAAATAAAAATAGACAGGAAGATAAGGAGGAGAATAATAAAAATATGGGGAAATTAGACAAAAACATAGAATCTTTAACCGAGAAAATAGATGACAATGGGAAAAAGCTAGAGCTATTTCAGAAGGCGAATGAAAAAAGTAGAGATTCCCTGAAAAAAGAAATTAGCATAAAATACGAAACAGTAACCAAAAAGATCGATGATAATAAAATTGATAGTGACAGGAAGGTCGAGAATATGGAGAAACAGTTGGAAAGGTTACGGGAGGGAAACAATACACGTTTCGAAAGTATAGAGGAACAAACAGTAGAGACCAAACAAGATGTTAGAAATCTCGAAAACAAGGTAAGGCAGAACCAAGACGCCATCATGCAGGAAGTCCAGAAAGACGTTAGCGAGAGGATGCAGGAAACATATGACATCGCTAACAGGCTGGATGAACAAATAAAAACTAACAAAAATAGCATACTGGAAATAGACCAGAGAGAGAAAAACCTGCAGGAAAGATTAGAGGCGCTGAGAGACACACCAATACTAAACACTCATACGTGTCATGGTGAAAACAGGGAAGTAATCAACTTCCAGGACTATCGACGAAACCCAATGGAATTTTTGGAAAGAATGGAGGAGGTTATTGGGAGAAGTAGAGAAACAAGGTGGGACAGGATAAGAGAGATGCTTGACGAGACATTTAAAAATACTAAGGATAACTGGTGGATAGCGGTACGACCCGAAATAACGAATTTAGCAGAATTTAAACGTCAATTTAAGGAAAAGTATTGGTCAGAGACCGCACAAAACAGGGTAAGAATGGACATTTTCTATGGCAAATACGACGCGTCCTATGGACAGTCCCCGACGTCTTATTTCCTGGGAAAGGTATGTTTAGCACGGAAGTTGATACCGCCGATCCCAGAAGAATGTTTGGTAAGGCAGTTAGCTGGACATTACAGCTATGGGATCAAGGATGCCCAATTATACCAACAAATTAGCAAAATAGCCGATCTGGCCAAATTATTGGAAAATTGCGAATCCACAGGAAGGTTCCAGGATTACCAACCCCCCAATCGTAAGGTAGAGTACAACAACAATAATAACGGGCCAAACCGGAATGGAGGTGGGAACGGTAATAATCTAAACACCAATAATCAGAATAATAATATCCCACCAAATGGCCGAAATGATACCACTCAGGGCCCAATTAACCGCAACTATCCGGGACCAAACAGAGGTAATTACACCGGGAATAACTACGGTAGGAACTTCCACCAGGGAAACGGTTATCGCGGGAATAATTATAGAGGAAGTAATTATGGTCAACGTAATGGTTATCGCAACGGGGGAAACCAAGGAGGAAGCGATAGGAGAAACCGAAATGAATATAGGCCCCAGGTAAATTATATGATGGCCGATAACCGACGGCCATATCCACCTAATGTACCCAATTACATGTTTTACCCACAACAGGCGCCAGGTAGCCAGGGTGATACGGCGAATAACCGGCAGCAGTTTTCAGAGGGTAGGAGTAGCGAACCACCCCGAAACGAAAGTAACAACCAACAAGAGCCAAACGCTAATCAAAATAATAATGAGAATCGGGTAACAGTTCACGAAAATCCAGGTTTTTCATTACAGCATAACCAGGCAAATAATGACGAAAAACCCCGAGTATTTTATGTAAACCATGTATTGGCAGAAACTGGCCGAGAACCAGATAATGATCCCCAAAACGAAAGTGAGAGAGAGGAGGAATTCCGCTATGCAGAAAAATTATGGCCCAAACATGTGATGAGATGGTAAGGCCATGAAACCAATCATCCAGAATAAATGTCATAGACCAGGCATTTGAAGGAGTAGAGGTGATAAACATCGAAGGTCGAATATTGAAAAGAGAAGGAATTAAAAAGGAATGGGAATGATAAATAATGACATAATATTAGGAACACAACCAAAAGGAGTTGAAATAATTAACCCAAACTGACAAATATAACCCAAATATTATCAAACATAAAAACAATACCTACGAGGTAACTGACACAATCAGGAACAAGGTAAAAGGAACGTATAACCAGACTTCACTAAAAAAGTACCATGAAAAAAAAAATCACAAGTCGAATACGCAATCAGTAACCAAGTACCATGACCAAAGACCCAAGTCAAAAACAGCATCATAGAGAAGGTACCTTGACTAAACATGTCAACGTGAATTTTTTAACTTAGCCATAATTAGAAAGGAGGTAGAGATTTTTAAATAAATATAAATATTATTGTATAATGATTATTATTAATAAATATTACGAGAAGGACACCTTACACCAAAGGCATAAAGATATATATAAAATATAGATTTATTTCCAATAGCCAAGTCAACGTATATTTACCAGCTTACCCGTACTTAGAGAAGGAGAGAGATTATTAATAAATAAATATTACTAGATGGACACTTAGTAAAGGAGAAAAGAGGGAGAAATACTGTCATATATTTGATATTTAAATGGAAATGATAAATGAAAAAAAAAGGGAAAACAGTGTGTTACATAAGGAGGTAATGATGAATATGAATATAGCTATTAACATTGAATGATTTTAAACGATAATTTAACCTGCGGAGAACGATATATTAATATAATTGTGAATTAATCAGAAGAGTTTAAGAAAGGGAATTTATGTGTAGGAGCCTATGATCTTTGAATATTGTATTTTTTATTATTATTATTATTTGTTGCAAAGGTGCAATTATTATTTTCTGAACAGGGATGTGTTGCCTCTGATTTCAGTAGTTATAGACAGGAAGGGACAGAGAATGTATGCCATAGCGAGCCACTCTGACTCCCAACCCTCTATGTAAGTTAGGGAATTGATAGGGAATTATATCAAAGATTAATTATAAGACATCAAGGTAAAAAGGAAAGGAATAGGTGATACGACAAAGAACGAACAAGGAATATTGAGTTGGATTAATATATTAAAGGAGTAGTACAGGAATTTAATTATAAGATAAAAGAATGAGATATAAAGAAGCTAATAAAGGGTTATTATAGAGATGATAATTTCATCAAAACCAAAGATATGTTTTTCCAAAATTATCAACTTTAACGGTGAGGCATATGTAGCGTCACAGAACGTTCCATAAAAAGAAATCATTTATATAGTAAGTTAGCATAGGAGGAAAGTGAAGTGAACAGTATCGAACCCAAGTAGTCCCAAAAAATTGTGTAATTTTGTATAATAATTATTTCTATCAACTTGAAAAAACAACCAAACTATGACTAAGACAAAACCCCATATATATTATTAAAGTGAATAAGAGTGAAAAAACCATAAGACACTATAAGAGAGAGAAATAATGTCAGAATCCACCAGAATAAAGTCAATAATTATTAAGTTTTATAACTATGAATATAGTATTAAAAACTATTTTTTGTGAATAAATGGACACGATCCATCATTATATTATGTGATGTAAATAAAATAGATGTATTAAATGACTTAAATACATTATTAGAAAGAGTTTAAGTTAAAATAAAAATTGTATATTTGCAATGACAAAAAATATTAATGTGTTGGATTTGAGACCATACACCAAGATTTCATGAAAAAATTAATTATTATCAGATTTAAATAAAAACTATATGTAATTGTCAAGCAGACAATAGTGAACAATTTATCTTAAATAAAGGAAGCTGTCAAATGAATAAAAAGCAGCCAAAATAGCCAAAAACAGTGTTAACTAAAAACATGTAACAGGCATCTAATATTGTATAATTTATGAATTTAATGTTGCCAAAATGCAACCAAACTGTATTAGAAAGCTGTAATATGATATAAAGCAACTATACTAATATACCTGACCAACTTTAACGTTGTAATAGTCAAGTCAGCAAAATATTTACTTATACCATGTATGGCTGAAGCCAATTATCCAGTACAAAAGAATCATATCTGGCTAAAATACTTACATAATACTAACAAAAATAAGGTAGAAAGGTGCAATACATCAGAATACCTTAATAAGAAATAAACTCAGTTGAAAGTAAAATCAATTCTAAAAGAATTTAACTATTTAGAGTGAGATTTGTCACACCATAAAAAAATGACATCTCAAGACAATCAATGATGCTATGTCATCTTGTGATAAATATAAAATATGTACAAAGTAACCAGGTATCACAAAAGATAGACAAAATAATAAACTCTGTGTGTATAGTGGTGAAATAACACATATATTAAGGAAAAAGACTAATCATTGTATTAGAAAATTGACAAGAACCTAGGCCATGAGCAGAGGCCATATAAAATTGTATTTATTTGTGTTTTATTGATGTTAAAATTTGTTTATTTTGTTGTAGGAGAGTAGTAGTAGTAGATGTCCAGCTTGTGAAGGGAACTTTATAACTCCACAACAATTTTTATTATAAATATTGAGTTTTTAATGACTACAACTCAAGGTGAGGGTTGTAAATTGTAATGTTTTTTAGACTTAAGTTAATTAGATACCAATCATATTTAGTATCGCTAGATTCAGTAAAAAACAAGGAATTTAAATACATTAATGGCATACAAATTGTAAGTACTAATGTGAAACTGTTTGATAAATACCAGTGTAAATTTTGAAATATCCATTGTATGAAGAATAAGAAATTCGTTCTAAAAGCTTCTACGGAAGTGAAAATTGTTCTATGACATTCCATTTCGTTTATTCTCGAACAATCTAGAAGAATTTTTACACAAATATACCGGAAGTCGACGGAAACAGTCATCCCGATTTAGTATAAAAGCGAGACAAAATTCGAACGGAAAAACACTTGAAAACTGAACGCCAGAACTGATGCATCTCACACAACACTGATCAACGCAGCTAAGGCGAAACCGAGAGGCGAAAAATCGACAAGACACGGCAGGAAGGCTTTTCCCGTACATAGACATAACCGACTGACTTAACCTCAACGAGAGTATACGCCAAAAAATATCGCTGAAATAGAGCAGCGATACGGCAAATTCTAATAGAAAGCACGCAGCCAGAACGTCGACGGCCCAGGAGGGTCCCAAACATTTAATAGAGAACGAATTCTGCTGTGTTCGCATTGACTGACTAACGTGACAAATAATTCCCCCGAACGTAAACAAACAATACACTGAGCCTTCCTCAAAACTGCATGGGAGTCAGCGCTGCGGTGGCAGATTTCTGAATCAACGCTAAACAGATGATTCGTAGTGGCGGCGTTTGAACGAGATTTTACTGCCAAACGTTTTGACAAAAGTGCGGAAAAAGTAACGATCGAAAAATTGACTTTAAATAGATTCAGTGTACACCCGAAGAGGCGAGATCGAGAAACTACCCGAAGGAAGTGTCCAGTGAGAGAATAAACGACCATTGGAACGTGAGTTTACCAAAATTAAAATCATTTGCTACCTGGTTACAATTATCACACAGTTGTACTTTACACGCCACACATACACCTTCAAATCACTTAGTTTTTTCTTGTAAGGCATCTAATTGATATGTCTTGGTAGTTCAAAGGAGTCACGTCCTGAGATTAAAGTTTTTTCATATATTAAACTCATGCTTGTCAACTGAGTCAGAATCTGAAATACTAGCCGATACTTGATTGGACATATAAAAAAATTGTCAATAATAATAACTTGTAAAATTTTTTCTCTGCAATTTTATAATTTTTATGAATGATAGTCCTTCAGACGATTTGTTTGTTATTTTTAAAGGATCATTAAACTTAACTGATTTTTCAAAGCTAAACTGACTTGTTTAAATTTTTTCGTAGATTTAAAAATTTTATCAATCACATTTAATTTTTTCTTGGAACAAACGTTTCCAAGTGGCGCCCACAAAAGCATAGTTTTAAGTTGTATTACAGGACTACATCACTGCAGAGGATCCAGTCAACAGGGTAAGTAACAAAAGTGCGCGGAGGTAACGCCCGACACGATTACAACACATTTTAAACAACACACACCCCTACATTTCTTTTCGTTATAAATTGGCAGCCCAACTAGTGAGGCTTGGAAAAGACGTAACAAGCCCGGCAACTACCAACAGATCAAAATGCCGCAACCAAAGGGAAAAAAGGTGAAGAAGACTGTGGAACCCGAGTTAAGTGTGGAAGACGGAGAGGCAGTACAGGTCGAGGAAACGGAATTAGAACCGCCCACACTAGAAATGGAAAGACCGGTACAAACAGCAGAGGAATTAGAGGAACAAACGGGAGAAGAACCCATACAAATGGTAGAACAAACAGAGAATCCCGAACCAGAGAAAATAACAGGGAACGTTGACGCTAATGTAATAATGATAATGTTCCAAACGCTAAAGCAAAGTAATGAGCAAATGTTCCAAAGGATGGAAGAAAAAATGAACAAAAATACAGAATCCCTGAAAGAGGATATAAATAAAAATAGACAGGAAGATAAGGAGGAGAATAATAAAAATATGGGGAAATTAGACAAAAACATAGAATCTTTAACCGAGAAAATAGATGACAATGGGAAAAAGCTAGAGCTATTTCAGAAGGCGAATGAAAAAAGTAGAGATTCCCTGAAAAAAGAAATTAGCATAAAATACGAAACAGTAACCAAAAAGATCGATGATAATAAAATTGATAGTGACAGGAAGGTCGAGAATATGGAGAAACAGTTGGAAAGGTTACGGGAGGGAAACAATACACGTTTCGAAAGTATAGAGGAACAAACAGTAGAGACCAAACAAGATGTTAGAAATCTCGAAAACAAGGTAAGGCAGAACCAAGACGCCATCATGCAGGAAGTCCAGAAAGACGTTAGCGAGAGGATGCAGGAAACATATGACATCGCTAACAGGCTGGATGAACAAATAAAAACTAACAAAAATAGCATACTGGAAATAGACCAGAGAGAGAAAAACCTGCAGGAAAGATTAGAGGCGCTGAGAGACACACCAATACTAAACACTCATACGTGTCATGGTGAAAACAGGGAAGTAATCAACTTCCAGGACTATCGACGAAACCCAATGGAATTTTTGGAAAGAATGGAGGAGGTTATTGGGAGAAGTAGAGAAACAAGGTGGGACAGGATAAGAGAGATGCTTGACGAGACATTTAAAAATACTAAGGATAACTGGTGGATAGCGGTACGACCCGAAATAACGAATTTAGCAGAATTTAAACGTCAATTTAAGGAAAAGTATTGGTCAGAGACCGCACAAAACAGGGTAAGAATGGACATTTTCTATGGCAAATACGACGCGTCCTATGGACAGTCCCCGACGTCTTATTTCCTGGGAAAGGTATGTTTAGCACGGAAGTTGATACCGCCGATCCCAGAAGAATGTTTGGTAAGGCAGTTAGCTGGACATTACAGCTATGGGATCAAGGATGCCCAATTATACCAACAAATTAGCAAAATAGCCGATCTGGCCAAATTATTGGAAAATTGCGAATCCACAGGAAGGTTCCAGGATTACCAACCCCCCAATCGTAAGGTAGAGTACAACAACAATAATAACGGGCCAAACCGGAATGGAGGTGGGAACGGTAATAATCTAAACACCAATAATCAGAATAATAATATCCCACCAAATGGCCGAAATGATACCACTCAGGGCCCAATTAACCGCAACTATCCGGGACCAAACAGAGGTAATTACACCGGGAATAACTACGGTAGGAACTTCCACCAGGGAAACGGTTATCGCGGGAATAATTATAGAGGAAGTAATTATGGTCAACGTAATGGTTATCGCAACGGGGGAAACCAAGGAGGAAGCGATAGGAGAAACCGAAATGAATATAGGCCCCAGGTAAATTATATGATGGCCGATAACCGACGGCCATATCCACCTAATGTACCCAATTACATGTTTTACCCACAACAGGCGCCAGGTAGCCAGGGTGATACGGCGAATAACCGGCAGCAGTTTTCAGAGGGTAGGAGTAGCGAACCACCCCGAAACGAAAGTAACAACCAACAAGAGCCAAACGCTAATCAAAATAATAATGAGAATCGGGTAACAGTTCACGAAAATCCAGGTTTTTCATTACAGCATAACCAGGCAAATAATGACGAAAAACCCCGAGTATTTTATGTAAACCATGTATTGGCAGAAACTGGCCGAGAACCAGATAATGATCCCCAAAACGAAAGTGAGAGAGAGGAGGAATTCCGCTATGCAGAAAAATTATGGCCCAAACATGTGATGAGATGGTAAGGCCATGAAACCAATCATCCAGAATAAATGTCATAGACCAGGCATTTGAAGGAGTAGAGGTGATAAACATCGAAGGTCGAATATTGAAAAGAGAAGGAATTAAAAAGGAATGGGAATGATAAATAATGACATAATATTAGGAACACAACCAAAAGGAGTTGAAATAATTAACCCAAACTGACAAATATAACCCAAATATTATCAAACATAAAAACAATACCTACGAGGTAACTGACACAATCAGGAACAAGGTAAAAGGAACGTATAACCAGACTTCACTAAAAAAGTACCATGAAAAAAAAAATCACAAGTCGAATACGCAATCAGTAACCAAGTACCATGACCAAAGACCCAAGTCAAAAACAGCATCATAGAGAAGGTACCTTGACTAAACATGTCAACGTGAATTTTTTAACTTAGCCATAATTAGAAAGGAGGTAGAGATTTTTAAATAAATATAAATATTATTGTATAATGATTATTATTAATAAATATTACGAGAAGGACACCTTACACCAAAGGCATAAAGATATATATAAAATATAGATTTATTTCCAATAGCCAAGTCAACGTATATTTACCAGCTTACCCGTACTTAGAGAAGGAGAGAGATTATTAATAAATAAATATTACTAGATGGACACTTAGTAAAGGAGAAAAGAGGGAGAAATACTGTCATATATTTGATATTTAAATGGAAATGATAAATGAAAAAAAAAGGGAAAACAGTGTGTTACATAAGGAGGTAATGATGAATATGAATATAGCTATTAACATTGAATGATTTTAAACGATAATTTAACCTGCGGAGAACGATATATTAATATAATTGTGAATTAATCAGAAGAGTTTAAGAAAGGGAATTTATGTGTAGGAGCCTATGATCTTTGAATATTGTATTTTTTATTATTATTATTATTTGTTGCAAAGGTGCAATTATTATTTTCTGAACAGGGATGTGTTGCCTCTGATTTCAGTAGTTATAGACAGGAAGGGACAGAGAATGTATGCCATAGCGAGCCACTCTGACTCCCAACCCTCTATGTAAGTTAGGGAATTGATAGGGAATTATATCAAAGATTAATTATAAGACATCAAGGTAAAAAGGAAAGGAATAGGTGATACGACAAAGAATGAACAAGGAATATTGAGTTGGATTAATATATTAAAGGAGTAGTACAGGAATTTAATTATAAGATAAAAGAATGAGATATAAAGAAGCTAATAAAGGGTTATTATAGAGATGATAATTTCATCAAAACCAAAGATATGTTTTTCCAAAATTATCAACTTTAATGGTGAGGCATATGTAGCGTCACAGAACGTTCCATAAAAAGAAATCATTTATATAGTAAGTTAGCATAGGAGGAAAGTGAAGTGAACAGTATCGAACCCAAGTAGTCCCAAAAAATTGTGTAATTTTGTATAATAATTATTTCTATCAACTTGAAAAAACAACCAAACTATGACTAAGACAAAACCCCATATATATTATTAAAGTGAATAAGAGTGAAAAAACCATAAGACACTATAAGAGAGAGAAATAATGTCAGAATCCACCAGAATAAAGTCAATAATTATTAAGTTTTATAACTATGAATATAGTATTAAAAACTATTTTTTGTGAATAAATGGACACGATCCATCATTATATTATGTGATGTAAATAAAATAGATGTATTAAATGACTTAAATACATTATTAGAAAGAGTTTAAGTTAAAATAAAAATTGTATATTTGCAATGACAAAAAATATTAATGTGTTGGATTTGAGACCATACACCAAGATTTCATGAAAAAATTAATTATTATCAGATTTAAATAAAAACTATATGTAATTGTCAAGCAGACAATAGTGAACAATTTATCTTAAATAAAGGAAGCTGTCAAATGAATAAAAAGCAGCCAAAATAGCCAAAAACAGTGTTAACTAAAAACATGTAACAGGCATCTAATATTGTATAATTTATGAATTTAATGTTGCCAAAATGCAACCAAACTGTATTAGAAAGCTGTAATATGATATAAAGCAACTATACTAATATACCTGACCAACTTTAACGTTGTAATAGTCAAGTCAGCAAAATATTTACTTATACCATGTATGGCTGAAGCCAATTATCCAGTACAAAAGAATCATATCTGGCTAAAATACTTACATAATACTAACAAAAATAAGGTAGAAAGGTGCAATACATCAGAATACCTTAATAAGGAATAAACTCAGTTGAAAGTAAAATCAATTCTAAAAGAATTTAACTATTTAGAGTGAGATTTGTCACACCATAAAAAAATGACATCTCAAGACAATCAATGATGCTATGTCATCTTGTGATAAATATAAAATATGTACAAAGTAACCAGGTATCACAAAAGATAGACAAAATAATAAACTCTGTGTGTATAGTGGTGAAATAACACATATATTAAGGAAAAAGACTAATCATTGTATTAGAAAATTGACAAGAACCTAGGCCATGAGCAGAGGCCATATAAAATTGTATTTATTTGTGTTTTATTGATGTTAAAATTTGTTTATTTTGTTGTAGGAGAGTAGTAGTAGTAGATGTCCAGCTTGTGAAGGGAACTTTATAACTCCACAACAATTTTTATTATAAATATTGAGTTTTTAATGACTACAACTCAAGGTGAGGGCTGTAAATTGTAATGTTTTTTAGACTTAAGTTAATTAGATACCAATCATATTTAGTATCGCTAGATTCAGTAAAAAACAAGGAATTTAAATACATTAATGGCATACAAATTGTAAGTACTAATGTGAAACTGTTTGATAAATACCAGTGTAAATTTTGAAATATCCATTGTATGAAGAATAAGAAATTCGTTCTAAAAGCTTCTACGGAAGTGAAAATTGTTCTATGACATTCCATTTCGTTTATTCTCGAACAATCTAGAAGAATTTTTACACAAATATACCGGAAGTCGACGGAAACAGTCATCCCGATTTAGTATAAAAGCGAGACAAAATTCGAACGGAAAAACACTTGAAAACTGAACGCCAGAACTGATGCATCTCACACAACACTGATCAACGCAGCTAAGGCGAAACCGAGAGGCGAAAAATCGACAAGACACGGCAGGAAGGCTTTTCCCGTACATAGACATAACCGACTGACTTAACCTCAACGAGAGTATACGCCAAAAAATATCGCTGAAATAGAGCAGCGATACGGCAAATTCTAATAGAAAGCACGCAGCCAGAACGTCGACGGCCCAGGAGGGTCCCAAACATTTAATAGAGAACGAATTCTGCTGTGTTCGCATTGACTGACTAACGTGACAAATAATTCCCCCGAACGTAAACAAACAATACACTGAGCCTTCCTCAAAACTGCATGGGAGTCAGCGCTGCGGTGGCAGATTTCTGAATCAACGCTAAACAGATGATTCGTAGTGGCGGCGTTTGAACGAGATTTTACTGCCAAACGTTTTGACAAAAGTGCGGAAAAAGTAACGATCGAAAAATTGACTTTAAATAGATTCAGTGTACACCCGAAGAGGCGAGATCGAGAAACTACCCGAAGGAAGTGTCCAGTGAGAGAATAAACGACCATTGGAACGTGAGTTTACCAAAATTAAAATCATTTGCTACCTGGTTACAATTATCACACAGTTGTACTTTACACGCCACACATACACCTTCAAATCACTTAGTTTTTTCTTGTAAGGCATCTAATTGATATGTCTTGGTAGTTCAAAGGAGTCACGTCCTGAGATTAAAGTTTTTTCATATATTAAACTCATGCTTGTCAACTGAGTCAGAATCTGAAATACTAGCCGATACTTGATTGGACATATAAAAAAATTGTCAATAATAATAACTTGTAAAATTTTTTCTCTGCAATTTTATAATTTTTATGAATGATAGTCCTTCAGACGATTTGTTTGTTATTTTTAAAGGATCATTAAACTTAACTGATTTTTCAAAGCTAAACTGACTTGTTTAAATTTTTTCGTAGATTTAAAAATTTTATCAATCACATTTAATTTTTTCTTGGAACAAACGTTTCCAAGTGGCGCCCACAAAAGCATAGTTTTAAGTTGTATTACAGGACTACATCACTGCAGAGGATCCAGTCAACAGGGTAAGTAACAAAAGTGCGCGGAGGTAACGCCCGACACGATTACAACACATTTTAAACAACACACACCCCTACATTTCTTTTTGTTATAACATTTGTACTTATTAAGTACATTGTTCACTGGATGGGCCTTCATTTTTTCTCTTTTGGCCCTTTTAATTGTGAAGGCGAGGCGGCCGACGATCTTCTTGTCCGGGCGCCAAAAACCTAGCTACGCCACTGAATACCACTGATTACTTGGCACAACTGCCTCACCGACGCTAGGCAGGAAGTTGGTGTCACTGATCAGTGGCGTACGCAGAAATCAGTCTGTGGGGGGGGGGGGCTTGAACCTTAGTAGTCCATATATTAGCCTACTCTTCTACAACTTATAGTATAACATAGAGTACATATGCCAGTTAATGGTTAACATTTATTAGTAGCCATATTATTTTAGTAGGTTTCACATTTTCTTTATTAAAAATGTATTATTCGTGATTGGGGGACTTATGCTCATTCTATTTTTTAATCAGCAATTTTAAAAACACTTTTTTAATTAAGAAAGTTGTGTTAGTGGTTATAATCATAAACAGAATTATCACTGTTGCACACCACTATAGGAAAATTATTCCGATTAGCGCTTTCAAGCTTCACAACCCATTGTCACATCGGAAAATCTGATGTGCAACAGTGATAATTCTGTTTGTAATACTTTTTTCTTTCAAAAACTAAATATTTTTAATCGATTTTTTATGTTTATTGTAATATTTAACAACAGATTCATTTTACTTCAATTGTACTATAATTTTATACATTAATGTCAGTAGCACTGGGAATAAAGTTTTGCAAAGTTGGTATTTTAACAACTATATATTTCAAAATGTCTTGCTAATAACTAATTGTGTCAATACAAAAAACAGTTTTCCATTAAACTATTATACTTCTTACTGTTATACTACTATTTTACTAATACTTTATTATTCCTACAAAATTAACAGCAGTATTTAAAAAATGAAAAAGAAAGAATATACAGTAAGTAAGAATCAAGTTAACTATTAATTTACAATAGGTAAAGCATTTGTGTCCAAGCCAAGTAATTTTTAATTTAAAAAGCTAAGTCCATTCTCCTATTTCCTTTATTGGCAAACCGCTCAACAACATCTTCAGGAGAGATCTCGATTTCCCTGTGAATATTGAGCGAAGCTAGCCCATTAAGCCCTGTCTCCGATGTTGTAGACCTCAGTCACATCTTCGACCACCTCAGAGTAGAGAAGGAGCGTTCTGGATCAGCTGACGTCACTGGGAGTACACACAGTACTTCTAAAATTTTTCGGACATTCGGTAATATATCTGGATTGCAAGCTTGCAGAGAAGACAGAGCTGCGTCTTGAACATTCATATCTGCTTCATCCACCTACTTTTGCTTCCATATTTCTTCCTCAAGTTTAAGTTCCATCTTGGAAATGTCAGGGTAAATGATAGAGGCAACAGACTGCTTGATCTCTTGAGTAGTAGCCTTAATGATGAAATGAGGTATAAATACTTGAAAATGACAAATTTTATCAAACTCAGGTCCGAAACGGGTTTCTAACTCAACAACGCAGTGATCAACAAAAGGAATATATAAATTTAGCTTGTAGTGTTGTTTCACGTCCAATTCCTGGCCAGAATTTGCTCTATGTGATTGATATGTGATAACAAGAATACTGGAATGATCGCACATAATTTCACCTTCTTTTTTTACAGGAAATTTGTGGTCAGCCATACTTTCAGTGTGATTTTTACAAAGGACGGCATACTTCATGTTACCATCAAATTGAGATTTATATTGTAATAATAAAATTACTAATGTCTGCTATTTTACGTAATAATGAAGACCCGTTTTGTGAAAGAAGATTTGTCAGAACAGCCAGGACTTATAGTTTCACTATTGTCAGAGAATTCAGAAACAAGCCCGGAAACATTGTTGTCATTGCCATAACACAAGTATTTTGCTGAGACGATGTAGAAGTTGACAAAGAACATGCGAGCCTTTCTGCTACCTGTCACACTACGCTAGTTTAGTTTTTGTTACAAAGAAATCCAAAATGCTGACTTTCCTTTTTGGTACCCTTGTCTTGTCATCAAGTTTGGACTTATTAGTCTCCATCTTTGACGCAACAAACAATCAAATAATCACTAATAAAACTACAAAAACGGCGAATTTAATAAACACCGTACTGCTAAACAAACACAAACGCGACAATGGCGGACGATGACAGCAACGTATGTACGGGTGGTGTAAGTATCGCCTCCGATCATTGCCGAAAATGACGAATATATGGAATCTTGTAGAGGATATATTATTTCTGTTCGCACGCCACAGGCATGCATGAAAAGTCGAAATTTTGCACGTACGCTGTGGAGTGCGTGAATGCGCGGTGTGCAGGATTTTGTAGGTAGGTTATGTTTATACGTTCGGAAAATACAATATATTTTAAATAAAATATTATTAATATTACTATAAATTAATTATTTTATAATAATATAGACTATATAACAATTCTATATTTCTTTTTAAGTAAAAAAAAAAAATCCAAAAATATCATATAAATGTAAAGTGTTTTTAAAGTAAATTTTTTTCATTATTACAGCAGCATTATTCAAGATATGAAATTAGCAACATTATTAAAATTTTCGTTTTATTTATCGACTGATATAAAAAGAAATGCTGAAACTTAAGGATTAAATAATACTTTCATGAAAAAGGTTTATGTAGGACTACTTATTTAAGTTTCATAAAAACATTATTCAATACTTAAGTAAAAATTCTGAAGCCGCGTCCAGACATGCAAAACGTATCGTAACGCAACACCGACGCGGGGTTCACTGGTAGTGGCGTGCGTGTGGCCGCGCCGCCGCGCTGTCAAATGAGAGCAGAGAGAGAGAGAGAGAGAGAGAGAGAGAGAGAGAGAGAGAGAGAGAGAGAGAGAGAGAGAGAGAGAGAGAGAGTGAGAGAGAGAGAAAACAGGTAGCTTACTGAACGTTACACTCAGCGTAATACACCGCTCAATGAACTTATAAATTATAACTGAAGTAATAATAATTGTTATTATAGACTAAGTATTTTGTTAGTATTTATATCCCCGTCCAAATCGGCCGAAATATGCAATTTTGTAATTTTAGAAGAGGCCTAAGGAAATTCAGGAAGGCCTGTCCATTTTTGCGGTTGGGGGGGGCTTGAGCCCCTTGAGCCCCCCCCTGCGTACGCCACTGTCACTGATGCCTGAAAGTCATACAACACAAAACTCGCGCAAGTGCATAAACGAAACCATGTAGTAGTGCATTATGGCCCATGTAGCTAAACAACTCGTCGGGATTTTCATCTGATGCGTTTCCTACGACACGACGATACGATATGGTTTTGAGTTCGGAACGATACATTTGTCATACGACATTACATAAAACCGCCCATTTGTTTCTGCTGTTTTGGATTTCGTGTAGTTTTTAATCGTAGGTTTTCGTACGATATAAATAGTACGCAGGAGAGGGCTTGATGTAAGGAAGATCAGATAATCGTCATCGTCGTCGTCATCATCATCACCACGACCACCACCACCCCCACCCCCACTCTAAGGATTAGCCCTAGACCTGCTCCGAAACCCATCTCCCCCTCGGTCTACCGACTCCCAGTAGAGTGATAACCCAAAGCAGCCGCGGGTAGACGGATATCAGCCATGCGGTTCCAAGAGTTCACACCCTTTTATAAATCATCAGATAAAAATATTTTTAGCCGTTAACAGAGTGAAGTAAACTGTTATGTTCGTCTACGTTTGCAAACGTTGAAGTACAAAGAAGAAGAAAGAGAAGACCGGATACAGTTATTCTTCAACCCACAAACCACCTTCCTCTTCCATAAGCGCATCTAAGAATGTCAAATGCTCGAGTAAAAAATACAATGGACACCAACCCACGGTGGAGGGGAGGTAGACAGCGAGTCTCCTGGTATAATGGAGTACGATAAGCAAAGCAATATAGAAATGAGCTGGTGGCTGGCAAGGGAGAAGCAGACGGACCGCGTGGTGTGTCTCGCCAGCTGCACTGTTTCACGACTGCCACAGTTAACTAATTGTAGTACACCAGCTAGTTCATGAAGTGAAGCGCATAAATGTGACGCATTATAAACTACAATAGTTATAACTTAGC
The DNA here is from genome assembly GCA_034769895.1 of Magicicada septendecula. Taxonomy (NCBI): domain Eukaryota; kingdom Metazoa; phylum Arthropoda; class Insecta; order Hemiptera; family Cicadidae; genus Magicicada; species Magicicada septendecula. The sequence continues at coordinate 29,621,431 of CM068369.1, forward strand.
AGAAATCACTCGAGTCTAGAGCGCAGGTGTTACAATGCCAGCAGTAACTATTACGTTGAGAGTTGAACAGCAGCAGCCTACAAATTATTACCAGTTCATTAAGTACAATATTCAGCGGCTGTACAGTCATCATAAAAGCCGCGTAGACAAATGATAGTTATTTGTAGAGCACTCAAGCTTAACTGTAAATTGCTGCCCGCGTTTATTGATCACGAACACTGCTCGCCGGAGTACTATTGAAAGTATTTATCATCGTTGTCTAAAGCTATGCCTTGTCGCTGGAATTACTCCCTCATGATTCCCCTATAGTTTGTTTTACTTAAATGCCACTCGCATATCCCACTCTTTATTTGACGTCTTACGCATTTGTTTTCCTAATAATTCCGCGTTCTTCTCTTTCCAACTCAACCTTTTCTTGATAGTGTTCGTGACAAAACCATTTCTTCTTCTTCCGGAGCTCTACAGGCCGGGATGACCCTTGGCTTCCGCCACCACTGGCCTCCAGTTCTCTCTTTCTCTTGCAACTTCCTCCAGTTCTATACGCTTATTCTTTTTAGGTCTTCCTCCACCTCTTCTATCCATCGCCTTTTGGGTCTGCCCCTTCTCTTGTTCCTTTCATGTTTCCATTTAGCACTTTCTTAGGCAGTCTCTCCTGTGGCATTCTCACCACAGCTTATCATCCGCCTTGCTTTTAGCAAGAGCATCTTCTTCATCTTCTTCTTCATTCATAAACATGGTGAACCTACAATTAAAACGTTGTTTTCAATGGATGTATTCTGTTACTACGGAATTATATTTAAACCTAACTACCAGTCTAACCTTTCCAATGAAAATGTGACGTATTCTTTTGCAAACGTGTTACGATTAAAACAACGTTTTAATATCTTTCCGCTGCAACATTTTATTAATTTCAGCATTTCGAAGTCATCTCTACTCCCATGCTTCCATTATTGGGCCGTATATCTTTCTCACTATTTTTATTTCAAATAGTCACAACGAATTTATTGATACTACAGCCAGAGTAGTATTTATTGATTGAGTGGCCATGCTTCAGATCCGTAAGTCACGACTTGTATGATCAAACTATTGTAGATTTTTATTTCGTTTTTTCGAGACAGAAACTTAGACTTGAGAGAAGATTAAGGTTTGTATAATATGCTCTATGACCAGCCACGATTCTTCTACTTATTTCCTGCAAGATTTTGTTCTCCTCATTGAATTTTGTTCCAAGATATACAAACCTACCTACACCTCTCAAAGTGTAATTATCCAGGTCTACGTCACGAGGCTCCCTTCTTGCTTGTGTGCTGCTGCCATTTTCATATAATGCGTTTTCTTTTCATTAACAACAAGTCCTAAGGAACGGGTTTTTTCATCCAGGACCTCAAACATTTCTCTAAGAAGTGTGAGACGTCTAGCCACCAAGGCTACATCATCTGCATAGGCATGTGTTTGAGTTAGCCTATATGTTAAATTGTCTCTTGAGTCTAACCTGCTCATTGCTTTATTCAATGCTATGTTAAAGAGCAAATCTGATAATGCCCCACCTTGTCTTACACCTCTTGATGTTCTAAAGGCTTTACTTCTTTTCTCTCGCATTGCAACTGCACTTCTGGTATCTATCAGTGTCATCCTTACAAGTCTAATTAGCTTTCCTGGTAAGTCAAAGGTTTCAAACGCCTCCAACAACCTCCCTCTATTTACACTGTCAAAAGCTTGGTTGAAGTCTATGAATAAAATGTGCATATCCACAATGGGTCTTACCCGTTGTTTGCCGCATACTAAAGATCTGGTCTGTAGGACTTTTTTCTGGTCGGAAACCGCATTTTTATTCTTCTATTACCTCTTCTTCGTGACGACTCCAATGTAGAAGATCAAATTTTGTAAGCTACATTGAACAATGTGATACCTCTGTAGTTATTGCACTTCTGGTTATTCCCTTTCTTGAAAATAAGCGATATTAATCCCATATTCCAGCTGTTAGGTAGAGTCTCCTGTTTGCAAACCATGACAATCTGCCTGTGTAAGCATTGTGCTAATTTTCGCCCATCAGACGTATATTTACGAGGGTCAGTTGAAAAGTTCGCGGAGCGAGAACTGTAGCTTAGCGGTAAAACTACAATTTTTCGTGTGCTGCAAGATTTGTATTTTATGTGAACTCCTGTTAATTTCCAAATCTATTTATAAATTTATAGATTCTTTAGAAGCTGTTTAAAATTAACGTGTTTAAATCAAACATCGTGGTGTGATTCTTTGTTAAAAATTATTTAACACCAACGGAAATTCAAAACAAAATTGTAAATGTGTCAGGAGATGCTGCGACTTTAAAGCCAACGGTTTGTAAGTGGGCACTTGAGTTTGAACTTGTTTGTACAAGCATTGAAAACGTGGTCGCACTGGACGCCCAAACAATGCAACAACTCCAGATGTAGCAGTCATCTTGCACAACGCTTTTTCACGCCAAGTCCCCAAGTTCTTGACTTAAAATATGATGCACACGTTCATACGACATGCCTATGTTTTCAGCAACGTCATCAACTCCTCCATCCTCCATCAACGTCTTCCAACACCCTATGAAATTTCATCAATAATGTCATTTTCTGGTGCACTTTTTGGACGTCAACGACTGGGATCGTCTTCAATGCTTGTACAACCACGTTTAAACTTAATTGTGAGAAACTTACTGTTGTTTCTGAAGGCGCAACATCTTCTAACACATTTACAATTTTGTTTTGTTTTTTCATTGGCGCTAAAACGTTTTCTAACAGAGAATTCATCACAACACGTTTATATGACATGCCTATGATGTCAGCAACGTCATCCACTCCTCAATCTGCGGTCTTCCAACACCCTATGAAATTTCATCAATAATGTCATTTTCTGGTGCACTTTGTTGCACATTTTGTGCATTTTCTAAAGACGCGCGACAGGAAAATTTCAAACAACTGGTAAAAAGTGAATAACTTGAAAGATATATCTGGAAATTAACAGGTGTTCACGCGAAACATACGTCTTGCATCACACGAAAGATGTTAGTTCTACCACTGAGCTATAGATATCCCTCCGCAAACTTTTCAACTGACCATCGTATTTCCATTACAGTATAACAGGTTCACTAATATTAGTGTGTAATTAAAATTAATACTTATTTGGTCTCCTCAGTAAGGGGACTCAACCTTACTGATATTTGTAAACAAGATACGTTTTGCTTAAAAAGACACAAAGTTATTTTCTACAGCTAAATGTGCCTGAAACGTTACCAAAAACTGTGTACAAACAAAATCGCTTCTGCCACTGACAGCACAACTTGTGATTGCTTTTTGCCGCATGAAAAATTTTCATTAAACTTTTCAATATACCCAACAGTTAAAAACAAAGTCAATATTAATATCTCTCTTTTTCTTGGTATAGTAACCGCTTGTCGACTGCAAAAAATCCAACATTGTCGGTGAGTGTATTTTTGAGACATTACACAAACCCAGAAAAACAAAGCGATCAAATAAAACAGAATTTGTCAAAATCAGTATTATATTGGAAACTTATCGATAACTGAGTAGTCAAAACACATTTTTCCCTTGCCACTTTACTTAGAGGAAAACAAAATTTTTTGTTATTTTAAAAAACTATGTTCGTCATAATATTTAAACTTTTTTCCGGAGTCGTTTGTTGATAAAATTACTTAACCATTAAGCCATTTCAAAGCTTTGACTTTACGTTCAAACGTCGCTTTCATTGGATATTTCTCAGTCATAATTGCTAAAACTACTACTAGTGTTTGCAGACGATCAGGCTATTCTGTCGGACTCTGAAAACAGATTGCAGATGCGTATACATCTGTTAAATCGAATCTGCAAAGACTCTGGATTACAAATATCCACAATTAAGACCAACGTGATGGTTTTTCCTAGAACTGATCACGTACGGCCAAAAATTGTTATAGATGGAACAAGTTAGCAAATTTGAATACCTGGGCTACAGTGTGTCTTATAATGCAAGCAACGACGTTGTGAATAAGTTGCATGAGTTCAACTTTTTTTTAATGTCTTTTATGGCCCGTTTGCTGACGAGAAAAATGGTTTCATGTCACCTTATTGTTTATGCGGTGATACTCTGTGATTCCTCGTCATGATCCTGAGTCCTGTGTCCTATGTCGATCCTCCGTTGTCGTCTGGTTCTCCTGGTGTCCATCGTTCGGTCCTCCTGGTCCATTTAGCACTCAGATGACTCGTACGGTGTTATCTCCATACTGCTCGGGTATCGTCCTCGGATGCTACGCAGTCGGAAATAGCCTTCGGCTGCAGATGTGTTTCAGTAGACTGGGGGTCGAGGCTTGCGATCATCGCTTATTTATACTGTTGGGCGCAAAAATCGTGTTTCAACCACTATGTGGACTATTTACGTATATTGTTATAGTTTGTCGAGCGTCCCTTTACAGATTCGTTTATTTTTCGTACTTATTTTAATTTTATTCGTAACATGCGGAGTCTTTTGGTTATTACTCGATGTTCAAACAATCGGTAATTTTTTTAATGTATAATTGTATATTAATAGTTTTTTCATACTTTAATTATTCTGATTATTATTCACTTTTATTTACACTGCATACAAATGTATTATTTGTTTCGCACTAATTTTTGCACATGTGTGTGTGTCTTTATATTATTAATAACGTGGCGTAATTTGTTTTTTCATATCTTTTGCGCACTTACCAAAATTTAAATAAATTAGTTATTTAATTCACATTTATTCAGGGGTGACGCCGCGCCGGTTTCTACTTGTTTCACACACACATATCACTTAAACTATACACACTCTTAGCTTGTGTGTGGCGTGATATACCTGTACTCACAGCTTTCAATACGCATTTTTAAAATATTGACAATATTAATTATTCATACTAATTTAGCAGTTTTTTTAAACTAATTGCGTCAATGCACAGTTGTGTTCATACACATTACACAACCTTCGATGAATTTCTGCAGCAATATGACCTCCAGCTTTAAGAAATCTAATAACAGACCGAATCTCACACTTGGAGGCAATTTCAATTGTAGTTGCCATAATTAAACTGTCGTCACCACAGTAATAGACAAAATAACTATAAGACCGGTGGTTATAGGTTAGAACAAAGCCTCAAAAACATTAATCAACAATCAGATTGTTGCTATGACAACAGAACCAGGTTTGCCAACTCACCGGAGGTTGAAAACAATAGCCCTCGTAAAATGTTTTTTTTTTCAATTTCCCTACAGTAGCACTGATATAAGTTTATGTATATTAAGGTATACATATTTAGACGGTATAATTACTGTAAACGGTCTGCTGACAGTGTATAAATATTCATGAACCATTACCCCTGTCACCACTTTACAATATGTAAAAGACGAGATGCTGCCAGTGTCTGGATAGACAATTGGCTGCATCTATTGTTTGATTTTACGCTAAATTACATTAATGTGTATCTTATAAACTGTTGTCACGTCTCGTATTTTATATTTTTATTTACAGTACACAATATTGTTACGATGGTCTCACTGATCGTCGTATGGTACAGTGGAAAACAAAATACAAGACACCAATTATGTCACTAAAAACCAACTTTAATTAACCAAATTTAATTACAATTAACAGTTTGTAATCAACACCTGGTACGTTTCACAATTTTTATTTAACTCTGACAGCTGTTACGACTTCTTAAACCATTGTCAAAGAGATGAGTGAACACTAAACAGAGGATGTAAGGGTGGTGGTGGACATGTGTTTAGGGCGTGTATCGGAACATGTGCCAGATTGAAAAGTTCTCTTATTTGTTTTCAAGTCGAAGCAACTTTGTTTCAACAATGGTGAAAATGCTGGAAAAAAGAGAGAGAGAGGGAGAGATAGATAGATAGATAGATAGATAGATCGAGATCGAGAGAGAGAGTGAGAGAGAGAGAGAGAGAGAGAGAGAGAGAGAGAGAGAGAGAGAGAGAGAGAGAGAGCTGTAAGTCTGCGAGACTCAGAATTAGTTATGTACAACTTGTAACGCTCATTTGTCTACAGTTTGATGAGTCTCGCGACCTCAACCTCTGTGACTGCCTCAGTGTGTGTAAGGGGATACAACTGAGACTTATCATCAGCTGTGTTCATTGTACGAAATTTCAAAGTTTTTGTCATTTGGAAGCAGACATTACTTTATCATGTCAATACCTTTATTCCAATATTTAGATTACAATAGAGACATCAGATCAGAGAAACACAGTCTGTGGGTGTACAGACAGTCTGTACGGCTTCGTGTTATCAGTCAAACGTTACACCGTGTTTGGAGTGTTAGTAAATGTAGAACTTTGATGATTGTCAACTTTTGAGGGAGGAATCTCGTCTGGTTTCTCCAGCTTCAAAGTAGACGATATCGATATCTCGCTACAACAGATTATGCTCCCTGAAACGGGAGTTGCATTTAGTACACAAACATCTGTTTTGCAAACCTGTGTTTCTAGCTCACCGACTGCGAGGCCAACATTTCATAAGTATTAAGTGACGAATACCAGAGCCGCTGCCATAATGACTTGTGGCCGGTTCCAAATGTCTCGCGTGACACTGATTTAGTAACTGGCATAAGCTAAAAACAAACCCCAAGAAAACACATAGCAGAAGAAAATAATCTAACGTGATTTGCCACATAAAGAGGAAAGGTTAACTGGAAGAGTGTATGAATTTACACTGATACAGTTAGAAGAAGAGACAGGCGTAGATAAGCAAGCTAGGATAATAATCAGTGCAAATAATTAGTGCAAATACCGATAATAGTACATACAATAATGACAAGAAAACTAAAAACCATAAACAGAAATTTAAACAGCTTTGGATCGTAAGGGTGGTAATGACATAAGTAGTTACATGCCTACACTCAATCAGTATAACTGATTTAGTATTAGCATTGACACGTTTTCTTTTTTTTCGTTGTTTAAAGTTGTCCTATAGAGCAAGTCTCTGGCTGTTTTGGAGACAAGCCCCCTTTAGCCAGTTTGGATAAAGATAGTGAAGACGCACGCCAGTAGCTGAGAAAGTGAAGATATCTATAGAGAGTGGAGGTGTGTTTGTTGTGTGTGTGTGTTTAGTGTAGGACAGCAGAATTGGGTATGGTGTAGAGTAGAGGGGTTTGTGCCAAACAAGAGTGTGCAGCAGGCGGGACGAGCAGCGCAGGACGTTGAAGATGGAGGGTAGCGACAAGATTACAACATTGCGCAAGGGTACGGCGGGGGACTCAAATGAGGGGAGAGAGTGCAGGGTGGAATTATGTAGTGTATCCGGATTGGTTATTTAGTGTAGTGAGTTGTTTATGCTATTTATAAACATAATTTATGTTTATCTGCATTGTCTGTTGGCCGTGTTGGCGAGGAAAGTGGTGAAGCGGTTTATTAAGGCTACGATGGATTGGATGGAGTGGTCGCATTCTTGGCATATTTTATGTTTAGCGTCGTTAGGAAAGAGTCGAGGTCCGGGAAGAGGGTATTTAGTGCATATAATAGTATGTTGCTGGTACGAGTTACGGGGGGGGGGACGGTGAAGTATGATTGTGAGGGCTCGGGGTTCTATGACGCGATAAGGTCTAAGGCGGACATGGTCTGCGGTCAGGAGGATCGGGTGAGCGTACGCCATGATGGGGCGTAGGGAGGCTGTGAATATCCTGCTGAGTGTCTGGGTGGAGCAGTGGTCGTTTCTGCCAAGGAGTCTGAGAGCCCTCACAATCATATTATAATTCGTTTCATTCAGCCTCGTATTCGTTTGCTGGCTTGTTCAGTGATTCTTTTGATATGTGGTTGCCAGGTAGGTTTGGAGCCAAACGGGACGCCAAGATATTTGCAGACACACTTCGGAACAATGGTAGACGGGCCAACGCTGACCGGGGTTCTGTAAGAAGTGACTCCAGACCGTGGTTTTTGTTAGATTGTGATTTTACGCAAAGTAATGTGGCGTGGATTATGTTTACTTTCTTTTCTGAGATTAAATATCAACCCGGCAGAACGTTCATTCAACTAAACAAAGATAAATGTTCAACAGATTAGTAGATTGATTTTTAAAATTTAATGTTTAATTTATTCTATTTTAACTAATAAAGGAGATATAAACCATTGTTAAAATATTCGATTCCGTTAGGGGAGAAATCTTCCTATTGAATAGGATCTGCCATGCCGTGCTCCCAAGCCAGTCAGATAGCACCTTGATACTGATTGGTGGATGCTGATTTCCAGCTTAGATCGTGCTGGTACAAACATTTATAAAAGTGGGCCTTCTTAGGCAAAACACATAGGCTCTACATCATCTCTGAGGTGAATTGGCGTACACCGTGCCAAGCTAGACGCCGATGATGGCCTCCGATAGTGTGGCCGAAATGTTTGTCAATAACGACAGCTGTGGAAATAATAGCCCGTATAATAATAATAATAATTTTTTTTTTTTTTTTTTTTTTTTTTTTTTTTTTTTTTTTTTTTTTTACGGGGGAGGAAAAATGCATTATGCACCATCAGAAGACACCCGACTGGTCTCCCGGTGTGTGGGACTCGCACCCACTAAAAAACCTCCACTTTACAGGCAGGGAACCCCCCCTGGAACAACTATTCCTATGGCTTCAGGGTGGCACCTCGTATTGTGCCTACAAGGCTTCTACAGCTTTATCTATATCATCGACCTGTGAGACGGTCCAGTTCAGGCTTCTTTTGCCGCAGGACCATCCTCACGAAGGTCACAACCATGTCCCAGTTCTCTTTGCTGTTGAGCATGACGTCTATGATGTTATCAGGCGTCATGGGGCCAATCTCCGATTCGAGCCCTCGCCTCTCCAGCACCCACCGTTGACACTCGAAAAAAGTATGATGAGCGTCATCAGAGTCTGAGTCGCCATACACGCACGACGGATCCTCCATCTTACCCATCCTTCGCAGGTATGCACAGAAATAACCATGCCCTGTCAGGAATTGAGTAAGGTAATAATCTACCTCGCCGTGCGTTCTGTCCACCCATTCAGGGAGGTTCCCAATCAGCCTCGCCGTCCACCTAGCTCGACTCTCCTGCTCCCATCGTAGTTGCCAGCTCCGCATGGAGTGTGCCCTGGCCACTGCTCTTGCTTCTACAAACCCCAAGTCTTCCTTGGTTGTGTAGACCTTCCTTCTCTCCTCAGCCATCAGATCTATTGGCATTACTCCAGCGACGACCAACACTGCTGGTTCCGACACCGTTCTGTAGGAGCTTGCAATCCGAAGTGCTCCTCTTCGTTGTACCGCGGCCATCTGCTTGCGGTATTTTTCTTGCTTCAGTGCGTCGGCCCAGACCTCGCATCCGTAGAGGAGAATCGAGTTTGTCACCGACATCAGCAGTCGCCGTCTTCCTGCAGCTGGGCCTCCGACATTTGCCATTAGTCTGCTTAGCACAGCAACGACCTTAGCGGCTTTCTCCGAGGAACATCGAATTTGCTCCCAGTAGGAAAGCTTAGTATCCAGGTGCACCCCTAGATACTTCACCGCTGGCTTTGATATTATCGCCTTTTCCCCCACCACGAACTGTGTGATTGTGGGTATACGTCGACGAGTGAGCAGCACAATCTCTGTCTTCTCCGTCGCAAGGCTTAGATCGTGTTCGTCCATCCAGTTGCGGACCCTGCGCATGACCTGGTTCAGCATGCGCTGCGCCTCCTCTGCGTCTCTCGCGGTGATCACGGCAGCCACATCATCAGCATATGCTACCAGAAAGGTATCATCTGGCATCTCCATCCGGAGGATTCCATCATAGAAGGCATTCCACAGGTCGGGGCCCAAGATAGAGCCTTGAGCTACGCCTCCTGTTATCTCTCTGCTGCGTGGCCCATCTGCTGTGTCGTACCGGAGCTCCCTGTCCCTCAAGTAACTTCGTATTATCCGGAGCAGGTAGTCCGGCGCTTGAAAGACGTCCTCCAGAGCAGCTAGCAAGTCTGTCCACCTGGCCGAATTAAAGGCGTTGCGTACGTCCAGTGTAGCGAGTAGCACCATCCTTCTGGAGAAGTGATTACCCCGCTGGGCCACCTGGACGGCATCCACGATCTCCTGTATGGCTCCAATGGTGGATCTGGCCGTTCTGAACCCGTACTGCCTCGCTGACAGATCTCCTGCATCCCGAATTGCCGCTACTAGGCGAGGCCTGAGTAGACGTTCCAGTAGTTTCCCCGCCGTGTCCAGCATACAAAGAGGTCTGTATGCCGACGGGGAATTCGGGTCGCCCTTCCCTTTGCCGACTAAGACTAGTCTCTGGATCTTCCACCTCTTCGGGAAGACTCCGTCTTTGAGGCAACGGTTATACATATTGAGTAGCACCTGGGGGCACGATCTAGCGACCACCCTCAGCACTTCCGCAGGTATACCATCCGGCCCTGGTGCCTTCTTGTTGCGCAGGGAGCTAACAGCTAGTGATAGCTCGTCCTCGCTGAAGATCGGGACGTCTTCCAATGGGCCTGGATACTCCTCACGATCCCTCAGTGGGTGACGAGGAAATAGACCGTCCACGATGAAGCGCATCCGATTCTCGTCTATCCTTGGGCTACGAGGCCGGGCTCCAAGCCTGCTCATTACAAGCCTGTACCCCAGACCCCAGGGATCAGAATCTAGATCATTCCTGAGGGTCTCCCACTTGAGCCGCTTGGTTCTGTTGATGGCCTCCTTCAGTCTTTTCCTGGCGAGCCGATATTCGTCTTGCGCCTCGGCTGCTGCAGTCGCGTTTCTTCGTCTGTTTCTAGTCGCCATGCGACGCGAGCGCAAGCAACGTCTCCTGAGGTCAGCAATCTCGTCTGTCCACCAGTACGCCACTGTCTTACCCCCGCGGAGTCTCGGTCTTCTGGGCATAGACACATCGCAGGCATTCCGTATGAGGCGCATTGTCGCACCGACGACTTCCTCTGTCGGACCCAAGCTGTTCATCACCGCCTCCTTTCCGATCGCGATGACATCCTGCAACAACTCCACGTCCAGTTTGGACACGTTCCAGCCAGGTGTTCGGCTAGGTTCAGCTATGCGCGAATGCTGAACTCTCCGCAGGGTAATAATAATAATATTAATAATAATAATAATAATAATAATAATGATGATGATGATGATGATGATGATGATGATGATGATGATGATGATGATGATGATAATAATAATAATAATAATAATAATAATTAATAATAATAATAATAATAATAGTAGTAGTAGTAGTAATAATAATAGTAATAATAGTAATAATAATAATAATAATAATAATGATGATGATAATAATAATAATAATAAAAAAATAATAATAATAATAATAATAATAATAATAATTTCAACAAAGTTGAAGCCGGTCGTGATAGGTTAAAAACTTGAAATGTAAAATATTTGATATACGCGTAAATACAGTTTAAAGAACAAGTAATCAATAGATTTATAGACGGAGAGACGAACACGGATAGATAACCACAAAAAGCGGCAAAAGTGAAGATTAAGTAAAAAAAAAAATAGTGAAAAGCAATTTAACTTGAGTAAGTCGAGTGAACTTTCTACCAAAGGGATGGAATATCGTCCACTAATACAGTTCATGGTTCGGTGAGCTCTTGAGCCCAGTGAAGCGGTAATAATAACATTACGTTAATATCAATGGCTGCCCATGTGCGTGATTCAGTACAACAGCGGACACAAATTGCAGCGTGTCTGCTTCTCACGACTCAAATCCGCACATAACAAAGTGACTTTTAGGAAATAAACGATTATTATTATTGTTAGCTGCACAACTCGCTCGCTATTTGGAATTTTGTTAAATTTATAATACATTGAATTCTGTTAAATTTCATTATTTTTCTTATGATTTTATTATAGTTTTTTTATAGTAATACCTATTATAATCAAATTTATTTTTAACATTAGACCCGTCAACAGGTCCTTTTCCTTAAAGAAAGATAAAGTTATAGCTATAATGTACTTCGTAGGCTAACACGCCGGAGTCAAAGTTGTTGAAATTCATTCCCGGGCTGTTTGGCAGTGGTCCAATGTTTTCAACCAAAACAGAGGTTGCGTGCAGTACTCTGGTCACTAACGTCTACCACCCTACGTTAGCGAAGGTCGAAACGTCTGTTTTGGTTGAAAACAATGGACCACTGTCAAACAGCGCGAGAATGAATTTAAACATTATAGCAATAATCTTTCCTTGAATAGGAAGGACAATAGTTGAAGAATTATTAAATAATATTCATATAAATGAATAATTATCAGTATTAATTCATTTAATATTTACATAACTATAATTTTTAACTTTTTGTCAACTACATTGTTATCACTAAAATCAAACACATTAACCAAAATATATTCTATTAACTAAAAGACATTAATTCATTATACATTTTAGAAAAAATCGGAGAGCCTATTTTATATCAACACTTACGTTGATTCTTTGGACATCCTGAAGTGTTAAGAACATTTAGTACTACATAAATTTTTATACTAGATAATTTTTCAATTGTATTAAAAATTGCTAAAGCTCGATTACTCGTAACATAATAATTGTAGAGCACACAATCACATAAAAAATAAACACTGACAGTTCGAAAATTCGAATTTGAGTTACAGTTCCTTTTAGTTTAACACCATGCTAGAATTTGACAATCAATTTCAAATATTTATTTTTTTTTGGGTCTAGAGGTTAAAAAATATGGAATATTGAAAGAACTGCACCTGCACTTAAACCACTGTCTGAGAAAACATCAGCAGTAGTTTCATAAACATCAGAAAAACACAGTTGTTGCCATACAACTTGTAGACAATGTTGATGTTTTTAATTTTTTTTAATCAAAGAGTTTGTTGTCATTAATTTATACACAAACTATCGTTAAATTAAAACTATGCCACAGAACCATTCCGAATTTTATTTTTAGCGTCACTTTTTTTTTTAAATATAAGGTTGCTACAACATCGTCGGCGATTAGTGACCAAAAAAATTATAAAAATGAATTTGTTGATCGTACAGAAATGCTCATACAGGTGCAATAACATATATCAAACTATAAGGTGCTTAGTGAAAACAAACGTTTCAACAAAATACACGGAAATCGGTACGATTTAAAAACTACATTAAATATTTGTTTTAATACCAAATAATGCAAATAAATGAGATAAATAAAAATATTTAACAACTAAAAATATTTGTTTAAATAATGGAAAATAAAATGAGAAATATTGCCCTACACAAAACAAACATTATAAATACACATCATGCAGATATATAATTAAATATAAATATAATAAATATAACACGTAATAACATATGCAACGACAAACAATATATAACAATAAATGTAACAACAAGTAATAATAAATATATATAATAAATAAAACAGTAACAACAATCTCGACTACACATCAATCGATTAACTTAAGCGTCCTAGAAATTACACAATTTTTAATGTTCTTATAAATTAAATAGTCAAGCGTCAAACTTGTTGTGTTAATTTTAACCTAATCTAAAATAAATATTTCATTAAATATTAAGGGGATTTTTACATTAACCTTTACTCCTAATGCTGAGTACATTGTATTTAAAACTATATCAAATAAACAAACGCGAATGTAAATGGAGAGAATTCTTTAGAGGTGAAGGAAATATAAACTAAACGACATATAAACAAAGGTTAATATACGTAGGAACTAAAAATAGATAAGTTAATGTTACGACTACACGAGTACAAAGCCACTTTTGGGTGCTGAATACTTCACTCTGCGCATGTGCCGATGGGCATACAACTACGAAACGAAGCAAAACAGTGAGGTTCAGAATATTTTTATGCCAAAGAGACGAAGGTGTTGTTAATAAATGAAAGAAAATCATACTGGTGTTACATTTATTATCGTGTGTTATGCAGATGTATAATACAGGTTATAATAACTAATTATATATTATACGTACTAGTCACCAACTTGGTAAATTTTGGAAAAGCGAATTATATTGTGTTAAAACATACAGAATGGCTGATAGGCTATAGAATACTTTTTGTTAATGTGATTCGGAGATGATTTTAACTTTACTGAACATCTCACGAAATTTTGTTGACATTCTTTGTTGTGCCATTACGTGGACTCTAAATTACATTGCCTGAGTTTTGCAACTGATTTGTCCAAAAAAATTGAATAAATAATTTAATATTAAAACTATGTCAGTTTGTCAGTGAAAACTTAAATTAGTATTCCCAAAGGAGATAAGCCTATAAATTTTCTTATTTCTTATTTTCTTTTAAACAGTAACAGTTTAATAAAGTCACCGTGTAAAGTAACACTGTTAATAATTTCAGTTTCAATTTATTTCTTATAACAAAGTACATAATACAGGTTTATGTGTAATAGGTATATAATAACAGGTATTTGTATTGAACGGTTTCGTTCGTACCTGTTATTTTCAAATACCAGTTTGGCACACCTCTAGTATGTCCCACTGAAATATTACTGATTCGTGCGTTGGTATAAGTGAGTGAATGGAAAAACACACAGCACTCTCGTGTGGAGAACGTTACTGGGTGCGCTTTGTGTGTGACGTGTTGGCAGAATTGGGGGGGGGGGAGAGACCCAATAGGAAAACAATATATCAAGGGTAATAACCCTTGTAGTGGTTTCTTAGAAATTGTTTGATATGGTTTCTACGTCAGGAATTTAAACGAACGCGCTTATAATGTTTCACTGGAGAGCTTTAGCAATACCTGATAAACTTACTCAGTACGATAGAATAAGGCAACATACGTATTGTGTATACGATATCGTACATAGTACGATAGTTTAATCACGATACGTAAAATGTCTAACTTATTTAAATTCATGCTTTCAGTATCCACGGCACTTATACGTATACGAATAGAATAAAATTTACAAATTGGCGTAAATTGGCATTCTGCACTAATAACAGGGTTAGTAAGATACTCCGACCTAAACCATCGAGATAAGCTGAAGACAAGACAGGCGTTTATAAAATTACATGCTATGTCTGCGATAGCTTCTACATTGGCCCGACTGGTAGAGCATTTATAAAACGCTTTAAAGAACATCTACCTAAAAAAGCCTAACAAAACAAAGTCAAATTATGCACGTCATTTGATGGACTAAGTTTCAATCCTAAATATATGTAAAAAAAGGCAGATATATGAGTGCTGTCGAGGAGTTCGAAATATATAATAATAAAAACAACAAAGAATTCCTGTTGAACAAACAGCTAACTTTCAGTCCAATTCTGTATACGACACAGCGATAAGATTACAAGACGAGGTCCGTAGTGCACGGTCAATAACAACGTAAGCATGACAGTCGATTATAGTGTTACCGTGGTGCGCACCAACAACACCGCGTGTGTTCTGTATTTATTATTTTATATTTATTTACGACATGTGTGTGTAAATTGTATGCGTAATTTGTTTTAATTATCTGACGAACTTTACTGAGGGATTACACCTGAACATGAGACATATGTTCAGAAACGCGTTTAAAAAAAAGGAAAAGTCACTAGACGGATAAAAAAGGTAAATTATAGTATAACTTGTAAACTGTAGGAAAAGCAGAAGCACTTTAATAACTATCGAAATGCAAATATTACTGATTCGTGCGTTGGTACAAGTGTGTGGTATGATATAGTCTATTCAATGGGGATTTTCTAGGGAATGTAAAAAATCTCCATGGATTTGGGTAATTTTTTTTATTGTCTTCCTTAAAGATTATTGAAAAAAGTTAAAAAAGAATTTCTTGCCGCTTTTGAATTTAAGGGTGTTTTCCACCCCTTTTTCGAGGGTAAAAAGAAAAAAATTAAACTGACCACAGGAATCTATAGAAAATTAAATTCTAAGTAAATAATATTGAATAATGTTTTTTGAAAAAGTGCGTTGTTTTTTAGTTATTTAGACATGAAAATTGCGTTTTTTTGCGAAAAATTCGATGTTTTTGGAGCGTTTTTCGTACTTAACTCGAAAACTATCAACTTTTAAGAAAAATGTATAAGAATCAAAATAAAAGATAATTCAATAAGAAATAATTTGCACTTTGTTTCGTCCCTATATATTGAATCGTTATCACGATATGCTATAAACAAAATGTCAACTCTTAATATTTTAACTGAAGAAGCGAACTTAAACTTGATATTTATCAATGAAAAATAACGCAACTTGCGAAGACATTATTACTAAATGAAAGTTCTTGAAATTTCCTATAAAATGGTAAGTCGATATTTTGCATATCTTGAAAAAAACGAAGTTACAGAGCAAAATAATAAAAATTCTTATTTTTTTTTAAATAAAAAATAAAATGGTCGCCATTTTGTCAGTTTTGCATATTGGTGCGAGATATTGTAGATTTAGATTGTCTATTATATTAGGAATGTCCTCAATTTTTTTTATGTATTATAGATTAGAAATGCGTACCGTTTTCGTAAATTTTAATTTTTTTGGTTTCAGAGAAAATTTGTCGTTTTAAAAAAATATATTGAAAACAAAGAGTTTTATCAAAAAATTGATATTGACCAAAAATATAGCCCATTAAAAGGCGAATATTTACATTCTTATTTAATGTTTTTTTAAGTATTTTTCGATAAGTTACAACTGATACAAAGTGTGTTTATAAGATTTTATGATAACATTTTTTTGTTTCTAAGTACAATATCTTAGAAACAGTAGGTCTTTTGACTATGGTCCATCCCAAAAAAGTTGTAGCCCTTTTAATTTTCTATAAAATGCATTTTTTTATATTTTTATCTTTAAAATTAACAGAATTATGGTAAAAAATGTGAGTGCTCAACGATGATAAAATTCGGTAACTTTTTATTTTATCAACGACTACTAAGTGGAGGTCGAAAATAAATAATAAATATAAAATATTTTGTATATTATAGTTTGTAAGATAAAAATATTATTTTTATTATTTGTTATTTTGCGGTATTTGAATTTTAACCGCTTCAATATGTACCCTCTAGCGGAAGAACCCGGTAGGCACACTGAGAAAAATATTATTGCAAAATTTGTAAATTCAAAATTTCTAGCTATTCATGCTGTCTATACTCGAAAGGAACGCCGATAATGGAATTGTAATCAAAACATTCTGAAAGATAACTGTTATTGTACTTAATACTTATTTATAATCTATGTTAAAAAGCGCTGCGCTCGAATTTTCGAAACTCCTTTGTATGGTTCCAGATGGAACCGAAACAAATAATAAATAATAATATATAAGTCTATATATTGCTTTGAAAGTGTTGTTGTTGTAAGTACGTTTATAACATTTACAGTGCAGTAATTTGCAGGATATGTAACTAGATATTTGACATTTGAATATGTACTTTGATATAAATTTTGTATAAAGTTGTACTTTCATTAAAACGAATCTTTTATTCTTCGGAATCTGACCTCGGAATCGTGATAAGCGACCCAAAAAACCTATATATATATATATACATACCCATGTTGAGAGCTTTCGAGCAAAATATTATATTATCAACCCCTAATTTTGGCTATTTTCGCCCTTAAACCACCCCTTTGCACCACACGTGCAGTCTGACCTCGGAATCGTGATCAGCGACTCAAAAAACCTATATATACCCAGTCGAGGGCTTTAAACGGTGTCCTAAAATTCTTTTACATTTTTAACCCTTTAGGGGTGTTTTTCAACCGTAAGGGTGAGAGCGGTAAAAAATTTTTTTTTAACTTTGCTGTATAAGCTAGTAGGAAGACAATAAAAAAAAAAAATTAGGAAAATCCATGGAGACTTTCTACAATTCCCTAGTTTTGCCGATTTTTACGCCTCATTGAATAGACTAATAAAGAAACTGCAAGGGGGAGGGGAGCAAAATACACAGCGCTCTCGTGTGGAGAACGTTACTGGTTGCGCTCTGTGACGCGTACGCAGAAAGGGGGGGGCGCAGTACGGAAACGATATATCAAGGGTAACTGACTGTGGTGGTTTCTAAGAAATTGTTTGAAATGGTTTCTGCGTTTTACTAGAGAGCTTTAGAAATACTCGATAAATTTACTCAGTACGATAAAATACGGCAACCTATTTAGTCTGGATACGTAAAATGCAGTGGCAGTTCGTGGTTCTGACAGTTGAGGGGTCAATATCTGAATGTTTCTACTAACGTAAGAGCAATTATCCCATTTCAAATAATATTGTTGACAGCTTTAAGTAGGCTTAATAAATTAGGTTGTGTTTATGCTATTTGTAAATTATTCTGAAAATATATAGTTAAATTAAAAGGATAGGTAAATGTCTCTGTTTAATATTTAAAACAGGAAGCGGCCTAACGAGTTCCTTAATTTTGCATTTATCGTCAGTAGAGAGAATGAGAGAGAGGGAGTGAGGGAGAGAGAGAGAGAGAGAGAGAGAGAGAGAGAGAGAGAGAGAGAGAGAGAGAGAGAGAGAGAGAGTGAGAGAGAGTGAAGAAAAATTTGTTTTTAAAATATATTGAACACTATTCATTTTACCAAGTCAATGAACTGAACACAAAAATAAGAAAATAAGAAATACCTGAACACTTAATACACAAAACTCACCAGCGAGTACTTTAGAGGTTATACATGCTTTGCTCAGCTTAACGTTACTATAATTATTCGAAGACTACATTAAACACACTTTATTTTTAGAGTACAAAGACTTCACTATTTTATTTGATTGTAAGAATTTACTGCACACATTTTCATTGCATACTGAAATTCAGAAATACATAAATATGACACAAAACTGAAGGTAAACGGGCAAATCATGTGGTAAAAATCGTAATAATTGCGAATGGCGGTATTTATACCGCCGCGCCGGTCGGGGCAGTTCGGCCCTCGTCTATTCGTCTCTGTCGCCAACATTCGGGTTTAGCGACTGCTAAATGTAATTTTTGGTATAATGATCCCCCCCCCCCCAAGCTGTCTATACAGTCTAGGAGGTGCTGAGAGCTGCTTTGCACCTCAAGCAGTAGTAGGGAGTAATTATTCGCCTATTACGCGAATCCATTATTGTTCAGTCAACAAGATTAATCTCTCACATCTCGTTATTTAAATATGAAACAATTCTCTCAACAAATCCTTAAAGATATTTCAATCATTTAGGGGGTTCACTGAACCATTGAACCTTATGGACGATCCGCCACTGGTAAGATGTCTAACTTGTAAAATGTAGGAAAAGGAAAAGCACTTTAATAAATGTGAAATGCAAATATTACTGATTTGTGCGTTGGTACAAGTAAATATAACATAACATAATATGTAATATAATCGTAAGCTGATGTAGAACTAAAACTTGTAGATGTAAAACAAGCAACTAGAAAAGAGAGCGATATAAACAGAGTGCAGTGTAAAAACAAAACTATTATAAAATAAAAATAAGTTTCTTTAAAACACTCCAAACTCTTCTAAAGTTAGGAAGCTTTATTAACTGATAAATTACTTTTTCCAGCGCTGAGGAGAAATAAAAGTGTCTCTTCTTTCGCCACATCTACACTTTAATCATTCGCTGTAATCACAGATGGTTTAGGGAAAAACTTAATTATTCTGTAAGTTAGTTCTGCCAATTTAATTAATAGTTATATTTTCTACAAAGGATTGAGTCTTAGCAACACACCTTGGCGATTTTGTTACTATAAAAAATAAATAAATATTTATTTGTCTTTTCTTCGTAGGTAGCTCTTTACATTTTGAGTTTCTTGCCCTATTTTTCTGTTATATATTAATGTTGTCAAATAATAAATTAATCCTACAAGTATATTCTATTATTTTTTTTATTATATATACGTTTACCGTACGCTTCACAGATTTACTGTAATCGGTATCTTCAGAGGATTCAATATAAAGTCTGAAGATACAATATATAATTTATATTGAAAAGTTTGAAGATACAGATTAAATCTGTGAAACGTGCGTCACAGATGCGTGTGTGTGTGCATAATGATAAAAAAAAAAAAAGATAAACTCGCAGAAGTAACGTGTTATTTGATATTCGTTATATTATATTCATACAGACGGGTACCAGTGAAGAGCGTACCAGTTACTCAAGTCGTTACACTGAAGACGACCTACAACTGTGGGGCCGAAATGTCTGTTTTAGTGGACCACGGCCTAATAGTCTGGAGGATTGTCAAACGAATGGCGCAGTAGTGGACCACGGCCTAATAGTCTGGAGGATTGTCAAACGAATGGCGCAGTAGTGGACCACGGCCTAATAGTCTGGAGGATTGTCAAACGAATGGCGCAGTAGTGGACCACGGC
The DNA here is from genome assembly GCA_034769895.1 of Magicicada septendecula. Lineage (NCBI taxonomy): Eukaryota > Metazoa > Arthropoda > Insecta > Hemiptera > Cicadidae > Magicicada > Magicicada septendecula. The sequence continues at coordinate 29,641,661 of CM068369.1, forward strand.
CTAATAGTCTGGAGGATTGTCAAACGAATGGCGCAGTAGTGGACCACGGCCTAATAGTCTGGAGGGTTGTCAAACGAATTTCAACGCAGTAGTGGACCACGGCCTAATAGTCTGGAGGATTGTCAAACGAATTTCAAACAGAATTTTTGTCTCAATTTAAACAGCAGCTAACACGGAATTATCATAATATCAGTTCATTGTTGCAATAAATAAGATTATAATACTATAATACTGAAAACAGCGAGACATTGAGAAATGCCGCTATTAAAGCGATTAGACAGCAGAAACACTAAAGCAAATGGGGAAAATGCCGTTAGCAAACAGATGAAGGCTTTTACAATTAATTAAAGCAGTAAAATGTAGCACTCATAGTCGAAGTACCAGCATTCATAAGGCGTACCAGCTTTCTCGCATTCTGACAGCACAATTAATTAATTTAAGTGTTTTGCTAATGTTCGTCTTTTCCGAACAGCCATCCCCTTAGAGTTTGTATTTCGTAAGGCTGTTTTTATTTTATACAGTGTCTTCATGTACAATTGTTTGTCTTGCAATTTCTCGACTTTTTATTTCTTTGTTCTTTTTTTTTTGCTGCAAATATTTCTCTACCTGTTTATCAAGTGTATTCAGATATCTTCGTTTGTAACGACGTAACCCTGTCGAAAAGGCGAGAGCGTCCTTTTACTCGTTTATCCGCTAGCCGCGCAGGTACATGTCTCTGTCAAGGTCGCACTCAAGTTCACACTAGACCGCAACAAGTCCGCTGTAGACTTTTCGAGTACTTGTTAACGACGCAAATTATGAATTATTCTGGAGCACCTGTGCTACTTATTTAAGCAACAGCAGCTGTCTTTGTCAGTTAGTTTACGTTTGGCGATTTATCAAATGCGGATATGAAGTGGTTGTTGTTGTGGTGTTATAATTTGTTCGGAATTCTTTATAGCTGACTTTATTATTGCACGTGGAGCAAATTTATCTTGAATTACTGTACGAGAGTATATCTTGTTGATTTCAAATTGTTATTTGTGACTCACTAAAGCAGTGATTTCATTGGTGACTGTATTTTGTTTCCACTGTACCATACGACGATCAGTGAGACCGTCGTAAGAATATTTTATTGTGTTTTATTATGTTTCGCTTTATACAATTTCGTATTAAGTAGTATCTACGTATTATTCAGTACTCTAATTTAATATCAAGTAAGAGAAATTAACATTTAATCACTTAGTACAGTAAATTATGTAAATAAATTATACGTTGAGAGCTTCCATGTATGGAGTTTACTCGTCAAGTTGCCTCGTGGGCTCAGTTTAAGGTCAAGCTATCTAATCCTGACTACTACTGTGTGGCAATACGACACTCTGGATAAGATATGGAGCCCTTAGTTAGTAACAACTCGACATCTACAAACAACACCTCTTTCAGCACGTCACTCTATTGACTACATTAATTTCATTCATTCATTCCTCTGGCGCTAGAGCCCACGATGAGTCTTAGCCTCCCCCATTAGTCCCTTGCAAACACCTTTGTTCTCCGCCTCCAATCCCCGATACCAAACCTCCTGAGGCCATCTTCTACGCCCTGTAGGGAACATCTTCTAGGTCTTCTTTTCCTTTTTTGCTCATCTATTGTCCCTCTAAGAATTGCTTAGGGCATTCTGTCATCCTTCATGCGCATCGCACGTCCCAACAAGCTGATTCTCATTGACTTGCTGAACCTCACTATGTCCTCACCATCTATCAATTCCTCCAATTCCCTGTTGTTTCGTATGTGCCATTCTTCACATTCCATCACTGGTCCACTCTATTGGCTAAATGGAAATGCTTTCTGTATAGCGGTGGTGTGGTGTGAACTGTAACCAAATGGACCTCAATGCTGTTGGGAAGTAAGAAGACGATAATAGGAATGATAATTACAAGAGTCAGACAAAATTAGAGAGAGAAAAATCTGTTGAGGAAACATAATTTGCTTAAATAATGTAACAACTTCTTCCTTTCACTATAATACTCAGATATATTTATAGATTTGAGCCTCCAGGTGGTCTAGTGGCTAACGCGGGCGATTGATGCGCTCGTGGTCCCGGGTTCGATTCCCGGCGGAGGTTCCGTACGGCGTGCACTCAGCGTCGTGAGGCAAACTGAGTAGGCGCTGAGATAACAGCGCCGCCTCCTGGCTGTGAATACCGCAACTAGCGGCTGGTGGCGCGTAGTACTAGCCATACACCGTCACACTAACACAATAGCCGTGCGGTACGCCTTGGTCCTTAACGGACTGTTGAGCGGAGGTTTAATTTAATATTTATAGATTTGTCTCACATCTATAACATACTATCTCACGCCTGCTGCGGAGACTTCTGTATCTTGCGGTTGAAGCTGGTTTAGGTACTACGTACTTTAGGCGGCGCTGTTAAAGTTGACATCACGGGACTAAACAAGAAAAGACCTGATAGGATAGGTTTTGGTACTACAATACTTTCAGCCCAAAACTCCGGTGGTTTCAACTAGTAACCTCACTCACTCTTAGCACAATTTTCCATTTTGATCTTGGAGTGCTCCAGCTGCTGAAAGCGTTATACAAGATAAAGTCCAAACTATGCACGCTCGAAACCCACAGAATTAAGTACTATTTTTTTAAATCTTTATTCCCATTATTAAAGTTTACAATGTGCATTACGGTCAGAGCACTAGGAATCACCTACTCATCACATACTGTGAGTAGTGATAACTTGAGGTTTATTATATTAATGTCCTTGTTATATATTTAATTCAAAAAACAATCTGTCATAGGTCCACTTAGCTATTATCGTCAACAATTTGTTACATATTTTGTTATACTGAACTTTGTACAGACTACACTGAATACTAACATATTGTTACGACATGACAGAATATGTATTGTTTCTCGGCTATTCCAGCTGTATTGTGTGTGTGCGAACATATTGCTGCTACTTTGAGATGAAGGACAATTACGTGACACTTGTCACGCGTCCGCAACAAGACTTTTCCAGACCATACCGGTCCGCGCGCGCTGGTTCAAGGCCGCAATTAATTACGTTCTGGTGTTTTCTAGTAGCGTTCTTGACGCATAATATGGATTATTTTGGATCTCAGCGCGGTATAAATACAAACACTCAGCGACGCTTGGTTCAGTTTTTAGTGGCGATTTATTCCAGTGCGCTTCGTACTGTTGTGGCGAAGTGTTATGTGTTTTATAATTGTGCGAGACTATATTAGTTGACATTATTATTGCGTGTGAACTATTTTTATTCGATTTGTTGTAAGAGACTATCTTGGTGATTACAAACTATTTAATTGTGAGAATTAAAGCTGGTGATTAGTGACTTAATTGGTGTCTTGTATTTCGTTTTCCACTGTACCACACGACGATCACTAGGCCGTCGTAACAATTGTAACGTGACATAAGATAGCACCAAATACCACTAATAATCGATAGAAGAAAAAGCTGAAGGTAGAAGAAAAAATATAAACTTATAACCTGAAGATTGATAACCCAACACTCAGAAAAAAATTGACTAAGACACTGACTACGACTTAACCCAATAAATTGGATAAGGTGAAGGAACAAGAAAACCATGATACAACGTAAAATATAACTACCATCAATATAGCCCAAAATATTGCTATAATAAAATGTAAAGTAAATGCACTAAATCAGATAGGGCATAATTGAGATATAAACTATATAAAAAATATAAATATAAAATAAACATATTATATGAGTTAAAAGAAAAGAAAAGAAAAATACATGTATAAATCTAAGATAGGAAGATAGGAATAAAAATGCCTTATTAAATAAAAAATAGGCAAAAGCAAGTAAAATATAATCAAGCTTAGCAAATGTAATAATTAATACAGAAGTGACAAATGATAAATGATAATAAAGCAAATGTTAATGACCAATAACAACCCAGTGATATTATACTATTATACTAGTGATGATATACTAAATAAATAAACAATGTATGAAATGTAAGGTGAAGTATAGAACTACATAAGTAGAAACTAATAACCACTAACTATGTAAAGAACATAGAATAAAAAAGTGATAGTGATATTAGGGAAATAAACCCCATGTGAAGGGAAAAAGTGCAGTGTAAGTGTCCACATTGTGAAATACTATTTACATAAGACTATATAAAATATATAGCAAACCATGTTAGAGTAGTAGTTTAGCCAGTAAGACTTATTGTATTATTAAAACAAGGAACATTAACTAAAATATATAAATAATAAACGTTTTGAAAAATGAGATAAAAGTAATATACTAGAATAGAAACAGTGAGAATTAGACACTAGATTTTATTAAGGGAGTTCGTATATGTTGATAATAATGATTAGTAATGTTAAAAATTATGATTATAAGAGTTTTCTTGTTAAGTGAACCATAGTATTAGTAAGTTTAAAAGACAAGTGATGTTGAAATTAGGAAGCAATAGTAAGTAGAAGATTAGTTTCCGGCATGTACCTGGAAAGGAAAATATGTTAATTATATAAAATGTGTGATGTTAAAGGCACAAATGTTTTTACTAAGCTAGTTTGTTTCTTTATACAATGTTCAATAAACAAATAAATAGAATTACCGAATATAAAAAGATTGTAAAGAATGCTGAATAGAAGTATTGTGAAACCTAGGGATTAGGCTGTAGGCATGAAGGAAGCAAGTTTGTAAGTTTAAAGAGAAAACAATAACCAAAGGTCAATTAAAGTATATAATATGTTTAGGTATTTAAGTAAGAATATCAGGTAAGCAAAAAAGCAAAACAATGGTGTTAGTGTAATTAATATTACGGCTAGCATAAGAAAGTAATTATAATTTAAAGGATTTTTATAAATTTGAACAGAAATAAAACGTTAGAATATAACAATGTTATAAGATATTGGCCAATGAGAACTAGTATATCTTGAAGAGTTGCCATGACAACTAAAGCTTGTTACATGTTTTGACCGTTGAAATCTAATTATTCCATTATTGACTAGCATAGAGGGTGGACGTATGTAGCCCTTGAAGACAAATAAGTCATAAATTAAATAAGTTTTACCAAATTGGGATGAAGAAGTGACAAGAAGCAAACATATATTAACCATTAAGGAGATATCACATAATTAAAACAATTATATAAAAAATAACATAACAAAACTTGAAGGAAGCAAACAAAATTAATAGACGACCAAATACTGGAGGAAGAACAGAAGATACCCAACCCAACCTGAGGAAACAGATGAATCTACAAGTCTGATGGAAGCGGAACCTTGAATTTCGATTATTTGAACCTAGATCTCAAACAAACATACAAGAAGGGACCATTAAACGGATTCCAGAAGAAGAGGATCGCCGAAGAGAAGCTGCATTAAGGAAGTGTTAAGTATAATTTAAATACTTCACGAAAAATCAAACTTTCAATAACCAACAGTAAATGAACAATTTTATTTTCACTTCACCAATCACTTAAATAAATTTTCAAACTGAACTTTATTAAACAATCACCTTTGATAAACCAAAACTATCACTGGATTATGATTTAATATTAAACTGCTTTAAACACGTAACTTGCTAACAAAAATTAACCTAGCGAGCACTGAATTCTCATTTGCAATAACTTACTTTTCATATTTAAAGATATCACGGATTATGTATTAGTTGTAAGGTATATTATAAAATTATGTGCATTTATTAGTCTGTAAACCAACATTCTGTAGTCCAAAGAACTTTCTCCTGAGATAATATTATAAAATAAACAACGAAGAACCATACGCCATTACGCAGCGTCTATCTACACACACGAACCGAATGAGCGGACCGCCAACTGTACAACCCGTAAACCTGCCGGCGCAAAACTAAATGATATATATTATTTACGAACTGTAATTGACCTAATTATATAAGAAAGAGTTAAATAAACCTTTGTACCCATCAACCGCTGTATGTTTGATTCATTTGAAAGGTAATATAAGAGTTTGGGATAAACAAACAATAAAAATACAATAGTTGACAAAGTCGACTCGGCCAAACAGTGGGACCAATCAGACGGCGAGGCGGAAAATTTAAACTGAACGGCGAGAATACGGTCGACGTCGTAAGTATTGAGAAAAAGTATTAAACGACTCGTTACTATTTAAGCACACAAAAAAGTAAGTACTACAAATTAATTAACACTGAATAACGTGACTATTACAAAGTGGTGTGGTTAAAAATATTATTAACGATACGTAGGATAACAAAGGCATTCAACTGACCTTCTATTCATTAACTAAGGTTTCAAGTGTTTGAGAAAAAGAAAAATTACTCAATAGAAGAAAACGCCTAAACGACCTACTGACGTTGCCAAAACCTTTTTTAGAAAAATAATATTGTATCAAGCGGAATGCCACAAGAACATAACTTTGCCACATGCACGCGCACGTTCACAGAGTGCATGTTGTGTGTATGTGTGTGCATGTGTAATAAAGAAAATTCTTCTTTCTTTTTCAACTTCCTTGTTCGGACTCTGTCCTGTTCTATAACAACGGTCTTACATGCTATCACTCCACCTCTTCCTTGGCCGACCAATGCTCCTCATGGTGTTTGGTTGGCTATCTCATGCCTTTTTCACTAGCTTTTTGTCATCCACTCTTGATACGTGTTTATTCCATATCCTTCTTTAATCCGCAATCTAAGGATTAATATCTGTTACATTACACGTCTCTCTTATACTATTTTTGGCAACCTATCGTAGCTTGTCTTTTCATGTACCGTCCGTAATATAGTCATTTCTATAGTTTGTCGTTTTCTTTGAGTTGTTGCTGTATCTGGCTTGGTCTCTGATGCATACGATATTACTGGACGTATTGTACTTTTGTAAACCCTAGCTTTTGCTACTTGTCTGAGCTATTTATTATGCCATATAAGGTTATTTATGCATCTAGCAATTCTTATTGCTTTCATCAATTGATGTTTATTTCTTCAGCTGCCCTACTGTTACTTGTAAGCCTTGTTCCTAAGTAGTCTATCTGCATTACTTGTTCTTTATTATTCTGTCAATTATCACAAGCTTACATCTTAATGGATCATGTGAAATTGTAATTGATTTTGTTTTCTCTTCCGCTATCTTCATGTTATATTTCTGGCATGCTTTGTTAAAATTACACACAAGTCTTGGTAAACAGAAATAACACTGTTGCACACCACTATAGAAAAATATTTTCCGATTAACGCTTTCAAGCTTTACAGCTCATCATCAGATCAGACAGATATATTTTTTTATATTTTTCTATAGTGGTGTTCAACAGTGTTATTTCTATTTGTGATTATAACCACTAACACAACTTTATTAATTAAAGTATTTGTAAGTCCTATAAAGAAAGTTAACAGTGAACACTTTAAAAAGTAACTTATTTCAGAATTTTCAAATTTAATGTGAATAAGGTTTACTTTAAGTTTATGTGAAAAAAGTAAATAAGTTTCTTTAAAATAAAAGTGTTGATATTTTAAATTGCAAAATTTTCTTGTAGACTGGTAATGGTAACAAGCACTTACCATGGGTCGGTGTGACGTGTAGCTTGTATTACTTACGCTTCCACGGTAGTCAGGCAACTGTGAACTTTGTAAAGGTCAAACTGACTTAAAGTTTCTGTTTTCCTAATGCAGACTGATAGGCCATTGGCCACAACAAACTTTATCACAAAGAGAGGGAGAGAGAGATAGAGAGAGATGGAGAGAGAGAGAGACAGAGAGAGTGATAAGGTGGAAGAGAGAGGGAGAGAAGGGGAGAGAGGGAGAGAAACTTGTAAATTAAATTAACTACATCGGGTGATTGATTTTTCTTCAAGGGGTTTACAGCAGCTATTGAGAGGGCTGTTAGACTTACTGAATTCTGTGTCTGCAGGCTCATCCTATAATCTATACAGCAAATAATAACAAACACTTCTCTCAACAATGTAAAATTAAATTTTTTGTTTATACTTAGCCGTTAGTATAGTGTTACGCCGGTGTCACGGATCGTCGTACGGTACAGTGAAAAGAAAATACAGACACCAACGAAGTTACTAATTACCAGCTTTAATTAGTCACAAATAACAGTTTGTAACAGACACGGTAATGTCGTACAATAATCCAAGTTAAATTTGTTCACGCGCAATAATAATTGTCAACTATTAGAGTTCCGCACTAATTACAACAGAGTAATCACCTTCCACTAATCCGCAGCAACAAATTGATCCGCACCCTACAATAATTCGCCAAGTGTAACTGACTAACTAAGCCGGTCGCTGATGCTTATATATAGCCTGCAGAAGTTCCAGAATAATTGATCCGCACCCTACAATAATTCGCCAAGTGTAACTGACTAACTAAGCCGGTCGCTGATGCTTATATATAGCCTGCAGAAGTTCCAGAATAATTTTCCATTTCTTTGGTGGGACGTCAGCATAGTTTACATAATTACAAGTTTCCACCGCATTCTCAGTTGATCCACTGGACGTTTTCCTCCTGGTTATCCCCTATACACTTTTCAGGGCATCTGTCTTCCGACCCTACCCACTGGAGATGTTTTAGGTATATATGGTCCGCAAGATTGGGTTTTTGTATAACATGTAGAGGTCATGATTGTACTGAATCCTCCAGGTTCATCCTTTGTTTGTAGGTCTCAATATTCTACACAACACTCCGTGCTCAAAGATGTCCGTTAAGAATCTAGGCTCGGATTCTCCCGTTCGGACAAGCGATTTATAGAGCTAAAACTTAGTTTTCCGGGGAACTTTGCAGACTAATTCATAACGGTTATGAGTGAGAACAGAGTGCAATTTTCTGCATCCCTCTTTCTCACGACCTCTTTCACTTCGTCATTATTTGTTGAAAAAGTGGAACTCTAATAAGATAATTCGTAAACCAACTCGTAAAAGCGTTTATTAGAAAAGGTTTTCCCAAACTATTTGCCTGTTTTCTGCTCTGACATATAAGATTGGTCTTATGTTCGTTAGCTTTGAGGACAATCTCTACCGAAGCCTTATTCAAATTTACTAAGCTTACTTCTAATGATGTCAATGATCCGGCAATTGTATTTAAATTATCTGCGTATCCAGTTATCTGTTTGTGTTTATTTACTAATATAGTGTTGCCATTTAAGGGGATCTTTCACACAGCATATTGTAATGATAAGTCAGACACCATTGGTGCCTTGCTTCAACCACTTTGATAAGTGAAATTCATTTGTTTTCCCCCAGTTTACTGACTTGGCCTTTGGTGTCATCCATTGTGGCTGTAATGAAAATCACTACCGTTGGAGGAACACCGAAGTCCAAGAGCATAGAATACAGCTTCTCTTGATCTATGGAAACATAGATCTGCCAAAAATCCACAAAAAATTCTGATGAATAAACCTTTTCCTCCTATCTGCCTGACTGTATGCATCTGGGTTGATCTGCACTTTCTGAAGCCTGATTAATACAAATTCTCCTACGATAAACTCCAACTTGTCCTTGATTATTGTACTTAGCACTTTATATGCTGTACGGACGAGTAAGATACCCCTATAACTTTTGCCATTCAAGTTTGTCATATTGTATTGTAAACTGGACATATTATACTCATTTCCGTTCAGTGAGCAGTTTTTTCATTTCTATACCTCCAGTATCGGTTCTTGCAACAACTATACCAAACATTCTCCTCCGTGTTTGGAAAGTACCGGAGGGGAACTTCCGGTATCTCATCAAAATCCAGGGGTTTGTTGTTTTTAAGTTCGTCTTTTTAAAGTACCCTATAAGGTGGAATAATACATGATTAACTCACCCTTGAGGTCCAATCTTGGATCCATTAGAGTCTCTGGCATATTATCAACTGCGTTGAGAAGTCGTTTAACAAATTCCTACCATTTCCTCTCTTCTAGCCACAATTTCTCCTGTGCGAAATCTAAAGGAAGTGGTGTTTGTTTAGCACCATTTAAAAAAAAATCGCTTATGCTCTTGTAAGCTTCTAGCGGCATATTCTTCCTGAAACATTTCTGACATATATTATCAGCCATCAGCGTTACATTAATAATATTGTTAAGACCCTCCAACGGATCGTTGTATGGTACAGTGGAAACAAATACAGGACACCAATCTAGTCAGTAATCACTACTTTTAATTAATTACCAATAACAGTTTGTAATCAAATTATTATTCAACAAGATTATTCTCGTACAATAACTCAAGTTAAATTTGTCCACACGCAATAATAATGTCAAGTAATAGAGTTCCACATTAATTATAGCACAGTATAAACACTTTCCACTAATCTTCAAACACTACTCGGTCAGCACTAAGGAAATCGCTCTCATCGTAAACTGACTGACAAAGCCAGACGCTCTTTTTTGTAGGTAGCAGAGATGTTCTAGAACAACTTTCAATCCTTACTGCGGCGTGTCGCATAACGAGTATTTACAAGTGCTCTTGAACATTCTGGAAGTTACTTGAGTATTAAGTCAGTGCACGGCCTTGATACAGACGAGGCACGTAGTTGCTTACCCCCCCCCACACACACACACACATTGTAAATAATTTATTTATGAACGTATTTTAATTTTAAGTTTTAATATACGAGCAGTTTATAGAACAGTAAAAAGTCAGATTGAAAGAAGAGAGACATCCCACAGTAAGAAGAGAAAATTTATATAATGTAATACACATAGCTACAATAGACTGAAAAAGTGCAGTGTGTAAGGAAAAGCGTAAGAACGCTTCATCGATTTCTGGATTAAATTAAATTGTGCTAGTACATGCATGATTTAGCAAAAATAAGCACAGCGAAAATTGTAAGAAAAGTAAACAATTGTACACTTTGCAATGGAGTTGCAAATGTTTGAATTCACTGAACCGATAATAATTAATTTACTTCGTTACTAAGGGCCGCTGTATATCTATTCGTGCGTATAAATTAATAGAGTTCTGAGATGATCGCAGTATACGTTTCTAGTAATTTACAATAAGTTTTCATTGTTGAAGTATTTATTTCTTCTTCTTCAGTTTTGTTATGCTAACAGATAGTTTATTTCAGCGATCCCCTCCATACTTCTATGGGTCTTTCTGGACGTCTCTTTCTCCTTGTGCTGTTTTTTTTTTAATCTCTAACCATCTCCCTAGTCTATCCGATGTAATTCTCTCGATGCATCTGTTCTATTTTCTCCGTATTTGCATGACCCAGTTTCTTATTTCTTCTATATTATTCAGGTTATATTACATTGTTATTGTATTTTTTCCAGTGGATTTGGCCTAACTCGTGTAACCCAAGGCACTTTGCGCAATGTCTGATACAACACATACCACAAGATTGAGGTCCCCACTGATCGCTGTCCAATCTTTTCACCGTAGCATAATTTTTCAAAAATAATATTGCTTCATTCTTGCGTTATGGATTTTGATTTTGATGACCTGTGCGAACACACCTAAAATTCTACAAGGTGATGGCTCTTCCTACACTTCTTCATGGGTCTGAGAATTGGACTTTAACGAAAGGCCAAGCCAGTCGCATCCAAGCGGCTGAAATGAGATTTCTCAGGCACGTGACAGGGTATACTCTCCATGATCATAGAAGAAACACAGATATACGGCAGGAACTGAATACTATGAGTATACTCGACAGGATCGCCCAGTATCGGCTTAATTGGTTGGAACATCTTTACCGAATGGATGACTGCCACATCCGCAAACAACTATGGAACTATAAGCCGAGGGGACGGAGAGGTGTGGGACGCCCGAGGAAGCGCTGGAGTGACCAGATGTAATATTTGCCTATTTGAGACCGAAACAAACCATTCTTGGTTTAAACCTTGAGGATGATGATGATGATGATGGTGACCCGTGCGAAGCAGATGATCCAGTCAGCGCAGCATTTTTAAATAATTAAAACGTATTTTTATGTAAACAGTAGACAAGTGATTATTTAAACTATGATTGCATGGCGTATTGTGTTAACCTCAGGTTCACGAGGTGGGCCTTATATTCTGAGTAATAAATTCCCAGATTATGGTAACCGATTTCTTCGGCGGAGCAGATCAACAAACGAATGAGAAATGAGAGTCCTGCGAAGGCAGTCTTGCCATAACGATCCTGGTCTGGCAGAGTAGTATGAACCTAGCGTGGAAGCGAGGGAATAGTTAAATAGCCTACTGAGATGATCAGACGTTTTCCACTTACATAATTTTTGGGGAAAAATAATTGAAAAACTGTATTTAATGTTTGTGTTTATTCAGTAATGATATGCTATTTACTATTTGAATGGTAAATTATCAGAAGATATTCCTACAAATAAAGGTGTGAGACAAGGGAGCCATATTTCACCGATACTTTTTAATATCTACATGGACGACATATTTTGGCGACGGACAGCTAATGTTGACTCGGGAATATCACTTCAACAAAATATTCATGTGAATGCATTATTGAATTATGCAGATGACAAGGTAATGATACAGAAAACAGAAGACAAGTTACAGCGGGCGATAATTACGTTCAATAGCATCATAAAAGACTATGGGCTACAGATCTCTGCTACAAAATCTAAAACGATGGCATTTAAGGGCATCCTATAAGAACTAAGACAGTCGTGAATCTTCTTTGGTTTTCCAATATTCCGCCGTCCTTTTGGATTATAAACCAAAATTTGATTTTATTATCCTGTCCTTATACATCCTTCCAACATTGTCATTTCAATCCTATCTGCATTGCTTTATCCTTTCGTTTAGGTTGTGTATCCCAAGGATGTTGAAGGGGGAATATTAGACATAAAAATAGACTTGAAACTCCAACCAAATTCTTGAATTCTCTTTTTCTATCATAGAAGAAAGACAATTTAGATCGTGCTGAGGCCACTGTTTAGAAAAGGTAAGGATTGAGAGAAAAACTTTAAGTAAAATTTCTTAAGAAAGTAAAATTTTAAATAAAAAGAAAAGAGGAAAACATAGACAGATATGTGATTACGAATTTGCAAAAAGTTATAAATAAAATGCATGTGAAAGGGGAGGAGGAAAGACATTAAAATAAGAAAGACGGGGAAAATTTGTCATCATCATCATCATCATCATCATCATCATCATCATCATCATCATCATCATCATCATCATCATCATCATCATCATCATCATCATCATCATCATCATCATCACGGATTAAACCAAGGATGGTTTGTTCCGGTCTCAAATAGGCAAATATTAGAGCTGGTCACTCCAGCGCTTCCTAGGACGTCCGACACCTCTCCCTCCTCTCGGCTTATAGTTCCAGAGTTGTTTGGAGATGCGGCAGTCATTGTAGTGGGGAGAGGAAGACTCAGACGGGAGTACATGAATTGTGTTAAGGAAGGAAGAAGGTGTGCGGTGATCAAGAAGCTGCTCTCGGAAAGGACAACAACCTCTGGGTTGAGGAGAAGAAGAAGAAAAAAGAAAGTGTAATGTACCCTACACTATTGTATGACAAGACAATTATGTATAATAAGCTCATAAATAAAAAATATACATTTTTTAAAAATAATATATACATAAAAATATAGATATACGTAGATATTGCAACGACAGAACTCTCTCGAAAAATCAAGAGTGTCGTTCTACACGTTTCTTGGCTATCCGAGCAGGTGCTGTGTCTCGGTCAAGGCCGCGCAGTTAAGTACTTTCTAGACTCTTCGAGTGCTTCTTAAATACGCATTATGCTGGCACGCCGCCGAAGGAATCGAAAGTTATTCTGGAACACCCGAGCTACCTATACAAGCCACAGCGGCTGGCGTTGTCAAACAGTTACAGTGAGCAATTTCTTCAGTGCGGATCGATTCATTGTTGAGGATTAGTGAAAAGTGATTATTGTGTTGTAATTAGTGCGGAAATCTTATTAGTTGGCATCATTATTGCATGTGGACAAATTTAAGTTGAATTATTGTGTGAGGTACTTTGTTGATTACAAATTGTTATTTGTCATTAATTAAAGCTGATAATTAGTGACTTCATTCGTGTCTGTACATTTTTGTTTTCCACTGTACCATACGACGATCAGTGAGACAATGGTAACAATGTATTTTTACTGTTACGCCATTCCAGAACATTCTACGCGTTTCTCGGCTATTCCGGCGGAGCCCGGCTGTATTGTGTGTGTGCGCGTACATAGTGCTGCTACTTTGAGGTGAAGGACCATTACGTGACACTTGTCAGAGGTCCGCAGCAGAGACTGTTACAGACTTCACCGGACCACGCGCACGGTGTTTAAGGCTGCAAGCAATTACGGTCTGGTGTTTTCCAGTAGCGTTGACGCGTATTATGGATTATTCTGGAATCACAGCTGGGCATAAATATAATCATTCAGCGACGCTCAGTTTCAGTGTAAGTGGCGATTTATTCAAATGAGGTTCGAGTTATTGTCGGGCGATTTACACAGTGCGTTTTAAGTGGTGTATTAGTAAAAAGTGATTATAGTGCTGAATTCTTTTTAGTTTACATTATTATTTGTGGAGACAGATTAACTTGAATTGTTGTACGAGAATAATTTTGTTGAATAACTCGTTGATTATATATACTTTTTTAGCGTACCGTGTCACTTATTTTAAATAATTGTATAATTACCATTTTATCCACTCTAGCGACACAAAGTTTCGTCAGTTATGACGCGTTTCGGGACTAAGTCCCATCCTCAGATAACACTGATTTTCATATTAAAATCCGTGTTATCTGAGGATGGGACTTAGTCCCGAAACGCGTCATAACTGACGAAACTTTGTGTCGCTAGAGTGGATAGAAAGGTAATTATATAATTATTCGTTGATTATAAATTGTTAATTGTGATAATTAAAGCTGGTTTTTTAGTGACTTTATTGGTGTCTTGTATTTTTTGTTTTCCGCTGTACCATTTGACAATAAGTGAGACAGTACTAACAGTACATTGTTACACATAGTGTGACGATCAGGGAAACAATGTAATTATACATTGTTACACATTGTTCCACTCTGTTACACCATTAGTCAGATCACACCGTAAATACGACACATGGTGTCATAACAGAATTATTAAAAATAATCATATTCACGCCCACTAAATTGAAAAATTGATTACTGTAAATTGTTTGCTATGGATAGAACTGTATTTTTTATAAATCCCGCCCGGAAATCATAATTAATATGGGAGCTATAATGTGTTTTCCGCGACACACGTACACGCACACTGCTTAAACCAAACTTACAATGTGTATGTATACATTTGCAATAAGTTTAAACTACAATGTTCCTTAAAAGCTACAATACAGTCCCAAATCCAACTTTACATATTATATACATTTTTCTATTATCGTCATATGGCTTATTATGAGTACATTCTGCTACGACGTATGCAATACTGTTTTTAATTCCAATACATAAGTGTGTGTGTGTGTGTGTGTGTTTAAATAGTATGAACCACTGTGGACTACGTTTGGTTCAACTGGTTCCTCCCTTCTTCTCCGCTCTCTTCCTCCTCACCCATGTCTCCTTCATTCTTGATCGATGTCTCTCCTTCCTTTCCTCAATCCAGATGCCACCTGTCCTCTTCTTGGGGTTTCCCTGAAAACCTTGGGTATTTTTTAATTTCTTTTTGAGTGACGAGCGTTCTTCAATGTCTTCTTGAGTAATCTGGAGTTCTTCTATGTCTATTTCTGTTTCTGTGAAATATGTATTGGGCATTTTGAGCTTTCTAAAATAGTTAAAAAGTGTTCCTGTTAGTCTGTCAGGATTCATTCTGTGATATTAATATCATCGTTAATATTGTATAACACACCCCAACACGCACCTGGTGCTAAATAAAGCAATTTGTCCTTGAAAAAATTTGCTGCATGCTCGTTTGCTAGCGTAGACCAACGATCAGTAGTTTCACTATTATGATAGTTTCTACAGTGCTTATTATTATATAATACTAAAGTTCCGGACGGGTATACATTTGTTAATTGAATCTGCAGAGACTCTGGATTGCATATATCTACACTAAAGACCAAGATGATGGTTTTTCATGGAACTGATCCCGTACGGGACAAAATTTTCTGTAGAAAATAATCTTTCTTTTTCTAATTACGTCTATGATTTTCGTAACCTGTGTGTACAGGTTATTATTGTGGCGTCTTCTGTACTATTCTCTGTCTTTTATTGGTCCCAAGATTTTTCTTAATATTTTCCTTTCCGTGACTTTCAGTTCTTCTTTCATCATTTTCTTGTTCAGAGTCAAACACTCAGCTGCGTAAAGTGCTTTCGGGCGAATTACTGTTGAACAATGCCTAAGTTTTATTTCTTATAAAAAAATAAATATTACATGTTATGGATATTGATTTCTTGTTATATGTATCCTTGGTTAAATGGTAAGCAACTTTCATCTTAATAACGCGTGCTTTAACGGCTTCTTTCTCTGAGACATTTTGTTCAATAACTTCTTCGAGATACTTAATTTTGTGAGTTCCATAGATTCATCCATAGCGAGTTTTCATTTTCTTGGGTATTGTCTTGATGTTTGTCATGAACGTGGTTTTTTCGAAAGAAATTTGTAAGCCCGCTCTTTCGGCTGTGTGTGTGTATTATTTATTTGTGTTTATTTAGTCCTATATTTGTAATATTAAATACAAAATTTTATCACATGTGTAGTTTTTACGCTAGAGCCAAGTTTGGGAAAATAAAGTCATTAGCGAGAATGGCTGTAACTGTGACAGCTGGCAGGGACACCTGTACTGTGGCTTAATTTTTGACAGTCAGCGACGTCAGCCTGCATCGTTAATATTGTATAACACACCCCAACAGGCACCTGGTGCTAAATAAAGCAATTTGTCCTTGAAAAAATTTGCACTCTCGTTTGCTAGCGTAGACCAACGATCAGTAGTTTCACTTTTATGATAGTTTCTACAGTGTTTATTATTATGTAATACTAAATAATAAAAGTTCCGGACGAGTATACATTTGTTAATTGAATCTGCAGAGACTCTGGATTGCAAATATCTACACTAAAGACCAAGCTGATGGTTTTTCGTGGAACTGATCCCGTACGGGACAAAATTGTTATAGATGGTACTGTCCAGGAACAAGTTAGCAATTTTAAATACCTGAGCTACAGTGTGTCTTATAATGCAACCAACGACGTTGTGAATAAGTTGCATAAGTTTAACATTATATGCGGGACCATTAGGTGAACCCTTAAGTCAGCAAGTAAAAGAACACGCCTAGAATTCTACAAGGTGATGGCCCTTCCCACACTTCTTTATGGGTCTGAGAATTGGACTTTAGCAAAAGGCCAGGCCAGTCGCATTCAAGCGGCTGAAATGAGATTTCTCAGGCACGTGGCAGGGTATATTCTCCATGATCAAAGAAGAAACACAGAAATACGACATTAAGTGAATATTATGACTATACTCGACAGGATCGCCCAGTATCGGCTGAATTGGTGGGAACATCATTGCCGAATGGATGACTGCCGCATCCCCAAACAACTATGGAACTATAAGCCGAAGGGACGGAGAGGTGTGGGACGTCCGAGGAAGCACTGGAGTGACCAGCTCTAATCTTTGCCTGTTTGAGACCGGAACGAACTATCCTTGGTTTTATCTTTGAAAAAGATGATGATGACTAAAGTTTCGTCTGAATTTTGTCTCTTGAGCATTCGGAACAATAGCTTTTTCACAGGGCGAAGTCGTGAGCCTCACGTGCAACCTCCAACCTTGAGGACCAGTTATTTTGATTTCGGGGTGTTCTTCCTCTAGACAGTCTGCCTTCAACTCGGCTATAGCGTCCTGTCTACCCTCGCAATTCACCTGCCATACAACTGCCCTACAGCTCCGCCCGGTGATGTTCATCTATGGGTCCAGCTGACTACTACCGTCTTTGGCCCCGTGCCCTGCTGCCCTCCACCAGGGATACGAATCGACTCCTCAGTCTATGTATGTAGAGCCCGCGAAAGAGAACTATTAAACGCTGTAGGCATAGGTGGATGCTGCCAACAAACTACCATTAAATCCAACCCTTCAAAACCTTGAAATGGGCGCAAGAAATATAGAGGCAGTAAAAGAGTTCATATATCTTGGCTCCCAGATAAACAACACTAACAACACCAACAGTGAAATAAGAAGAAGAATATATCTCAAAAATAAAACATATATTATCGATTAAAAAAG
Source organism: Magicicada septendecula (assembly GCA_034769895.1). Classification (NCBI taxonomy): domain Eukaryota; kingdom Metazoa; phylum Arthropoda; class Insecta; order Hemiptera; family Cicadidae; genus Magicicada; species Magicicada septendecula. The sequence continues at coordinate 29,659,781 of CM068369.1, forward strand.
CACCTGACATGTAGCTTCATCTCAAGAAGCACAAAATACAAAAATTACAAAACACTTATCAGGCCAGTGCTGACATATGCTTCAGCAAATTGGACAATGACAAAAAATAGCGAGAGACGTCTAGGTTTGCTCTGAAAGACAGATTCTAAGAACAATATTTAGAGGAGTACAAGAAAATGGAATGTGGCGCAGACGCTATAATTATAAACTATACCATCTTTACAAAGAGATACCATCTTTACAAAGAGATACCATCTTTACAAAGAGATACCATCTTTACAAAGAGATACCATCTTTAGCATTGTCAGGATAATCAAAAAATAGAGGCTAAGGTGAGTTGGACGCATAGAGAGAATGGAGGAAGGACAGCCTACGAAACATGTCTTCTACCAGAAACCAATTGGTAGTAGAGCAAGGGTAAGATCCTGAAATAGATTCAAAGATCAGATGAGAACCTCAGAAAAGCTGAATGTAAGAAACTAGAAAGCCGTGGCACGAAATAGGGAAGAATGGAATCCACTCTTGGAGCTGGCCACGGCTGATGATGAGACGTAGGTGGATAGACCAGTTTCATTCTGTTAAATCAGAACAAACACAACTGTCTAAGTCCATATGATGATTATGATAATGTTGATAATGGTGTGGTGATCATGTTGATGATTTGGTTTGAGCAAACACTTGTCTGTGGAAATCAGGAAACGTTCGAACACATTTCTGTAAACAGACCGGAACTAGTAAGCTCAGTAGGTACATTTTGGTACTCTTTGTACGTTCCACAGGAGAACGGGAGCTATATTTAGTGGGGTGTGAACCACGGTGCTGATTGAAACTCACCAAAATCCAATTTCCTCAGCCAAACGGCACAACTCAATTACACTGTTTCTTAGTTTGCAATTCTGCCTCTGTCGAATGTGTGTGTGTGTGTGTGTGTTTTAGACTCAGTTGAGTTGATTTATTGCAGTTGAAAATTTTCTTACTATCTAATAACACTTCAAATATTATTAAGTAATATTTTTTTTAATTAATAAATAAATTAAGTATGATTTTTGTATACAAATTTTTAGATCAAAACATAAATAATTATAAAAAATCAGGAAATTGAGATATTTTTATAATTGTAGAAGCGTTTGTAGTGTACAATGTGTTTACCTGACTGCTAAAATTTCAGACTTCTATCTTTTACAAGCTCTGAGATAATGTGTCTTAAACTTGATTAATATAACATATTAAGTTAGGAGTGACCTTAACGATGCATGTATACTGATTGCATTTAAAGTTATTTTTTGCACATTTTTTGTATGGTACAATCTATTGTAAAACCATAAAAATGAAGAAGGTCATGTAGCGCCACAGGCTGTATCACAATAAAATTGAGATAGCCACAACAATGTACAGGACAATAAAGTGTAAGTTGAGTATTAATATTTTACTTTGATGGTACCCAGTGCCAAATCAAGCGTTTGCTGTGTAAACTAATAAAATACCTAATTTTGTACCACAGCCTAGCTGGCAAAAATAATGTACAATAGCGCAACGAATAAACGTGAATATATTTCAAGTTTAATTAAAAACAGCCGCAACCACAGCGAGTTTTGTCACTTGAAATTAAATTTTAACCTCTATGCGTCGGGGTCGGTAACGGACCTGGGACAGCTCATTTGCAACACAATCAAAACGTGTTATTGTGTGGTCATGGCTCAACCCAACTAAAGGATTTTTTTTGGTGGTCACACTTATTTTATTATGTTTCGTATGTGTAGTAAACAATATTTTTCATTATACCTCTCCGAAAACAAGACACAAAAATCTGCACATTATTAGAAACCTTTATTTCGAATTTTTAATTTAAAATTTTTTTTATATTCATATATTTTACTATACTTCTTAGGCAGTAATTCTGCATATAACCATTTCTTCTTCTGTAGAAATTATTTTAACATTATTTTGAATAAAAATTCAATAAATGTCATAACACACAAGCGTTGTTCAACGTTGCTAAGGAAAACAAACAAGCGTTGTTTAGAGTTACTACGGAACTATCAGTAGCATATTTTATTACGACTAGAAAGTAGGCGGGGGGCGTCATTATATTAATGACAGGTAAAATCAGAAAATAAATAATAAATAATTATAAAATTTAGGCTGAAATTTAAAACTTTTATAATTCCAAATGTAACAAGTGTGATATTAGACGAGTTTATTCTACTTTATTAAATATTATAATTCTCCTTCTCCTGTTCAAGTATTACGTTATATAAACCCCACCTCGTCCTTGGATGACCCACGTCTCTTCTACCAATGGCTTTATAGTACAGTGCCGCTTTCGGCAGTCGATCCTCTGTCATCCTTTGCAAATGATTCTACCATTGTCTTCTGTAAATTTAAATAATTTCATTTATGTCCTTTACTTTGAGTTCTGCTCTGATATCTTTATTCCTTATTCTATCTTGCAATGTATAATTTAAAGTATTTCGAAGAAACTGCATTTTAGCACTCTGAATCTTGCTGCACTCGTTTTTTGTTATGACCCACACCTCACTTCCATAAATCAACGTGGGTATTGCAATTGTCTTGTATAATTTAATCCTGGTGCTGTGTCTTGTTTTATTTCTAAGATTTCTATGAATCGTACTACAAATGTTCCTAAATTTATTTATCATTATTATTATTATTATTTTAATTTTATATTTTATATATTATTTAATATAATTATTTTTATCTAAATTTTAGGGTTAAATATTAGCGCAAATTTTTGGTACGGGCGCACCTAAAAATGCAATTCTCCGTGCTCTAAACTGACTTGTAAACATGGTGTTTTCAGAGAGGTATAACAGAACATCTATTGTCTCTGAACGGCTGTATCTGATGACTCAACTTAAAGACAATAGTGATTGATGAAAACAACTGCCTTATAAAGCCAGATGAAATTTTTAGACTGCAATTCAATTATTCATTTATTTTTAATGGCAGACAGTCTCATTGTTTCAGTTTAAAAGACATTAATTGATTATCTCGAAGAAATTTATTACTGTGTTGTGTGACTTTTTTTTATTTGCAACCCTTACACATTTGCAGTAAAGGCCAGTGCATGAACGCTTTAGAGGAGTTTGAAATTTACAAAGCTTACAATAACATACACAGTCGGGAATTTATATTGAATGATCATTTGAACTTTAAATCGAACCCGCTATACGATGCAGCCTTGAACTTGCACAAACGTTCATAGACAACTTCAGTATCCGGTCGTACTTCAAAGGGTACGCACCCATACGGACGTGTGTAAGTACAAAGCAATGTGATTTTAACATTTAACGACCTCAACTGAGTGAATTAATCTGAAGATGGAACATATGTTCCGAAACGCGTCATTTTAAATAAAAAATATCGGCATGGACAACCATACATGACTTCCATGTTTAAGATTTATATTTAAAATCATTTTCGAAATGAAATATTTCCATAGAAACTACTTCTTTCTACTTACTGCTTCAGCATTAATCACAGTACTGTGGTCACTAACGTATACCACCTCACGTTATCACACGCACTCGATTTTCACTGATGATGGAAGTCGATGGCACTGCCGAAACGTCTGGTTTTGCTGAAAACATTGGTCTACGGCCAAACAGGACGGGAAGGAATTTTATCAACAAACTACTTCTTTGTTGCCGATAACGTAGTACATATATAAAAAAAATTTCCCATCCCCCTTCAACTATAATTTTCTGTTATAGAAAATTACCCCTACCCCGTTCAACTATCCTCTTCATTTATAGATATTTCACCTACGTTTCTACAGTGGATTATTAAGATCTTCTTATCAGGATACTTTATCAAAATTAAGTACTTTACTCTTGTTACAACAAAAAATGTTTCAGGTAAACTACCCTTTCCCCGTAACCGATCTTCACCAAAATCAGCAGACCATGAGTACTCTACAACACAGGCACATGTGTAAAAAATTATTTGATTCTGTTTGAATTTACGGCAGTTATCGTTCGTCATAGAAAAAATTACCCTTGCTACAACATAAAACGTTGCAGGTAAACTACCTCTTTCTCTCAACTGATCTTCACCAAAATCAATAGGTCTTGAGTCCATTACAATTCAGGGATGCATGCAAAACATTATTTGATTCTGTTTGAATGTGCGGCAGTAATCGTTCGTCATAGAAACAATTACTCTTGTTAAACATAAAATCTGGAAGGTAAACTACCCCTTTCCCTTAACTGATCTTCACTAAACCAACAGACCTTGAGTTCTCTACAATGTAGGGACGTATGCAAAAAATTATTTGATTATCTTTGAATTTACGGCAGTTATCGTTCGTCATGGAAAAATTTCTCTTGTTACAACATAAACTTTTGCAGGTAAACTACCCTTTTTCCTTAACCGATCTTCACCAAAATCAACAGACCTTGAGTTCTCTACAATATAGGGATGTATGCAAAACATTATTTGATTATGTTTGAATTTACGGCAGTTATCGTTCGTCATAGAAAAAATTAACCTTGTCATCATATAAAACGTTGCAGGTAAACTACCCTTTCCCCGAAACCGATCTTCACCAAAACCAATAGGTCTTTAGTACTGTACAATTCAGAGCTGCATGCAAAACATTGTTTGATTCTGTTTGAATTTGCGGCTCTTATCGTTTACCATAGAAAAAAAAAATACACAGACAGATAGACACACAGACACTTTTCGAAAAATGACTTTTTTCATGTTTTGATGGTAGTACAATCAGAATCTGCAATTATCTCGAACACGATTTGTTTTGCCGTCACCATACTTCCATTTCCTTATGGAACATGAAAGTAAAACAAGGGCACACGACGGGTCTGAGGTAATTTATTAATTTTTTAAACAGAATTATCACTGTTGGACACCACTATAAAAAATTATTTCCATTAGCGCTTTCAAGGTTCTCAGCTCATCGTCAGATCGGAAATAAGCTTCTCACCGATCTGACGATGAGCTGAGAACCTTGAAAGCGGTAATCGGAATAATTTTTCTATAGAGATGTGCAAATGTGATAATTCTGTTTGTGTTTATAACCACTAACACAACCTTCTTAATTAAACTTCTATTAATTTGTAAATAACGAAGTGACTTGGATACAAATAACAATATATATGTCAAATTTATTACTGCGCCGTCACACAGAATACTTTCAAGCAGTTTTTCAATTTTTGTACTTACTACGCAATTTGATTAATTTCGTGCTGCCTTATTCTCTCTCACTCTCTCTGTGTCTCTCTTCCCCCTCACTCTATCACTCTCTCTCTTTCTCTTTTATCGCTCCCTCCACTCACTCTGACACATACGTACTACATTGTTAGTATTGAAAAACTCACAGGTGTGTTTTATTGACTGGATTTTTTATGTTTGATTTATACAACACATGTTTCCCTAATTGAAGGAGTAACCTCTGCTGGTATAAACGGTTAAACCTACGTGTGTGTTATGTTTTATATTTTAATTTACAACACAGATTTTATTCGTCGATTCATGTAACAGGTGTTGGTAACAGTTTACAAAAAGGAATAATTTATAGGTTTTTACACAGACTTTATTTAGATCGGAGTTAGATTTAAACAATGAAACAAAACACATTCTCTATTAATTAATAAGCTGAAAGTGGATTCTCACATTACGTAAATTTTATTTTTCATTTAAAAAATCCCAATACCGTCTCAATAACTAAGCAATGCTCGCGACAGGGCGAGGCTATTCAGGAAATAAGTTCCGATGGGGTATTAAAGGTAAGAAAGAATATATATATATATATTATAACGAAACATTGTTATCAATGTTTATCGTTCTAACTGGAGTACGCATAATAAGCGTTATCTGCTACAATTGTACATTTAGAAGGGTACAGATAAGATTTTATATAGCAAACAAAACGAGCATCTGTCGCATTCATAAAGTATTCGTTGAGTCGTACACACGGAACGATACGCTGCAGAAGACGCTTCAATGAGACCGGCAGACACCTGAGTTACTACAACTACGTACTACGGACATCAGACTATACCCGAGGCCAGAGACGCTGTGTCCATGACGATAAAGGAACGACGCCTAGCCTAGCTGTTCATACACCGCTAAGCGACGCTGACGGAGGTTTCGAGAGGAATAGCTGTACTCAACGCCGACGCCTGAGACCCGTGTACATCTGTGTAACATGAAATCATCAAAACAGGTGACCTGATATGGTTCAGGGTTCATAATAATGTTGTAAAACACAACAAGTAAATGAAAAGCCGCTATAAACGAAATTGAACAGTTTTAAATAATTGATAAACATTTTTTTATATAGGCGGTATGACTAAAGCCTAAAGACACTTTTAAATGTTGTACTGTATATCATATAGAGACATTTATTCAAAAAGACAGAACATTTAGATAATGTGTGATTATTATAATAATATGTTAATAAGAGTGCAGAAAGACTCTAAGCAAATGTTTTCATGAGATTGTGCACTGTATAAAAAATTATATTTGATAAATTAAATGTGATAAATTAAGGGAGAGTGCAGAGAAGCTCTAAGAGTGTTATCAAGATATTAGATGTCACAAATTTTATTGTTTCATATTAATTATTGTTGATAGCCAAGCAGGCTGAAGAGTAGAATAATTAAAAGGGAGTTACCCTTAATAAAAGTGTTTATATTAATAATAATTACCATAGAGATAACGATAACTATAACCCTTGTTATATTCATTTAAAAAGTTCGTATTTTATTTTCTCATGTATAAAGAACAGGGTTACGGATTTCATAGAATGAAATCAATTCAGTATTTCCATTTTATTAAATAATTAAATTCAATATAACAAAAAATGATTTTTATAAATGAATTATAATTACAGGCAGACAGTGTGAAACTGCCCATATATGTGTGTATATTTCCATGTTATATGTTTTGTGTATATACTGTGTATTGTATGTCTTATTTTCAGGAACTTATAAATTATGTACTAAGATATATGATTTTAATATATGATTGTTAGACGTAAGCATTATAACAATATATTACTAGAGAAAATATGTGTAAAGTAATATTCAAGAAAGAATATAAATGGTGGAACCCGCCGTAAATTGTGTTAAATATTTGAAATTCTTTTTATTATTATGATTTGTTTAAAGATAAGCACCTTGAGGGTGACAATTATAATCATTGGAAAGATAGACTAAAAAGGTAGTTTTCATTTATTCACAATTTATACAACTCAGCTTCCTAAAATAATTCTTTTGGAAACACATCGTCCCAACTCGTTACCTGATACCTAATAAGCCCAAATCCCACACCTAATAGCCGGCAAAGCAGAAAAGTACCATATACTGCAGGTAAGTGTTGGCATGGTATACCCTAACCAGGTCCATGTAAAACTCATAATCCATAATGAAAGAAATCATAAGAAGATGTGTTGCAAAAGAAAATGGCGACGGTAGATGTGTTTACCAAGCTAGTAAAGTTATATGCTGTACGAAGACCCACCATGAAATCTGTTCTGAACGTCATCACCCAGAAGTATATACCAAAGTATGGAAAAATGGATAAAGTGTTGACAGATCAAGGTAAGCAGTTTGGTAATAAATTATGGAAGGACGCATTGACAAGACAAGGTATAAAACCTGTACTTACATCCATAAGGCATCCACAAACTAATCTTGCTGAAAGAATAAATAGAGAGTTAGGCAAGTACATGAGGTTATATTGCTACAATCAACAGAGTAAATGGCCTGACTATCTACAATTTTTCGAAGATGCAATGAATCACAATTATAGTGAAGCTACAGGATACACACCGTTAGAATTAAGTGAGAATAAAATACCTAAAAGATTCTGGCACAACATGATTAATAAACCGGAAAATTATAATGTAGATTTGCCAATTCAAATAAAAATAAACAGAGCTGAACGACAGTTATATCATCAAGCAGGTAAAAGGAGAGACCGGTATAATAGAACTCACCGATTGACAAGATTCCAGATTGGTGATAAGGTATTGATAAAGACAAATCCTGTGGGAAGTAGTATATTAAACACTTCCAAGAAATTCTTCAGATTATTCTGTGGCCCATATGAACTAAGGAGTCGTCTAGGACCACACACCTACATGGTATATGACCCAGTGAAGCAAAAGGACGTCGGAAAGTACCATGCGTCATCTCTGCGTCATTATATCCAATAATACCCATATGTGATTGTTACTTTAAGATAAGATTTTATATTCTTTCTAATAAACATGTAATATAACTGACTGTGTATGTACTAAAAAAAAAAAAAAAAGTTCTGTAAAGCACAAACAATTTTTTTTTAAAGCAAGTGGGGGAGTGTTATAACGAAACATTGTTATCAATGTTTATCGTTCTAACTGGAGTACGCATAATAAGCGTTATCTGCTACAATTGTACATTTAGAAGGGTACAGATAAGATTTTATATAGCAAACAAAACGAGCATCTGTCGCATTCATAAAGTATTCGTTGAGTCGTACACACGGAACGATACGCTGCAGAAGACGTTTCAATGAGACCGGCAGACACCTGAGTTACTACAACTACGTACTACGGACTTCAGACTATACCCGAGGCCAGAGACGCTGTGTCCATGACGATAAAAGGAACGACGCCTAGCCTAGCTGTTCATACACCGCTAAGCGACGCTGACGGAGGTTTCGAGAGGAATAGCTGTACTCAACGCCGACGCCTGAGACCCGTGTACATCTGTGTAACATAAAATCATCAAAACAGGTGACCTGATATGGTTCAGGGTTCATAATAATGTTGTAAAACACAACAAGTAAATTAAAAGCCGCTATAAACGAAATTGAACAGTTTTAAATAATTGATAAACATTTTTTTATATAGGCGGTATGACTAAAGCCTAAAGACACTTTTAAATGTTGTACTGTATATCATATAGAGACATTTATTCAAAAAGACAGAACATTTAGATAATGTGTGATTATTATAATAATATGTTAATAAGAGTGCAGAAAGACTCTAAGCAAATGTTTTCATGAGATTGTGCACTGTATAAAAAATTATATTTGATAAATTAAATGTGATAAATTAAGGGAGAGTGCAGAGAAGCTCTAAGAGTGTTATCAAGATATTAGATGTCACAAATTTTATTGTTTCATATTAATTATTGTTGATAGCCAAGCAGGCTGAAGAGTAGAATAATTAAAAGGGAGTTACCCTTAATAAAAGTGTTTATATTAATAATAATTACCATAGAGATAACGATAACTATAACCCTTGTTATATTCATTTAAAAAGTTCGTATTTTATTTTCTCATGTATAAAGAACAGGGTTACGGATTTCATAGAATGAAATCAATTCAGTATTTCCATTTTATTAAATAATTAAATTCAATATAACAAAAAATGATTTTTATAAATGAATTATAATTACAGGCAGACAGTGTGAAACTGCCCATATATGTGTGTATATTTCCATGTTATATGTTTTGTGTATATACTGTGTATTGTATGTCTTATTTTCAGGAACTTATAAATTATGTACTAAGATATATGATTTTAATATGTGATTGTTAGACGTAAGCATTATAACAATATATCACTAGAGAAAATATGTGTAAAGTAATATTCAAGAAAGAATATAAATTGGTGGAACCCGCCGTAAATTGTGTTAAATATTTGAAATTCTTCTTATTATTATGATTTGTTTAAAGATAAGCACCTTGAGGGTGACAATTATAATCATTGGAAAGATAGACTAAAAAGGTAGTTTTCATTTATTCACAATTTATACAACTCAGCTTCCTAAAATAATTCTTTTGGAAACACATCGTCCCAACTCGTTACCTGATACCTAATAAGCCCAAATCCCACACCTAATAGCCGGCAAAGCAGAAAAGTACCATATACTGCAGGTAAGTGTTGGCATGGTATACCCTAACCAGGTCCATGTAAAACTCATAATCCATAATGAAAGAAATCATAAGAAGATGTGTTGCAATATATATTCAATTACTTTCTGCTACAGTCCGTTTCTTGATGTATATAATACATTTAATATTTATAATGAATTTACCTCAAGATATTTTTTTCCTTATTAGGAACATGTTTCGGGTACCATCTTGTACCCATTCTCAGCCTTCCGGTTTTTGTGTCTGGTGAAGTACATATCTGTTGGTTGACTATTATTATTGTGGCTTCCTGTTGGCTTCTGGTACTTGAAATTGGTTTTATTGTGTGTTTTTGTGGTGTATGTGTTAGTTTTTTGTGTATTTTCGATGTTGAGTGCTTGATGACACTGTAAATAATTCTGAAATCACCTGATACGAAATCACCACATCCTGCCTATTTTGCCTCGCAGACACCTAATATATTAAGCTCTGCCTTTATCATAGAATGCTTTACCTCTTCCATTTTACCAGGCTTCAGTAATGTTCTAACATTCCATGTGCCGATTTTGCATCCATTTTTCCGTTTGTAGACAATAGGATTTACTTCTTCAAAATTGGCTCTATCCAACACCTTCCCCACCGGAGAACCGAATGGGGGAATTGAAACTCCGGAATATTTTGCATTAGACGTAGCCATCATGCTAAAAGCCTGGGGATATCCTCAGATCTTTAATGCAGTGGTTTCTCGTTGCCTTCTGCATCCTATGCCGTTGACCATCTCTGGTTCATCCGCCTTTTGGGGTATTTTCACACCCCAAGGACAAGAGAGTGCCCTAACCTACTACCTGCTCATCCGCCTTCAAAGAAGCCGTTGGCACTTGGTAGTAGGGGGACCACTTATACCGGCGGTCACTCGGTCGTCAGAGCCTCGTTAGTGTGAACAGGGTGCACCATGCAGCGAACTTCCGCTACAACTCGTGAAATCAAGATGTTATTGAGTTAAAAATAACATCTTGAGGTAATATAAATATAAATTTTAAATACTTTATATATATCAAGAAACGAACTGTAGCAGAAAGTGATTGAATATATATATAAATTTTTTATTGCTATTTAAAGTACACTACTTTAATTGACTATTTAAACTACTTTTCTATATAGTTTTCTTTATTTTTGAAACACTTTTCATAGCGAGGCACCAGGCGTTGTTTACCTTCGTCGTAGACATTTCCCGCCTGTGATTTGAACCATGTATTAACAGTTTGAATGACATCACTGATCACCAAGGAAGGATCTCTCATGCTTGAAAAGGTGATATTACCTTGGCGTGAGGTCTGGGTTGTATGGCGGATGATCAAGTTGTTTGCCAGCCAAACTTTGAGATGTTGCGTGCAGTGCCAGTGTGTGTGCAGTGCCATGATTTATCGCAATGTCCCGGGTAAGCATCGTACGTCGCTTACTCTGGATCGGACTAAGCAAAAACGTCGTATCAATCTTGGTGCCAATGAATCGCTCTCTGCTTCTTCTCTATGAATATCGAAAATCTGACGATGAATTTCAGTTGTTTTAAGACTTTTGCATTGAAGAACCGAATCACTTTCACACGCGGCGGGAGTCTCGTCTTCGACATTATAACCAATTCCAACGAAGCTTACTCAGTCCACACAACATTCTGTTGTTGGCTTGCCAACGAATAAACAATCTGGCTGCGCACATGCGCAACACCATGACGGCATCGATACGGGAAAAAACGGAACTTGTGAATTTCTGAATAACCCTCGTAAATGTGAGGGTACATATGTTTGTGTACGCGCGCACTTGTTTTTTACGGTTATTTAGCTAATATTATTACCTAGTAATTGTAATTTTACTTGTAACAAGATTTAACATGTTGTACGATCTTGTTCTTTTACAATGTGTAGTGTTTCCCACTTTGATTGGCACGGCCGAGTAGATGTCGTTATTACAAAGTACGGCCGTGCCTATTTTATAAACGCATAATTTTGAAGTCATGCAGGTCCGTGATTATCATCATCATCAACCGTTCAAGGCTTAGGAGCGTTTTCCTGTTCCGGCCTCATGCTTCTTGCCACCTTGCTACCGGTCGTCCAACGTCTCTTCTTCCATGTGCCAGGTAATTACAGTCTAACCGTGGAAAGCGGGTATCACCCAATCGTTGCAAATGGTTTTTCCATTTTCTCTATACAACACCATATTTTCTCTAACTGAAAATGTATTCAAATTCTTTCTTACATCCTCATTTCTTATACGGTTTGCTTTTGTATATCCTTTTATTGTTCTTAAGTATTTCATTTCCGCTGCTTGAATCGCATCCCAGTCGCTCTTCCTCATCGTCCAAGTTTCCCAGCCATATAATAAGGCTGAAACTGGCATCGCCTTATAAAATTTTAAATTAGTGTTCTTTCTGGTCTTCTTTGTTTATTATTACACCACAAATATGTTGAAATTTACTCACTTTGCTCAAATCCTCATTATGCCCATGTGTGACACAACACATGCAGTAACTCATCTTCCCAACCTGTTCCAGAACATTATCATACGAGACCGAACTGGACGTTTTCCACGGAAAGCCATAATAATTTTTGTTTTTATAAATGATACCCTGAGGTCACACTCTTCAGCTGCTTTTCCAAATTCATAAACGTGTTTCTGCAAAGAATTCTCACTCTCCTGAATAAACATCATGCCATCAGCAAAGAGCAGCATATAATTGATGTAGTCTTATCTAGCTTTATAACTCAAGTACCTTTCTCTTTCAATCGTCGGAGAATATTGTCTATACATACATTAAATAATAGAGAGGACAGACAGCACCCTTGTCTCAATCCTCTGTTAGTGAAAATTTTCTTCACAAATTGTCCATCGCTCAACCGAATTTTTATTTTTGTTCCGCTATAAACAGTTTTTATTATATTTATTAAATGTTTATGACATCCGTTTCTATCTAAAGTTAACCAAAGTTTACTCCTATTCACTCGGTCAAACGCCTTCTCTATGTCAATGAAGGTTATGTGAGTCTTCCGATTATATTCTCTTCTCTTCTCAATAACTTGACTTACAGAGAACATGTTATCACAACAGGATCGTCCCTTCCGAAAGCCAGATTGGTTTTCTAGTATGAGAGCTTCTGTTATCGCGCTTAGACTTGCATGTACTATTTTCATATATATATTTATATATACATATTATATTATACATATATATATATATATTTCACGTTCTTATTTAGCTTATATTTATAAAATTATTATGTTTATTTGTTATAGTAATTATATTATGGTAATAGTTAAATTCCGTTTAAAGCCACACGGGTGGTCTACTCTATTTGTAATAAAATGAAAACGTGTGTGTTTACAATTAACTTTAAGTAAAATAATAAAAGAGTGGTTGTTGTTTAAATTTAAATTTGTGGTTAAAGTATTAAAAGTCTCATTAAAACAAAATTCATCTATGGGTGAAGTGTTCCTTGGAGATAACTCAATGTTGAGAATGGTTGTTTCTACTTGAAGGTGACCAATGTAGTAAAGTATTTTACCATACAACATTCAAGTTACTCACAGTGTTCACAATGGTTTAAATACTCTTGTTTTTAAAGAATTCCCTTGTATTAAACAAAAAATAATAAAGTTGATTATATTTAAATGTTAGATTATCTTAAATTAAAACATGAAGTATGGCAGTTGATTGCTTGATAGTAGATCTCGTCTGGTTGAACTGGTTGTAGAAACTTCTTCTGATTACAGGTAGTCTGAGTAAGTCAAGTCCTGTAAAGTCTGGACAATCATAAACAAACATATACTTTTACGTACCTGATTGCGTTTACTTGAAGCTCACTAAACTGTCAACTCAGCTTACATTCATCAACTCCCTTTAGTTGCAAGGTTATGTCACCTTGTTTATTAAATTAATGGGCGCCACACGGATTTATTTAGGGAAAATCCCGTGTAAAACCCGTTCATAAAAACTAATAGATGAATTGAAAATTTAAAATAGTTGAATACCACTTTTTGGCAATGCTATTCCAATATGTCAAACACAACAGAAGGTTGTTTAAGTTTAATAAAAGAAACTATTTAATTATTCAGAAAAAAAAATAAAATAAATCAAATCAGGTGATGCTGTTAATAATGGGTTTATTTGCACCCTTCTAGAGAATTCAAAAAAATACACATAATGTAACATATAAAGTTGTACAATGAAAACTTAATTATTATATGCCTCATACGGCTTGCTCAGAACATGAGTTATAAATCTGGTTAAGTCCAGATACTATTTATTGTAATATAAAATTATTACAATTATTACTATTAGTATTATTGTTATTATTATCGTTATTATTATCTCAGTTGTGAATTCTTTGAGACACGAAAGAAAACAATTATGCCTACACAGTATCCAATGATACAATTGATCAAAAAATTTGAAGTTACTATGACCAAGTAATTAAAATAAAAAAACGATCTATTGTAAGATCGTACGTTTCATTAACGCTTGCTTTTCTAATGACAATATTATTCAATTGAGGACCCTTACAACTAACATATAGCTTACTTACTAATAACAAATTTGAATAATAAATCGAAACGTGGTGTAATCGTAAATACTGTTTTTGTGTTTTGCGTCAGTACAGGTTATGGTAGCAAAATACAAGTTATTGCGCTCAGATCAAGAATAATAATGATTGCACTTTTACCTTCGTGGTTTTAATTATTTTAATTAAAACCTTTTATCACTTAAGTAATCGGATTATAGAGATTACTTTCTTTCAACACTAATTCGCACAAGAACAGAAATTCGATCCTCTTCTGATAAAAATGGATCATGAATACTGACAATAAATTATTTTCTGTTCGTTATTCCCGCACAATATTAAAATAAACTGCACTAGAACACTGTAGTTGATTGATGATGCACTTGAAGTAAAGTTTCTCGTTGTTAACTATTGGTTCCAGAGTACAAGGTAACTGACGCTATGTGTTATAAGATGAAACATGACGGAGACGAGCGTACGTCTGTTCAGCTCGTTAGATGATAAAGGTCTCCTCTCAAAATTCACCGGTCTGTCTTTTTATACCCACCTTTTGGATTGGGCTTAGGTAAAATTATCATTTTATAACTAATTTTCCTATTGGTCCAGACAGGTGAGACGAAGATGACGTATCACTTTTTGGCGGTTGGTAACGGTTTTTCTAACCGTCGAATGTTGAGATGATTGACAGGTCGCTTCTGCTGTCATTGTTATTATTATTGGTACACAGATTCCTGATATGCATTTATAAAATGATGCTAACAGTTGTCATACACTTAATACCGTCACGATTGAGTTGATATTATTATCAAATTAAAGATTGTTTTGTTTCCTTTAAATTGATATCACTCGATCTCGGATTATCTGCACCTTAACCGACATTGTTAGAAAATCAATGTTCGGGTACACTATTCTTACTGTCGTCTGCTCTTTATGAGTCGCCGATTTTACACTTTTTAGTTAACCTTTCTCGTTTCCACATAACATTTTATTAAACAAATGTTTATGTGTGGACTCCATTAATACTGTACTGACGTTTTTTTTTCACTGAACTTTCCTTTTACACCTTAATTCTATACATAGTAATAAATGATCCTACTGACTAATGACATTTTGTTTACTGTTAGTTAGTTTTGAGCTACTATTTACAAATAAAATCGTGGCTAAACCTATCGTTTTAATATCATTTTTCGTTATGTTAATGCATAACCATTGTTCTGGTGCATTTTATTTTGCACTGGTGATAATTATGGATAGTCATTTTACTGACTCTTGTTTGGTCTAAGTTTGTTAAGTGTAGAATATCGCCTACACTGAAATTTGGCCTTTATAATGCCTATGGGTTCTCAATTCGGTAAATTACAGAGACATCTTATTGGTATAAGATTCTCTTATATAGTTAGCTCTCTTTTCTGACAGGTATATTTGATGCAGAAATACATCTTAGTTCCTACAATATAGCCATTGTTAACATTGGTTTTGGCATTCATTATCTACTGTTCATAGTCACATTTATTATCAGAAAAATGCTGATTTTGCTTTCACAGTATTTAACTGCTAATTCGTTTGTTTTTTGTTTATAAATGACATTCGGTTTACATTAACCATTTACTGAATTGACAGTTGAATTTAAATCTATTCTGTCCATTAGTTCGTTTTAGTCTCAGTCTAGTTGTAGTGTCAAACAGCTATTGTGTTACTGTTTCCCATGGCACTTCTGCTTTATTCTTCTCTCTTGGTTTCTTCTTTCTTGTTTATTTTGACTATTCTATACCTATTTACATGGTTATTCTGTTTTATGAAATCTAATAACATACACTTAGGTTAGGTGACATCTTGTGATGTTACAATATATATATATATATCGTATATCCTGCATTCAGTATCCTGTATTAAGTATAAGGAAATTCAGGGTAATATGAGCAGTGAGGAATATGTGCAGAATAATACTTAACCATATTTTTCAAGAAGAGGGTAAGTTATGTCCCAGTAGTTTTGTGTTGACCACGCTATTTGGATTTTTATTGTGAAAGTGGCCCCACGCTAGATCGCACCTCTGCTTAGTCAAACTTATTTTAAGCTAAGTGGTCATTTAACTCATAACGAGTTTGCCTCTATAGTTATTCAAGCGTCTAAAGAATTA
The DNA here is from genome assembly GCA_034769895.1 of Magicicada septendecula. Classification (NCBI taxonomy): domain Eukaryota; kingdom Metazoa; phylum Arthropoda; class Insecta; order Hemiptera; family Cicadidae; genus Magicicada; species Magicicada septendecula. Next base: position 29,676,358 of record CM068369.1, read on the forward strand.
AGATTTAATTACCAGTATATTAGTGCTGTACAAAGTAATTAATATTCTGCCGTAAAACCCATTTAAAAGAAAGTGGTCGACATATGTTTAGCTGAGAGCAGTGCAGGTTATATGCTTATGTCTTAAGTTTTGTTAGGTCCCTACACTCGGGGGAATATGAATATCTTAATTCACGTACGAAATATGGCCGATGAGCGGGATAATTTCCAAAACTGTGTAAAAAGTGTCTGTATAAGGCATTCGTGTAATTTCTCCATTACCAATAGTTAAGTGAGCAACAAGTGCACAGGGAAGAAAGCAAGGAACGTGTAAGGAACTCACGTCAGCTGATTCTATTAAAGAACTTAAAATAAACAGACAAAAAAGAAGGAATATTTTTTAAACGATTCCATCAACAGACTTGTATCTTTCTGGAAAATAATTAAAGAGGATAAGGATGCCACATGACCCGTTTGCAATGGTCAATATTCAATGAAGAATTGGGTACAGCGTGCAGAGTAAAAACATTGGTTCAACGGACTGTGAGTTGATTATGTTTGTGGTGGTTTTGTATGTGTTTACTGTGAAAAGTTTTATATTTATCATCAAATAAAATTAAAATGCTTGAGTTTTATTGTAATAGAATTATTGACTGATTGTTACTTCTGAGCGTTTTAAATTAACTGTAATTTATATTTATTATATTATATTATTATATTTATATAAAGATTGTTTTAGTGCTGTACGAACTCTTGTTAAAGATTTTCACCGTTTTCTATTACAGACGTTTTTGTTTGTGCTTATTTTTTAAGTACAATAATATTTTGTAAAATTTTTTTTGGTAATTATTAAAGCATTTTACAACAAAAAACATGTGTTTATTTTAACGAAGTGTTATGTTTTATTAATTTACTTTGAGTTACTCATATTCCCCACATACAGAGGGAATACGAGCAGATATTTTCAAACTTATACTTTCATAATTTTCTTTTTATTTGTTATTGAAACTTAAAAATATTTTATGCATTTATAAAAAATATATCAGCAGACAAATCCATCATATTACATTTAAAAATTTGCGATTAAATAAATCTTTAATTAGCTTCAAAGTCATATTCCACCGAATATTCTCATGTCTGAAGATTATTAGATATAGGGTAATTGATGGATAGCTATCTAAACATGCATAAATAAATTGTTAGTATTGTATTTGTTATTTAGGCATAATGGTTATAAATTTAACTATAAAATATCAATATAGAAGATGAAAACTTTTATTGTTATTGGTACGATCGTTAGCTTTACAATTAATTGTTACTTTACTACAAACAATAATTTTTGTTTATTTTTTCTGACGATTGAAAAATTATCTGATATTCAAAGTTGTCTACAAGTAAATGTATTTTAATATTCATGTTTAATCCGGTATCCAAGTCACTTGATCGAATTAATAAATTAATTTACCTTCAATAGTCCGCCTTGTGACTTCTTATAAATCTCTTCTATTACGCGTTTCGGAGACTATGCTCCATCTTCAGATGGTAAAGTAAAAAATGAAACTATATCACACTTACGAGATCGTTAAATAATAAAAAATGTCCAAGTCACAAGGTGGATTATTGAAGGTAAATTAATTTATAAATGTATTTCGTTCAAAATAATGAGCGACTTTTACAGCTGAAGGAGCTAATTCCAAACTAATATCATATTTTAAATTTATCTGCTAATTTGCCCTCTAGAGAGAGCTTGTTACACGTGACTGTATAAAATGCTTATAAATAAGATTATTTCTGCTCCAATGGCGTACACCGTTTGTTGTCTTTACGTGCAGACACATCGGAATGTATATACGTGTGTGTGACTGTTCCAATCAATACGTAACTCTTTGTATGGATGCTGTTTGCGTCAATCGTATGTTTCCATTAGCGTAGTTGATTGCAGAGCGTCAAATTACGCTTCACTTGACGACATGTGTTCTACAGCGTAATTTGTTTCTTCCTGAGTGGAAAGGGAGTTTACCTTTTTCAATTTACGTGCTCCTACAAGTGTAATTCAATGTATTTCTTCGACCTTTGTAAGAGTGTTTCTGCAGATTGTACAGCTACTGTTAGCTCAACGTTGTAAAACTAACTACCTACTTAAAACCTACAAATACTCTACCATACGAGGGTCAGTTAAAAAGTTCTCGGAGCGACGTGTATAGCTCAGTGGTAGAATTAAAATCTTTCGTCTAATGCTAGACGTGTATTTCGCGTGAACACCTGTTCATTTCCAGGTATATCTGTCAATTTATTCACTTTTTACCAGCAGTTTAAAATTTTCCTGTCACGCGTGTTTTCAAAATGCACAAAATCAAACACCGTGTTGCGATTAATTCTTTGTTAAAAACGTTTTAGCGTTAATGGAAAATCAAAACGAAATTGTAAATGCGTTAGGAGATGCTGCGCCTTCAGAAACAACGGTAAGTGGGGTACAGTCGAGTTTAAACGTGGTTGCACAAGCACTGAAGACTATTCCAGCAGTGGACGTACAAAAAAATGCAACAAAAATGGCATTATTGAAAAAATTTCATAGGGTGTTGGAAGACCGCAGATTGACGAGTAGATGACGTTGCTGAAATCATAGGCATTTCATATGAGCGTGTGCATCATACTTTAAGAACTTGGTGTGAAAAAGCGTTGTGCAAGAGGGCTGCCGCATCTGGAGTTGTTGCATTTTTTGGGCGTCCACGTTTTCAATGCTCGTACGACCACGTTCAAGCTCAAGTGCCTACTTACAAACCGTTTGTTTTGAAGTCGCAGCATCTCCTGACCTTTTTACCAAAGAATCACACCACAATGTTTGATTTTGTCCGATTTTCAAAACACGCGTGACACGTCAATTTTAAAGAGCTTCTAAACAATGAATAAATTGATAGATAGATTTGGAAATTAACAGGAGTTCACATAAAATACAAATCTTGCAGCACACGAAAAATTTTAGTTTTACCGCTAAGCTACAGATGTCGCTCCGCGAACTTTTCAACTGACCCTCGTAAATCATCGTTTATAATTTTCCACCAGAATGTTTTGGTTTACAGTATCAAAAGAAAAGTTCGCTATTTACAGTAAATCTGTTTTAATACTGTGTTACATTAGAGTGAATTATGGGGCGTTTGTTTATTTTATGGTAAGAATGTTTTTCTTTGTATAAGGCACTGTGGTCTACATTTAGCTCAACTGGTTCCTACCTTTTTCTCCTCTCTTTTCCTCCTTTCCCATATCTCCTTCATTCTTGATCGATGACTCTCTCTCCTTTCGTCAGCCTAGATTCCACCTGTTCTGTTCTTGAGTTTTCCTAAAATCCTTGGCCATTTGTTAATTTCTTTTTAAGAGGTAAGCGTTCTTCAATGTCTTCCGAGTAAAATATAGACCCCGGATATGGCGTTCTTAAGAGGAATTAAAAGGTATTGTAGGTGTTCTAAATTTGATTGTATAAGGAATGCACCCATAAGAGAAGAATTACAAGTTTTAAACTTAAACGAAAAATTACAAGATTACAAAACAACGGTGTAAAGAACACTTAGACAGAATGCCAGATTCCAGACTGGTAAAACAAGTCTGGAAGTACAAACCTATAGGACAAAGGTGTGTGGCTGGAGGATTTTTGAACGTGGAACAGGCAGCACCTTGCCTATGCTGTGATGTGAAGATGACGATGATTTACGTGAAGAACACCTTCCTTGACTATCAATGACTACGAACGTCCGTCTTTCAAATTTAAATAAAAATATTTCATAACTATTAACGCTTAATAGTTAAGAGTCACATCGGCGTAACAAATACGTAAAACTATAAATATGGATTTTGTACGTCTATAAAATTTCAAAACTGTATTTGCTGTTTAGATCGTTGTAACAGGTTGCGTAAAGCACCAGGGGAATTAAAAGTCGCCTGACCTCAAACAATAAACTGAATTAACAATAGAAGTACGATTTTGATTAATTATTTAATACACCATTGTGTGTTGTACTTTAGTGAGTGTATTCAGTAAAGTAACGTACTACGCACGGAGTCTGTCAAACACAACAATATAGGTTCAACATTCAACATTTTTTCCACTTTTCCCACTTGTTTTCTGTCTCGAGGCAGTTGTTTTAAACGTGCTTACCCGTTTCAATATTGTTGAGTGATCTGGAATTCTTCCATGTCTCCCAACATTGAAATGATTTCTGAACAGGGGTTTGTGTTGTTATATTGGAATGTTGCTTTTAGAAAATGTTTCTACAGCAAAAGCTCAATGTTAACTTGTCGTTGAGCCATGGTTACTGAAATGGCATAGTTTAACTAAGGTTATAACACCATCTATTTATTTATTGTTGTCATAGTAACCGAACACGAGCTAACACAAATTGTGTTCTCATTGAACCGTTATTACCACGCATTTAAATACCTGATACTTAATACTCTTTATTGGATTAATATTTAATCGTTGATACTTGAGTTGAATAAATAAAACACTGGGTATAGTTTTACAGATAATAGTTTTGGCTTTTTATTTTCCTGACAATTATTTCACCAGTTAGACTACGGCAGAGCACTACATTCTTTATATACAGGGTGATTCACGAAGATATGCAGAGACTTTAGGAGATCATTCTACATGTAAAAGTAAAGAAAAACGTTCATATAAATATAGGTCCGCAAACGCTTCGTTAGCGAGTTATGGCTAGCCAAATATTTAACCCCGATTTCAGCTCCTTTGGTCATATTAGGCCGTACTGAAGTTCTAGGAACCCAAATTAAGGGACAAACTTGATGGTTTCATATAGTCTGTGACCTGAAAAAAATTGAATAAAACAAGTCCCAGAACTGTAACTTCAATAGTTTTTGGGAAAACTGGTGAAAAACGCAAAAAATCGTAGTCGAAAAACACACTTTTTTACGTTTGACGTACAATAACTTTTAAACGAAAACCAAGTTAATACAATTTACAATAAATTTTCGAAAATGCGTCCATCGACTTCAGTGCATTTTACTGCACGATTGTGGATTGCTCGTGTTGCTCTTCGTAGTCCAGCAGGGCTGTTCTTTATTTGCGCAAAAGCATAAATAATGCGGGCAAGTAACGCCTTACCGGTATTTACTTTGACCTTGTAAACATTATCCTTCATCCATCCCCATACACAAAAATCCAACGGCGTAAGATCGGGTGATCTGGGTGGCCAGGATTGTGGACCACCACGACCTATCCATTTAAAAAGACGAAAAAGTGTGTTTTTCGACTACGATTTTTTGCGTTTTCACCACTTTTCCCAAAAACTGTTGAAGCTACAGTTCTGGGACTTATTTTATTAAAATTTTCAGGTCAAAAACACTATATGAAACCATCAAGTTTGTCCCTTAATTTGAGTTCCTAGAACTTCAGTACGGCCTAATATGACCAGAGGAGCTGAAATCAGGGTTAAATATTTGGCTAGCCATAACTCGCTAACGAAGCGTTTGCGTACCTATATTCATATGAAAGTTTTTCTTTACTTTTACATGTAGAATGAGCTCTTAAGTCTCTGCATATCTTCGTTGAATCACCCTTTATATTTGCATTAGTTTAATGTAGATACAAATCTTTTTCATATGTAATATTTATACATTGTTTTATATGGAGGATAGTCATAATCATCATCATCTGCAATGGTTAAACCAAGTATGGGTTCGTTCCGGTCTAGAGCTGGTCACTGTAGCGCTTCCTCGGACGTCCCTTCGGCTTATAGTTCCATAGTTGATTGGGGTTTCGGCAGTCATCCATTCGGCAAAGATGTTGTCACCAATTTAGCTCGATACTGGGAAATCCTGTCGAGTATACTCATAATATTCAGTTCCTGCCGTATATCTGTGTTTCTTCTATGATCATGGAGAGTATACCTAGACACGAGCCTGTAAAATCTCATTTCAGCCGCTTGGACACGACTTGCCTGGCCTTTCGTTAAAGTTCAATTCTCGTCATTGACCCGTAAAGAAGTGTGGGATTATGGAGGACAGTCTCAACATTAATTCTGTGAATAATTTAAAATTATTTATTTTTAAATGATTTTAACTGGTTTTGGATTTATTTGATTGTTTATTTGATTTATACTGGCTATATTATATACGTTTTTTTATATAATTTCCATTCTACTGGTAATGTTATATTGTTTTACTGTCAATTACTTATTTAAGTGACAAGTAGTTGACTTTTAATTTTGTTTCACACAAAAGTGCATTGTATGTACGATTCACAATTGGCCACTAACGGTACTTTTTGTTAACAAGAGTAGAACCCACACCTTTGTCTAACCACCTACCGCCTATCCTAACCTAACCTAACCTAACCTAACCTAACCTAACCTAACCTAACCTAACCTAACCTTTGTGCAACCTCTTACCCGGGACTCGCAATGCACCCTTGGTCATACACTACCTCCGACCCTCCCCCGCCTATCCTAACCTAACCTAACCTAACCTAACCTAACCTAACCTAACCTTTGTGCAACCTCTTACCCGGGACTCGCAATGCACCCTTGGTCATACACTACCTCCAACCCTCCCCCGCCTAACCTAACCTAACCTAACCTAACCTAACCTAACCTCTTACCTGGGACTTCCCAATGCAGCCTTGGTCATACACTACCTCCAACCCTCCCCCGCCTAACCTAACCTAACCTAACCTAACCTAACCTCTTACCTGGGACTTCCCAATGCAGCCTTGATCATACACTACCTCCACCCTCCCCCGCCTAACCTAACCTAACCTAACCTAATATAACCTAACCTCTTACCTGGGACTTCCCAATGCAGCCTTGGTCATACACCACCTCCACCCTCGCCCGCCTAACCTAACCTAACCTAACCTAACCTAACCTCTTACCTGGGACTTCCCAATGCAGCCTTGGTCATACACCACCTCCACCCTCCCCCGCCTAACCTAACCTAACCTAACCTAACCTAACCTAACCTAACCTAATCTCTTACCTGGGACTTCCCAATGCAGCCTTGCTCATACACTACCTCCACCCTCCCCCGCCTAACCTAACCTAACCTAACCTAACCTAACCTCTTACCTGGGACTTCCCAATGCAGCCTTGGTCATACACCACCTCCACCCTCCCCCGCCTAACCTAACCTAACCTAACCTAACCTAACCTAACCTAACCTAACCTAATCTCTTACCTGGAACTTCGCAATGCAGCCTTGGTCATACACTACCTCCGCCCTCCCCCGCCTAACCTAACCTAACCTAACCTAACCTAACCTCTTACCTGGGACTTCCCAATGCAGCCTTGGTCATACCCTACCTCCACCCTCCCCCGCCTAACCTATCCTAACCTAACCTAACCTAACCTAACCTAACCTAACCTAACCTAACCTAACATATGTTTCAAATCTGTCAGTTAAAATCTAACTTCTGTAGCTGCCGTAACTAGTGAAACAATTGTCAGGAAAATAAACATTATCTGTACAACTACACCAAGTGTTTATTTATTCAATTCAAGTATTAATAAAATGTTCTACCAAATGTCGAGCAACCAGTCGATCAGTATACTACAAACGTTGTTCAAATGCATTGATTTGGATAATTTTATAGTTTTCATAGTCCTTTGTTAATCCTCAGTAGCAAGTGGGAACCCATTTTAGAGTCATAAATTGACTATATATATATATATATATATATATATATATCAAATTATATTTTTACATTTAACATATTATACAATTTAGTTGCGAAATTCAGCAGAATTGAAAATTACTCTCAAATTAAAAACATGTGCTATGTCTATCAAAATTAATAACGTAAGCTTGAAGCACATGTAGAATATGATAAATAAGGATATCCTGTAGGAACTCGTCTGGTGTGAGCTGTAATAGCTCATCTGAGTCTTATGACGTTTCGATATGTTATGTCGGACTGCAAAATTTGCAATTTAGTTAATAACAACTGGTTATTTAAAAAAATAGTCATATGTTTCGTATTGTAAGATAATGATTTTGATTGAATCGAGCTACAATATTATTAAATAATAACAGCGATAAGTTTTTACTCTTATTATTAAGATATGTGGCTCATAATAGAGGGAAAATGGACAACTGAATCGGACTTATGCCTTCCTTTTGTACTGTAGGTAATAAGATGTTAGAGAACATAACAACAATAGTTTAATGAAGAAAGTTGTGTTAGTGGTTGAAATCACAAGCAGAATGATCACTGTTGCACACCACTATATAGAAATTATCCCGATTAGCGCTTTCAAGCTTCACAGCTCATCGTCAGATCGGAATTGAAAAAATTCCGATCGGATCGGATTCAGATCGGATTTTTTCAATTCCGATCTGGCGATGAGCTGTGAAGCTTGAAAGCGCTAATCGGGATAATTTTTATATAGTGGTGTGCAACAGTGATCATTCTGCTTATAACAACAATAGTTGGATTGTAGAACGGGAGTCTGCTATTAGTTTAGTAATAAAGGAGTGTAGTTATAACTTTAAAATTAATATTTATAAAAGAATGAATCGAATTGCGTTTTTTTCGTAAAATTATAATCCTTAATATATTACGTCAGAAAAATAAATCTGATAGAAGAAAAACGTATCTCTGCAACAGACGTTTTTAAGTCATTTATACAAACCCATTTATGAAAGTTATTTACAAACAGACGGCTGCGGGCGTTATCTGCACGGAGTTAATTGTGTGAACAAAGAGACCGAGTTCCTTGTTTTAATTAGTTTCAACTCTTTACGTCAGATTTTCTTTACGTTTAAAGTCTTAACTGTATGGAAGAGAAAAAAAACTTTTTCTACTTAATATAATATAGCAGGAAGACTTTGTTAGTTAAATGTTTCACTTCCAGAAACACACACACACACACACACACACACACACACACACACACACACACACACACACACACACACACACACACACACACACACACACACACACACACACACACACACACACACACACACACACACACACACACACACACACACACACACACACACACACACACACACACACACACACACACGCACGCGCGTGTGTACGACATGAGTATACGTGTGGTCTCCGTTTACTAATTATTGTTGGTACTCGTGTGCAATCGTTACGGTAGACGTAGATAAATTAGGTTCGTAAATGTTTGTTTCTCTGGAAGATCGAAGTTATCAAGGCGTACAGCCGAAAAAGGAATTACCACTTAAGTGTTTGGCTGTTTCTAGGCCTGATATTGATGTTAAGTTGGGTAAGTTTCAGACGATCTGTGGTACAATCAACGCCATCTTTAGAAACTTGGGGATATACGGAATGAAGCCATAGGAGTAAAGTTACAAGTTTTTAACTTGAATGAAACATTACAAGAATACAAACAACGGTGGAAAGAACACTTAGAAAGAATGTCAGATTCCAGACTGAACAAACAAGTCTGGAAATATAAACCTATAGGGCACAGTAGTGTGGGTAAACCCAGGAAGAGATGGCTGCAGGATTTTTGAAGGCGGAACAGGCAGCACCTTGCCTATGTCGTGTTGTGAAGATGATGATGATGATGATGATGATGATGATGATGATGATATATATTTCTGTGCATTATCAGATCTAATGAAACAGCGGGCTGGTCTAAAAATGTTTTAGAACTGATTTCATACACGTGTATATTACGTTTATTGTAGATTCATATACACGTGTATATTACGTGTAGATTCATTGATTGAATCTACTGTGTTGACATACCCCTTTATATCGCCAAGTGCAACGTTCCTCAGCAAACAAGAAAATTAGTGACAACATCAAAACTCATGCCACGCCTGAGTATCGACACATTACTCATCCTCGAATATTTTGTTGGACAACACAATGACTCTCCTTTTCAGAGCACAGATTTAATACATTTCTGAACGTTAAGTCGAGCGTAAACTACTCCAGAACGGGAGTAAATAAACGGAGGAAACTGTTCGTGTTTGCAGATCATTAACCATGAATAGACGACGTCTAATAAATCTTCCGCCCCTTTTACAAAAGTCACTAAAACGTCTTTAATGAAAATAATGTTTTCGTCAGTTCAAATTAGTTTTTTATTCTGCATTATTACAGCTCGTCTAAAAGATCAAATTCTAAAAAATACAGCATTAAAATACAACGTTTTTGATTATAAGACGACGAAAAGAATTTTTGGATGTCTGTTTGTATAAAAATTAAAACCCCCAATATAATATATAATGTTACCTGTCAATATGACATCATCATCATCATCATCATCATCATCATCATCATCATCATCATCATCATCATCATCATCATCATCATCATCATCATCATCATCATCAAAATCATCCAAGAACTAGGCCTTAGACGTGTTCCGGAACCCATCTCCTCCTCGGTCTACCGACAACTCTCTTCCTCTCTTCCCAGTAGGGTGATAACCCAAGCCACACGTAAACTGATATCAGGCATGCAATTCAAGTGTTCACACCATCTCCTTCTGTGGTCTTCAATCTTCTGGTGCAATGATATAATGTTTAAATCGCGTCTAATATCCTCGTTTCGTCTCCGATCCAAGAGAGAACAACCTTGCGTCCCTCTTAGAAATTTAACTTAGGCTGCCTGAATCCTCTGCACGTCCCTTTTACCGTGAATTCGTGTCTTATTAGCATACAGCAATGTGGGGATAGCCACATTTTAATAAAATTTAATTCAGGTATCCTTCCGTGTTTTATTTTTCAAGTACCTATCAATCGCTCCACAGATGCGTCTAAATTTTATTAGATTACTATTCCAATCAATATCAGTTCCATATGAGATATCACAACCCAGGTAATTAAAATGGCTAACCAGATCCAAAATCTGATTATTCACGACTATATTAGTTCTTATAGGATACCTGCCCTGAAATGCCATTGCTTTAGATTTTGTAGCAGAGACCTATAGCCCATAGTCTTGTATGATGCTGTTGAACGTAAATATCGTCCGCTGTAAATATACTGGTCTTCTGTTTTCTGTATCATTACTTTGTCATCTGCATAAAGGACTGCAGTCACATGAATATTGGAGCATCACGAGATAAAACAAAAAAGGAAACTCAATTTAGTCATCAAAATTTATAGTATAACTAATCAAATAGATAAATAACTGAATGAGGAATGCAATAAAGAATTAGTAATGAAATGAGAAAATTGCTGAGACTAATTGAGCATTTATACTCATTTACAATAAGTACAAATCTAACAATATTTCGCTGAAGTGATACTTCCGAGTCAAGTTGCTGTCAAAAAGACAAGTAACAAATATTTAACGTGTACTTCTAAGTGGTTAAGAAATCGAATATTTTCCGGTTTTCTAGAATTCGTTAGGTTTGTCTAAGGGAAAACTCCAGTTCGTAACAAAATAGTCAGACGTAATAAGACGCTTGAACAAGTCTCACATTTTTACTTCCATATTCCTTAAGGAATGGAAGTATGGTGATGGCAAAAAAAATCGTGTTCGAGATTATTGCAGATTCTGATTCTACTACACTCAAAACATTAAAAAAAGTCGTTTTCCGAAAAGTGTCTGTGTGTGTGTCTGTGTGTGTGTCTGTCTGTCTGTGTGTCTGACTGTAGATTTTTTTTCTATGGCAAACGATAACTGCCGCAAATTCAAACAGAATCAATTAATCTTTTGCATACAGCCCTGATTTGTAGAGTACTCGCGACCTACTGTTTTTGGTGAAGATCGGTTGAGGGAAAGGGGTAGTTTACCTACAACGGTTTTTTTATCAAGGGAAATTTTTTTTTTTGGCAAACGATAACAGCCGCAAATTCAAACAGAATCAAATAACGTTTCGTATACAGCCCTGAATTGTAGAGTTCTCACGACCTATTGTTTTTGGTGACGATCGGTTAAGGGAAAGGGGTAGTTTACCTGTAACGTTTTATGTTTTAACAAGGGTATTTCTTATGGCAAACGATAACAGCCGCAAATTCAAACAGAATCAAAAGATTATTTGCATACAGCCCTAAATTGTAGAGTTCTCAAGATCTATTGTTTTTGGTGAAGATCGGTTAAGGGAAAGGGGTAGTTTACCTACAACGTTTTTTTAACAAGTGTATTTTCTATGGCAAACGATAACAGCCGCAAGTTCAAACAGAATCAAATAATTTTCTGCATACGGCCGTGATTTGTAGAGTACTAAAGATCTTTTCTTTTTGGTGAAGATCGGTTGAGGGGAAGGGGTAGTTTACCTGCAACGTTTTTTTTCTATGGCAAACGATAACTGCCGCAAATTCAAACAGAATCAAATAATATTTTGCATACGTCCCTGAATTGTAGAGGTCTCAAGGACTTTCGATTTTGGTGAAGATCGGTTAAGGGGAAGGGGTAGTTTACCTGCAACCTTTTACGTTTTAACAAGAGTAAAGTACTTGAAAATTTATTTAAACTTTTTGAAACAATGGTAATTGTTTAAAATAAAATAATTTTGTTGCCAGGTAACAAAAATAAAGTCATTTTGATTATAAAATATAAATATTTACAACAAGAAAAGAATTTTCAGTTTTCAAAATTTAAATATATTTTTATAAACCAATGGGTTCTTCATTGAGGTGGGGACCATGTCACTCACTCCATCTCAAGCCTCTCCCATTTTGCAGAAAAAGAGGACCCTGTCAAGGCTGATACTTTGACGACAGTGACAGGGCTTTCCACCAAATTCAGCAGAGTGACAGGTAGGCCCAACTCTGATTGGCTCCTCAGATTTCCCCAGCGTTAGTAGGTTCTATGAAAATATTTTATTTCAAAAATGATTTTAAATATAAATCTTAGATATGTTTTATAAATCTCATGTTGTATGTTTTAACATGGGTAATTTTTTATATGACGAACCATAACTGCCGTAAATTCAAACAGAATCAAATAATTTTTTACATATGTGCCTGAGCTATAGAGAACTCAATGTCTGTTGATTTTGGTGAAGATCGGTTACGGGGAAAGGGCAGTTTACCAGAAACATTTTTTGTTGTAACATGAGTAAAGTACTTAATTTTGATAAAGTATCCTGATAAGATCTTAATAATCCACTGTAGAAACATAGATGAAATATCTATAAATGTAGAGGCTAGTTGAACGGGCTGGGGGTAATTTTCTATAAATAAAAATTATAGTTGAAGGGGGAGGGGATAATTTTTTTTTATATGTGTACTACGTTATTGGCAACAAAGAAGTATTTTTTTGTTAAAATTCCTTCCCTGGCTGTTTGGCTGAAAATGATTTTAAATATAAATCTTAGAATATGGAAGTCATGTATGGTTCTCCATACCGATATTCTTACATTTGCACGGTTTTTAAATGGAAAGTGCCGAACCCATACCAACATAACGCATGCAAGCCGAAAAAGTGTCCAGCGTGGATAGCGATTTGCTTCCTGTGGATCGCTGGGCAGTGTAACTGCACGTGTTTACAGAGGAACGATTCATAGACAGACTTTTCGTCTTTAGGGAATGAACCCTCTGCAAGATGCTGAGGGTCCATGAGTGACTTCGGAGCGCTCCTTCTTTTCCGCGTGTTTGTTCTGTGAAACGTACACTGTAGATTCGCAGATTTATTCTAAGCAACGCTCAATAGGAAATGTTGAAAATTTTTGTCCACGGTGAACCCTCATACACACTAAACCTGCTCTGATGTTTTAATTACGGACATCATAATATTAAAACTTTGGAAACTTGAGCACTATTTAATAGAGATCAATCATTAACTTATACAAGCCATTAATTTTATGCATATTTTTTATATATATGTGTACAACGTTATTGGCAACAAAGAAGTAGTTTTTGTTAAAATTCCTTCCCTGTATATTTGGCCATAGTCCAATGTTTTCTACAAAACCAGACGTTTCGGCAATGCCATTGACTTCCATCATCAGTGAAAATCGAGTGTGATAACATGAGGTGGTATTTGTTAGTGACCACAGTACTGTGGTTAAGGCTGAAGCAGTAAGTAGAAAGAAGTAGTTTCTATGGTAATATTTCATTTCGAAAATGATTTTAAAAATAAATCTTAGAATATGGAAGTCATGTATGGTTCTCCATACCGATATTAGTGTTTGGGATGCGGTCTCAGTGATGATGAGACGGAGCATGAGGTAATAAATGAAATAAAAGATTACTTTTTTCGGATATGAAGTTTTACTTTGTTTATTGTAGTATACTGTAGTATGCTTTAGGCCGGCCGTACACTAAAGGGACATTTTTTTTTCGCAACAGAACCGTTTTCATGCATTGTGTCGCAAAGCATCGCTTCGGTGGAGAGAGGCTTGAGACATTGACTCACGACAAAACTATTTCTCGTCAGCTGTTTTTGAGCTATAAAGTGTGTGGTTCGTGGGTTCGTGACAGACATTATTTTGCATCTATTTCAGTTTCAACTAAACCTGCACTTGTTTCCATTTTATACTCAATAGCAATTAATAATAATAATAATAAATACATAAAACAAGACACAGCACAAGGATTATATTTTATAAGACAATTGCAATACCCATGTTGATTTATGTGAATGAGACGTGGGTCAAGACAGAAAAAGAAAGGGGCAAGATTCAGACTACTGAAATGAAGTTTCTTCAAAATACTTTAAATTTTAAATTGCAAGATAGAATAAGGAATAAAAATATAAGAGCAGAACTTGAAGTAAAGAACATAAAAAGAAATTATTTTAATTCACAGAAGAGAATTCCGGGATCATCTGCAAAGGATGACACAGGATCGATTGCCGAAACCAACTGCCGAAAGACGTGGGTCGTCCGGGGATGAGATGGGTGCCGGAACAGGTTATAATAATCTAATTTCTTGAAGAGGAGAAGAAGAAGAAGAAGTAATAAATACAGACAAATATGCGAGAATCAGAACGACAGTACAATGCACACACTTGGCACGTAGGACTAAGTAAATGAAACATAAACTCTCCGCGTTTTGTGGTGTGAATTCAGCGCATGCGCAGTTCAAAATGTCAGGCTGTTTTGTTGTGAGACATAAATTGAAGGAGCTTCGTCTTTGGTCGTGAGGGTGCCTCACAACCCCTCTAGACAATGTCGCAGCCAGTGTGTGGCGTTTTTTTAGATCCTGAAGGCAGTAGAGTAATCTGCGACGGTTAGCGACACACTGCACCAAGACGGTTCTGTCGCGAAACAAAATGTTGCTCCAGTATGTGGTTGGCCTTAGTAGACCGCAGATAACGTAATGAGATGTCCAGATTTTAGTGTTGTATTATCAGCCTGAAAATTGCAATGCTGTTAGATATGTGTTGTAATAAACTTTGGTTTTTCAATTAGGGTATCGATTACAAACTTACACGATTTGTTCTCATTTATTTTTGATATATCTATATACTTGATTGTAAACTCGACTCAAATACAAAACCCTTTACAGTTTTATAGCAAAGTCTAGCAAAAAGTGGTTTAAATCAAAACAAAAACATAGACTACCACACCATCAAACCCACGGAACACTCTTCACTCCCACAAATCGGGATTCGTCGCCGGAAGTTGGTGTTTTGTCATTGTGGCAGCGGAAGTTGAAATATTCTGATGCCTGAGGGTTTTTATTTAAGGTTTTTTAAATTTTGTTTTCCGTTTTTATAATCTTTTAGTTAAAGTTTGTGGTTGCAGTGATTATTCTTTTTTTATTTTTTTAGCTACAACGTTGAAGCTGCTTGTCTACAGCATAAAATTTCACTGTGCAAAACTAACGTTCCTTACCTCAGCCCGAATGACCATGGTTTAATTTCAGGCTGGCTTTTGTTTTAGAGCTATCTCCTTAGCTCATAACCCCCCCCCACCTGCCCAGTGTGTTGGATCACTGGTAGTATTGTATTTTCGCACCTATCCGCCATTCTAACGAAAGAGACCTGTGAGAGCATCCCCCTATCCACCGCACTCTCTAAAGTTTACATTTTCCTTCCCCCGAAGATGAACTACTCGAGACACAGTGCAAGCGTATCGATACTGCAAAGAATATACGAGACGGAAGCGGGAAAGACAACTGTAGCTAGTACTGAAAAAAGTAGAGGGCTGAAGTGGTTTGGATAAGACAAACGGGGTTGTTCAAGTGAACAGCGACTGCTCTGTCGTTTTTTACTTTCCGCTGCAAACAAGAATACAGTCATTTATCATTTGAGACCTACTACTTTTCTTCCTTAGTTCTGATACAGTACAAATATATGTGTTTCCCAAAAACCTCTATAATCACTTCTTGACCTTTTCCTATACATGATTTAATGTTCCATGTCGCATGTCACGGTCATCACCAAATGATCCGTCCTGGTGCCGAGACTTTGCGTGGCATGCAGAGTGATTTAGATTGCCAATAGGATTGCCAATTTAGCCTAGAATCCTTCTCTGTTATTTGGACTTAGGACCTCCATCAATGTCCAGTGAGATACTCACTCAGTCTATCCACCGACTGCCGCCGCCGGCACTCTTTTACTGTTACTGGTAGATTGTAATTATTACCACGTAGTATTATTGTTGTTATTTGTGCGGGTCAGTCGAATGACTTGGCCATTAGATGGTGTATAGTAAAATCTTTAAATGAACCACTAAACCTGGAAATAGTGAATCAGTTTAAATATCTGTGTTCCAGTTTGAGGCAGGAAACAATGAAAAAATTAAATGAAGTAAGGAAATATACTTAATATGCTGATAATTTACTTAAAATAAAACGATGGACATCGATCGCTAAGGACAAGGAAAACGGAGGCGGACGATTATGGAGGCTAAGGTTCTACTTTGAATCGTGACGCCATAGAAGAAAATCTGTAATTGGTTTACGGTGTCCAGATTTCATATTAATTTTACAACACAAATATCCACAATACCCAAGTAAGAATTAATATATTTTTCCTTAGTTGTTTCTATTCAAAATAAGATACTATTCTATTTTAACGTAATTTGACCACATCAGTGGCGGAGTTGTCATACATTTATTTATATAAATTAAGTCATCACTGATTAAAAATTACTTGCTAAAAGGAATAGTGAAAAAGGTAGTGAAGAAAAGCATAGTCTGTAAGCTTTTGCATCGCCTTTAAATTATACGGGTAGTTAAGCATGGCTAGAAGTTGCCGTTATGAGAGATATTAAACTCGGTACATGGGTCGTTAGCTAAAATAAATCTGCTTTTAAATTAGTTTTTGCGTACTTTGTAAAGCTCGTTAGGTATACTTAGTATTCCTGTTGCGTTATGAAACTTAAAACTAGAAAATATAATTTTACGTTTGACTATCTAGAAGTCTTAGTCTGGGAGTTCTACTTAATCTTTGCTATTTAGAAACAAATTAACTATAAGTTCTATTTTGAGTATTATATTTGAATACACAGTTAGGAAGAAAATTTATAACGAGACTTTGATAGGACAGAGTTTTACTACGATTTTCAAATTATGAATAGCAATGTTTAAGGAATAGGTCTGAATATTCTCGTTCCTCTGGTACTACGCTCCCTGCAGGACTCTCCTCCATTCTTCTCTGTCCAGAGCCTTACTTCTTGAACCTGCCACTCGCGTCTCCCTAAAATCCCCTTCCACGTCTTCATATCATTTCCTCCTCGGACGTCCTCTCCTCCTTGCTCACTCCGGCTTCCTTTCCAATGCCATTTTTGGGCCCGACCACTTTTCATTCTCACCACGCGCCCCACCGTCTCAACCTTTGAGCCTAACTATGTCCGCTTCTGCATAAATGTCACGATTCTTTCTTATCCTCCACATCTCTCCGTCCCACAATGGTCCATGAATTCTTCTCAGAACTTTCCTCTCGAAAACACCAAGGTTTTTCATATCTTTCAACGTCAGCAACCATGAGGTCTCAGTGTATAAGGTCTAATTATCAGGAAACGGAAGTATTAAAATAAATACGCAAATAGTAAATACGCCTCCCGAACCTAATTTGGCCTTTTCCGCAACTAGCTAATGCCATTAGAGGTTTTATGACGACTATGATTTCTGTTAATATTAAGTTACAATTATGTCCGATCGGGGGAAATAAAAGAGAATCGTAATTCTATCATGCCGTGCGGTAATAAACATACAACTTCTATTTCTGTCTTCGGCTTTCACGGCCAGCTTCAGTATTATCAGAACTTCCGCGTGGCGAACCAATAAAAATTTGCCTTTTCTTTTGATTGGCTAATGGTTTCAGCCAACAACTTTGTGTGCGGACTCCAAAAGTTTATAAATATGGGTGTCCTACTCACAGCCAATAGCCTTAACCACAGTTCAGTGGTCACTGACTGCGCAATCTTGGTCAGTGTGCTGCAGCCTTCTGCACCGAAGGCACAGCAAAAACGTTTGCACCCAACAAACTTGGACCACGGCATTACAGCCTGGCAAGCCGAAGTTCCGATAAGACAACTTCTATATTTTATCCCAAGCGCCTTTGGGTTTGCTGAGCCTTACTTCTAAAACAGTCAAACAATTAATTAATAAAAATTGTTTTAATAAACAAACCTGTATATTTTTCAATTTGAGAAGATTGAATTGGTTTGCAAAAGCGTACAGCGTACGATAAACAGGTGAAGCGAGCTGACATTGTAGAAGTGTAGAAGAGAGGCATGAGCAGTTCGTGTAGATTTAATTAACTGAATACGCTATCATGCGCAGGCTCAGACAAAACTTTTAATTCAGTTAGTGTTTTATGAGAACAATTCGCCGTTCTGTAATTCCGACTCCGATACTACTCAGAATTAAATTCTAAACTGTGATAAATTATGAGATCGAAATTTACCGTGTGAGGCGCTCATTTGAGAGAAAAACCGGCAAAGTACAAAAGTTCTGAAAACGTTATAAGCTTATTGTTTCTAAAAATAAATCTCTTTTATATTAGATACCGTTGACAGTATAATACAGTATATGCTTATATCTGTAGTTTACGTATACAGTGACTGTAGGTTACCTCATTCTAATGTATATCAATAAATATATTTATGTATGTATTCTAACGACGGAACGCTCTCGAACAATCGAGAGTGTCGTGCCACACGTTTCTCGGCTAGGCGAGCAGGAGCGTGTCTCTGACAAGGCCCACCCAAGTACTCTCTAGACTTTTCGAGTGCTTGTTGACGAAAATTATGGAACATTAGTCTGGAAAATCTGCAGGCTATATATTAGCAACAGATGCCACTTAAAATTTGTTATAAGTGGCGATTTATTCAGCCCTGATCAAGTGGTTGTGGAAAGTGATTACTGTGTTATAATTGTGGGATCTCTTAATAGTGGATATTATCAATGCGTGTGGACAAATTTAACTTGAATTACTGTAAGACAGTATGTTGTTGATTTCAACTTGTTATTTGTGACTCATTAAAGCTGGTAATTAGTGATTTAATTGGTGTTTGTATTTTGTTTCCACTGTATCATACGACGATCGGTGAGTTTTTAGGTCGTAAAAATATTATCTAGTCTATTTAAAAAAACATAACATACCTATCTGAAGGTAAGTTTGATATAAGCTAACACCCGATTTTGAAGACAGGTTGAGATAGGAAAACAGCAAACGGCATATCCGTTAACGTTATAATTAACATAAGGATTTTATTTAACAACTTTTGTTTGCGATTCTCAAAATTATTATTAATTGATGGTGCAATATACTTACTTCAAATTATAAGGTTTCGGTCATTAGCCATCGTAAGTTAAATTAAGAAACACGGCGTTTCGACCTCTACAGGATCCAAGGTCGTCTTCAGGCGAACAAAAAGTTAATACAAAGGTAAATCTATCATTAAAAAATAGATATCGTTAAAACTCAAAATCTTAGATAAACAAATATAGTGTTAAACTAATAATAATAAATAACGATAAACTAATATAGTGTTAAACTAATAATAATAACGACGATCGTTGAGATAGTCGAAACAATATAAGAATACAGTATATATTTGCAATTTTTGAACATAATATGAAGTCGTTCACGCGTTTTAGCTTCTAAACTTTACGATCTTTCAAAGCGTTATCCTTCAGATATCTCTGTGCAGTTGTATTCCTTATGCCTTCTATCCAATTCTTTCGGTGCCTCCATCTTTACTTCCATGATCCATAAGGAAATGGAAGCATGGTGATGGCGAAAAAATCGTGTTCGGGATAAGGGCTGATTCTGATTGTACTACCCTCAAAACATGAAGAAAAGTCATTTCCGAAAAGTGTCTGTGTGTCTGTGTAGAATTTTTTTTTGGCGAACGATAACTGCCGCAAAATGAAACAGAATCAAATAAGTTTTTGCATGTATACCCGAGTTGTAGAGGACTCAAGGCCAATTGATTTTAGTGAAGATCGGTTAAGGGGAAGGGGTAGTTTACCTGCAACGTTTTATGTTTTAACAAAAGTACTTAATTTTGATAAATAAAGTATCCTGAAAAGAAGGTCATAATAATTCACTGTAGAAAGGTAGATGAAATATCTATAAGTGAAATTGGTGGTTGAAGGGTGAGGGGTAATTTTCTATAAATGAGAATTATAGTTTAATGGGGAGGGGAAATTTTTTATATGTGTACTACGTTATCGGCAACAAAGAAGCAGTTTGTTGTTAAAATTCCTTCCTGGGCTGTTTGGCCGTTGTCCAATGTTTTCTGCAAAACCAGACATTTTGGCAGTGTCATCGTCTGCCATCATCAGTGAAAATCGAGTGCGCTAACTTGAGGTGGTATACGATAGTGACCACAGTACTGAGGTTAAGGTTGAAGAAAGAAGTAGTTTCCATGGAATTATTTCATTTCAAAAATGATTTAAAATATAAATCTTAGAACATGGAAGTCATGTATTGTTTTCCATACCGATATTCATTCTTCTGTCAGGAGGGGTCCATTCTTGTAATTTCTTTGATCATCTATCATTGCCCATACGACACACATGCAAACACCATCATAATCTTATTGCATTATATGTGTCATTTGTACTGGTACATATATTCATTAATTCCCTTATTTCTACACTTTTAACTGTATTTTGAAATGGAAGCCTACAGTGTATTCCATTTACATGGATAGTAATCTTTTCCTCACATGTTCTGTAGTTTTCTATAGGCCTACTTTAAACCCCTATGTTACAATACTTTCCATTGTTATCTTATATATTTTGATTTTTGTTTTGGACCTTAGTTCATTGTTCCATAAAGTAAAATGTAAGTGTCTCGTCACTTGTCTCCCTTGACATATACGATTCAATTTTATTTTTACTTGGCCGGAATGTTAACACGACGAAAAAAATCACAACCTGGGAGCCAGGTGATTTTTTATACGTGTTTTCTTCGCCTATCCTTTGGAGAGCCAACTCCTAGCTGCAAGGCTGCAACTCAGGTACAGCCGATTAAATTTAACAAGATTCCCGCTTGTCATATTCCAAAAGTAAGCTGGTCCAGTTTCACTTCCCATACGCCTCCTTAAATTGGTACTGGTAGCTACTGCCGCCCTCCGTCCCAGGAATATTTATCGACTTTCCGGTCTAGATCCGTACTGTTCTGCATCATCGGGGTCACATCGTGGGACTTTCCCACGCAGTACAGTCTTGGCTGGAGAGAGGCTGCGGCAGCTCCTTTGGGAGCTGAGATCATTTCATCCAATCCTGGGAATTTGTGAGGATCAGTGCCCAGCCAACCCGTGTGCCTTTCGCTACTCGTTCTCATTACTTTCGCACACAAACATTTCAGCGAGACTGAAAGTGCATTTGGCTTTCAAGCATAATAATTAAGGATTGGCATATGTTGCCGTGGTGGGGGGGGGGAGTTTAGAGCAAACATGTGTAACCATAACCAACGCTAGTTAATCATTAGCGTTTATACCGTCGACGTCACACCAATGAAATCACCAGTTTTGCTGGCACAATATTAATATCTAAGCTCAAAGTAATTTAAACGGTGAGAGATTAAACGTTTGGTGTTGAATTCTGTGCTCACTCCACTCGCATATTGAAATAAATCACCTCTGAATATTACGAATAGTTCACTTTGTAATGCTGGGTATTTCACTCATTAGGGAAAACTCACATCTCTTCTATTGTAAAGCGTTATAGATTAAAATATCATTTAATATTGGTGTAAATCCGAAATTAATATAGGCTTACACATATCACTTATTACAATCCTGAATGAATATTTAATACAGGCCATATGTCACTTCTAGATTGTATATAGGCCTTTGTGTGTGTGCGTGCGTATACATTAATTTTTATAAGAACTGTCTGCACCAGTCGTAGCCAACCTTTCAATTTATGGGGGTGCATGTATAACTGAGGACCAGTTCGATGGGCGCATCCCTCCTCATCAATCAATGGAAAATAGAAATGTGAGGAGTTCAATAGCCGGACGTTACAAACATTAACTGTCGCTTTATAAATGTATAATAGCCTTGCGCTTATATTTAGCAACGTGGAGCACCAAATCAAAAAAAGATTTGGAGTATTTTTCATATTTTGTGAAAATTTTCCATATTAGGAGTAAGTCATCAACAATTTGTCATTATGCACACGCACGTTAAAATTAACAAAACTTTAAACGAAAAAAATGGCTAAACAGGAAAACATTTTAATAAAAATAAATTAAAGAACTTATCAAAAAAACACTATTTATTTTTATAAAGTGCACAGAAATGTAAAACTTGAAAAAATCACTTTGAAGAGAAAGGTGTTTACAGGTTCTGGGCGACAAGCTCGACGATCGTATTGGGCGAAGATGTAGCGCGGTTTGGTAAATGGCTGGTAGTATTTTATAGTACAGTACTTCGATGCAGGTACAATACGGGTGCGTTCCTTCGTTTAAAAGAAAAGAAAATTACAAATTGTTTCCCGGACGCGTCAAACCTTATCGACGGGCGCAGGGTTGACGGCTGGTGGTCTACACTGTACTGTCAAGTGTGTTAGCATTTTAAACTAAAGTTGAATTACAGTGTTATCACATTGTTTTGATTTTACATCATTAGTGCATAAATGAATATGGTTCAAGTTATGTATCTCTTATTATTCTCATCAGACTTCCTTTTATGAACATTGTTTAAAACTTAAAGTACACACATTTTAAATAAATAACATTACCTAACACAGTTTCTGACTGTGTGGCCCCTCTTTCCTTTTTATGTATTTTTTTTTTATGAATATAAAACAACTACTTTGATTTTAACCCTTTTTTTTTTGAAAGAGAAGTCACAAGTTAATTAGGACTAGGCCGGAGCCTAGAGAAGCAAAAATTATGCCGGGTCCAGTATGACGGGACTTGCAATGAACTCCACGTAATGTAACAATAACAGATTTATTGTATTCCTAGAATTCATACATATGTACCTCATAACAAATGTGTATAAATGTGCACCCAGTAAACGTATATACATATATATATAAAATATAAAACAGTACATCATAACAAGTGTATATAAAATCAAGTGTACATCAGAACAAGTGTATATAAATGTGTACAAGGTAAACCTATATGCATATATAAAATATAAAACGGTACATCATAACAAGTGTATATAAATGTTTACAAGGTAACTATGCATGCATACATATATATATTTATGAAATTCTCCACCATCTTGTGTCTAGCTAGACACGAACAACATAACACACACAGAAACCTAAGGCACACAAACTCACAATTACATAATTCGAACACGACTGCCCCTAGACAGCACCCGCCCTGCAGGCCATGTAACTACAATCTTATAACCCAGCAGTGATAAAATATTTGCCAATCCACAACCCGTTTTGTAGAATTACACAAAAGCCACCCCAGAAAGATGATAATAATTCATAACGCATGAATAAAATCGTACCGCCCATTTGTCCAGCATTCCACTGATCAATGACCCCTCATGAGCGTATGAACCTTAAGTTCCTTTCACAGTGTCAAATAAGAATTGACAGAACTACATCACCTGATTTCAAACAGTGATTATAGAATTCTGAACGGTTATCTTACTTCACAAATTCCCAAGGAATCAAAAATCCTTGTGTATTTTAACAATCGGAAATTAACCATTCGGGGCTTTACAGTTTCAGAGGATTTTGACAATATATGTTTTACCAAAAATAATGAGTACATGTTTTATAGTTAAGAAAATTAAACAGCTGTTACTACCAGTGAAAGTCAATCAATATGTGTTTTGCCAGTTAAGAAAAACAGTCAGTATAGCCCTTGTGCAAGGAGCAAAATCAACTAATATATATTCCAGAAAAATAGCAATTATTTCCATTAACCCCGAATGACTATATAAAAATAATTAAAAGAAAAGAAATACAATAAGGTGGTTGTGCTCTAGCATCTGTGGGAGCGCACCAGCATGTAGTTGACAAAATTTGACAGGCCTCCAACATGTCTGAGGTTGCCCCAGCATGAGTCAGAGAAAAACTAAGTCCCCTTTTGTTAACCCCAGAAAACGTTCCAAAAAAAAAACCCAGGAAAAACCCCCAGCCCTTAAATGTGAACCCACAGTGAAGTTAAATATACTCATCTCTGTTCCAGCCGGAACAGAGACACTAACCTGTTCAAAAAAAAATTTTGTAAAAACTAGTATGAGAATGTTAAGCAACCTGTACAATGTGCAAAAGTGAAAATATCTCTGGCACGCTCCCGCAGTGCATCACCCACTTACAGGCAGTGCACTTAGCGTTATGCAATTCCATTATTTAAAAAAATGTACTTGAATTCAAATAGTAGAGTTCTTAGTCATGAACAGTGGCTCCCCAATCTAGCAGAGTGTCTGCACACTTGGGCCCATGGATGGAATGATATTTGATAACAAAATAATAGAGTGCATATCACCTCATCACAGTTGTCCAGTATAACATTGAGAATCCGTCTCCAGCTCCCTCTTCGTACAAGGTCTTGTTCATGGTTCACGGCTTAGGCAGTTGAACGGCCATCAGCAAGCTAGGAATCCGGCTTAGTTCAAGAACCCTATTCATTCGAATAAATTAGAGAACTGTTCACTAAAATGTACACCCGAGTTCAGGTAATTAACCTCATAACGGGCCTCCAACTAACTCTCCATAAAAGCACAATTTTTTTTATTAATAAAGTTTTGCAACCAGCTGGAAGAGCAGAGAAATCAGCCATGGAATAAATAAATTGCATAATGAACAGACCTTATTAAATGTGGCTTAAAATATATAAGTGATCAGCACTTGCTGAACGTGCTTCGACAGAAATTTACAGGTTATGCGCCACGTGGCGAGTGATAATCGTATTTGACCAAAAAAACTTCAGCTGCAAGGCACTCACTGCATTAAGAATGTTTTAACATTGATAAAATTTCATCTGAGGAAGTTCACACCAAGAAACTCTCTACTGTACAGTTAATTAAATAACCTCCCGACAGCCTACTGCATGCCTGGACAGTTCATACCGTGACCATGCACTAAGTTTTAGTCCTTAATATTTTAATGTTATACACCCTTATAGTGACAATGGAAATTGCAATATCTCTCACACTATTCTAAAATAATAAACGGAACATGATCAATATACTGAACGTTAAACTAATCACTGAATACTGAGTTCTCTCTTAATATAAAGCGGTCGGGCCGCACACACATAAATACGTATTTTATACGGTTGCATATTGTTATTAATTATCCTTATACATATATATATATATATAGAATTACTTATAAGGACAAATAATGGAATTCTTACCGGGAGTCGATTTACGCTTTAGCTTGGCATGTAGAAACAGAAAACTGCGTCGTAACGTCCGAAGAGAGAGACAGCCAGACCGGTGTATTTCTCCGTGGGGGCAGGGAGTTCAACTGGCCGTTAGCAGCGGCGCTAGACGACCCTTCAGCACGAGCTGCGCGCGCAACCTTAACTGCAGCGAACAAAGTTCGCCCGCCCTTGCTCACTTTTACAATTAGAATACGACTTTAACTAAAATTTTATTAACGGCCGGCATTACGCCGGCACAACTGGACACGTGTATTTTCGATCTTACCTGAAGAGAGTTGGAAACGCCGAATCACCAGAGCGTCTGTACTACTCAGGAGCTGCGTACGATGTCAGTCATACCTTGTTAGTCTGCGAGAGATTCTAACAACACAGGAGATCCTTGCACGAGCATATTTGGCAGGATATCTCCACGGATAACGTCATCGAAGCGATGCTTTCAGAGCAAGAAAAGTCAAGTCTTGTACGGTACGCTTGTAGAAACAAGTCTTCGGGCGGAGAAAAATGGAAGATTTGGACAACACAATATAGAAGAAGAATAACAAGTTAGGCGTGAGCCCTAAGGTAAAAGGACAATAGGCCTAGTCCAAATTAGTGTGTCAAACAGTTCCAGGTTAGTGTCCCAGAAGACGAAAGGGAGGTTGGTCTTAGTGGACCGATTATAATACTCAAACCCATAGATCCCGGTAGTGTGCATTCTTCCGGACATTTGCCCACCTAAGTGAGTCTCTCTCTCCTAGACCAAAGCTTTTTAAAGATTAGATAAATGACAAGCTCGTGCAAACTATTTATCACCCTCTCACTCTTGCGTTTTTCGTATGTTAAGAATCTTTAAGTCGAAATTTTTGAACCCGTATCTACTTTAATTAATTCATTGAATAGGTCGGTATTGTCTTTAATGAAAATGGTTTCACCTTTTTGATTCGCAGACACAGTTGTCAGTTATAGGTGGCAGAGTTCAAAATCAGGTTGTGTTGCGTTATCACGCTAAGTCGCGCAGGCAGAAAATCTCCTTCAGAAACCTAAAACAACAAATTCCTGTAGCGTGTTCCGAACAGATAGATAGAGAAATGACATACGGTCGAGTTAAAACTGAGGATTCGTTTCTCGTTCAATAAAGCTTTCTTCTTATTTGCAAATAGTATGGACTGTTCTGACATTGCAGTACGCGCGCGCGCGAGTGTATCCACACAAACACGACAGAGTATTATGAACGTAAGCAATTTACTGTTTTTGCGTTTTTACAGCCGTGCACATCGGATGTGGTTGTGTGATTGTCACGTTGGAAATGAACCAGAGAAGACGCTATGCGGAACATACGTATTATTCGTACAGAGACCAGACTGCACTACTAATTTAAGAAACGACGAGATAAATGAGACTTACCAAGACAAGATGAATAGCTGAATAGTGCAGGATTACACCACATCGGATTGCTTGGGATCTTGCACACACACACACACACACACACACACACACACACACACACACACACACACACACACACACACACACACACACACACACACACACACACACACACACACACACACACACACACACACACACACACACACACACACACACACACACACACACACACACACACACACACACACACACACACACACACACACACACACACACACACACACACACACACACACACACACACACACACACACACACACACACACACACACACACACACACACACACACACACACACACACACACACACACACACACACACACACACACACACACACACACACACACACACACACACACACACACGCGCACGTAATAACACAAACGTGTGTAATTAAAATGGCAACAGGCGTTGACAGTTTCATTAGTTACTGTCTGAATAAGAGAAAATTACGGAATTAATTAATTTTTAATTCAATTAACATAAAAATTAATTAGAAAGTTCAAATATTTAATAACATCAAAGTTTAACTGTAGACTATTTAATATACATTAACAACAACACTAAGTTTTAGAAACTCAACTATTCGATATTGTTAACCACGTTAATACCATGGGTACGATCTTTAATGGGGCGTTAACTACGTTAGGTGTGAAAACACTATACGATAACCTTATGCCTTACGTCGTTTTATGTCCCGCAGGGGCATACCCAGTCAGTTATATTCTGATAATGGCACAAACTTTAGGAAGGCCCGCAATGTTTTACATGACCTCTACAATCTTTGGCATAATAAGGATGCCACCTCATCAATCAAATCATTTACGGCCTCTCAGGGTATTTCATGGTCATTTATTCCGCCCTCGTCACCTCGTCACCTCGTAACCTCGACGCCCATCTGTGGTCTTCGTCAGTCGTTAATAAAATTATCTTACCATCTGTTAAAACTACAATATACAAGACGTTCGCAAATACAAAACAAATCATCTGATTGAAACTTAAAACGTCGAGAA
This sequence comes from Magicicada septendecula, assembly GCA_034769895.1. Lineage (NCBI taxonomy): Eukaryota > Metazoa > Arthropoda > Insecta > Hemiptera > Cicadidae > Magicicada > Magicicada septendecula. The sequence goes on from CM068369.1 coordinate 29,704,456, forward strand.
AACGAGAATCTACAGATATCACACTGGTCTTCTTCTTCACTTCATGGATTAGATTATATAAACCTGTTCCCGCACAAATCTCATCCTCGGAAGACCCACGTCTCTTCTACCAATGGGTTTATAGTTCAGATCCTTATCCTTTGCCAGGGCCTTACTGCCACCGTTTCCAACCCTTATTCCGAGGCTGCTTTTAGTACTATAAGTATTTAAAAATTTTAAATGAACAGGTTACTGGCCTGTTGCACAATCGCCTACCACGAGGACCAGAGACTCTTCTGTCAGGGTTACCATACTTTAGCCGAAAGGACTCTATTATAGGGCGCAGGAGAATCGCCGTCACCCTTCTCTCGAGTACTCTGTAATAGCGCCGTAGTCAGAAAAGAACATAAGTCAGTCAAGAGAGACTAGACACAGTAAACTGAGTAATTTTATTTGCCTTGTTAAAACTGCATCAAAGTCAGAATTTAACTGTGGAAAGAGCCAAAATTAAATACTTTTCAATACATTAATATGTTAAATAACTGTCATAATTTATAAGCAGCTTCATTGTCATAATAAAATTGTCACAATTTGTAAGATGTTATTTTATTAATTTCTTATTTTTGTTTGGTTAAAATTTCTCATATATATCCAAGAAGCCATCAGTAACTGGAGAAGATAAACATCAGAAATGGGAAATCAAATGGATGAGCAATGCTTAACAACTCTCCTATTTGCCGACGATCAGGTAATTATAGCGTGTGATGAGGACGACACAGACTATATCTTTAGAAAATTGAAAGAGGAGTACGAGAAATGGGGTCTAAACATAAACACTACTATAACAGAATATCTGAAAATAGGAGACATGCAAGAAGAAGATCCAGACCTGCAAATCCATAGAATCGGAAAGTGTAGCGAATTAAAATATTTGGGAAGTATTATTTTAGAAGATGGAACAACAAAGAATGACATTAAAAATAGGATAAAACAGGAAAAAATGGCTATTTGTTTGCTAAATTTATTAATTTGGTCGAACAAAATGAAACTTCAAACTAAACTGACAGTCTACACAACTATTGTGGAGCCCATTTTAACTTATGACTGCGAATGCTGGCAGCTTTCAGATAAAGAGAAAAAGATGAAAGGAACTGTGGAAATGGACTGCTTAAGAAGAGCGTGTAATATTTCTAGAATGCAACATGTTAGAATCGAAGATATAAGAGTTAAAACAGGGCGCGTATTTACAACAGCACAACAAATAGAATCCAGACAGTTGCTATGGTATAGTCAAGTACTGAGGATGGAGGAGAAGCGATGGCCAAAGAAAGCACTGACTTACACACCACAAAACAGGAGAAGAAAAGGAAGACTGACAACACAATAGAGAACAGGAATTAGGAAAAGCATGAGAGATCGAGCTGTTTAAGACGATGACTGGAAAGATAAGGAAAAATAGCAATCGAAATGCGGGATACGGCATAGATTTTAGGACCCCCGCTAAAATTATAAATAATAAAATCTCTCGCAAGTAGGAGAGTCGCTAAATGTATCTATTCTACGGTGCCGGAACTTCAAAAAGTTTGGAAACCTTTAGATCAGGCCAACAAATTTGTCTAAAAATAGTAGTAAAGCGACTTTAATGTCAAATTTGGTTAAACTCTGTAGTTCACCTTGTTGTAAACGTTTTGCTGTAAATGGTGTAAAACACAAGTGCAAAATTTAACTGAACTGGCCGCAGATATATTTTGTTTGTAATAAAACATTTACATAAAACGATCCATAGTACAACACAATGTTTATGCAATGTTTTGTGTCACAGAGCGTAACAGTTTGCTGAATCGGCTAATGAACGTAAACACACGACATGAGGCATGTTTAATAAAATGCAAAACAGATGTTTTGACAAACACAAAGCTTTTGTTAATTAAAAAAATGTAAACAAAACATGAACACGTAATTATGTATGCATTTTATGTCAGTACTGTAGATAGTATAAAAAGTGATAACATTGTCACGCTGGTTTAAAAGTACAACCGTCATTATCAGAATGCATCCCCCATAGCGGGCACAGAGTATTTTGTGCGTAGGAATGATCAATAACATTATCGTCATTACCATCATATCCACCACGAATTAGTGAAACGACCTGTGTTGATGCAAAGAGTTTTTCGTTCGTTTTCCTATTATTTCATTAGTCAATAATGAAATAAACGTATCGTTGCAATATATACATATATATTGTAACGTATAATTTGGTACTCGTATATTTTACAGCCTCACGTTGTTGGCGTCAATTCTGTAACGTATAATTTGGTTACTACCGGTTATTTAATGTGTATACTTTGTTAATAGTTTATAAGGATGAGTATCTGTTCAGGGGAATGTTTGTTGAGCGCCAATTTGCAATCACCGGTTGGAAATAAAATTTATTTGTAAAATATCAATTATAAATTTTTATTAAAAAAATATTATATGGTTTCTTTGTCAGCTGTAATTAAATCTCCTTTAATCTTTTCTTTCAGCAATGAATGTGATAACTTATGCTCATCAAAACAGATTTGAATAATCTGCCATGATTTTCAAATGAGGAGTGGTGCCAACGTAATCTAATTACTGAAGTCAATTCACAGTACCAGATATCTTGTTTAGTATATCATACCCATTTTGTATTCATGAAATAAAGAAACGAATAAACCTTTTATCTGTATTTATTAAACTCAAATCCTTTATTTATTCTTTAACTTGTTTTAAAAGTCAAATATAATTCTTAACAAAGTTTGACCAGCTGTATTTTAATATGCTCAGAGTGGCAGCAGTAACTCTTATACCTCAGGGCATAAACATTTCATATTTTATATTTAATGAATAAAATACAAATATAATGTGTTAAGTTAGGTCCTTTTGACTACGATATAAACAACAGTTTTTATAGGGAACGTACCAAAATACATGTGATTATAAATAGTTACAATGTGCCTTAACAGGATTATATAAATAGTGTAACAAAGTTCAGTGTTTAGGTTATGTTTAGTAAAATGTTTTTTAGACTTAATTCACTTTAGATTATAGTAACACTATACATCAATGGTTTTTTATGCTTATGGTAATACTATTCATTAATATTGTTCTCAGTGAAAGTTCCAAAATGGTTTTTATGAAAAGTGTAATCAATGTCTTTGAAACCTATAGTCTAGGCTTAACAGGGAATGGTTCAGATTAATTTTACATCAAAAATACTTCTCTTCCTGTGTCAGTTGATTCAATTTCTTCAGAGATATACTGTTTTAATTCTTTAGAGTCCTGTAGCACTTTCTTCTTCTATTTTAGTTTTGTTGAGGATAATTATTTAATTGTTTTATTTAGATGCATTGATATAAAATGTCTCATAATTTAATTTTTTCACTATGTGGTGTTTAATTCAACCTTTCTTCATTCAGATCCAATAATACATTCCTTATTTTTCATTTATTATAACATATTAGTTGCTAAGGCCTATATCAGCTATCTTATTGGTTTCCAATGTAACATTTTTTGTCACCCTGGTGATATCATAGTAATAACATAAACAAACTCTTACTATTTTATCTGTCATTCTCTTTAAAAGGATATACCTTTTTTATAAGAGCTTTAATCTTCACTTTATTGGTTTCTTTGATCTTCTGATGAAACACTGATCATTTTGACACCACTTTTGACTATCTTCTGTTCTATATTTCTTGAGTTATTAATTTACATTTTTTATTCTATTTGTTCCAAACTTATTTATTATTATTTCTTTTTGTACTTTTCACTTTCTTAACTTTATTTGACACATTTAGTAATCCTTTAAAATAACCTGACATTGTTTCATTATTATTTTAATAGAAATTCTTATTCATATAACTTAACTGTCTAAGCTCAATATGCCTAGTTTTACAAAAATCTATGACTATTATTTTGGTACTTTCTTGTTAAGAAAAACATTAGTGTTATTAACACTATCATATATAATATTAATTAAAGTGACCCAAACTAATTACTAATAACTATTAGTAATATTATAATTCCCCTTAACTGACTGTATTTATAAATTTACAGTCTGCACAAATAAAACAAAATTCCATAAGTAAGTTCATTAACATTGTCCCTCTTACTTATCATCATTGATATCATTTTAACTATGATAAACACAACTATCACAGTCTTCGTTAACATACATTAAACAATTAAAATAAACCATATTCAATCAACTCTTTCATTACTGATTTCTTAAAAATCTTATGTTTCTTGGTACTTTTTTATTAAGATAATCAAACTATATTTATGTTAAAAAGGGCATGGTAAAAATGTCATGTAACAATATATATATATATATTTATTTATATATGTACATGTTAATGCGGTCTTCGTCACTTGCGACGAAGCGACGTTTTCACCTGTTCTTACACAATCAATTGCGCCCTGCACTTTTACTTTGTCGCAACTGACCGAATCCAGGTCAACTAGTAGAAAATTTCGTGTTCCAACCTTCGATGAGGTTCCAAATCTATAACTTTTTTATTTGAAAACTATTTTTATCAGTAAAATATTTTTTACCTGTAATATTTTAGGTAGATTAAATTAGGTTGTATTCCCACGTAGGTTGTATTAAGCGACCTGGAGCTGGTCACTTAGACCTGAGGATACTCATTGTAATATGAGTGAAACGTTGTTATACAAGACATTTTTGACGCGGTCCATAACGGAAGAAGACTTCAAAAACATAATAGATTAGGTTGGGTTAGGTTAGGTTAGGAATGAACGGAATTGTAATTATAATTTGTGTATTATAACAATGACATGGAAATATTAGTCACACGGCTCTACACCTTTGATAGACACAGTCCGTGTCTGTAACTGATAGGACAAATTTTTCCGATCGCCATTGGCTGGTCGCAATTGACCAGTTCCAAATTTTCACCTCGATCGCAACTGACCACGGTCCCATATACGTATGGTGTCCGGCGCACTATTGTACACCTCGACCCCCTAGGACAGTAAACTGACTTAACGTGTAACGAAATAGATGGAACGAATTAAAGTTAGAGCCGCAAAGGAGAGGAAAGCTGAAAACCCTGCCCTCTCGCACTAGCAACCAAGCTGTGGCTACCTCTCTTAGCTGCGGCATCAGTCTGTCCGCCGCAAAGGAGAGGAAAGCAAGTATAGGCCTTTGGCCCAATACTTGAGGGGTGAAGCATAAACTGTGTAAAATATACCATTTTATAGTGCACTAACAGTGTTATAAAATTTAACTTGCTTCAATATCAGCGCAATGGCACCGCGAAACAAGATTTGTTCCACAATAAAATTAACGACTGGCTGGTTTTTGCTAGTGTGTGTGTATGTGTGTCTGTGTGTGAACGAGTTTGTGGCCAGATGTATACGTGCCTGTGAAACACATTTATCTGAAGTTTATTTGGTTATGCGTTTCGTGTTTATTAAGCTACAATAAACAGACTACACACTGTTAGCAAAATATAAACAGATTGCTTTGTTTGTCTGTTTGCATTCTGTTAATGACATTATATGTGGCGTTTACTGGGGACTGTCATTTATCCGACAGTGGTTTAGTATTGCTATTAACTCGGGTAAATTTGTTTTGCACTGTTTCTCGTAATTGCGTTTAAAAGTTTTATATCATAGTAACAGGGCTGTGGTAGTATTATTAGTCTTTACACCACAGTGACATTAATAATTATAACACATTATACCCTATAACAATATAGTCATAAAAAGTATAACCTGTTTTTACATTCAAGAGAAATTAAAAAATCGGTATGGAGAACCATACATGACTTCCATGTTCTAAGATTTATATTTAAAGTAATTTACTTGAATTCGGTTTGATAATTTATAAAAAAATACTCCCGCCTTGTAAATCGAGTTTTATGTTTGGATTGAAATTAATTACAATTAATTATTTCCATACAAAATACTTCTTTGTTGCCGATAACGTAGTACTCATATAAGAACCCCCTTCAACTATCATTTTCATTTACAGAAAATTACCCCCTCCCAATCAACTACCCTTTTCATTTAAAGATATTTCATCTATCTTTATACAGTGGATTATTATGACCTTCTTTTCAGGATACTTTAGTTATCAAAATTAAGTACTTTACACTTGTGAAACATAAAACTTTGGAGGTAAACTACCTCTTCCCCTTAACCAATTTCACCAACACCAATAGACCTTGAGTCCTCTACAACTCGGGCACATATGCAAAAAATATTTGATTCTGTTTAAATTTGCGGCAGTTATCGTTCGCCATACAACAAATTCCCCCCCCCCACACACACATTTCGGAAATTGACTTTAAATAGTTAAAAATGTATTGAAGGAACAATTATTTTATGAAGAATTGTGATTTGCAGAAAACAACCAAGTGATATTATGGACGCGAGGCATGGCCGCTGATAAAAAAGGAGAAAAAAGCACTAAGAAGATTTGAAAGACAAATCTTAAGACGTGCTTATAGTCCAGTTAAAGAAGATAACGAATAGAGAATCAGAAATAACCAGAAGACAGATGAGATATTGAATCACGAAGACATTGTAAGATTCATAAAGGTTCAACAAATACAATGGTAAGGTCACCTAGACAAGATGGATGATCAGCCTATGCCAAAGAAAATTCTGATTACGCAGGTCTATAGAGCATAAAGAGGGGCTGATGCAGGATAAGCTGCTTGGATGATGTGCTCGAATATATCAGAAAAATGAATGTGAGAGGTTACAATGGACAGGAGGCTTTTAGGCGATTGATGTTGGAAGCCAGGGCCACGTTGGGCTGTAGTGATAAAGAAGAAGAAAAGAGTGAAATTATTGGATCTAACAAATTGAATTAAAACAGTGATAAAAAAAAGACTACTGGAGTAGTCCACAGCCCGTCCGTCGTTTGGTTTTAGTCCGGTAGTAGTACATGTGCGCGCATGCATACACACGCGCGTCTTTAAATGTGTTTAATTATATAATAGCAATATAACGTTTTTTATTTTTACTCGCACATTATTCGAGCATCACGAAATATATGCATCACAATTTTCGTGTGCTAACCAGACGTGTATAGACAGTCAGGCAGTATGACATGGCGTAGTAAGCCCGGCAGCAATGTTGTTCAAAGTTGCAATTTAGAAGGCTGTTGATGTTTCTAGTTCTTCCAGGTGTTTCTTGTAGGGTTGTGTCGTGGCAAGTTTTAAACACGAATCTCTCCGTTCTATGCTGCCGGGCTGGATCGATAGGCTGTGGCAGTCAGCGACGATGTTATTTGGTCAAACTGTCGCAGTGACCTTGAACAGCGACGTTATTCAGTAGGCCGCGCTGCGCTGGGGCAATGTATGCAGCAGCGATGACTAAATCAAGGTTGCCGCTCGGGAACGGTGACGAGATAATGTAGGCCGGCAGTCCATCTGTTTTACTATTTCCTGCTGGCTTTCGCAAACCATGCTGGGTTAACGAAAACTGTGAGTCTATCTCATTCGCTCTTTTGCCCTCTGACAGTGCTCTTCGTGGTCTGACGGCCGGGTCTTTGCTTCGCTGTGATTTACTATGTGTTACTAATCTCGTAAAGGTCTCAGGTTTTCCCGACTAGTCGGGAGAAACGCGGGGCTTAGATAGTGTCAAGAACATGGAACGCCATCGGCGGAGAGGACAACTAGAGAGCTCCCACACCCAATGCGGTCAGCCACGTGCTCCTATCCCGAAAAAACTAGATGGACCGACACATAGAAACAGCATCATCTGCACTTCCTTAATTCCCGTCACCACTGAAATCCAAATTCTTCGGATAAACAGGTGAAAACATTCCATATATTCAATCCAGCAATCACAACTACACTTCAACAGTTACCAAACAAAGGACATGCTGATAGACTAATGAAGTTCAAGTTATTCACACATGATATATCAGGTTTATATATACAGCTCAGCATTTTCTGAGCTCAGTGATTCATATTGCTAAAGATTAATAAACTTAATTATTCTGTTTTAAAAATCCAAAAAAAGGTTACTGTAATTTAAAATGTGATTAGTACTGATGACAAGCAAAAATATAAATTTTGTACATAATGAGATATCCAGCAATTAGCTGGACGTTCAAACATTATAAAGCATGCAACTGACATAGATTGATATGCAATGATGGAATGGGGATTTGTATAGTAGCTGAATTCATTAGAGGGGTTAATTGGTGTAGTCTGAATATTTAACTTCAGTTACAGCTATTACTGGTTGGCTGAATTAAAGTTATATTGCCAGTTTCTTGATCACAAAAACTGATAGAATTTCTTTAAGTGAAAATTTGTTTTAATAATAATAAGTGGCTACCTTTGTTTGTAATTTTCTTTACACAAAAGGCATGGTTGCTGTCCGAACATGAGCTTGAGAATTAATAATTTGTCAGATGGGAAGGCTGGGATTTATCATTCTGATTGTTTCCGTTTGGAAGTCTCTTTCTTCCATCATTGCATTGAATCAAAAGGTACCAAGACAATACTTTGTGTGGGGTTTTTGAAGTTGAATTGTTTAATTATTTATTGTTTCTTTAATAAACTATTTTGATGATTTAAATATGTACCAGTACTTTGCTCATGATTAAGACTGTTAGTTTCTGTAAGTGTTATTATTAAAGAGCAATGCTGTGATAGGTGATGTCGATTGTGGAGCATATCCAATTAATCTGAAATGAAAACTAAGAATTGTTATAAGAATATAATGTAAAATTAATTAAACAATATGTAAAGCATGTTATACAACAAACACTAATAAAACAATAACTTGTTAATTTTTAGATGAGAGTTTCATTCCGTGTCCTGTCAGTCTGGGTCAGCACACTTTTTGCTTCCATCTAGGTTATACGCCTAGTTTTAATTATTGTGCAGCGGCTTAAGGACCGGTGCAGGGTAATCTCCACGAGTTAAGAAATTTTCTTTTTCTTCTCCTCCTCCTCCTCCTCCTCCTCCTCCTCCTCCTCCTCCTTCTTCCTCCTCCTCCTCTTCTTCTTCTTCTTCTTCTTCTTCTTCTTCTTCTTCTTCTTCTTCTTCTTCTTCTTCTTCTTCTTCTTCTTCTTCTTTCCAGGATTAGCTGACATCACGTGTTCTGGTTAACCCATTTTTTGCGTGGACTTCCCACATCTCTTTTCCCTGTAGGCACATATTGTAAAACTTGCTGAGGTAGCCTTTTCGTTTACATTCTACCTTTAAATTCAATCCATCTTAGCTTATATTCCTCGATTCATGTATTTACAGGGAATATACCCAATTCATGTCTTGTCACATCGTTTCTAATTGTATCGTTTCGTGTATATATCTTTACGTATCTCTAGAAATTCGTCTCTGCAGCTTGTTTGTAACTTGTATCATTTTTAGATAATACCACAGTTTCGAAACCGTGTAAGTGTGGAGGGGGGACTGCCATAACCTTATAGAACTTTATTTGAGTTTCATTTCTTGTGTTCTCCCTAAAGTTCTTTTAACAGTGCCACAAATCTTCTGAGATCTGTTTATCTTCCTCTCGATGACCTCGTCAAATCGATATGCAATAATCACATTCTAGGTATTAAAAGAGGGATATTTGCTCCACCACTTAATCATTGATTGTAATTTTTGATCTTACGGGAAGCCTTTGAAATCCATTACTTTTGTTTCATTAATAGATATATTCAAATTATATTGAGCAATGTGATGGCTCAGTTTGTGAATGGCTATCTGTAAATTATCGTCTGTTTATTGCATTATGAGCTGGTCATCATCATGTTTAACCTTAGAATTAACAGAGAAAGCAAAAATGAAAAAACTAGCTTGTCAAGTGCAATCCAAAAAAGTAGATTATAGTATTTTATAAAGCGTTTTTACGTTCTCAATTCCTCTCTCAAATTGCGTCTCAAGTGTAATATTGTTCTAGTAATATCGGGCGTTTCGAAACTTAATTTTGTGAAGTAGCAAAGTCGGAATTGCAGGACGTCGAATTGTTATTATAAAACAGTAAGTGAATTAAAAGTTTCGTTTGTGATAGTGTATCCACTTAATTCAATCAAGACCCTCTCTAACTTTCCGTGTCAACTCGCTTCAGTTGTTTTAACTTGTATTGTACGTTCTTTCAAACCAAATATTAATTCTACTTCAAATATTAATTCAGTGTGATTTTACTTGTTTAGAACTCTTTGTTTCTAATTTAAGATGTGTTAAAAGGAAAAACATAAGGGTGGCCACCAAGCAGAGTGAGAAAAATAGTTTTATCTTCTTCTTCTTCTTCTTCTTCTTCTGATTCTTCACTCCATGGCTTGGGCTATAGCCCATTTCGACTTCAAAGAGTCTCTGACCATTTTGTTACACGATGTCTCGTCCCCGCCGGCCTATATTCAAACGCTTGTTTAGGAATACGCGTGTCTACCATTCGTTACACATGGGACTTCCAATTCTGTCAATATTCCTTTATTCTCTCTAGAACCGGGTGTAACTTCAGGTCTTCCCTTATGTTGTCGTTTTGTAGACTGTCTCTTGAACTACAAAGAACCCTAGGCGGCTGGTCTAGGGGTTGGTACCCTGAAATCAATGAACCTTGAGGTTGAGAGTTGTGCGAGGGGCTGGTAACTTTTCCATGTAAAATTTAGTTTACTCAAATACTTTAACAGAGAATAAAAAACAGTTTTATATGAAACGAATTACCAGAGGACTGTACAAAGAATAGACCAGAAATAAATTTTTAAACTTGGTAAACTTTTGAGAAAATAACATCAAAGGACACGACAGTCAATAACGCAGCGTTTTACCGACGAAACGTGGCTCAACAGAAAAAGAAATAAACGATAGATTATAAGAAAAGAATATTTACATCAGGCTGTATTGAAGGTATAGTACCAAAGAAATTATATTCCTTGCCATGGTGTGTAGCAGATTGGCATACAGTAAAAAACGGGGGCCATTAGTAAAAAGCGTAAAGAAAATTTAACAGCAGCGGAAATGGATTACTACAGGCCGAGGAGCTGTAGACTTACAAGGATGAACAGAATCATCAATGATGAACTAAGAAAGAGAATGAAGGTACAAAAATATGCGATTAGTTACACTGTAGAAACAGCACTGTGGTAGTAGCCTATGGAGTCGTACGGTGAGCTGGAGACGATGGATATTAAGAACTTAAGTCTTAGGAAAAGAACAGGAAAAAGGAGCCTCAAAGGTCATAGAGAGATAAAGCAATCGAGACAGTGAGCAGTAAAGGTGGGCCGATATACCTATAACAGCTATTTTGGAATGATTATTTTTGTGAAACGGATATAACTGTGACTGAAATGTTGAAATAACTGTTCCGATTCAACGATAACTAAAAAGCCGAAATACCCGGTCCGATTCGGAACATATGATTACTCGCGGGACCTCCCTACCAAACTATCGAATAAACGAGTATAAAGCCACAGTTACTGGTGCTGAACACTTGATTCTGCGCATGTGCCAATTGTCATACAAGTACGAATCGAAGCAAAACAGCGAGGTTCAGAATATCTCTATGCAAAAGGGACGAAGCTCTTATTAATAAATGACAAAAAATCATAATGCTGTTACATTTATTCTCGTGCGTTATGCAGATATATAATAGAGATTATAATAACAAATTATATATTATACTAGTCACCAACTTCGTAAATTATGAAAAAGCGAATTATAGTGTGTCATAACCTACAGAGTACAGAGTGACTGATAGGCCATATAGTTCGTTTTGTTAATGTGATTTCGGAGATGATTTTTGTTTGTAAAATTGTTTTTACTCTCATTCACTCTGTTTACTCGCTTCCTGTTATGATTTTATTATATGTTTCTGATATTTTTTGAGATTATTTGTTATGGTACTACTTGTACTCTAAATTTCATTGCTTGAGTTTCGTAACTGATTTGTCCAACCAAAATTGACTCAATAATTTAAAAATTATAGTATAATATTAAATTCCCAGTAATAATATTAAACTATATTTAACAATAATATTATAATTTATAAGCCTAATATAAAAGCTATGTCAGTTTGTTTACTTCTAATAAAAACGAAAATTAGTATTCCCAAAGGGAGGTAGGCCTATAAATTCCCTTGTTTCTTATTTTCTTTTAAACAGTAACAGCTTAAAAAGTCACAGTGTAAAGTAACACTGTTAATACTTTTAATTTTTATTTATTTCTTGTAACAAATTATATAATATAGGTGTATATATAATAGGTATTTGTACGTGTTACTTTTTTAGAAGTTTTGTTGATACCTGTTAATTTCAAATACTATTTTAGCACACCTCTAGTGAGCAGTCGATATCTCAACCTAATTAACCATACGTAAAACTGATCTGTACATTAAAAAAGTGTAGTAAAAAACGATAAACTCTTTAATCAAATTTTTATAATTAGCTAGACCAAGCTTAGTGCGCCATTAGCCAGTTTTACGGAAGTGTAAGGGAATCTTTTCTGATAAAGAGAGAGAGGTAGAGAGAAACAGTGAAAGGTGGAAAGCAAAGAAATAGAAAAAGAGCGAAGAGAGGAAGACAGAGGAAGGATGAAAGGGAGACAGAGAAAGAGAGAGACAGACAGAGAAACAAAGAGAGAGTGTGTATGTGCATAAAAACAGAATCTCACCAACTTTGTCACTACTTATTGCCACACTGTGAAATACTTGGTTCTTGACGAGGCCTTGACCATCTTGTGGAGACACCGAAAGGCCTCGTCAAGAACCAAGTATTTAACAGTGTGGCAATAAGTAGTGAGAAAGTTGGTGTTAAGATGGCTGGTAATAAAAACAAACAAAACTGGTAACAGAATCTATTAGTTTGCTTTTAATATAGGGAAACTGTAAAATTACGTGAAAAGTAACAGTTCTACGTTTACTATAAATTAAGAAAAATTTGTATTACCATTATCGAGATTTAATATAAAAAGTTATTTCATATGATATCGCGTGCCACTTAACGTACCTTCACGTGCCACTAATTGGCACGCGCGTTGGCTGCAAATGAACTAGACACAATTTTGAAATGTTTGTCTTGGTATTTGCAAAACAATTTATTGTCATATTCACGACCTACAAACAGATCTTATGTGTAGATCTTATGTGTTCTGTAGAGTGCTTTAAATAATTTTCATCGTCTGTAAATTATCTTTAGTTAGTTAGTTAGTCTTATTATCCTATAAGTCACATTACGTAATTTAACAAACATAAAAATAATAAAAATAATTATTATTCCATTTACTATTATTAGTCGTACAGTTTGTGGATGCACTCTTTCCGACTAACCCAGTAAATGTGCACATGAGCTGGGTTCCGTTACAGCAGATGAAGTACTGCTATTTAGTGATCGCAGGCTGCTATTGTCGGAGGCCGCAGGCTTAATGAAGACTGACAAATCCCCAGGACCGGAAGGTGTTTCGTAAGACGTTCTAAAGGTGATATTTCCTCAGCGTAAGAGTATTTAGTATAGGAACAAAAAGAAAATTAGAAGAAAAATGACTCAAAATATAATACAACAGCAAACAATAGAAAAAAATGAAACTGCAGATATAGATACACTAAAGAGTAAATAAAAAAATTGTTTGATTAATTTCTTTAGATGCTTTCTTTTGATAAATTGGAAATAAAAAGAAAGAAAGAGAATATCCTAAAAAAAGGCAGATGTAGAAAGTAGATGTAGTACTCGTATAAGCAAGATGAAAAGACAGTGTAAGAGGAATTCGCAGTGACAGTGAAATTGAACGTTTGCAGTAGGGAAATCCTGCTGCGTACCTCATGATAAATTGTGGCATATTTTCTTAGGTAATTCTTAAACTGCGAAGCTCATGTTTTACTGCCGACGTAAGTACGAGGAGTTGAGCATGATATGAATACAAAATGGCGGTGTTAGTAAATGACTATATTTTACCTGAGTGATGGGGACTGCAGACTTCTCTTGCTCTCCAAAACTGAAACTGATGCGTAAAACGTCTTTTCCACAAAGAATATTATATTTTATTTTAGAGAATTTTACTTCGTGGTACTGAGACCGTAAAATTTCGAAACGAATTAATTAAACAGAATTAAAAATTATGTTCAATTGTCAACAGATTTCAAAATTTCAACATTCAATTTATAACTACTCAAAAAATGGAGAATTAAAAAAAATATTTGTGACGCGTATTAAGTAAACTAATATTATATTATATTATTAAATTTATTAATATTATAGCTAAAAGTGTGCGGAAAGGAGGAAGACAAATTAGCAATATAACTGGATTTTATGATTTATGAAGAATACTTGGACTACGTGTGTACAAGAGGATTTTTCCATGTACGGTGCTTTATAAGACAGGAAACCCCACTAGAGATACATAAAAGCTGATTGCTACGGTAGTTAGTAAAATGAGATTTTTTGAGCGGTCAGCAGAAAGAACTAGGAGATTGTAAATTAGAAATAAGAACAATTGTTCCAACAGGAATAAAATGTAGCGATACTATGACAAGCGCGATGCAACGGTCTGGTCACGTAATGAGGATAGACAAAAGCAAGGAAGACGAAGCTAATCATAGAATCAGGCCCGCAAAGGGGGGGGGGGGTTCACGAGATAAAACTAAGATTACAATGAGTCGACTTGAGAAGTTGTCAAACAGAAGGGTGAAGATCGTGTTATAAATGAAACGTCACGCCCATGGCAGAATGACATTTAGGAATTGGTTGAAGGACGGCGACGCTTGACGGCAGAATGATATGAAAAAGAAGAAAAATATGTAAACGTTTACTTGTAATGAATTCCGCTTCACATATTGTTGTCTGAGTATATAATACCGAGAGTTCTATACTTAGTGATGTGGCCCTTTTTACTAAAAATATAAGTTAATTAAAACAGTTTATTAGAGAAAAATTTACAGGCATTGCACAAATGCAATGCACAGAGAAGGATATTGAAAATGCTTCAATAAATCTAAAAAATATATATATTTATGTTCATTCACCAATCAATGAATTCATTCATCATTTACCAATGTACAGATTATAAGTTAAATGTAGTCGCATTCATAAGCGAAGTTTTATATGTGCACTACGTTATTGACAAGTAGCTTCTATGGAAACTCACCGGTTCACATTTTCGATCATGCACCAGCGATCGACCGCAAATGTGCGACACGTCCTTATAAACATTTCAATGTTAAAACGTTAGGTGTGTCTTAATTAATTTTTCATTTTAACGGATCACTTCACAAAGACGTCGCTGTTCTAAAAATAGCCCACTCTATATCTGTCTCATTCAAAATAACGTTTATATAAATGTGCTTTTAATTTATCCTTCTAGTTTTGATACCTTATTAAATGCAAAAGTTTATTTTAAATATACGCTAATATTTGGATCTTTAACGACGATAAATATATTTTGTTAATGTAGTGTATGTTTTATAATATTTTTCATATTTTTCGTCACTAAGTAAACAAATTATTTTTATATACAGCAGAAGTTTCTTAACCGAGTCCTGTTGGTAAAAGAGGTGGTGGTACATCGAGGGGATGGTGGGTTCCGTAACAGATCAACTAGGGCCTAATCCGTCGAGGAAATAGGAAGAATAATAATAAGAAGAAGAAGATGGAAAAGAAGATGATGATGATGATGAAGAAGAAGAAGAAGAAGAAGAAGAAGAAGAAGAAGAAGAAGAAGAAGAAGAAGAAGAAGAAGAAGAAGAAGAAGAAGAAGAAGTAGAAGAAGAATAAATCTCTTCACCGAGCTACTTCAGGGCGTAAAAGGTCTCCGGAAACTTTGATGTCTTCAACGAAGAGACGTTGTCCATTATGGGTTTTTATTGAGAGGAGGGAAAGATTACAAGGCGACTCACCTGATGAATTCAGCTGGTTGTCATATAGTTACAATAAACATTCAACTAAAATTTTTACCAAGGAATAAATATATGTTGACGCTTTATCAGGGTGAAGTTATCATAAATTATTCTGTCATAAATTATTGCCTTATTCTCCAAATAGGTTGACACAAGTGGCTTATCCATAGCTTATTTTTCTTTTCCTTTCCTGTTCCTGGCGTTACAACCCAGCGTGGGTTTTAGCCTGCTCAATGACTTTCTTCCATTCCGCCCTCTCATTACCCGTCCGTCTCCATTCCCCCCGTTTATACATCTCAAATCATCATCCACGTCATCCAACCACCTCTTTCTGGGTCTGTCTCTAATTCTTCTTCCTACCGGTCTCCAATCTATAATTCTCTTTTCCATTTTTCTGTCATCCATTCGCCTTACGCCGCCCAGCTCCTCAAGCCTTTTACTCGTAATAAACCAGACTATGTCGGCACCCTGAATCAGTTTGTCCTGTTCATCATCCATAGCTTCTAGTGATAAAAATTCGTGGAGTACAACACGATGATCCTATATATTGGTATCGGTATCTTTAATTCATTCACGCATGTTATTGAAATTTTGTACCGTTTGATTATTCATACTAGCCTTGCTAGAAACCTTCTGCAATACTTCCACTGCGTCAGACTCACTACGGTCTCTATAGGACCCTGACCTGCTCAGTGATTCTGTGTCCACAGCCTTACTTCTCCAACCTGTCACTCGCATCTTCTTAAAATCCCCTTCCACATCTTTATACCATCTCCTCCTCCTCGGACGTCCTCTCTTACTTACGGCTCGGACGTTTTCCTCTCTTCCGGCTTCCTTTCAAATGCCAACGTGAGATTAGTTCAGCTAATTCTTTACACAAAATTTAACGATAGTTTTGTACCTCGGAAGGACACCCGAATGAAATTTTATAAAACTGTGGCTGCCCCCACATTCCTGTATGCTAGTGAGACATGGACTCTTGATGAAAGGGACGTGGAGAAGATTCAGGCAGCCGAAATTAAATGTCTAAAAGAGACGCAACGTTGTTCGTCTTAGATCGGAGAAGGAACGAGGATATTAGACGCGATTTAACCATTGTATCATTGCACCAGAAGATTGAAGACCACAGAAGGAGATGGTGTGAACACCTGAATCGCATGCCTGATATCCGTCTACCTGTGCTACCTTGGGTTATCATTCTATTGCGAAGAGAGATGTCGGTAGACCGAGAAGTAGAGAGTTCCGGAACCGGTCTAAGGCATAGTACTTGGAGTGATGATGATGATGTTTTACAACCCGCGTTCTACAGTCTTAGAAATCACCAAATGAAAACTTAGTCCCAGGAAGAAGACAACGATCTAGTTTTCAATACGGACATATGTATTAACAACAACGGACCATAAGCTTGTCACTGACAGGCAATTGGTTTGTCCGTTAATGTGTTGGGATTGATTCTGTCAATAAATTCTATTAAAATGGTAAACGGCTTTCATGAATTAGAACAGACCACTTCTGTGTTATGAGTTTAATTAAACCATCTCCTGGAGGTAATTACCGTGGGTGTGTATGTGTGTGTCACTAGTGACAACAGTGATTACATTCAGCATATGTATTTTTTTTCAGTTACAATTTATAAAATGTATTACCAAAGTAGAGGTATTTGTATTTTTAAATACACAAAATGATAGATATTCACTGGAAATGAAGAGAAGTATACATTATACAAGATGCACATTTTTAGACAAAATTAATTTATTAATGGTACATTTTAATACATTTTACAAAACTGATGATTTACATTATAAAGTTTATTTACAGTAAGAAATGAGACATTGGGAAATCATATAATAACTTGTCTGGATATACTGTAGTTGCAAAAGATGAGCAGTTGGATTCTGAATACGGTGGTTCTGTGTCACCCTTTGAATGGCTGCCAAAAAGGCGTAAACCAGTCAGCCATCGTGCCTCCGTGCCTAAGAAAACTTTTTCTTCTTCCATGGCGTGACAGTTCGGAGTCGAACTTCATAATCATCCGCCTCCATTTTATCCTGTCCTTGGGGATCGATGTCCATTGTTTTATTTTCAGTAAAGTATCAGGATCCCTCGCCACTGAGTCAATCAAGGGGTCTTCCGACAGGCCTTCTACCCTCGATTTGGCTAAACAGTACCTTCCTAGGTATT